>CM075473.1:20912500-21612500 GCA_037950665.1 Hypophthalmichthys nobilis | reverse complement strand
AACTCAGATAATAGTAAAAAGTTGAAGAGTTGTCTTAGTTGGGTGTATTCAGTATGTGTGTGTGGTTTTTCTATAAAACAGAAAATACAGAGTAAAAATAAATATGCATGGTATTAACATTAACAATGTTCTAAACAGAAATACACAATGTATATTTAGTAAAATACAGAATTAAAGGGAGTAATAGTTGCAAGAAAACAAATTAGGTAGGTCATACACATTAAGTTAAACAATAAAACAGCTTAATTTGTTCTATATAGCGGTGCTTGGTCTGGACTTGTTCTGTGCGCATGCGCATTAAGTTGTTTACAACTTAGAATCGCTCAAATCGAGCACTTAGACAAGTAAACTGCACCAAAATACAAACGAAATATACAAACACAACATCAGTATATGCAAGTATGAATAAAGGTAACATTTATACAGCGTAACATCGTGCTAGAGACAATAATCTTGTATCATTAGCCATAATAGGTGACGCACATTATAACAGCAAACAGAATAGACTGCTAGGTCAGCGATCCTACAAAGATCACATACAATACACTTACTTTAAATAGACGCACAACACCCGAACAAGAAATCAAACTATAGAAGATATATAATGGAAAAGTTCAGCATCTGCGTCAGCGCTCCACCGGACTCGCTTTCAACTTTGCACTAAGCGCTATGGGCGGGATGATCGCCTGCACGTCGATCCGTGAGCGCTGATTGGCTGCTGTGCTGGATGCTGCGTGCCAATCAATCTCAGCAAAACAGAGAGAGATTTAAGTCAGAAGGCATATTATTCTCATGAATATAACGGCCTTTTAACAGTCGCCCCCAGATTCTGGGGACAGAATCTGTGCAATTACAAAAAAGGCCTCTAAGTAACATATTGGTGTACAGTCTTACATTACTCAGAAATGCTGGGCAATTGTATAATACGCGCTATTGGGCGTGTGTATGTCTTTTCGCCCACCTTAATATTAACTGTCCTCACTCTGCCATCAGCCCCAGGGAAGACTTCTGACACTCGTCCCACTGGCCAAAGTGCTCGAGGCAACTGTGGGTCGACGATCATCACTGTGGTGCCAACTTGAATGTCGGATGTGTCCCCTTGCCACTTCTGGACGGGTTTGCAGACCAGGAAGGTAAAACCTCAGGAAGTGTCTCCAGAAGTGGTCTGCAAGAACTTGGCTGTGGCGCCATCGCCGCCTGCTTATAAGCTCAGACTCTGGGTACACCACTGGAGGTAGAGTGGAATCCGGCCGCCCCATCAAGAGAGAGTTTGGAGTGATGGGGTCTGGGTCCGCAATGTCAGAGGAAGTATAACCCAAGGGTTTTGAGTTTAGAATTCCTCAATCTCCACTAACACTGTTTGTAGCACTTCAAAGGTTACTGACTGAGCTCCGATGGTGGCGGTCAGTGCTTGCTTAAGAGAACGTATTTTCGCTCCCAGCAACCTCCAAGTGAGGAGCATTTGGGGTTGAAGCGAATTCAATCTGTTGTGTGGCTAGCTGTGCCTGAAGTTCAGGGGCAAGAGCTGCAAATGTTTCTCTGAGTTCCCTTTCTCCTCCCTTAAAATTGGTACCCTGATCTGATATGAGTTCAAAGGGGTTCCGCCTGGCAGTGAAGCGTCGGAGGGCCATGAGGAAAGAGTCAGCATCAAGGTTATGTAGGACATCAATGTACACTGCTCGAGTGGTTAAGCACTTAAATATAATACCCCATTTCTTTTCAGTCCTCCTACCAACCTTGACAGCATAAGGGCGAAACAGTCCATACCTGTAGAATAGAATGCAGGCCGGAATAAGCGTAGTCTGGCTGGAGGTAGGTCTGCCATTTTGGGGATCTCTGGATTCTTCCTCCATTTCTGGCACTCTACACAGCTCCGTTGAAACCGCTTAACAGCTTCCCTACCGCGGAGAATCCAGTACTTGCGTCGAAGTTCGGCAAATACTCTCTCATACCCTGGGTGGTGGAGTTTGGCATCATAACTTTGTATGATGAGCTGTGTGATTGGGTGCTTTGGATCAAGAACAATGGGGTGTACAGTGTCTTTCTTAAGGTAGGGACTGTGACGTAGGCGACCTCCAACTCGAATTAGCTGGGTCTCACTGTCAAGTTCAGGTGCCAAAGCTTTAAAGCGACTGTTATGAGAGAGAGGTTTCAGCCCTTAACTGTTCAAAGTCTAAGGGAAAGACTCTTGTTGAGATTGTTGTAGAAGAGTGACTTCAGCATCTCTGTAGGCACTGGCTGTCAGGCTGCAGGCGGCCGCCCCGTGAGAAGCCGTGGACTCTATCAACTCTTGGAAAGTCTTATGATGATCAGGGTTAGGGACTGATGTGCTGGTCGTGAAGCATGCAAGTGTGCACAAACCGGTTTTGCAGCTCATCTCCATTTACCTCCACAGGAGGTGGTGTTTCAGGCCATGAACTTGGAGAGCCTTTTAAGAATGATGGTCCCTGATACCAGTGGCTGTCTGGTCCAAGCTCATTTA
The DNA here is from genome assembly GCA_037950665.1 of Hypophthalmichthys nobilis. Taxonomy (NCBI): domain Eukaryota; kingdom Metazoa; phylum Chordata; class Actinopteri; order Cypriniformes; family Xenocyprididae; genus Hypophthalmichthys; species Hypophthalmichthys nobilis. Next base: position 21,610,018 of record CM075473.1, on the reverse strand, counting down.
ATGTTTGTCCCAGCGTGATGTCATCAGCCGGGTTACTGGAGGATGGCACAAATCTCCATGTGTGCTGATCCGTGAGATCTTGGATCTCTGCCACTCGGGTGCCGACGAAGACCTTAAATCTACAAGACTCAGACTTGAGCCAAGTAAGGACGGTGGTTGAGTCAGTCCATAGAGTGATGTGATGAATGGGCAAGGTTAATTCAGAACTTAAAAGTTTGGCCAGTTGAGCACCAGTTAGCGCAGCGCAGAGTTCTAGGCGGGGTATGGACTGCTGTTTTTTGGGTGCTACTTTTGATCTGGCTGTAAGGAAAGAGACCTCCACATCCCCCTGCTGGTCTTCTGTCCTTAAATAAGCAACTGAACCATATGCCCGTTCAGAGGCATCACAAAAGATGTGGATGTCTCGCTGACTTGTTTCTTTGTCTTTGGCCGGACCAGTGTAGGATTATGGGAAGGCAATGTGCGGAAGAGATGGTAACTCTGCCTCCCACTCTGTCCATGTTTGCAATAGATCAGGGGGAAGGTTTGGATCATCCCAGTCCCTTTTTTTGTCCCACAAGCGTTGGACTATGAGCTTTGCCCTGGTGGTGTATGGAATGAGGTAGCCCAGGGGATCATATTGACTGGCCAGCGTCTTGTAGATGTTACGCATAGTGATCTCAGTACTCTCTGTGGGACGACACCTATAGGAAATGGTGTCTGTTTGATGGTTCCAAAGCAGTCCCAGAGCAGATTCTTGCGTATCTGTCTTGCCATGAGAAATCCAGAGCTCAGCACTGGCCGATTTCAACTCTGAGGGCAGGTGTCTTATGGTTGATGGCTGATTACTAGACCACTGTCTCAATTGAAACCACCATCTGCCAGTAAGGTCCTGAGTTTGTCAACGAAGCTTTTAGCTTCTTCTGTCGTAGTGAAGCTTTGCAGGCAATTGTCGACATAAAAGGACTTCAAGACTGAATGCCTGACATCATCTTCAGGTCTGCTGTGATCAAGGACATGCTTTTGAAGGGCGTACACTGCACAACAGGGACTGCAGGTGGTCCCAAAGGGAAGGACCTGCCACTCAAAAACATTAGGTTGTTCCTGTACCTTGAGATCTCGCCAGAGAAAACGCAGCAGTGGTCTGTCCTCTGGGAGCAACCTGACCTGGTGGAACATCCCACGTATGTCACTGCTGACTGCAATGGAGTGTTCCCGGAATCGGAGCAGAACAGCGAGTAGAGACGGTCCCAGTACTGGTCCTGGGAGCAACAGCTCGTTGAGGTTTTGGCCCTGATAACTGAAGGAGCAATTAAAAACTACTCGGTTTTTCCCATTGTGGTGGACAATATGGTGTGGGATATACCATGAGTAAGCAGAGTCCTGTTCAGCATGCTGATCCAGCTTAACAGCATAGCCTGCTTGTTCCAGTTTGTGGATTTCTGCTGAGTAAGCAACTGCTCGTTCTGGATTTTTAACCAGTCGCCTCTCTGTAGCTCTCAGCTGTGAGATCACTGCCTCTTTGGGAGCTTTCAGCTGTGGCATGTTTTTGACCCGCAATAGAGGAGTGGCATATCTCTTTACCCCATCTACTTCAACCCTGACCGTCTTGGCATCAAGGAGCTCGATTGCCTCACGGTCTTGTTTGGATCTGGTGCTGGTCTTTTCATTGCGCCAGGGTAGCACATCCATCTGCCACAGTCTTTCAACATGCTTAAAGAGATCTGTCTCAGGAGATGAAGTTGAGGTAAAGTAGCAGTGTTGTTCATTGGTTTCCCACTGGAGATGCTGCACAGGCCCCTGCAATGTCCATCCAAGACGTCTTAACAGCAGCAGGCCCCCTGGTGGTCCAAGGCGGACCGGCTCCACTGGAGTAATCAGATGGGGGTAGTCAGAACCAATGAGCAGCACAGGACGCACAGTCTCTAGATGTCGTAGTGGAAGACCCTCAGGTGTTGATATTTCTCCTTAAAGCTTTGACTGGATGTGTATGTTCAGCCAGGCTTAGCTGCTGGGCTGTAAATGCACCTTTAATGTGGAACACCTTCTTGGGCTGTGACAGGGGAGAGATAGAGAATGACACCACTGCACCACTGAGGACTTGGAGCTCTTGTCTGACTGTGCGGAGCGGTAGGTCTTCTGGTTTACCTTTGAGGCCAAGCTGTTGAGCAGCACTGTGAAGAAGGATGGTTCTTTCTGACCCGTCATCCTGGATGGCATAGGCAGTCATGTGGTGTTTTCCATTCCTGAGTATTACTTTACTTATCTTCAGCAGGACTTTTCGGCTGGCAGGAGGCTTTCGAATGAGAAGAATCTCGTTCATGGTATTAAGAAGACAGGAGTTGGTTGCAGGAGTGGAAGCAGCTTCAATTGGCACAGTCTGTGAGCTCTTAGCACTTTTCACTGTAATGTCATGAAGAACCAGCAGATGTCGACCGTTACACTGCTTACAGCGCATTTTCAGACTGCACTCCGTTGCTTGATGGCTCCTGCCACAGCGCCAACACCGATTGTTCTCCTTGACCCAGGTACGCTTCTGATCTGTAGTGAGTTGCTTGAAATTTGAGCAGTTATTCAAGGAGTGCTTAGTTTGATCGCAGTAGGGGCAGTAGGGTTTCGGAACAGTTCTCACAGTAGGAGCTGAGGTACTTGTGTCAAGCAGGGCTTTCTCAGTGTTCAGCAGAATGTTTGCATTCCTGTTAAAGGGCTTGTGGTCTTTGATTATCTCTCTGGTCCGTGCAGTGGGCCCTCTACGTTGGCTGGTTACAAATCTTGACGTGTCCTCCTGTACTTGGATTTCGTACTCCAACCATTCAGAAAGATCCAGAAGTGTTGGAATTGGAACACGGTGTGGATGTGCAAACCGGCGAAAACTTGACCTGAGATCATGTGGTAATTTCCCCAATAATCTGGAGACATGGGAGCCACACTGCAGTTCAAAGGTGCCCTTTTTTCCAAGTTGCCCCAGCATGCCAACGAGCGACCGAACTTTAAGTGCAAACAGTCTGAATGCTTTTATGTCCCCACTGCTGATATTTGGGCCATCCATAAGTTCTGCTATTCGTTGTAATGCAAGCTGGTGTGGCTGACCATACTGCTGGTCCAGCGGCCATCGTTGTTGTGAAGGGGTACTGAGAATGGCTGTACGAATCAGCGATGAGTAACGCTTCTTCTAGCTTGAGATGGTCTGTAAGAATCTGAAATTTATAACTCTCCGTGGCACTAGCAGGGAGTGTGTTCTCTAAGGCGATCTTCAACCGTGAAAACTCTCTCGGGTTTGGATGTACAAAGTCCGGTATGGTGGGAGTAGGGCCTCTGTACATTGACTCAGGCTCAAACTGAGGCACTTGACTTGGCATTTTTGTGGCGCCGGGCAGAATCATAAGGTGAGGAAGTTTCATACTCCCGCTGGTATGAGGGATAATAATCACGGTCATGATGGCAGCATTCTTCTTCCTTTGAGGCCCCCCAAATGGGTGGCTGGGTACTTGGAATGTCATAGGGGGAGTACATTTTGTCTCTGGGAGCAGCCACCAAAGCTGGAGATTGTTCTTGACTTGAAGAACTGTCTCGCCTGAAGCGTGGTGCTGGTACTGGCTCAAGCTTCTCTCCACAGGCTGCACGTGCTTAACATGGCGTGGTGCAGGAATAGGTTTGCTAGGATGAGGCTGACGGGCAGGAATAGCAGATGGATGGGGCTGAGGTTGTTGTTGATCAACCTGAATTTGTAACTGCTGCATCTGCCGCTTAAGCTGTGAGAGCTCTTGAGCAAACTGCTGATTTGTCTGCTGCAATGCATCTCTTTCCTGTTGCATCATCTGTACAGTGTGACGCATGTTCTCATTTGCATGGCGGAGATTCCTGTTTCGTTGCTGAAGTATGGCATTCACAGACCTGCCTGGGTCTGTGTCAGACCACTCTTCTGAACTGTGAGGCTCATCACCTGGAATCGCTGGAAGACTGAATGCCGTTACACCCTCCTCTTGGTCTTCACCTTCTGATAGATTGGAGTGTATCTGAGTGTGTGGTGACACGGGTTCTGGATACAACGTAGGCAGGGCAAAGCCAGTGAGATCATAATCCTCATATCGGGCGGAAGGGCAGTCTTCCTTCTGACGCGCCCAGTTGGCTCATCTTCTGCATGTGTTGACATCTTATAAGCCTGCAGCAAGTCTCACTCCGGCTCGAAGGACCATGAAAAAATGAGTTAGCTGTTGGTAGCACATTCTCATTGGAGTTTATTGCTGGTTAGGTTTGAAACCCACCACAGGGTGTCCGGTAAGAGACTTGGGCAAAGATGGTTGAAATATGGGAGTAACCTGTTTATTTGTCACCACAACTCAGATAATAGTAAAAGTTGAAGAGTTGTCTTAGTTGGGTGTATTCAGTATGTGTGTGTGGTTTTTCTATAAAACAGAAAATACAGAGTAAAAATAAATATGCATGGTATTAACATTAACAATGTTCTAAACAGAAATACACAATGTATATTTAGTAAAATACAGAATTAAAGGGAGTAATAGTTGCAAGAAAACAAATTAGGTAGGTCATACACATTAAGTTAAACAATAAAACAGCTTAATTTGTTCTATATAGCGGTGCTTGGTCTGGACTTGTTCTGTGCGCATGCGCATTAAGTTGTTTACAACTTAGAATCGCTCGAAATCGAGCACTTAGACAAGTAAACTGCACCAAAATACAAACGAAATATACAAACACAACATCAGTATATGCAAGTATGAATAAAGGTAACATTTATACAGCGTAACATCGTGCTAGAGACAATAATCTTGTATCATTAGCCATAATAGGTGACGCACATTATAACAGCAAACAGAATAGACTGCTAGGTCAGCGATCCTACAAAGATCACATACAATACACTTACTTTAAATAGACGCACAACACCCGAACAAGAAATCAAACTATAGAAGATATATAATGGAAAAGTTCAGCATCTGCGTCAGCGCTCCACCGGACTCGCTTTCAACTTTGCACTAAGCGCTATGGGCGGGATGATCGCCTGCACGTCGATCCGTGAGCGCTGATTGGCTGCTGTGCTGGATGCTGCGTGCCAATCAATCTCAGCAAAACAGAGAGAGATTTAAGTCAGAAGGCATATTATTCTCATGAATATAACGGCCTTTTAACAGTATGGATGCACATGAACTAATAAAGATCAAGAAAATTATGAAGAAAATGAGTATGGATGCACATGAACTAATAAAGCTGTATTTGCTCAAAATCTGGCTTTCTTAGACCAGTTCGTCTAGGATGAATCCAGCTAATTATTCGTTTTAATTTTTTTTAAACATGTGCCTTCCTTTATATCTAAAGTCCTTAATGTCTATGGCTCTGCTCGCAATAAGCGCTGTTAGAACTGAATGAAGAAAATAAGCGTTTCTCTGCCACCTGTTAGGATGCGTTAAATCCGACAAAGTGGTTTAATAAAGGGGCTTTTGATCTTGTGAAATACGAAATTTTAGTAGGCATACATTTTACAGTTCCAGTATTTTTATATGGGACAATATAAATATGGCCTACTGCCCTAACGAAATACAAAGTTTTATAATTTTTACTGTACCAATGTTTTTTCATGAACCATTAAACGTGGCATTATGACACGTTTTAATTAATAATCTTTATTAATTCATGCACATCCATACTCGCATTTTCTGCATAATTTTGAGCAAATAGATCTTTAATAATTCATGCGTGTCCATACTATCTTCTTCTTTATAATTTTGAGCAAATAGATCTTTATTAATTCATGCACATACTCGCATTTTCTGCATAATTTCGAGCAAATCTTTATTAATTCATGCGCGTCCATACTCTTTTTCTTTATAATTTTGAGCAAATAGATCATTATTAATTCATCCATAGGCTACTCGCATTTTCTTCATAATTTTAAGCAAATAGTTCATTATTAATGCATGCACATCCATACTCGCATTTTCTGTATAATGTTGAGCAAGTAGATCTTTATTAATTCATCCATGCTCAGATTTTCTTCATAATTTTGAGCATAGATCTTTATTAATTCATCCATACTCGCATTTTCTTCATAATTTTGAGCAAATAGATCTTTATTAGTTAATGTGCTCCTTTCCTTTCTTCATAGGCAGTGACGCACAAATGAAATAGGTTTTAGTATACACAAACCGGAAATTGTAACGCGTGCGCACGCGAAACATTGTCAATTTTTTATTTTTGCAAAGGTCCCTTTGGGGGCTCCGTAAGAATCACTGTTTTAAATGTATTTTTTTTTCTTGTGATGCAAAGCTGAATTTTCAGCATCCAGTGTTCTGTGTCACATGATCCTCCAGAAATCATTATTTAGTAGCATTATAAATGTCTTTACTGTCAGTTTTGATTAATTTAATTCATCCTTGCTGATTATTGGTTTCTTAAAAAAATAAAAATAAAAAAATCTCACAGACCCCAAACTTTTGAAGTAGTGTAGTCAAGTCAAGTCACCTTTATTTATATAGCGCTTTTTACAATGCAGATTGTGTCAAAGCAGCTTTACAGTGATAACTGGTATATAATTTTGGCTGCACAGCAGCTCTTAAAGAAAATGGTGTCAATGCAGGCAGATGCAAAGCACTGTTGAATATCAAATGTCAAGTGTCCCCAACTAAGCAAGCCAAAGGCGACAGTGGCAAGGAACCCAAACTCCAACAGGTGACATAAGGTGGCAAACAGGTGGCAAATAGGTGTTAAAATGGAGAAAAAAAAAAAAAAACCTTGGGAGAAACCAGGCTTAGTCGGGGGGCCAGTTCTCCTCTGGCGAACAGTGCTTTATGATTCAGGTACCTATCATAAGTCCGATGTGATCGCAACATTCAAAGTATTTATTTCAGTTCCATCCAGTTGAGGATCGTATTCATCACGCCAGTATGGACAGTTTGTTGAGGAGCTGTGCCACTGGTTGTCATGTCGACGAGGCCTTCACAGTGGATGATCTAGTTGACTCAATCTCTGCTGACACTTAAGGGCTGCATTGTGGTCGTGTCAAGGCGCAGGTCCTCGATCTCACCTGGATACGGCTCGGATCCGGTTGACTACGGTAAACCTCGGGATGAACAGAAAGACTAATATTAGCGTAGATGCCATTCTTCTTCTGATGTAACGAGTACATCTGGTGTTATAGAAAGTGTTCCCGGTTCCAGCTGACCTAATTTATGCAGCCTAATAATCCTTTATCAATTTTTATTTCAAATCTGTTAATGTGTCATGTGTATTCCAGGTTAAAGAGATGCGTTTTTAGTCTAGATTTAAACTGACAGAGTGTGTCTGCTTCCCGAATAATGCTAGGAAGATTGTTCCAGAGTTTAGGTGCCAAATAGTAGAAGGATCTACTGCCTGTGGTTGATTTTGATATTCTAGGTATTATCAGCTGGCCTGAATTCTGAGATCACAATAGACGTGAAGGACTATAATGCTTTAAGAGCTCGCTCAGGTACTGGGGAGCTAAACCATTTAGTGCTTTGTAAGTAATTAGCAAGATTTTAAAATCTATACGATATTTAACAGGAAGCCAATGCAGTGTTGACAGAACTGGGCTAATATGGTCATACTTCCTAGTTCTAGTAAGAACTCTAGCTGCTGCATTTTGTACGAGCTGTAGTTTATTTATCAAGCGAGCGGAACAACCACCCAGTAGAGCGTTACAGTAATCTAGCCTTGAGGTCATGAACGCATGAACTAACTGTTCTGCATTTTTCATTGAGAGCATATGTCGTAGTTTAGATATATTTTTAAGATGGAAGAATGCAGTTTTACAGATGCTAGAAACATGGGCTTCAAATGAAAGATTGGTATCAAAGAGCACACCCAGGTTCCTAACTGACGAAGAAGACTTAACAGAGCAGCCATCAAGTGTTAGACAGTATTCTAGGTTATTACGTGAAGAAGGTTTTGGTCCAAAAATTAGAATCTCTGTTTTTTCTGAATTTAGTAGTAGGAAATTACTGGTCATCCAATTTTTTATATCAGCTATGCATTCTATTAATTTGGTAAGTTGGTAAGTTTCGTCAGGGCGCGAAGAAATATAGAGCTGAGTATCATCAGCGTAACAGTGAAAACTAACACCATGCTTCCTAATGATATCTCCCAAGGGTAGCATGTACAGAGTGAAAAGCAACGGTCCTAGTACTGAGCCTTGTGGTACTCCATATTGAACTTGTGATCGATATGACATCTCTTCGTTTACTACTACAAACTGATAATGGTCAGATAAGTAAGATTTGAACCATGACAATGCAATTCCACTAATGCCAACATAATTTTCGAGTCTATTTAAAAGAATACTGTGATCAATAGTGTCAAATGCAGCACTAAGATCCAGTAACAATAATAGAGAGATACAATCACGATCTGATGATAAGAGCAAATCATTTGTAACTCTATTGAGAGCAGTCTCAGTACTATGGTACGGTCTAAATCCTGACTGGAAATCCTCACAGATACTATTTCTTTCTAAAAAGGAACATAGTTGTGATGATACTGCCTTTTCTAGTATTTTTGACAGAAAAGGGAGATTTGAGATCGGCCTGTAATTGACTAATTCTCTAGTATCAAGTTGTGTTTTTTTAATAAGAGGTTTAATAATAGCCAGCTTAACTTTTTGGTACGTATCCTAGTGATAAAGACAAATTAACGATATTAAGAAGAGGATCTATGACCTATGACCTGTAGTGTCATAGATATATGTAATTTACTAAATAATAATAATAAAAATAAAAATAACAATAAAAGCAGTGTTTATTTGGCACAAAAATAATGTGGATGACTGCGTCAAACTTAAACACAAACATACGTTTAAATACTACTAATACAACATTTGTTAAACCACAAAAGTGTCCAGTTTGGCATCTAATGCAGAGACCTTTCACAATTCAAATGAATCAGTAAATCCTTTCTTTGAACCAGCTGATTCATTCAGATTCATTAAAATGAATCTGCACTCCTCAACTAGCTCGCTCTGAAACAAAGGAACAATATATATATATATATATATATATATATATATATATATATATATATATTTAAACCGTAGTGGGTGTTTTCTAGAACGTTTGTTACATGTTACCTTTCTTCTCTTTTAGATGAGAAAGGGGGAAGAAGAAGAAGAAAAAGAAAAAGCAGAAGCTTCTGTTCAGCACCTCTATGGTTCACACCAAGTAAACACTGAAGTTCACCCTTCACTCCTGTCACTATCTTCTGCCTTATTCCTCCCATATGCTTAGGTTTCATTATATCCCTCAATAGCAGCTTCCCACCTTTCATTCCCCCGTCGGACGAGACCCTCTCCAGACAGCTGGAGAGACGTCCTGCCCCTGCCCCCTTAAATTATTATATATTATTATTACACAGCATTTATTAACCTTTGTTAATGTTAATAAAAATGTTCATTCATGTTAGTTCACAGTTCACTAACTAATGTTAACAGATACAAGTTTTAAAAATATATAAGTAAATGTTGAGATTAACATGAACTAACGATGAACAATACTTCTAAAGCATTTATTAATCTTAGGTAATGTAAACAAATGAAGCCTTATTGTAAAGTGTTACAAATAAAACATTTTAGATGCACATATTAAATTGCATTAAAATAAGTATTTTTGTCATGTTGTTCTATGGCATAGTGATGGGAGAAACGAAGCTTTTCAAAGCTTCGAATCAACTGAACCAATTGCTTCGCAAAATGATTCATTGTTTCGAAGCGTTCGAAACACCACACGCTGGTGACCCCTGCTGGTCAGAACCGTGTAAATGCTCAGGCCAAACATGCAAATCACCTTTTACAAACCTATTGCAAATGTTTTATTGAAAATAAAATCCATCAAATGCATTTAACTAATCATCTAATAAGATTAAATATCAAGTGTCTGTGTAATGTGGGTTCTTTTATCAGGTCCTGTTTTGTTTGTTCAATGGATGGCTCAGCTAATCAGGCCAATAAGAGACTATTATTATTCCTTTGAATTATACTAATGTCTGATTAAAACATCTACAAATGTAAAAAATTGATCAGAGATCAGGTAAAACGGTAAAACCTATTATTTAATCTACGGGTAAAACCCATAGAGATTTTGTTCAGTGGTTCACAGCTAGGATCCGATCTCAGTGAAATCACGTCTCATGGGTTCACAGAGATCATCGCCCCCCAGCGGTGAGCCATTGAAATTTCAAAACAGTTATGACGTAACAAAGCCTCGTTTACTGAAATCACGTGACTGTGGCAGTTTGATACACGCTCCGAACCACTGATTCAAAACAAAAGATTCATAAGGTGTCAAAGCTTCATGAAGCAGTGTTTCGATATCGCCCATCACTACTAAGCATTCCATAAACTTTCAAATCACATTCTATTCAGCATTCACAGAGACATTTATTCTTATGGTCACAGATCAACTGCTCCAGTTGGATACAGAAGGCATCATGCTCCTTTTATTTGCCAAAATGATTTTATTCTCATATTTTGATTACACACAAAATTGTACTTGTACAAAATGGGCGGTTACACAAATGCATTATTCTTCTCACAGTACTGCCAAACAAAGTCATAGATGTAATTCAATATCAAATCACTGGCTCAACTTCCTCACCCCCTCTTTATTGTCTGATCAACTGGAAAACTGTAAGGCTACAGGGTAAGAACGGAAATTAAACACTTTGGTTTAGTTCATTAACATTAATCTCAGTAAATGCTTATTAGATATGGAAAACCTGCATAATACTAAAAAATGTGATAAAATGAGAAGATTTTGTGTATGAGCGAGAGGAGCGCAGAGGTTTTTTAGGACGCGAAGAGATGCATTCATGTATATATGGAGTGACAACGAAAGGATAAAGGTGGATGGTGTTCATGATGGAAGGATAAAAGTGCCATTATTTGGCCACACTATGTGTCAGATGGAGCAGATATGAAAGCTATTAGTCGATAAATGGCACAGGATGAATTAATGAAGGAACAGAAAATCATTGGACGTGTGTTTACAGCTGCAGGTACTTTGTTGCCATGGCAAGAATTGGGGCTCCTGTTGGGACACCAGGGAAAGGGCCGCTGGATCCAGCAATGTCGATATGGGAGTAAGGCAGAGGTTTGTCCGAGTCCACTCCATGCTGAGGGCAAATGTGTAGATGGTTAATATATGCATTTTTGCAAAAATGTTACTAGCTTCATTCATTCATTTTTTTTTAATCAACACTTTAATGTGGGTAACATTTTGAACAAAAAGCTGAGAAAATCGCATTTTTGTCAGACTTCATCCAGATCAGATTCAGAAACAGGATCAAAACGTAGATCGAGTCCATCAACACCCCCGAAAATACACATTCGTTACCTCTTCGTAAGTTCATCCTTTCATTCGGTAACATTAGGCAGTTTTCATTATATGCCGTTTAATGTTTGGTGATCACGTCAGCAAAGAGCATAAAAAAAGAATGTTTTCAGCTTGTTTTTTATTTTTACATAAAAATATGGCATGCAGTTGCTTCTAACAATGGTATAAAGCTATTCAAAACATTCAATGTAATTGTGATAAATGTAATTAATAATCGCAACTACAATTTCGAGGGAATAATCGACAATTATTATAATCGTGCAGCCCTACGTTAGCTTACTTTTGCATGAACAACTATCCGCTCCTTTTGGTTTACTGTAAAAAAGATGGACAGTGCATCTCTGCTTCCTTCCACTGTAAAAACTGAAGCCAAAATTTAGAAGCCTGAAGCCAGATTTAATCGCAAGCACAGCTGTCAATCATGATGTTACACCCTGTTTATACAGCATCAAATAACTAATTAAAACCAAATTTATTGGAAAAACGAACACTTAAACATACATCTGCGTGATAAGAACTACCTAAAACGACAGACACCATCTTTGGAAAAAAAATTATTTGAAGTGTGATTGGATTTTTGTTTGGGTCGCATCCCATACGATTACATGGAGAGGGCAGGGAAGGGAAGCCAAGCCTATACTGCAGCCAACCACCAGGGGGTGATCAAAATGCTTTGGCTTCAATTTTCAGGTCGTGTGTGTCACACCAATTCAGAGGCTGCATCCTTCAAAGGGTGCATTCGATTGGAAACAGCGTCCTCTATCATATAACAGTGCAAACACGGATTGCTGAAAAAACTCGTCAATGGTGGGGAAGTCTTGTGTCATAAATAATGGAAAAAACCGTCAATGGCGGGGAAGTGCTGTGTCATAAATAACGCAAAATCTCATCAATCTAAACTGATCTACTACATCAGGAAACTACATCAGGAATAAGGTTCTTCCCATAGTTCTCCACGCTGAGATAGAATCTATAGGAGAGTGTGTGCGTCTACCTTATCCAGTCCAGACGCCATGATGAGGAAGGCGGCGGGCGTCTGGTGTCCCCGTGGTGTGGCAGATGAGGGCAGGTTATTGCACTGCAGGATATCCTCATACTCAGACTTCCCTTTGTGGAACTCATAATCCTCTCGACGAATAGTGGACACCTCAAACAGATCTCCCAACATCTCTCCCGCTGCCACACAAACAGATTTCTGACAAATGAAACTACGTTTATAGAAACAAAAACAAATGCATCTTAGCTGTTCTTACCTTTCTGCCACTGCAGAGCGTTTCCTGAGCGTTGAGCAGCACCGTTATCCATTATGATCTACAGTGACACATGGAGAGTGACACGGTCAAAATGAAAATGGTCACAGTAGCACTGATGTGTGATGAACATTGTTTTTTCTACCCCGGGAAGATATGTTGAAGTACTCACAGAGTAGTGCGGTCCCATGGCTCTGACAGCATGTCCGGTCAGAGTGGCAATAGTGAAGAGATGAGGAGACACCTCCTTCAACGCCTACAGAAACATACGCGAGAGGTCCAGACCACCAAAAACGATAATGTCATACTTAATATAAAAATGTATCAATAGAAATTGAATGAAATAAAATTAAATATAAATATTAAATGAAAAAAATTAACTTGAACTGAAATAAAATAAGTTTGGTTGAAATATTAATAAAATAATTTAAAAAAGCTAAATAATTATTTTTATTTTTTTTGTTTCAAACATAGATCACGATTCTCCCACAATTCCAAACAGACAACTAAACAAAATAACATGTAATTTACTAGAGGTTCTGATAAAATGTTAATTGTTGCAGTGTATTCAAAATGTTTAATTAATCTGAATGAATTATTAAAAAAAAAAAAAAAAATGGTTTAATGAATGATTCAATGACTCGGTCATAAATACTTCACTTGTTTCATTACGGGATGAATCAGCATTTTTGAAAGAATCTCTTGATTGAATGACTTATTGACAAATACATTTTTTAACAGTCACTTGTCGCCAGTAGGTGGCGTAACAAGGTAATCGATACAATCGTTATTTGAAGCGCCATGTTAAGCCAAAGTATAGTTCAGTTTTTAAGCATACACAAGGGTCAGCGTACAGTGTGTGTGACACGAATTTCGTTATCAGAAGAGTACGTGCACCACCGAATTTTTGTAACCAGTTACACATGTGCATTTAATTTTTTTGCAGCAATTAGTTTATCCGCAAGGTGGCAACCGTGCCCTGGGGGTGTCAATTCACAAGGTAGTCAAAGAAAAACTGCATAAACAGAACAGACAGGAACACATGCAAACTACAGTGACAACGGAGGCCTAGATAGACAAAAGATTGTGCAAAGAGGTTAGGAAAGTACCCTAATTTGTACAGCTCCAGCAAAGATGTTAACATGGGTCGCATGGGTAACATTGCAATCTTTTAACAGTTAATTGTGCAACTCTAATATAAGTATCTATGTGAAGCCTGCCTTATTACGGTGCTGAAATGTGTAGCTAAACATGAGAAGGCCAGACTGAAGAGATCAGGGACCATGTTAAAATTCAGATGCTTGTTATTAACATCTTATAAAAAGACATGCAGAGCTGTAGGTGCTACGCACAAGCAAATTTGCAAGCAAAAACGGTCTCATACCTCATCCTACTTCCACTGTACTAGGTACTTAACAACAACCACATGCTTACTTTGATGTATTTTATTGAAAATGAAAATTATTATGAAAATTTTAACAAATTTTTTTTATATATATTATATAAATGTATAATATAATAATTATTTCATTCAAAAGTTTGGGGTCGGTAAGATTTATTAATGTTTTTGAAAGAAGTCTCTTTTGTTCACAATAAAAATACAGTAAAAACAGCAATATTGTGAAATCTTATTATAATTTAAAATAACCATTTTCTATTTTAATACACACTATATTGCCAAACGTTTTGGGACGCCTGCCTTTACGTGCACATGAACTTTAGTGACATCCCATTCTTAATCCGCAGGGTTTAATATGGAGTTGGCCCACCCTTTGCAGATATAACAGCTTCAACTCTTCTGGGAAGGCCTGGCTCACAGTCTCCGCTCTAATTCATCCCAAAGGTGTTTTATCGTGTTGAGGTCAGGACTCTGTGCAGGCCAGTCAAGTTCCTCCACACCAAACTCGCTCATCCATGTCTTTATGGACCTTGCTTTGTGTACTGGTGCGCAGTCATGTTGGAACAGGAAGGGGCCATCCCCAAACTTTTCCCAAAAAGTTGAAAGCATGAACTTTTCCAAAATTTCTTGGTATGCTGAAACATTAAGAGTTCCTTTAACTGGAACTAAGGGGCCAAGGCCAATCCCTGAAACACAACCCCACACCATAATCCCCCCTCCACCAAACTTTACACTTGGCACAGTGCAGTCAGGCAAGTACCGTTCTCCTGGCAACCACCAAACCCAGACACGCCCATCGGATTTCCAGACAGAGAAGTGTGATCCGTCACTCCAGAGAACACGTCTCCACTGCTCTAGAGTCCAGTGGCGGCATGCTTTACACCACTGCATCCGACGCTTTGCATTGCACTTGGTGATGTAAGGCTTGGATGCAGCTGCTCTGCCATGGAAACCCATTCCATGAAGCTCTCTACGCACTGTTCTTGAGCTAATCTGAAGGCCACACAACGTTTGGAGGTCTGTAGCTATTGACTCTGCAGAAAGTTGGTGACTTCTGCGCACTGTGTGCCTCAGCATTCGCTGACCCCGCTCTGTGATTTTACCACTTTGTGGCTGAGTTGCTGTTGTTCCCAATTGCTTCCACTTTGTTATGATACCACTAACAGTTGACTGTGGAATATTTAGTAGTGAGGAAATTTCACGAATGGACTTATTGCACAGGTGGCAACCACGCTTGAATTCACTGAGCTCCTGAGAGCGACCCATTCTTTCACAAATGTTTGTAGAAGCAGTCTGCATGCCTAGGTGCTTGATTTTATACACCTGTGGCCATGGAAGTGATTGGAACACCTGAATTCAATGATTTGGAGGGGTGTCCTAATACTTTTGGTAATGTAGTGTATTTTAAATGTAACACTTTAAACATCTTATTAAAAAAAGATATGCAGAGCAATAGGTGGTACACACAAGCAAATTAGACAGAGTGAGAGTACAGTTAAAAGTATATTTTTATATAACAAGATGATTTTGATCTCATGATAGTACCCCTTTAAATCTTAAAATAGTAATTCATACTATTCTATATGCGGATATATGTGTGTACCTGCTCCTTCATCTCACACAGCAGGTCCACCATGACCATTCTTCCTTCAGCATCAGTGTTTCCAACTCGGATTCTACGACCGGCACGAGACACCACCAACTCATCAGCCACATAACAATCTGCCAAAGGTTAAAAAAAAATAAAGGATGACAAATACTTTGTAACAGACACCCAACTGGTCAACACATGCAGACAAAGCTGCTTACCAGATCCGACACTGTTCCGCACCATTGCCATCGCACCCACAACCTTCAGGTTTTTGGGCTTCAGTTTGGCTAGGATCTAAAACAACAACAATGATATTAGACTCTAATATTCTTCTGATCTTCAGTAATATGAGCAGGTGTGTATGGGATCAGTACCGTGAAAAAGCCAGCAACAGCCGCAGATCCACATTTATCTCTGTGCATTCCAGCCATGATTCCACCGGCCTTGATGTCCGCTCCACCGGTGTCATACGTAATGCCCTGAAACAACATACAATGTTCAGATGGACTGGAAACTGCTCTGTCCTGGGTGTCCAAATACAATTAACCTAAATATTACCTTGCCAACCACCATGAGAGTCTGTTGAATGGGTCCTTCTCCACTGTAACTCAGCTTGATCACTCTGGCCTGATGGCGCGGCACAGCTGAAGCAGAAACATCAGCCTTTTAACACAACTTAATGATACATTACATAACACAATCACTAATGAGATCCAGAGTTGGAGTCTAATATGGATTCTAATATGCTGATTTGATGCTCAAAAAATAATAATTAAATATATATATATATTATATATAGAAAACAGTTAATTGCTAATTGCTGTAGCTTAATTTTTGTGGAAACTATGATAATTTTTTCTCCTGAATTCATAATGAATAGAATGCTTAAATGAACAGCATGTATTTGAAATAGAAAACTTTTGTCACATTATATCTTTACTGTCACTTTTAATCAATTTAATGGATCCTTGCTGAATAAAAGTATAAATTTCTTAATTTTTTTAAAATAAATAATACAGTATATTTATATATTTTTGTCTGTGTTTGGAAAATTTAAAGATAAATTCAGTGTTTGAAATAAAATGTTATTATGAATTTATTCATAAATAAATAAATCCTGCATTTTCTCTTTTTTAGTTTTCAAACTAGATGCTATGGATCAGTGCTTTGAGGGATCTAGTTTTGGCTCTAACTGATTTGAAACAAGCTGTGGTTAGTATAAGAGTGAAATTTCTCTGTAATTCCATATTAAATCCACATTACATTATATGGATATTATATCCATATATTACATATTAAACTGTGCTCTTACTGTTAGCACAGCGGTTGACTGCAGCCAAACAGGGGTACTCCTTCTCCAGAGTGCTCAAATTACTCACTACTGTCACCTAAGAAACACATGGAGATTAATGAAGCATATCAGTTCTTATTTGCATGAGATACAGCTTTAAACTGTATTAAATGTTCACTCAAAGACTCACCGTTACAGGACTATCCTTGAAGACTGCTTGAACATACTCAGCTACACGTGGGGCAGCCATTCGCTCCGGGTCAGAGCCGCCGATATCACGATAGACAAACCTGCACCATACGCAAATGACCTTTTTTATTGCTTATTGTACACTGTAGGTCTTAGTCAAAATGAGAGCTCAAAATTGGGGACACAATATAGGACACACAATCATACCTGCCGCTCTCCAGAGCAGTAGCTAGCTCAGTAATGGCGGCTCCCTCTGTCTGGTTCTTCGCCCAGACGCCCAGCACTGCCACCTTATGAGGGGACGTCTTGGACTCCCTCACCTCTAGAGGCTGACAACACAGATATTAACTAGGTTTTATGCTGGAACTGACAAGCATTAAAGTCTAAAACTAGAGAACAGAGAAATAGAAATAATAGAGCATTAGTTCTATAAGATTCAGTGTTACTTTAGTATTACTTGTATAGTATTTATATTTTGGATTAGTTTTTATTTTAATTTTAGTTTAAGTTTTAGTAATTTTATTGCGCTTTTGCCATTTTTATTAGTTTTATTACTATTATTATTATTATTATTATTTTTTTTTTTTTGATGATTGAATGAAATAATGTAAAAATTAAAAATGTACAATTAAAAATAAATAAATAATACATAAAAACAATGCTTCTCACCATGTAGAGAGCATGCAGGGCTCCCAGCACGGCTGCCACGGTGTTTTTTGCATAGCTGTTATGTGGGGGACAAACCAGCAGAGGACGCTTCATGCCAGTTTTCAGAGCCCTATGACAAAAAATTATTCAGATCAATGAAACAAAACCTTTAGATGAGTGAAAGTCTTCTTCAAAGACAGAAGTATGTCCTAGAAGAACAGCAGGTCAAGGACATGGACATTAAAGACACACTATTGTTTTCACAGGATGTAAGTTGATCAATTAATTAATTAATCATGTTTGCATAAGAACCTCTTAATGCCATTATCAGCAGCGTCACTGAACCGCCGGACATCATCATAATCCCGATTCACTGGACCAGTGCAGGCAAACACCAATCTGTTTCCAGGGAGACCAGGAGCCTTGACAACCACGACCTGTTCCCCGAAGCAACAGTCCACCTGAATGAAAAGAGTGACAGAAGTGTGCAATGAAAAATAAAAATAAAAGTCAGTGCTGGTTAGATGTGTGTGGTGTTGAACTCACTGCACTGTAGTCCTGTAATGGTGCTTTCAAACACTCCAGCTCATCAGGGAGCTGCTCATAACTTTGGGTTATTAAGATAATGCCATCAAAACTGTAAAAGAGAGGAATAATCCAAATCAACCTTCACAATATAACAAATATACATACTTTCACTCTAATATACATACTGCAAAATATCCGCAGTAAATCCAAACAGTGTAATAGCTCACCATTACACAGCAAAAAACAAACAAACAAACAAAAGAAATTCTTAATCTGTACTTTTTTTGTCTTTTTTTTTTATTAAAAATATAAAAACATCCCTAAAACCACATAAACTTGTGAAGCAGAATTGTGTAAAAGGTTAGGGTTATATTAAGACTTGTTTACATACCCATTAAAAAATCATTTTCGTTCATTGAAATAAAGCTAAAATTAAAATACAATATAAATATTAGGGGAAAAATAATAATAATAAAAAATACTGAAATGTTGCCTTAGCAGCTAACTGAAATAAAATAAGTTTAAGCTAAAGTACTAAAATTAAATATAAATTAAAGCTAAATAAAAATATATAAAATTAAAAATGACAAAAATACACAACAAAATGACAAACTAAAATGAAAACGCAAAAGCTAATTCAAAATATTAATAACCTCTATAATGGTATATAAATAAGCCGCTTTCGCTGGCATATTTTTTGTTTGTTAAAGGGTTAGTTCACCCAAAAATGAAATTTCTGTCATTAATTATTCAACCTCATGTCGTTCCACACCCATAAGACCTTCGTTCATCTTCGGAACACAAATTAAGATATTTTTGATTAAATCCGAGAGGTATCGGACTCATCCATAGACAGCAATATAATCAACACTTTTTCAAGGTCCAGAAAGGTACTAAAGACTTCGTTGAAACAGTCGAAGTGACTACAGTGGTTCAACCTTAATTTTATGAACCGATGGGAATACTTTTTGTGTGCAAAAACAAAACAAAAATAACTTTATTCAACAGTCTCTTCTCTTCCCTGTTATTATCCATATGCAGGTGACGCAGTAAGCACAGTGAAGGCTTCTGTGTTTACGTTCGAATGCCGGCTCAGTATTGGCCAAAGCTGATCACGTGAGCAGCACGACGCATGCGTGTGATGCTGACGAAGGAGCCGGCGTTCTGACGTAGAACCTGGAAGTGCTGGACATAAACAACGTACGAGAATAACACAGAAGTGATGATATTGTTGAATAAAGTTGTTATTTTTGTTTTGTTTTTGCGCACAAAAATTATTCTCGTCGCTTCATAAAATTAAGCTTAAACCACTGTAGTCACGTCGACTGTTTTAATGATGTCTTTAGTACCTTTCTGGACCTTGAAAGTGTTGATTATATTGCTGTCTATGGATGAGTCACATACCTCTCGGATTTTATCAAAAATATCTTAATTTGTGTTCCGAAGATGAACGAAGGTCTTACGGGTGTGGAACGACATGAGGTTGAATAATTAATGACAGAAATTTCATTTTTGGGTGAACTAACCCTTTAAATGTATTAAAAAAATACCAAAATTTGTTGACTTTATGTTTAAAACAGGAATAAATGACTTGCCAAAAAAAAAATGACTTGTCTTATTATATTATAGAATTTTGCTTTTCATGTATATGTTCAGGTATGTTGTTTTACTGGAAAATAAAGACAAAAATGCAGATGGAATTTTTGGGAAATGTCGTTCAGTTGAGACAAACTATACTCTTACACATCAGTGATAAGAAAGCAGTCTAAAGTCTAAAGTCTGTGTGTTGTTGATTGTAAAGCAGGCAGTTCAGGTCACAGCAGTGATTGTTGATTCATAAAAGTCACAGTTCCTGTGATGGTGATGCAATGCTAAGAGGTAGTTTATCATGCTCGTGAGCACCCTTCTGAATTATAAAATGACAAATGGGACAGGGACACCATACTGCACGTCTGTGAGGCCACAAGATTTAGCACATTAAGTTTGAGACAGGGCTTTACTCACTTCTGGTCCTTGCAGTCAATGGTCCACTGGATAGGCTGGATACTGGATGGAAGGAAAGACAGAAGATTAAAAACTTTACACATTTTTAATTTGCTTTATTGAAGGTTTAGTGGATCTTGCTTAGTTATCGTGTTTACGGTCATGAGAGGGTCTTCGAGAATTAAAAAATAAGCTGACGTTTAGCTTGACTCATTTCAACTGCTCTCATGATTTTTGATAATGTTTGATTGACATTTGAGTGTCATTTGGCATCTATGTACAGTGGGGTCCAAAGGACTGACTATGACAAAGGACAGTGAATATGCTTCTGTTTTTCTTTTTAAGGACTTTTTTTTAAACTAATGGTAATATATACAAATTTACTTATTTGACTGGCATCCTAGAAATTGTGCAGAATCTTTGAGGTCTCTTGACATTTTTGAAAACTGCAAACATTTTGCATTTAAATGACAATTCAATTCAAATGAATTAATGCATTGAAACATTTGCAATAGCCTTAAGATGAGGGATGAATAAACCACTTGCAGCTTCCACAAATACATTTCCTTACTGCTGACATGGCAAATTCAAATACTTCTCATAATTTATTTTTTAAAGATGTCATGTCAGCAATGAGGAACTGTTTTGCTGAAACTGTTATTTAATTAGGCTATCCTTCATCCTGTCCTTAAAACTCTGGATGGGGGCTGCGACAGGGTGATAGTGCGTCTATGGAAGACTTAGAAAAGTTTTTTTTTTTTTAAATGCATATTAATAAAAATAACAACAATATAAAATAAATAAATAAATAAATAACTTAAAATTGATCGGTTTCATACTGCTTTCTAAACATTGGTAAGAATGCACGGTATTAAATTACAAAATAATTAGTAAAAAGAAAAATATATATATATATTTCACAGCATAAATGGGTCTTCGTCGATAAAAATAAATTTTACCCCCTGCTCTGGAACAAAGCGCAAAAACCGAACCAAATATCATTTGCATTATCCTGCCGAGAAACGGATGAATAAATAAATCTCCACAGAAAAATATTTTAACACGAGACCAATATCTAGCTTTTAGCAATTATTAATTAAAATAATTGCATTTGAAAAACAAAAATAATGACAGTACCAAACACAACATACCCCAGAAAACAGCAGTACTGATGGAAACTTATTTTAAACGTTAACAATTACAAATAATCCTCTTACCTCACAGACATTCTCACGTTTCCTTCTCTCGCCTTGCAGAAGTGAAGTCGTGATGTCAGCTGAGCGGACAGACTAATCACATGACCAATGGAGTCACGTGATGCATGAAAATGTAGTTTTCCCGAACTTTGTAATGAAATAAAATGCACATAAATTGTGGAATTAATGCATTAATTTATTTCAAATGTGCGATTTTAACACGCATCTTAATGTTTTAACTCAAGAGTGTATTTTAATATGACGAATTCCTTAAATTACGTCCTTCACAACAAATATTCCTTAAACTACAAAATACAAACCGGAAGTTATCAGTGATTACAAGCCCAACTCATTTCTTCGAATCGGTTCTTATGAACAGTTAATTACAAACCTGTTCAAAGAACAATTCCGTAATTATTTTATCATTCTGGCGTGGCTGGCATCTCATGCTCTATCTAGCCACATGTATCATATGATTGTTTATTACGTTTTTATATTAAGTGTTATAAACAGGGAAGAGAGTTTATTGCAGTTCTATGTGTCCCAGTTCAGTTTGCCACAGCCGTGAAGTCATTTACAATTATTACCTATTCATAATAGTAAAATTTAAATCACCCACACTACTATGTATTATAAGCACATTTGTTTCGTATGCCTTTTGATGTATGGTCGTGAACATATATTATTTTTTCCTGAACAATATTTCTGAACACTTCAAATCTTTACAGTGAAATCCACAGTTCATGAATCGTGTTAACGGGTTCAACCGATACAATGAAAAGATCCGACTCAGAATTCGATTCTTTCACGAATCCGGACATCACTACAAGTCACATGACTGCGACGACAGAGTGAGCGTGAGCTGTACCTGTGTCAAAGTACAAAGATTGTGCAGTTTTACTCGAATCACATTGAAATTTAGTTAGTAACACGTTAAACCCGACACAGATCATTTTTGTAATCGTTTTTCTACGTGCGTGATCATACTGTTTTTTTTGCACGAAGATCAGGTAGGATTATCATGAAGCACTGCAAGAAACAGAAAGCAAGGAAAAGTGGTCTCTAATCTACACTGCCTTGCTATCTTATTTCTAGCGATAAGTAGGTTGTCTTAAGCAATACGTAATTTGACTATTGCTGACTGTTATTGTTACATAATCGGAAAACCTGCTAAAGCTTGGGTTGGGCTGCTTTTATGTCTTTATGTTAAATAATGCTGCCTTCAGGTGCACCTGGGAAACTCGTACTTCCGAGTCGGGCATTCAAGTCAGAAACATAATAAGACCCTAAAAAACAAACAAAAATATATTGTAAACAATAAACAAAGTATATTGGTTAAAATTGCTCAAAGTTTTAATTTGACTCCTTAAAGCAGTTGGGGAAAAAGGTAATGCCTTAACTCTCTAAATAAAAAATTAAATATAAGGCCTACGTTTAACTTAATTTATAATTTGCTTTTATATATTTCAGTGTTTATTATTTTGTAGGTAATATGTACATCACACCTTTAAAAAATATTTAAATACAGCATGTAAAATTAAAATAATGATATAAAAATAATAAAATATAAAAGTTTTATTTTCAGACTTGATCTCTATATATACATAGATTAAAGATATATGATATCCATAATAAATATCAGAGCCTCTGCAATGTTTTAAATCGACACGCCCCTTCAAACATTACAATTAGTGTATAATCTATTTGAGTTTCCTCTCATAAATTCAACTTTGCTCCTTAAATAATGCAAATTTATGTGCTTGGAACTCGCAATTACGATATTTCTGACTCCACTTGAAGGGCACATTATTTATCCTGTCATCCTGCATGTTTGTCCACTTCTCTCTTTCACTGCTGTATGTCCTTTCTTCTGTCTTTCTTTTCCTCTGTTTTAATAGATGAGATTTCTGGGTATCTCTCAGCTCAGTTTGAGGAGACTCAATGCCGTATTCTCCGCAGGCACCATCAGAGGCACCGCAAGCTCAGCCGCTATGAGACTAGTCCAGTTCTGCCACAGAGGCGGCGAGGGGAGCGTCAGAATCGGGGTGGAGCAGGCAGAAGGTCAGGGGGTGATTGATCTGAAAGCTTTCGACCCCTCCATGCCTTCCACTATGAGAGAGTTTCTAGAATTGGGGCAAAAGGGAATGGACTGTGCTAAGAGGTATAAACCACTGAAACTCAACAGAGAGCGCACACTTTACAGTCACCTGCCAGATAATAGAGCGGCCATTTTGTCTGATCTATTAATTTATTTAAAAAAATAAAAAAATAAATATATATACATACATACACACACACACACACACACACATACACTACCAGTCAAAAGTTTGGAATCGGTAAGATTTTTAAAGTTTTTAAAAGAAGTTTCATCTGCTCACCAAGGCTGCATTTATTTAATTAAAAATACAGTAAAAACAGTAATATTGTGAAATATTATTACAATTTAAAATAACTGTTTTCTGTTTGAATATATTTTTTATTAAGTAGTTTATTCCTGTGATCAAAGTTGAATTTTCAGCATCATTACTCCAGTCTTTAGTGTCACATGATCCTTCAGAAATCATTCTAATATGCTGATCTGCTGCTCAAGAAACATTTATTGTGTACAATTGTACAAAATATTTGTGTACAGTATTTTTTTTTTTTCAGGATTCTTTGATGAATATAAAGTTCAAAAGAACAGCATTTATTTGAAATATAATCTTTTGTAACATTATAAATGTTTTTACTGTCACTTTTGATCGATTTAATGCATCCTTGCTGAATAAAAGTATTAATTTCTTTAATTTCTTTCTGAATTTCTTTCTAATTTCTAAATTCGTACTGACCCCAAACTTTTGAACGGTTAGTGTATAATGTTACAAAAGCTTTGTATTTCAGATAAATGCTGTTCTTTTGAACTTTCTATTCATCAAGGAATCCTGAAAAAAAAGTACAGAACTGTTTTCAACATTGATAATAATCATAAATGTTTCTTGAGCAGCAAATCAGCATATTAGAATGATTTCTGAAGGATCATGTGACACTGAAGACTGGAGTAATGATGCAGCTTTGATCACAGGAATAAATTACTTTATAAAATATATTCAAACAGAAAACAGTTATTTTAAATTGTAATAATATTTCACAATATTACTGTTTTTACTGTTTTTAATTAAATAAATGCAGCCTTGGTGAGCAGACGAAACTTCTTTTAAAAACATTAAAAATCTTACTGATTCCAAACTTTTGACTGGTAGTGTGTGTATATATATATATATATATATATATATATATGTAATTTATACAATATATACTTCTATGATTTTTATTATCTGAATTACATTTCATTTTATGTATTTTTGGGGCATAAAAAGGGAAATAAAAAACAGGAAATGATATCATAGAGAGGACTCCTGCACAAGTCTGTTCATTCTCCTCTCTCTCTCTGGCATCAACAAGGCATTTTCTCTCACAGAACTGCCGCTCACTGGATATTTTCTCTTTGTTTGACCATTCCTTGTAAACCCTAGAGATGGTTGTGATTGAAAATCTCAGTAGCAGTTTCTGTAATACTCAGATCAGACCGTCTGGCTCCAACAAGCATGCCACATTTAAAGTCACTTAAATCACCTTTCTTCCCCATTCTGATGCTCAGTTTGAACTTCAGCAGATCGTCTTGACCATAGGTGTGTTCAAGCTGAACTATACTTGGCTTCCACCGATGGGTGAGATCGAATAATTTCTGCTTTCCGTAGTGACACTCGCAAGATGTTTGCATACTTTATCACAGGTGAAATTGATTAGATGCACTTTTTGTTCAGTACTTTATGTAGTGCTTAATACAGTGTCATAAAGTTCAACATAAGCCTATTTAAATACCAATAATGTGGGTCTATATTTAAGATTACATTAATTTTTACTGTTATAAAAGCAAATTTTGTGTCAGAATAAACTTGAAACACACGTCTTTTGGTGAATCTGGCCAATCGTGAAACAGCTGTATAATCAGAGCTTGTGCAGCTGATTTGGCGCAACTTCAACTCCTGACCCAGCAGCGATCAAATTAATTAAATAAAAAATATTTTCAGGACAAGTCATACAATGTCAAGTAATGTGACTCCACAAAAACTGAATATCTATGATTAATTAATTATTTAAGATATTTGTAAAAAGAAAATTATTTTAACATTTAGAAAATATTTCTAAAAAAGATAATTTTGTATGTTGGTAAGTTGTAAATTTGGTAAGTTGATATCAAATACAAATACAACCCGAATTATGGAAATGTTGGGACATTTTTTAAAATTTGAATAAAATAAAAACTAAAAGACTTTCAAATCACATGAGTCAATATTTTATTCACAATAGAACATAGATAACAAATGTTTAAACTAAGAAATTTTACACTTTTATCCACTAAATGAGCTCATTTCAAATTTGATGCCTGCTACAGGTCTCAAAAAAGTTTGCACGGGGGCAACAAATGGCTGAAAAAGCAAGAAATTTTGAAAAGATTCAGCTGGGAGAACATCTAGCAACTAATTAAGTTAATTGATATCAGGTCTGTAATGTGAATAGCTAAAGGGATGTCTTAGAGAGGCAGAGTCTCAGAAGTAAAGATGGGCAGAGGCTCTCCAATCTGTGAAAGAGTGCGTAAAAAGATTGTGGAATACTTTAAAAACAATGTTCCTCAACGTCAAATTGCAAAGGCTTTGCAAATCTCATCATCTACAGTGCATAACATCATCAAAAGATTCAGAGAAACTGGAGAAATCTCTGTGCGTAAGGGACAAGGCCAAAGACCTTTATTGGCTGCCTGTGGTCTTCAGGCCCTCAGACAGCACTGCATCACTCATGGGCATGATTGTGTCAATGACATTACTAAATGGGCCCAGGAATACTTCCAGAAACCACTTGTCTGTGAACACAATCCGCTGTGCCATCTGCAGATGCCAACTAAAGCTCTATCATGCAAAAAGGAAGCCATATGAACATGGTCCATAAGCGCCATCATATCCTGTTGGCCAAGGCTCATTTAAAATGGACTGTTTCAAAGTGGAAAAGTGCTCTATGGTCCGACGAGTCCAAATTTGACATTCTTGTTGGAAATCACGGACGCTGAGTCCTCCGGGCTAAAGAGGAGGGAGACCTTCCAGCATGTTATCAGTGTTCAGTTCAAAAGCCAGCATCTCTGATAGTATGGGGGTGCATAAGTGCATACGGTATGGGCAGCTTGCATGTTTTGGAAGGCACTATGAATGCTGAAAGGTATATAAAAGGTTTTAAGGCAGGTACACACCAAACCGACGCCGACGAATGAGTGGCGACGAAAGCAGACTGGGGGATTGGTTCATGTTGGCAGCGTCTGGGTCCAAAGTTGCCCTGACGCACCAAACCAACGCTCGACAGCCGACGGCCAAATAGCACGTCCGTTCTGCGCCTGTGTAAGATGAAATGCCTTTGCGTACCAGCAGGTGGCAGTAGCTGAACAGCCAATCAGAATGATCAGATGGCCTGATTCACCTATTGAATCGGCCCGGAAAAAAAAAGACGAGGACCAACTTCAGCCGACGGTGCGGAACACACTGAAAAAACTTAGTCGGCCGACAAACAAAAACTGCCTGACGGACGACCGTCAGCTTGGTGTGTTCCTGCCTTTAGAGCAACATATGCTCCCCTCCCGACGACGTCTATTTCAGGGAAGGCCTTGTGTATTTTAGCAGGACAATGCAAAAACCACATACTGCAGCTATTACAACAGCATGGCTTCGTCGTAGAAGAGTCCAGGTGCTGAATTGGCCTGTCTGCAGTCCAGATCTGTCACCTATAGAGAACATTTGGTGCATCATTAAACGAAACATACGTCAAAGAGGACCACAAACTCTTCAGCAGCTGGAAACCTATATCAGGCAAGAATGGGACCAAATTCCAACACCAAAACTCCAGAAACTCATGATGCCCAGACGTCTTCAAACTGTTTTGAAAAGAAGAGGAGGTGCTACACCATGGTAAACATGCCCCCGTCCCAACTATTTTGAAACCTGTAGCAGGCATCACATTTGAAATGAGCTCATTTTGTGCATAAAATTGTAAAATTTCTCAGTTTAAACATTTATTATGTTATCTGTGTTCTATTGTGAATAAAATATTGGCTCATGTGATCTGAAAGTCTTTCAGTTTTCATTTTATTCAAATTTAAAAAACATCCCAACATTTCCGCAATTCGGGTTGTAGAAAACATAAGTTATTCATGTTTATATTGCTGTCTCTCTGTCAGGGCTTTGTCCAGTGGTCAGCATGTGGTGTCACGGTCAGATATAAGGCTGCTCTCCCCTGTGACCGGCCCAGAGAAGGTGGTGTGTGTTGGTATGAATTATAAGGACCACTGCCTGGAGCAAAACGCCCCGATTCCTAAAGAGCCCATCATTTTCAGCAAGTTCCCCTCCACCATCACTGGCCCTTATGATGACATCATTCTACCAGAGGAGAGTCAGGTGAGCGCTGGATCTTAATACAGTCTCAAACAGACAGTTGGTGTCACATTAACCCAACAAAGACACTCGATACAGAATAACTACTCTATAAGACTCTCGTAATGTCAGCACATTTAGTTTTTTGTTTGCCGTATGCAACTTCAAAATCTTATTTTATTCAAAAGTGAATATTTTTTTTGAAGATTTTGTACATGTAGAACTAGTGTTTTTCCTCCGACATGCGAGCTTGAAATCTGTAGTTTCACATTGAGATGGCTCATTTACAGGAAGTGGACTGGGAGGTGGAACTTGCCTTCGTGATTGGACGAAAAGGAAAGCATATTAAGGTAGTAAAAGAGTCATTTATATCTCTATCTGTTGACATCTTAACAACATTTTCATTTTAATTGATTGATCAGATTTACTATATTAAACACTACAGGTATCATTTCAACAGCACTAGTGTGGGACACAATCACATTTAAGCATGTGAGTGAGATGAATTTATAGGCTTTTTTGACAAACGCTAAATATAAACAGTAACACATTTAACCCAATAAAATCTACTGTATCATAATTGATACACAAATTACAAAGGCCTCTAAATTATCAACATTATACAAACCTTGCTGAAAAATATGTTGTACACAGTCTTCTACATGCCTTCTGTCCTCTGATTGACAGTTCATATTTTTTTTAGCAAGTCAAAGGCCTTTTAATATCATTCTAAAAAGGTTGTGGTACACGAGTCTTTTGGCTGTAAAATCTTTACTGATTTTTATAAAGTAAACGTAAGAATGAATTTGATATTGTAAGTAATATTTTAAGATGAACACTTAATGGACTGAAGCAACTTAAAATGTTAGTACCTAAAATGATACATATCTCTGTCATCATTGTATTGTATTATAAATTTTGCAACCACAATAAATTCTACAGAGCTTTGATAATAAAACTAAGCATTTAAATATCATCTTACTAAGACATAATATTGGGAGATATAGAGTGACAACTGATATGTATATGTGCATTTTATGTTAGTAGTCTGTAATGCTGTTATAATTCTCATTAATTTACATTACAAGATATCAGCATTTCATCTTTTTGGCAATATAAATAACATCTGCACCAACTTACACATTTTTGGGCCTCTGAATATTATATTTTTTTTCGTCCTTAAGTGTGAGCTCCATTTTCTCCAATATCTTACTATATGAGCCATTAAATCTTTTTTAAAATTTTGCCTTATTCTTTCATATGTCAAGGCTTACAGTGTTAAAGGGGTGGTTCACTGTTTTTTTCTAGGCTTGATTGTGTTTATGGGGCGCAGATTAACATGTCTTAAAGTGGGAACTGCTTCATCTTTCAGTAATAGCCTTTGTGAAAATCCAGCATTGAACTGGTGTAGATTCTTGAAGGTGTCTTCCACGCCGCATCCAGTGTAGACAATATCACTGATTATAATGGGTTCTATTATCTTTTGATGCGTTGCGCGTCCGGCGTAGACAACTCTTCCGCTTCCATAATGCCATAATGCCGACATGGCCTCGCCCACTTTGTTGTGTGTTCCCGGGGGCAGGGTTTATGATGTCACCAACCCGGGAAGAAGCTCAATGTAGTCCAAATCGGTCGTTTTTGTAGGCATTAAACTGCCATAAGTTTAAAATGCAATATCTCATTTTGCATTGAACTTTCAGTGCTGTAACTTTGCAGATATTATTTATGCTCAAGCAGCAACATTACACACTAACTAAAGTTAAAAAAGTGAAATCGCAATGAACCACCCCTTTAAAGGGTTAGTTCACCCAAAAATTCTGTCATTTATTACTCACCCTCATGCCGTTCCACACCCGTAAGACCTTCGTTAATCTTCGATACACAAATTGAGATATTTTTGTTGAAATCCGATGGCTCCGTGAGGCCTGCATAGGGAGCAATGACATTTCCTCTCTCAAGATCCATAAAGGTACTAAAAACATATTTAAATCAGTTCATGTGAGTACAGTGGTTCAATATTAATATTATAAAGCGACGAGAATATTTTTGGTGCGCCAAAAAAACAAAATGACGACTTGTATAGTGATGGCCGATTTCAAAACACTGCTTGATTAAGCTTCGGAGCGTTATGAATCTTTTGTGTCGAATCAGCGGTTTGGAGCACCAAAGTCACGTGATTTCAGCAGTTTGGCGGTTTGACACGCGATCCGAATCATGATTTGATAGGCTGATTCATTGTGCTCCGAAGCTTCCTGAAGCAGTGTTTTGAAATCGGCCATCACTAAATATGTCGTTATTTTGTTTTTTTTGGCGCACCAAAAATATTCTCGTCGCTTTATAATATTAATATTGAACCACTGTACTCACATGAACTGATTTAAATATGTTTTTAGTACATTAATGGATCTTGAGAGAGGAAATGTCATTGCTGTCTATGCAGGCCTCACTGAGTCATTGGATTTCAACAAAAATATCTTAATTTGTGTTCTGAAGATTAACGAAGGTCTTACGGGTGTGGAACGGCATGAGGGTGGGTAAAAAATGACATTATTTTCATTTTTGGGTGAACTAACCCTTTAAGTAAATAAAGTGTCAAGTATAATTCAGTCTCCTAGCAGGAAAATCTTATACTGTTCCTATTGGCATTATCACAAATAATTGTCCCAACCTAATTCATGACAAATAAATGTGTCTCTGTCTCAGGAAGAGGAGGCCCTTTCCTATGTTGCAGGTTTCACTGTTGCGAATGATGTAAGTGCTCGTGATTGGCAGATGAAGCGCAATGGAAAGCAGTGGCTGCTGGGAAAAACATTTGACACGTTTTGTCCACTGGGGCCAGCGCTGGTCACTACTGCAGCACTGAAAGGTACTTAAAAAGTGCAAAATATGAAAATAGTAGGACATACATCATATTTGGAAATTAATACTTGTGATATTGTTTCTGGTCTTAAATCAAGTTAATCCTACTCGTTCAAACAGATGTTCATAACCTGGGTATCCGCTGCCTGGTGAATGGGGCCGCAGTTCAGGACAGTAACACCAATCAATTGATCTTTCGCATCGAGAAGCTGGTGGCTTGGGTCTCACAGTAAGCAAACTCACTCTGGTTTTAAATCTTTAATATAATATTTATTAATTTATTAAAGTCATTATGCTCTCCAAGGCTGCATTTACTTGATCAAGAATACAATAAAGCAGTAATATTGTGAAATATTATAATTTAAAATAACTGTTAAAATGTAATTTATCCCTGTGATTTATGAAGCTGAATTTTCAGTCTTCAGTGTCACATGATCCTCCAGAAATAGTTTTAATATGATTTGCTGCTTAAGAAACAAGTTCAAAGTAACATCAGTTTATTTGAAATAGAAAAATTTGTAACATAAATCTCTTTAATGTCACTTTTGATCAATTGAATGCATACTCACTGAATAAAAACCTTACTTACCTCAAATTTTTAACAGTAGTGAATATACAGTATAATTTATTGTGTGTAATATGCATGGTTTTATGGACTGTTCTGGTCTACATTTTATCTTTCTGTTGCTGAGCAGTTATTTAAATTTATTAATTTAAGTACTTCATCAGTAATGCTGCAATTATTTTTATTATCCAATTATTTCAAATGTATTAAATTATTATTGAATATTCAATTAATATCCACCATAAAAAAGACAAAATTCTATAGGTTGTGACTTTTAAGAGTTATTATAAATTTGCTTCTCGACTCGTTTTTTTTCCTGCAGGTTTGTGACTCTTTGTCCTGGTGATGTGTTTTTGACCGGAACTCCTCCAGGTGTGGGGGTGTTCAGAAATCCACCTGTGTTTCTAAAGGTGAGGAAAATCAATGTATATTTCAACATTGCTGGGTTAACGTCACAGCCCACAATCACTGCACCTGGCAGGCTGTTAACACCAGTTTAGAGCCTTCCCTGAAACCTTTGTTTTGCTACACAGATAAAGTCTGGTTTCAAAACCTCTGATTCCCTTCTGTTCAAACAGTCAGAACGTTGTGACTGATGCTGACACAATGAGAACAGCTGAAATGCAGAACACAAGACCAGCTGTAATGGCCTCATTGACGTTGTCGTAATGCCAGCTTTCACACAAAACCAAAGTTTAAAAAGAAAAGAGGCACTGGCTTCAGTGTTTAAGCTTTCTAATTGGCATTGATTCCAGTTCAAGCTGATTTACAGAGGGAGTCACAGGGCCGAACAAAACGCTGCAAAGATGCAATTACTGATTTATTGTTTTACATCTACTTAAGCTGTTCTTCCAGGTTACCTAGTTGGATCTTCATCAAGAAAAAAAAAAAAAAAATGTATATAAAGAATAATTCTTCATATTATCTAATCATATTTTCTAGGTGTAGACAGTTCAATGAAATGTAATGAAACTACAAATAAGAAAATAGAATCAGCTGAAACATTAAACACAGAATTAAGTTTTCAATTTCTTGCAAAATCCGTCTTGACAGCTCTAATGTATAAAAAAAATTACATATATTTGGGTACAGACATGGTTTGGAAGATGGACTTTTCTTTGCAACCTCTCCTTAACATTATTTAATAAAAAAAAGTTACAGTGGCTTTAATAATAATAGTAATTGCAGAAACACATCAGACCTTCAGAACAGCAGCTGCTGCAACTCTTTGTTTGAAAATCAACATGAATAAAAAGTTTATCTTCATCCTTCATTCATACAAACACTTGGAGCGTGCAGCATGCCGTGCCCAAGAGAAAAGCAGCCGCCACGCCACACGTCATTTACACCAAATATGAGCTTGTTAAGAAAATAACTAACATTAATCCTGTGTGATTAGAAATGCAATTTACACAACAGAAAAGTGTTAGTTCCTTTAGAAAACTGTTGCATTTGACTAATTTGAGTGGCTTTAAATATACTATCACATTTAAATTTATCTGGTCCACTTGGGTTTACAAGAAAACATGCCCTACTGGGTAAAAGCACACTGTGAACAGAACAACAGAAACTCTACTTTCCCAAAAATTATTATATATATTATTATTTAACATGTATATTAAATCTGTGTCCCAGTAGATGTAGTCGGTTTATTTTTCTTAAACAAAAAAGCTGCCAATTTCCTATGAATTGTTCACAAGTGTTGTAGTAAAATGCGTTATCCTTTCCCTAAGGCAGCAGATATTATTTTAACATTTTCTATTTATATCATTATATTATTGTTGTATTTACTGAAGGTCAGTATATTGTAATGAAGTAATTTTAATGATCTGTTTCAGAGGGGAGATGTTGTGGAGTGTCAGATTGATGAGATTGGATCGATACGGAACACAGTCGTGTAACAAGAACTTCTACATAGAGAAAAGTGCCAATACAGAATCTAATTATTTCATGTTGTCATAAAATAAACATTATGCTCTGGGCCATTTCTTAAAAGTTTTTATATATATATATATATATATATATATAAAATTTTATTCTCATCATCACCACATTAGGCACACATGTATTTTTCATAAAGAATTGAATTCCATGTAAATGTCAAACTTTTCATGCACAGGATACAGAATGCATCTAGTTTCCAGTAGAGGGCATTACTGACCTGTGTACGATAGCTTTCATGATTTCTTGTCCATCTGTTCTCAGCTTGAGATAGATAGGCTTGGTTCCCAGGAACAATTTTTATGTGTGTGTGTTGAATTATACGGTCATTCAAACTAAGATGACTATGCAGGATTCTTATGGAAAACATTTAAAATTGTGATTCTTAAATCTGGAAAATTCATTAAAATAAATAACCAAAAAAAGTCTTTAGTGATTTTGTTGTTGTTGCTATTTTGCTAGTTATGATCAGCTCTAAAATATTTGATCAGCACACACACTCCTGTGTGCAGCACCGAATAAGCCATTGAACTTGTCCTAATGGGTTATTGAACCCATTATCGGATTTTGTTGCCGATTTGAAATATGTTATTTAATTGTGAGTTCGACAAGCTGTTTTTGAGATTTCAGGATTCTCCCATTTAAATAGATGGGACTTGGACTTAGATGCCCAAAATAGCTGCCTGGAGGCATTGCAAATATGGCCGCTGAGTGAACACACTTTCCTTGAAAGGGACTTTGGTGTTACTTCGTCATCAACCCGGGACTAAAGTTTGATTCAGTTCCATTGTGTGAACTGGCTCAACTACTTTCATCACAAACTCCTGGACAGAAGGTGTGGGAACCATAAATCTAACATAAAATTGAATCCAATGAAAGCCCATGTTTGAATCCAATTTAAGATACATTTTTTTCAGTGTATCTTAAAGCCTTGGTAATGAGCAAGTAGCGACAGATCTTCTCTACCATATTGTGACACACATGAATGTGTAACGGATTATCAAATAAGAAAAAAAAAAGTAGGGTGGTGACTTGGATCAATTCATCAGTTATTTATTGGATTGATATTGCACTCAAAAACAAATGTGAGTTTTCAGTCGATTGTAAGAAAGAGGTGGGGTTTAAGCAGACTAAAAGATTGGAAAAGTCCTGCATACAGTAAGTCACCAGGGAGAAGTCAGTGGTTTTCAGACTCAAAGATGCGCAAAAAAAGAAGAAAATTATTCAAAATAAGATGCATTTACAAAACAGATTCTCTTTCATTCGGACTTTAAATCATTTTAACGAATGTAGGAAGGAAAGTGATTTTTAGAGCACAGTGTTAATCAAGTGAATCCCTGAGTGCAGCAGCCTGCTGTTATTTCTCAACACATCTCGTTTCTTGTTAATGACCATATTCTTTTGCTTTCACGCTCATCTAATGCCATCTGTGTTATTGATAGCTGAGTGTGTGGCGAGTCCGTGGGTCGATTGTCTGGGTGTCTCTAGAGCGCTTATTCAGCACTTCAAGCAGCAGCTGTCTGTTAGTCTTTCTGTTTCAAACGAACACGTTCAAGGCCACTTACCCGTGTGTTGCTCAGTATTAAGATACAGAAAAATGATGTTCCTGGGTTAATGTACATTTAGAATGGCTCTCATGTTGCATGGACGGGTGGTTATATAGGAGATTGTCAAGTATTTGGTATATATAGAGCCAAAGTCATTTCCAGTGAGTGATCGTGCAGTAACCTCTCACACTGCCTGTGCCTCTGTAGCATCCATCATGATTGATATTACCTATCAATAGTCCATTTGGTGATAATCTCCTGAAACTCAGCAGGACCAATGGAATCACTGATTGTTGAGAGGAATTAATTTGGATTTACCTGTTCCGAAGTATTCATTTACATTTTGGTGCAAAAAATGTTTCAGGCTCTTTTTTTTTTTATAACTAAATGTGTCAACGGAATCGGATACAAAAGTATTACGTTCTCTAATGTCAAATCTGTAAATCTAGCATATTTAACTATAGTTATGAATTTAGACTACAGGATAGTTTCAAGAGCTGATTTAAAGGGTTAGTTCACCCAAAAATGAAAATAATGTCATTTATTACTCACCCTCATGTCTTTCTACACCTGTAAGACCTTCGTTCATCTTTGGAACACAAATTAAGATACTTTTGATGAAATCCGATGGCTCAGTGAGGCCTCCATTGCCAGCAATGTTACTTCCTCTCTCAAGATCCAGAAAAATACTAAAAACATATTTAAAACAGTTCATGTGAATACAGTGGTTCTACCTTAATATTATAAAGTGACGAGAATACTTTTTGTGCGCCAAAAAACAAAACAAAATGACTTTTCAACAATATCTAGTGATGGCCAATTTCAAAACACTGCTTCAGAGCTTTACGAATCTTTTGTTTCGATTCAGTGAATCGGATCACGTATCAAACTGTTAAACTGCTGAAATCACGTGACTGGTGCTCCGATCCACTGATTCGATTCATAAAGCTCTGAAGCAGTTTTGAAATCAGCCATCATAATCAGCTTTATAATATTAAGGTTGAACCACTGTAGTCACATGAACTGTTTTAAATATGTTTTTAATACCTTTATGGATCTTGAGAGGTGCTGTAACATTGCTGGCAATAGAGGCCTCACTGAGCCATCGGATTTAATCAAAAATATCTTAGGGTATACTCACACTGGGTGCTCTGAACCGTGCCCAAGCGCGTTTGACCCCCAAAGCCCGGTTCGTTTGACATGTGTGATCGCTCCGTTCCATGCCCGGGTGCGGTTCGTTTAGCCGTCCCTGGCCTGCTTGGAAGAGGTGGGCCAGAGCGCGGTTCAGTTGGGCTCGAGCGTGGTTCGCATGCAGTGTGAGCACTAACCGTGCCTGAGCACGGAACAGCTACTACTTTTGTTTGAGCTACTGTCATCATTATGACGGCAAACATCTTTATTACAACTTGGATAGTACACTTATCAATTCATGTAATTCGAGTGTATTTCGGTTTATAATGGGTCTGATTCTCACCTTATTGATGAACAGGAGTTGTAGTTTGCGAGTAAAGCTGCAAATTCCTCCATTAACGTCAGCTGCCTTCGTAATAATCCTCTGATACGTGCTATTGAAAATCGCTGCGCGGCATAAATGATAAATATATTAAGCAGTATCTTAGCGAAAGTGCATTTCTTCCTGTTTTCTTCCATTCAAAAAGTTGCATCGTATATGACGTAAGCATGCTCTGGCCCGGAACGTTAAGGGCAATATGAGTGCAGGCAAGCGGGGGAGTTGGGAGGGGGGACAATCGCGCTCGGGCTCGGTTCAAGGCAACCGTGCCTAGTGTGAATACACCCTTAATTTGTGTTCCGAAGATGAACGAAGGTCTTACAGGTGTGGAACAACATGAGGGTGAGTAATAAATTACATTATTTTCATTTTTGGGTGAACTAACCCTTTAACTCTGTCTTTTGAATTCAGAAAATTGTCAGAAAATCTTGCAGTGTTGATCAAATGACCATGTTCTCTTTAATCTGACATAATGTGCCTCTATTTTCATAATTATCTAAAAATCCCTAACAATTTATCTATAATTTGGCTGTTTTGATGGCAGGTTTGACTGAACACAATTCCTCTTAAGGAAAGGAGGTGAATTTGGTATTGCTTTTTAAAATATTTCATAATTTTTTTTTTTTTTTTTTTAAATGTTTTCATAAACATCTTACAGTGAGTATGAACATGATTGTGAAACCTTAAAAACTTGTATTTTTTCCTACATTTTCACTTCCATGTCATATTTCTGTATTTTTTAAAATATATTTTTAATGCAGAAGATGTAGATTTAAAGTATTAATCCTTTTTTAGAACTGTAGTTTTGAAAGTGACCCATTTTTAGAATTTTTAGTGTACATTAATTCTTCATATATTTTTAATGTACATCAAGTATTGTTTTTTTAAAATAAGACATTTTTAGATTTTTAAAAAAAATGTTTTAGTGTATTGATCATTTTTTTATTTTATAGATATTTTTAGAATTGTATATCTGTTTTTTTTATAGAATTTTATCATTCTGATTTACAGTAAATAAGATGCATATTCTAATGATAATCTCAAATCATTTTAAAGTGCAAATGTTATCATTCTCAAAACTGATGACAGCAGGACATGTTTTGTCCCATGTTTCAAGAATCAGTGAAATTGTACTTAATAGTGTTCAGTGTTTGTGCTAAAGGAAGCAGAATATGCATAGGAAGGAAATGTGATGATTCATCTTAATGTTTTAGGTAATGTAATGAAGATAATGCAGAATGTTTGTGCATATGAACATTCATATGCAGTTCTGTGTGGCAAAACTATAAATCAAACCATGACAAACACTACAACTGGGTCAATTATCAGAAACTTGTGTACTGAACCAAGCCCATTACATATTCATTACAGCTGAACAAAAGAATCATTAAAACAAAAACACATCTTGTTGATGCAATTTATCTGCTCTTTATAAACAATATTTAACCATATGAATAGTCATTATCTAACCAATAACTAAATCTGGGCTCTCAACAACAACAAACACAAAAATCAACCTTGTCAGCATCACATATACAACAGAAATCAAGTGTGCTGCTAGGCAATCTCTAAGTATAAACACAAAAAAACATTCATAATTAATTATTTAAACAACACTGAAGAACTGAATAGTAAACTCAGAAGTGCCTACTGTTATCATTCCCAGCTGAGACTGACTTCTCTTTGAGTTTTTACTTTTCTCTTTTAGCTATGAACTGTTTAAAAAACTGCAAGAGTTTCTCTTTGTAAGCGCACTGGGAGAAGAGAGGACTGACATCTAGATACACATCTTCTCTCTGCCTGTCCTCAATCAACACCTGAAGTGCAGGAACAGAGAAACGTTGTTTAGTCAGGAGAGGCCAAATTAACTGTCCTTTATTACAACACCTGCTACATTTTGTTAGACTTTACTGTCCTCAGTTTATCTGGCCTTGTGCCTTTATTTACAGCTTGTGTAGAGGTGTGTGTGGGTATATATAGTAAATCAGGATGTATAGAATCACTTACCCCAAGATCAATGAACGTACGAAGCGCCATTCTCACCAAGTCAATAGATGAGCTCTCTAAAGAAGATTCACACAAACATATCAAATATACAGTGCTAGAGCATCACATGACACAAAGACTTCAATCTTGAAGTTTTATTTAATAACGCCGGAACACAATTTGATCTGCAGAAACTCTCTTATAAAACATCAAGGCTCTAGTCTTCAGCAGAGTTCGATTACCCAGTAACAGAGAAATGATTCATAAGTCTGTTAAAAACACTGGGATTAATAATACATTAAAGATAAAGCATCAGCAGCTGAAGTGAAGCTGTCAGCATCTATGTAGGCTGTAACGGTTAAAGCCACTTCATTTATTCTCTATCAATGATCTCTTAGAGGAGAGACGCTTAACTTATCTGCTTTGATGACAAAAAGTAGTCAGACTACATTATTTAAAATGAATGAGTAATCTAGATTACGTTACTAACTACAATTTGTCATGTAATTTGTAAGCAGTAACAGGCTACAATTTGCAAGTAATCTGCCTAGCACTGTGTATGTCATAAAACGCATATAAACGTAGGCATCATGGCACCACGTGCACACACATGCAAACTATTTTTGAATCCGACTGAGAAAATAGCTGGATTTAAGTGTTTACATGGTTAATTTTTTCCTGTTGATGGGAATTATTTTAGGTCTGCACGACCCCTTTGAATCTGATCAAAATTTCATTCAAATTAAACTCATTCGATCGATTGAGATGTTTACATGAAGGCTTTTCAGTCTGATTGAGCCATCAATCCAATTATAAACTGATTATTTGGGAGCATGTAAATGTAGCTACTGAGGGTCTGTCTACACCTGGTATTAAGATTGGTCTGGGTGATCCGATCACAAGGTTTACACGAGTGGTCACATGTCTCAAATGCATCTCTGTAACCAGTTCTGATGGGATTTCTAGGTAGGGATGGCAATCTTAAAGAAATCAACAATTCCTCTTTGCCAACTTGGTTCATTAACGGTTCAATAAATGATTCTTTTAGTAGTTCATTAGATTATTTCGAAAAAATGTATGCAATTCAATTTAATTTAAATTATGTAAATGAGCAATTACATGAGTGATTTTCCAATACAACAAAATGATTCCCATTATTACATCATTATTGCAAGTCTGTCAATTTAAGAAAAAAAAAAAAAAGTATTTTGATTTAGCGCTGTTGCATTGGATTGCAACGGCATGTTAAAAAAAAGAAGCGGAGAGGTCACATGCATTTTCAACAACCTCAAAATGTGGTTGAAAAAAAACATTTTGGACCCTGTATACACCTGAATTTAGAGCTGACCACTTGGAAACCAGATCTCAATACGGATCTAAGGCGTAAGCTCTAGCAAATCCTTTAGCTTCATGGTGGTGAGTGGAAAATGAAAAGCGTGTTTTTGTTTTTTACCATAGTGCGCTTTGTCCAGCTGAGCTCGGTTCTTCAAGTGCGAGTGTAGTTGGCTCAAACAGTCTGTCTCTAAAATAAACAATTTTTAGGTTATAAACACTCAGCTGTTCACACTCAGTGTGAATAGTGACAGCAATGCTGCCAAAGAACACTTGCTCATCACACATGGCAACAGCATTGTTTGGCCAGAGGTCAGAGTTTGAGTGTGTGTACTCACCTGTGATAGGTGTGGGGAGGTAATGCAGACTTTCTAGCGCCCAGCACAGAGCTCTCAGCTGGACACTCAGTAAACTACAGAGAAAGAACAGCAGCTCTGGGCACTGAGATGGCTGACTCAACTACAAAGAAGGGAGGGAGGGAGGGGGAGAGAGAGAGAGAGAGAGAGAGAGAGAGAAGACAGCAGAAGGGTAGAGGACAGTGTGAAAACATGCAAAGGTTATTATTAGTTAGGAAACAGATGTTGTTTGGGCAGTAAAGACTTTTACATTGTGACCAAAAAAATCTGGGGAAAAAACAAACAAACTGGTTTTCATTATTGATTATGATAAGAAATGTTCCTTGAGCATCAAATCAGCATATTACAATGATTTCTGAAGGATTGTGTGACAAATTCAGCTTTGCATCACAGGAATAAATTACATTTTAATATATATTCAAATAGAAAGCAATTACTTAGCAATTACTGTTTTTACTGTTTATCTTGGTGAGCATCTTTCAAAAACATTAAAAATATCTTAACAACCCTAAAGTTTTAAACACTGATTTTGTTCATATTTATGTCTTATGAATGTATATAAATGCTCATTTTCAAATGTTGCACAAATTGTTTCTGAAATGCAATGAAATTACAGATTATTAATATTAGGTAACACTTTACAATAAAGGTTCATTAGTTAACTACATTAGTTAACGTGAACTAATAATGAACTGCACTTATACAGCATTTATTAATCTTCGTTAATGTTAATTTCAGCATTTACTAATACATTATTAAAATCTTGTTAACATTAGTTAATGCACTGTGAACTAACATGAACAAACAATGAACAACTGTATTTTCATTAACTAACGTTAACGAAGATTAGTAAATACAGTAACAAATGTATTGCTTATGATTAGTTCATGTTAGTTAATACATTAACTAATGTTTAACTAATGAACCTTAATGTAAAGTGTTATCATATTTTTAAATAGAAATCCAAGCATGATACCATACATGTTATGCTTGGATTTCTAAAAGAATTATTGGCTAGAAAGGAACACTTAATTATGATTAAATTTTATGCTCTTAATATGTATAATTTTAAAGTATGTATAACATGTATTTATTTATTTTAAATAAATAAATAAATAAATATACAATAAAAACAAATAAAATAATCATATAGTGCTCAGTGTAAACGAGTACACCCCCTTTGAAAAGTAACATTTTAAACAATATCTTAATGAACACAAAAACAATTTCCAAAATGTTGACAAGACTAAGTTTTATATAACATATGTTTAACTTATAACATGAAAGTAAGGTTAATAATATAACTTAGAGAACAAAATTTTACAACAGAAAGGTGAAGGCTACAAGAAGATCAGCAAAGCTTTACTTATCAGTCAGAATACAGTAGCAAAATGGTACAAAAAAAAAAAAAAAGATGGAACTGCAACCATCTCACAGAGATGTCTAGCTCGTCCACGGAAGTTAACACCTCAACAGGAGTATCTTCTGATGAGAAAGGTTGAAGAAAATCAGCATGCAAGTTCACTGCAGTTATCTAAAGAGGTAGAAAGCCAAACTGGGGTGACTATTTCCTGTGACACAATACGGCGTACACTGCAGAGGAATGGCATGCATGGGTGCCGTCCACGAAAGCCTCTCCTAAAGCCCAGGCACAAAAAAGCCCGCCTAGAGTTTGCCAGGGCCCATGCTGACAAAGATGAAGACTACTGGGATGGAGTGATGAGACCAAGATAAATGTTTTTGGAACTGATGGCTTCAAAACTGTTTGGCATTGCAAAGGTGAGGAATACAAAGAAAAATGCATGGTGCCGACAGTGAAACATGGTGGTGGCAGTGTCCTTATGTGGGGCTGCATGAGTGCTGCTGGTGTCGGGGAGCTGCATTACATTGATGGCATCATGAATTCACAGATGTACTGCTCTATACTGAAAGAGATGATGCTACCATCACTCTGTGCCCTTGGTCGTCGTGCACTTTTCCAACATAACAATGATCCTAAACACATTTTTGAAGAAGAACAGGGTGAAAGTGATTCAGTGGCCATGTCTCCTGATCTTAATTAAGTGTTAATTTCTAAATAATAGTAAAAAACCTGTTCTGAGTAGTCTCTCAGTTGTAGCTAGAGTGTAACTCATGTAAGTCTGTGGGATTGTCTGTTTTATTGTCTACCAATTGAAAATAATTAGTCGGATCACAGAATCCACCCACATGAATTGAGGTATCATTCATGCTCAGTTATAGGGCGAATTCAACACTAAGGGCTAGGGAAGTATGATCAATAGTAATAGTGATGCTTGTTTGTTTGGTAACAGTGATGCTAGCAAACACCACTTGAATAATCATTCAAAAGCTTCAAAAGGTAAAACAGAAATGACCCCAAAAGTTCAATAAGGATAAGCTTAAACCTGAGGAAAGCCTAAACCTGTACTCGAAATGTTTGGTTGAGGTTCTGATGCAACAGACGACACCAATCCACAGCAGCTCACACTAGGGCTGCACGATTAATCGTATTTTAATCGCGATAACGATATCTGCTTCTCTCGATTGATTTCAAATAATTGTCAAGATATTGGCCCACTCGTTATTTATCCTGAAAACATGTTTTTCTTTGGGATTTGTGTTATCTTGCATTGGTAAGCCTCCACTAGCAGTTATGCTTGTGGTTGCCAGATGCAAAGAGCGTAAATCCCCCAAATAGAGTTTTTCCCTTTGTGACAATTCAGTTGGGAAAATTAACATAATTTGGAATTATTGGAAATAATATTAGGAGTTTCGCCATTTTATCTTTTGAAGTTCCTAAAGGTTTTACCAGTTTTTATAATGTTAATCAGTTGAAAATGATGTCGCCACTGGGGCGTTCTAAAACGCTTAACGTGGCTTAATTTACTAAGACAGTGTTATTAACAAACCAAACTCAGTAAACACCATACTAATAAAGCATGTTGTACAGAAAAGCAGATGAGCCCATAATATGAACGCAGCACATTTAATTAAGCATTTTCCACCCATAAAGAAAACGCTTAACGTGGCTTAATGTACTAAGACATTAAACATTAAAAAGACCAAACTTAGTAAACACTATACTAAAAAAAAAAAAAAAAAAAAAAAAAGCATACTACACAGAAAAATAGGTTTGTGCAGAATTTGATCTTTTAATATCACTACTAGGCTACATTAAGCGACGTAAAGCATTTTCTTTATAACGGTTTTCTATGGGAGAAAAACAATTAACGTGTAATTAAATGCATTGCGTTCATATTCTGGGCTCAACTGCTTTTCTGTACATAGTATGTTTTATTAGTATGATGTTTATGGAGTTCGGTCTGTTAATATCACTGTCTTAGTACATTAAGCCACGTTAAGCGTTTTTCATGTTAAACATTTTAGAATGTTCCTAGTTAGGGCTACACAGTTTTGTTTTTTGTTTTTTTTTAAATCAAAGAGCATTGTTCTTTGCTTTACGAATTTGCAAGGCAATCTGAATCTGTGGTTTGTCTCATTTGCAAACGAATTGTGTTGCTTTAAAAATCTAATGTGAATACAGATTACACAGCGCTCACCAAAACCATGTGTTTTGTATTAATTTACCATCTAACGAAGTTATCATAGTTGGTTAAGTGAAGTCGGTGTGCCACCTACAGGCCTTTTGGGTGAAGTGTAGGTTGGTAAAGAACGTGCAAAATGGCCATTACTACATTACCCTTTTTGATAGAATAATCGTGATTATAATTTTGAGCAAAATAATCGTGATTATCAGTTTAACCATTATCGTGCAGCCCTAGCTCACACCATTGACGTTCCCTTCTTGTTCTTTCTGCTGGATTCATCGCACAGATACAAAGAAAAGCAATTTGCAGACAGAAGCACACTTCAAGAGCAGCAGAACTGTCTGTCTTAGTTTTAGGGCTGTTTTGTCTGTCTG
Source organism: Hypophthalmichthys nobilis (assembly GCA_037950665.1). Lineage (NCBI taxonomy): Eukaryota > Metazoa > Chordata > Actinopteri > Cypriniformes > Xenocyprididae > Hypophthalmichthys > Hypophthalmichthys nobilis. The sequence goes on along the minus strand of CM075473.1, from coordinate 21,566,134 downwards.
TGTGTGTCTGTAAATTATGAATGAGGTTTGCGTGTTAATGTTTTTTTGTGGTTTTTATCTCGCTGGAACTCTAGATCCAGTGTCCAGAGATTATGTGAGTACTATATAAGTCTCAATATATGATAATAAACACAAAAATATTTAATTCCCTACTAAAATGTCCATATTTTATTAATGATGCGTCTGTGAGTTTGTGTACCTTATATGAGTGTTTGTCTGGTTCCTCACAATCTGAATCGCTGCTCTGGTCAGGGTTGTCTGAAGCAGCCCATGATAACACACCCTGCCTCTTCATGAAGTCACACACTGGTGTATCCTTCTGAACCTGCATACACACAAAGTTCACATCTCTAAAGAGTAAAGACACATACAAACAAATTGCAAAATTAGCAGTTAAGGGTTGAAATGACTTAACCACAGAAAAACAAAAATAGCTTTCATCTCTGTGGGTGTTTGCGAATCAGTCAGCTGAAAACTATGGCGGCACTTGAAAATAAATGGGCACAGACCGAACGTTCAGTGTCAGAGATTAGATAGAGTCTGAGCTTGCTAGATGTCTGGGCAGTGGAGTGAAAACTGTATTTTTGGCCATGTCTCTGTGAATTTACTTTTTGATCTTAACATTGAAAACTTCTCAGAGGAAATTATCAGTGGAAAAATATATACATTTTAAGTAATTACTGTGTAAAATGAATTTAATTTCAGCAACAATTTTGAGTATACAGTATATAGCTGTCAATCATTAAAAACAAAAACAAAAAAAACTAATTAATTGTATTTTTTTTTGTAATTAATTGCGATTAACCACACCTAACATTGAATTTAATATATTTTTATATTGTAATTAGGGCTGTCAAAATTAACATGTTAACGCATGCAATTTTTTCAGTTTAATGCGTTAAAAAATATTTAACACAATTAACGCAGCATCTGTTTTTTTCCCGTCATTTTTTAGCTAGCATTATATTCAATGATCACACTATCATTCATTCAAGTGCTATTAAACCATATAAGCACGATAAGACGGCCACATTGAATTCTCTTTCACGCTTGAACAGACAAAAACACAACAGTATGCCGAAATGCCCGTTTTGTCAAGTATTGACATTTGTAGCTTTAATAAGGATTAATCTATATTTAATTTATACAGTGAAGACTGAAGTGTTTGATAACTTTATTCAATTTCTGTATATTTCCTACCTGTTAGATTAAATATTTAAAATATACTGTCTTTATGTTGTTTCTACATTAATTTGGAGATTAAATGTGAAATTATTACAATATTAAAACTTTAATGTTAGGCGCAATTAATCAATTAATTACAGAAAAATGTGCAATTAATTAGTTACATTTTTAATCAATTGACAGCACTACTTGTAATACTTTAACATTTTTTTTGGGATCCATGTAACCTTGTAAACAGTGTGCTTTAAGATTTTCAGGTAGATCTAACAGGTAAATACAGAAACTGAATAAACAAACACTGCACAGTCTTCACTGCATAAATTATAAATATGGATTTTTCCTTATTAAAGCTACAAAAGTTATTCAGTCAAGAACAGTGAGATTTTCTTTTTAATGACACAGACAGCAGCAGGTATATACGGCTGCTGTCACTTTAAGACCTGACACACATGACGAGGATCTGACACACATCCTATTTTCTCACAACCCTTTACGTTCATTTAACACTATTTACCTCATTTAAGACCGTGCTTACTCGACAAACAATACTCGTCAAAACGGGAACTTTTACATAACTGTGTGTTTTTGTCCATTCAAGCGTGAAAGATATGACTTAATGTGGCGCTGGTGCTCTGTCTGAAGTGGGTTTTGGGTGGTTGTTCGCAGAAAGCCGCTTCACAGACAGTGTGCCAGTATAGATTTGAGTTTTTGTTTTTTGAGTTTTTAATCGCTTGAATGGTTTAATAGCATCTGAATGAATGATAGCGTAATCATGTATAAGGGTGTAACAATACATTGATATAGATCGATACATTGATTAAATGTGTAACGATACAATGTATTGATGCCACGTGTAAAAAAAAAAAAATCGATACCATTTATAACTTTGTTTTCACACTCTCCACATTTTTCAGAATGTCAGTTTATGCATTATTGCCAACGCGTGCATTCTTGTTTAAACTAGCCTAACTTTTAGAGCTTGTGAAAGACGCTCGGGAGTAAGGACAGTTGCTGTCAGTCTCCGATCAGGTGCTGAATCATCACTAAAGTTTATCAGTTGCTGTGTTTAAAGCCTTGCAGAAATAACACAAAAGAGGAGTGCGCACACACAGAATGCCCCATCGCAAACAGTGCACAAATAGGCCACTGAATTTGGTCTTCTTTTACTTATTTTTGTGTTTCAATAGATAAAGGTCTATGATTTTGCATAAAATGACTTCATCTTGCTAGAGTTTATTACTATTTCTAAATCATGTTACTTTCTGCTGGGTGTCTGTTAGATCACAACACTGGAGAAGAGAATACAATGAATTGAAACTGAAATTTAAATGGTTAAAGAGAAAGGCTCAAATAATTGTTGCATAGATCCAATATACCACAAATCAATATCTTTTCCCTTTGTGTTTTGAACTTTCCATGAAGCGCATTATTCTACGCACGGGACATGCATAAGCGGTTTGCACCGTTCTGTATCGGAGCCTTTTATAGCCTACTATAATACTTTTGCGCAATGAAAGATTATTAATAGTCTATCTTGTTTTGTCCTATCTATAATTTGTTGTTGCTTCATTAAAAAGCTGCGCTATACATTTAAAATAAATGTCTTTACATTTTATTTATATAAATAGCCTATATTTACTTGTTTTTCTGTAGATTTTTAACATTACACATTTTTAGCACAGAAGCCTAAAATACTTTGACTGCTGTCATTAGATTACTGATCTCCTGTGTGACTTGAATTTTTTATTTGTGGATGTCCCAATCAATAAAAATGTAACTGGTTGTATAAAATAGGCACATAATATAATATCAAGATATCGATCGATATACCTCTGAATCGAATCGTATCATAATCGCATCACAGAATTTTCAGTATCTGCAAATATCGTATCACTGGCTATGAGAATCGATATAGTATCGTGATGAACCGTATGATTTACACCCCTAATCATATACTATAGCGCAAAGGATGGCAGATCAACAGATGCTGCATTAATCACGTTAAATATGAAATACGAAATAAAAAATTCATTTCATATACACTGCTCAAAAAAATTAAAGGAACACTTTGAAAACACATCAGATCTCAATGGGGATTTCCTCCCAGATCTGGACCAGGGCATCACTGAGCTCCTGGACAGTCTGAGGTGCAAACTGGCGGCGTCGGATGGACCGAAACAATGTCCTAGAGGTGTTTTTTTTTTTTTTTGGGATTTAGGTCAGGCGAGCGTGGGGGCCATTCAATGGTATCAGTTCCTTCATCCTCCAGGAACTGCCTGCATACTCTCGCCACATGAGGCCGGGCATTGTCGTGCACCTGTAGGAACCCAGGACCCACTGCACCAGCGTAGGGTCTGACAATGGATCCAAGGATTTCATCACAATACCTAATGGCAGTCAGGGTGCCATTGTCTAGACTGTAGAGGTCTGTGTTCCCTCCATGGATATGCCTCCCCAGACCATCACTGACCCACCATGCTGAACCGGTCATGCTGAACGATGTTACAGGCAGCATAACGTTCTCCACGGCTTCTCCAGACCCTTTCACGTCTGTCACGTGCTCAGGGTGAACCTGCTCTCATCTGTGAAAAGCACGGGCGTCAGTGGCGGACCTGCCAATTCTGGTGTTCAATGGCAAATGTCAATCGAGCTCCACGGTGCCGGGCAGTGAGCACAGGGCCCACAAGAGGACGTTGGGCCCTCGGGCCACCCTCATGAAGTGTGTTTCTGATTGTTTGGTCAGAGACATTCACACCAGTGGCCTGCTGGAGGTCATTTTGTAGGGCTCTGGCAGTGCTCATCCTGTTCCTCTCTGCACAAATAAGCAGATACCGGTCCTGCTGATGGATTAAGGACCTTCTACGGCCCTGTCCAGCTCTCCTAGAGTAACTACCTGTCTCCTGGAATGAGGAGACAGAGCAAACCTTCTGGCAATGGCACGTATTGATGTACCATCCTGGAGGAGTTGGACTGCCTGTGCAACCTCTGTAGGGTCCAGTATCGCCTCATGCTACCAGTAGTGATATTGACCCTAGCCAAATGCAAAACTAGTGAAAAACAGTCAGAAAAGATGAGTAGGGAAAAAAAATGTCAGTGGCCTCCACCTGTAAAACCATTCCTGTTTTGGGGGTTGTCTCATTGTCCATCTAGTGCACCTGTTGTTAATTTCATTAACACCAAAGCAGCTGAAACTAATTAACAACCCCCTCTGCTACTGACCAGATCAATATCCTAGTTTAACTGACTTGATGCTATTCTCTGATTAAAAAGTATTCCTTTAATTTTTTGAGCAGTGTGTATATATATATATATATATATATATATATATATATATATATATATATATATATATATATATATATACATATACTGCATGTGTGAAGACTAACTGTGATCAGAGAATGAGTGAATTTTGTTTGTTAATGCAGGTGTCTTACCTCCTCCATAACAAGAACCCCACAGCGCACCATGCTGTCAACCACATCAAGAGCAAAGCTGTGAGCGTTCTGACATGGCTGAAAGCAACAAACAGATGGACAGACACACAGATAAGAGAGCGAGCAGATAGAAAGGAGGAGAGATAATTAGTTGTGTAGTGTTTTTGTTCTTGTTGACATTTCACAGCCTTTACAAGTGTTTATTTGCTGATGCAAGTGTAAAATGTGCCTGCAATAATTACACATGCTATTCCCGCCACTGAAGAACCCTTGAACGGGAAACTCGATTTAAGAGACATCGAGAGAGAATAATAAAAGGAACAGATGGGAGCAACTGATCGATTGGAAGAGCGAGAGAGAAATTGGGAGACTGTATGAAAAAATAAATTAGATTTTTTTTTCTGACTGAAGAGCAGGGAGGCTGTATGAATCACTACTAGCATCAACGTGATTAAACGTCATATGTGCGTGTTTGAGTGAGACTCACCGGTATGTACCCGGGTGGTAGTAAATGTGTGAGTTGGAGGCTTTTCTCCGTCAGCTCCTCCTGTCCCAGGACAACATCAAACTCCTGGTCTCCACCCCCTCCACAGCCTACAACCTCAATCAGCATGGCTGAGACAGCACACGCTTCACACAAACACACATGCCTTCAGGGTTAGCACTGTCAATAATCCCTGCTGTGGTGCAAACTTGACTCAACCCAAACATATCAACACCCTGAAGTGGCAGAAACATCAGATTATTTATCAGAGTGATTTATTTTTTAAAATTTGTATCATATTACTAAAGGAATATTTGCACAAAAAAAAAAATGTCTAAAACAGATGCACTAAATTTGGAGAATCAAATCGGTCTAAATCTTCTGTAGATTTTGAAACTAAAAAAATTATTAAAATATTATTAAAGTTATAACATATATGGGTCAATGACGTGACGGGTCATGTTTTTGTCCAAAGGCCTTAATAATAATAAAAAAAACAAAGATATGATATCCAAAGTATGTAAGGTAGTACAACTAGATCTCTTTTATTGAATCCAAAAGGTTTTAATTATATTTTGCTACATATAAAGGTGTTTTAAAGATTTTGAAGTGTCAAAAGGTAATTCGGTTTAACCGTCCAAAGGCCAATACAGCCATTTTATTTGTGATTAAAATATTTTAAAATGTAATAAATGTATATATTTTTTATTCTGGCATGATTTTATAACATCATAAATCAACATAGCGCAAAATGGTATTAAAATTTTGTGTAGAAGTCATTGCTTTGTTATAATAAAGAATGTCTGGAAAAATACATTTCATTGATATCATTCGGATTGACCAATATAAAGGGTCCATTTTGGATCAAGTCATGCGATCAATATCATGTGACAGGATGTGACATCATTCAGACACCTGCAAAGCACCACATAGTCATGAAGCAAAGTAACTAACTCTTTTAACTAGTTGAAAAATTCATGTTTTCATTTGCTCATATGCATGTCCTGAAACATCAGGTCTTTCGGTACAACTGTTATAAAACATGGAAAATGTTGTAATATTTTTTAAAACTTGTACTAAATATAAAATGTTTGATTGTCCTTTTTCTAGCTAGCTAACAAGGTAACTAGCTAGCTAGATAGATAACAGCCTGTTAGCATTGTTTGAAAATATCGTAATTCGGTAAAACCAAAATTTTGGTTAAACCGAATGACTTTTTTTTGGTGACAAATTTTGTCCATCAAAAAAAATGACAAAAGCAGTGTTAATTGATTATAAAAAACACAATCTCATTGTTTACACTTAGGGGGGACCTATTATGCCCCATTTTACAAAATGTAAAATAAGTCTCTGATGTCCCCAGAGTGTGTATTTGAAATTTTAGCTCAAAATACCCCACAGATAATTTTTTATATGTTAAAATTGCCACTTTTTGGGGGTGAGCAAAAACGCGCCGTTTCAGTGTGTGCCCTTTAAATGCAAATGAGCTGTTGCGCTCGGCCTAAGAGGGCGGAGCTTCAAGAGCGGATTCTCCGGTATCAGGATTCAGTCAGGACGCATTATAATGTAAGAAACTGCGAATATATGCTGCATGGAGATTGAACTAAACTATACCTGTTCTATTACGGTTATAACTTACATTGTCTTCTTGTTTTTATCCACTATATTAGTACAAGCCTGTTGTATTGGACCCCGTTTGACTTTAATGATGAGTTTTATGATGTTTATTGTACTTCACACAAAAGATGAAGCATCCGTTTTCACTCTAGAAAATCACTGTAAGAGCTTAATAAAACAGTGCAAGTGTGCATTAAAATATTATCCATAAACTCTCTCTCTCTCTTGCATTATCATCAACATACATAGCGAATTACACAGAAACACATTACAACTAACAGTAAACAAATATATAAAGACCTTATGCCTTTTCGGGTGGTGCTTAATAAACTGGTAAACTTTATATCTGCAAATCAACTATAATAAAGTGCTTCCACCTTTATTACTGCCGTATCCAGTGTCACTCTGGAGGCTGTAAGCTGGATCACGAAGAGTTACTGATCTATTCAGCGGCTCAGATTTAGGGAGTAAATGGAGAGAGCTATGTGGATTAATGGACGTTTCTAACTATGTTAAAACGGCAATGTCTGTCAACATTCGTGGGAGGGGCCTGTGGCTAATGTGACATCACACTGCCAGGTATCTGGAAACTGCTTGTTCTGAGACACTGCTTATGATTTATGGGGTTTAAAAAAAAAAAGGAATGGTTGAATTTTTATCATTATAGGGTCATTGTGTACACACACTGCCAACACACATTTATAGCCAAACACCATGCAAAAGTGAATTTTGCATAATAGGTCCCCTTTAATAAAACTTCAAAATGAATTATATCGCCATTGTTTTTTTGTTTCTTTTACACTTTTAAAAACCTTATTCGTCAATGACCCATGTATAAAATATAGATTTTCTTATTAATTCCAATCTTTGTTTCAATGATCGATACTTATAAACTACTATCTAAATTATTCTAAATTACTTTTAATCGAGGATGCATTAAATTGATTAAAGTGACAGTAAAGACATTTATAATGTTACAAAAGATTTCTATTTCAAATAAATGCTGTTCTTTTGAACTTTCTCAAAAAAATCCTGATAAATGTGTCATGGTTTCCACAAAAATATTAAGCAAAATTTAAACCCTGGTTGCTAATCAAAAACATAGATTAACATGCCTTATACATAAAAAACGACCAAGTTTTCTTTATCTTTAGTCATATCTTATCCCGCCAAAATAAGACCCCCACTGGTGGCCCTTCACAAAAAGACTGTTGCATGATGCCTGCCAACACCAACTTTCCTTGCCTCCACCCAATCTTCAACACATTCTGCCCACCTCCTACAGCCTCGTGTATGAAGACATGAGTGAGCAAATCACAGTGTTGGCTCAGCGTGAGCAGAGAATCTGGATCGGGCCGCGGTGCGATGATGGGTTCTCCCGTGGGCGGAGCTGCAGCTAGGAGAAGATATGGGCGGAGCAGAGAGAGCGCATGATGTACCAGCCCGACCAGAGCACCACCGAAACCCACGTCCGTGTTTCTGAATAACACCTCCTCCAACAGCCAACAGATGTCCCTGCACAGCATGGATACACGCACACCCTGAGAAAGAGGGAGAAGGTTGTTACAATCATTTGCAAAATCATCAAAGCAAGCAGAATCATGTTTGATGCTTGTATGAATCATCAGCAACTAGTCGATGACTAATAAAACAATTAAAATACTACTATAAAATAGTTCTGGTCATAGATGTTAATTGGTCAAAACAGCAATTGGCAGTTATTAAAGATGTTTTATTTTATACACACACACACACACACACACACGCACACACGCACACACACGCACGCACACGCACGCACACGCACACACACGCACACACACGCACACACACACACTATATTGCCAAAAGTTTTGGGACGCCTGCCTTTACATGCACATGAACTTTAATGATATCCCATTCTTTATCCGTAGGGTTTAATATGGAGTTGGCCCACCCTATTACAGCTTCAACTCTTCTGGGAAGGCTTTCCACAAGGTTTAGGAGTGTGTTTATGGTAATTTTTGACCATTCTTCTAGAAGCGCATTTGTGAGGTCAGGCACTGATGTTGGCGAGAAGGCCTGGCTCACGGTCTCCGCTCTAATTCATCCCAAAGGTGTTCTATCGGGTTGAGGTCAGGGCTCTGTGCAGGCCAGTCAAGTTCCTCCACACCAAACTCGCTCATCCATGTCTTTATGGACCTTGCTTTGTGTACTGGTGCGCAGTCATGTTGGAACAGGAAGGGGCCATCCCCAAACTGTTCCCACAAAGTTGGGAGCATGAAATTGTCCAAAATGTCTTGGTATGCTGAAGTATTTAGAGCTCCTTTCACTGGAACTAAGGGGCCAAGCCCAACCCCTGAAAAACAACCCCACACCATAATTCCCCCTCCACCAAACTTTACACTTGGCACAGTGCAGTCAGGCAAATACCATTCTCCTGGCAACCGACAAACTCAGACTCATCCATAGGATTGCCAGACAGAGAAGCGTGATTCATCACTCCAGAGAACACGTCTCTACTGCTCTAGAGTCCAGTGGCGGTGTGCTTTACACCACTGCATCTGACGCTTTGCAGTGCACTTGGTGATGTAAGGCTTGGATGCAGCTGCTCAGCCATGGAAACCCATTCCATGAAGCTCTCTACGCACTGTTCTTGAGCTAATCTGAAGGCCACACGACGTTTGGAGGTCTGTAGCTATTGACTCTGCAGAAAGTTGGCAACTTCTGCGCGTGCGCTGACCCCGCTCTGTGATTTTACGTGGCCTACCACTTGGTGGCTGAGTTGCTGTTGTTCCCAATTGCTTCCACTTTGTTATGACACTACTAACAGTTGACCGTGGAATATTTAGTAGTGAGGAAATTTCACGAATGGACTTATTGCACAAATGGCAACCTGTCACGGTACCGCGCTTGAATTCGCTGAGCTCCTGAGAGCGACCCATTCTTTCACAAATGTTTGTAGAAGCAGTCTGCATGCCTAGGTGCTTGATTTTATACACCTGTGGCCATGGAAGTGATTGGAACACCTGAATTCAATGATTTGGAGGGGTGTCCCAATACTTTTGGCAATATAGTGTATATATGCAATATAGTGTATATATAAAAATGAAATGCAAATGTGATGTTTAACCAAAGTCATTTTTGCTTATTAGTATGATTGAATTGGATCACCGAAGGTCAGCAGCAAAGACATTGGTTAAATACATACACTGATTAATTGAATACATTGATTAAATAAAGATTAAATACACAAAGTATATTTGTGTTAACATTTAATTACTGAAGGTTTGTGTTATATTCTGAGTTGGTATTTCCTGTTTTTATTAATTTTGAGAACTACTGAATTTGTTTTTGTGAGATGTGTATATGTATGCTCACATTTACTCTAGTCTAGAACTATAAACATCACGTTCACTTACTTCCTATTTCTCTCAACATGGGTACAGGAGAGGTGTCAGTCAATAAATGGGAAAACAAAGTAACTTGTGTTACTTATTTGAAAAGTAACTCAGATATTTTGTTGTAAATTTAAAAGTAATGTTACTTTACTCGTTACTTGAAAAAGTAATCTGATTACATACTGTAACTCGCATTACTTGTATGCTTTACCCCAACACTGTTAATAGTGATATATGCTGTATATGTGATGTCCAAGAGGAGTTTTTAAAACAAACCCTGCGATGCTTGTGCAGCAGCAAACAGGACACCAGACTGGTAGACATGACGGCCATACTTGTAGTTGAAGCTAAAATAAAAAAAATAAAACGCACAACTTAGCCTCATAAATAGTACTACTAAAGTGCAAGAGTTTGATCTTTGAGAGCTTGTGTGTGTCGATCAGACTCACAGTACATTAAATGAAGAGTCAATGCAATAGTCTGCTGTCTATCAGCGGGAGGAAGTTCAGGCATGACAGCGGGTGGAAGAAGCCAGGAAACATCCTTCTGGTTGAAGATGGAGTCCATCCTTGTGAAATAAACCACATTTCATTTTATTACAACATACTTTGTTTAATAATGACGAATATGGGTGTGCATACTGTCATTCTCTGAAATCCAAGCATTACATTTACATTACAGTCCTCCACAAGCCTCACGTGACCTCATCACCTGTTCACTGTTCTCACTCCCTAACATGTACAACAAAAGGCTTTACAACAATGCATTACTACCAGCTGTCAAAATGCAAATGTTGAGCCCTGCAGGGCTGAATCTTCATGATAAGGCCTCCCCGCTGTGGATGTTCCGCTTTAAACATATAACAGCCCCTGAGGCTCTCGGAAGAGACTGAAGAGCAGATGAGAAGCTCTTTGTAGATTTTCCAGGATATTCCAGCTCATTATGAGCCAGAGTTGGAATAACCGACTTCTCCCGAGAACCTGAGTTGCTTAAAATGAGTGCACTGCAGAAACATTTTATGCACTTGCCTCTTGAGTTCTGATTCAGCAGATCGGAGTCTCAGTTCTTGGTAATATAGCTACTATTCAAGATAATTGATGCCAATATCTAAAATGTCTTTTAAAATTTCATGATTCTCAATACCAATTTGTATACCACAGTTTGAATTGAAAATATGCTATTGAACACACTCCTTTAAATAGTTAAATGTCAATATAATTAACAAACTGCATAAAAACAATTAAATATAGTCTTCAAATACTTACACTATCGTTCATAAGTTTGTGGTGAGAGAGTTTCTTGTTTTTATTGACAATAATGTATTGTTTTAGTACAATTAATACAATTTTAATGCAAATTAATATAAAATATTTCTATTTCAAATAAATGCTGTTCTTTAGAAGTGTGTTCATCAAACAATCCTGAAAAAAAAAACAAAAAAAACTATCATGGCTCCCACAAAAATATGAAGCAGCACAACTGTTGATGGTATTGATAAGAAATGTTTCTTGAGCACCAAATCAGCATACAAGAATGATTTCTGAAGGATTATGTGACTGAAGACTGGAGTAATGATGCTGAAAATTCAGCTTTGAATCACAGGAATAAATTATATTTTAAATTGTATAGAAATAGAAAAATTCTTTTACGTTGTAATAATATTTCACAATATTACTTTTTTTACTATTTGATATTTGATCAAATAAATGCAGCATTGGTGAGCATAAAAGACTTCTTTCAAAAACAGAGAAAAAAAAAAAAAATCTAACCAACTCCAATCTTTTGAATGGTAGTGTATGTAAATATTGCTTCAATTTCTCAAGTAACTGTTTAAACCAAGTGAAAAGTTATTGATAAAATAATCACAAATAATCACAAAACAAGGACTAGAACAAATAAAAACAGTAAGACAAAGATGTAAATAATATGCAAAATAAATATTAGATAATTATATTATAGTCATTCACTTGTTTCAAACAACGAGTTACGCAGAAAGTTCAAAGAAAGCGATACGTTGAACTGGCTGAGGTGGACTGAAAGGTATCGTCCATCATCTTCAACCAGAATCCTCCCTTCACTATTTCTTCCTGTTATTTTTCTTGCTTTTTTGTCTTACCAATTTGGCACATCAGATAAATAACACAAAGGTGAAGAAGAACAGAACTGGAGGACCACAACCCCAGGGACCTTCATGACTGACAAGAAAAAAACTAGGAAAATCTATAGTGAAGGATGCAGGATGGTTTGAAGTGAAACGCGTGACCACCATATGGGCAGACAGATGCTAGGGTGGCAAATAGGAAGAGATGGATGAAGAGTGGAATGCTGCAGATGAGATACAGGAACAGAGGGATTGAAGAGACCTGTTGTGCAGTATGGCGGTCAACAGCAGTTCCTGTAGGGGGCGCCCTCCATCCACACGACACTTCCCGCTCTCGCACATCTCCTGATAGAGAGAGAGAGAGAGAGAGAGAGAGAGAATGAGTCTAAAAACTTTTTCCACAGTGCCTATACATAAGCATCAAAAATGAAGATGTTGCATTAAGGCTAAACTAGTTTCAATTCAAGTACCAGATTTATTTACTGTACGAAAAGTACTTCAAATCAATTTCAAACATGGAATTTTATTAATATTACCACAAACTGAATAGGTCCAACAACGCAGAATAGGCCCAACACAACAAAAGGAACAGATCACCAAAGTACCGTATATGTCATCTCAATTCAATGCCTGAGTGCTGTTTGACATGTGGCCGCTCACATGGGTATCCATGCTCTGAAGAATGGCCAAAATAGTGCATCTATGCATTAGGTCTTGCAGTGTAAATGCGGTCTTAACAGCTGTCATTCACATAGTTAATATTAATCAAACAATAGTATTAGCGAGAAAACAAGAAATGTCTCTGTTCTTGGATGGATAACTTTAGTAGCTTTAATAAACACTCAATAAAAAAAAGACCTGATTCTCTGTCAAACAGAGTCAAATCAGTATTATATCTAGGTAAATGACTATTACATTTATTTTGCATATTATTTGCATCTTTGTCCTACCTTTTTAATTTGTTCTATTGCTTGTAATTTGTTAGTGTGAGATTATAGCAATCACTTGACTTGTTTCAAACAATTACTGGAGAAATTAAAGCAATGTTTACTTAAACTACCATTCAAAAGTCTGCAGCAAGATTTTTCAATGTTTTTGAAAGAAGTCTCTTATGCTCACCAAGGCTGTGTTTATTTGATGAAAAATACAGTAAAAAAAAACATATTGTGAAAAATTATTACCATTTAAAATAACCGTTTTCTGTTTGAATGTATTTTTAAATGTAATTTATTCCTATGGTGCAAATTTTCAGCATCATTACTCCAATCTTCAGTGTCACATGATCCTTCAGAAATCATTGCAATTTGCTAATTTGCTGATTTGCTGCTGAAGAAACATTTCTTCTTATCCATACTGAAATATCTGCTTAATATTGTGGAATACTTTTTTTTTTTTCTTTCTCTTTCAGGATTGTTTGATGAACAAAAGTTCAAAAGAACAGCATTTATTTGAAATAGAAATATTTTGTTTTAATTTGTATTACCATTGTATTAAAGGTGCAATGTGTAAAATTTCGGAGGATCTATTGACAAATGCAATATACTATACATAATATAGAAATGCAATATATATATATATATATATATATATATATATATATATAGATATATATATATATATAATATAATATACATAATATAGAAATAATATAGAAATGCAATATAATATACAACTATGTTTTCAGTGGTGCATAAAGACCTTACATAATGAACCGTTATGCTTTTATTACCTTAGAATGAGCCATTTCTATCTACATACACCACGGGTACCCCCTCCATGTCAAGTCGTCATTTTGCGCCGCCATGTTTCTACAGTAGCCCTAAACGGACAAACTCTACAGAGAGCATTTCATCACTATGTTGTTGTTCTTCTACATCGTTCGTGTTTTTAGAGGCACAGGTGATTTCAAAATACTGCTTCATGAAGCTTCGAAGATTTACAAATCTTTTTTTTTTCCAATCCATGGTTCGGAGCTCGTATATCAAACTGCCAAAGTCAAGTGAATCACTGAAATTTCAAAACACTTATGATGTAAAAAAGCCTCATTTACTGAAATCAAGTGATTTTTGGTGCTCTGATTTGAAACAAAAGATTCGTAAAGCTTTGAAGCTTCTTGCAGTGTTTTGAAATCGGCCATCACTAGATATTGTTGAATAAAGTCATTATTTTGTTTTTTTTGGCACACAAAAAGTATTCTTGTTGCTTCATAACATTGAGGTTGAACCACTGTAGTCACATGAACTGTTTTAAATGTGTCTTTAAAATGGAAATGATCTTGCTGGCAATGCAGGCCTCACTAAGCCATCGGATTTGATCAAAAATATCCTAATTTGTGTTCTGAAGATGAATGAAGGTCTTACAGGTGTGGAACGACATAAGGGTGAGTAATTAATGACTGAATTTTCATTTTTGGATGAACTAACCCCTTAATTGTACTAAAATAAATACATTTCTTTTTTTAAAAAATTAGACAATTTATTTTGCTATACTTACTACGCATTATTTTATGGCTTGCATTTTATTATTTGCATTTAGTATTATTTTCCCTGCTGTCAGAACAGAACAATTTAACAGACCACCCACCAGCTGAGAACCACTGCGTTATGGCTCTGCATTTGTATGAAATCATTATATTTTATTTGCTGGTGTGTACGGATGAGCGAGTGTGTGTAATTCCTTGTGTGTGAGTCATACCTTCAGAGAGAAAGCCTGCGCAAAATGGATCCTAACACTTCCTCTATGATCACCCTTCAGCAGGGAGGCCACAAACCGCAGAGCAGACATCACGCCGGCCTAGAGACCACACAAACAAATGAAAAAAAAAAATACAATGCCACTCACACACGAGCTGATGAAATGACTTGGATCTAATTCGAAAAAACTATTCTGATTTTGACGGCGCTCTAATGGTGAAGAGCCATTAGAGGAGAAATTAGTGGCTGTAATCACTATAATAACTGGCATCTATTTGAGATGGATGCACACAATAATATGGATTTCTCGAGCCCTTTATCTTTCTCTTCTTCTCTAAATGTGAGACGAAACGTTTTAGCTGTGTGTTTACCATTGCTCATTTAGAAAACCCATTTCACAATCTGCATATTAAAAATCATCAAATCAAATTGAAAAAAAAAACAGTGTCTGGTTTTAATTATCTGAATATTGCTGCTTGTTAGTGTGTAATGAATCAGTTCACCTCAGGAATTACAAATACAAAACTACAGGACTGCAATTCCTGTGCAAATCTTCTGTGGGGTTCTGAGCTGTTATATGGTTGCTTAATGGCTTAGACATGGCTGGGTGCCCCACACGACCCTGGCCGACTCAAAAGCATGCTTTGATAGAGTGTTTTCAGTGGCTGCCAGGGTGTCACTATGCTGTTGCTAGGGCTGTTCTGGGTGGTTGCTACGACAATGCTAGGTGGTTGCTGTGTGGATGCTAGGATAATGCTAGGTGTTTTCTAAGGTGTTCTGGTGGTTTTGTGTGGCTGCTACTCTGGATGGTTGCTAGTACAATGCTTGGTGATTGCTAAAGAGTTCTGAGTGGTTGCCAGGATATTGCTAGGTGGTTGCCAGTGTATAGTAAAAAGCACAATATAGATTATATCTATATTAATATCTGATACGATATCAGATTTTTCACTACACAGTTATAGTGGCTAAAAGAATTTACAATAACAAAATCTTGAATAAATAAATAAATAATGCTATCAGTAAAATGGATATTAAAAAAAAATTATATTATTTTATATTATACTACGGGGCTGTTGAATGCTCGAATCTGATTGGTTGACAAACGTTCTAAGGTGTGCAATTATTTTCAGAGAAATGCACGGCTAGTTCTAGGCAGGTCTTGACCGCATTGCAGTTCCATATCACTTCGCCAAATGATTTCAGTTATTTCAACAGGTCCTTACAGCCTACAACCGCAAAAGAACCAAAACCCACAATGACACTGACCAAGCAAATAAATATAGTAACAATAGGATGTAAACAACAAATTATTGTCAGGGTTTTTGCCACAAAATACGGTTTATTGTGTCCTGAAAGCGCATGCTCTCTCGTGCTCTCGCTTTCAAACGTACACGCATAACGTTACTGTATAGTACGGACACACACTCGCACAGAAACGTTTTCTCAACGCTGCTCTGACGAATTAATTAGTAAAATAGTTTATCAACATGAAAGATACATGACTCACCAGTGAGGTAATAACTGTCCGGTTCTCGAAATTATAGTTTCACTATTAGTAAAGACACTGCTGCTGTGAGAGATGCACAGACTCAGGTAGGCTAATTCACATATGTTCACACATATATTCTCTCTCTCTGCATTAATAACTGTATCAACGGTATTATTCTGCTATCAAGGCTCAAGCCTTCATTACTAGTTCTGAAATGACTAAAAGAAATTAGTCCCACACACAAAGGTGTTTTAAGGACAAAAACCTGACAAATGTCTTGAAATACAACATCGAAACAGTGTCTTGAGGTGTGATAACCGTAGTATAAGCGGAATAATTGACTCCGGGTCATTGAATTCTTAAATAATGCACACCCGTGGTGTAACGGCCACTCCGCTTTGTGGAGAATTCAACGGCCCGTCGTCAATTATTCCTTAAGTATTATATACAGTGATAAAGGCTATGTCAATTGACATTGTATTATAAATATACATTATACTTATGAAAACACCCGGGGTGGCTTGAAGAAAACCGATAAACCATAATACTGTCGCAATGGTGTGTTAATTCTCTTCATATATAATCAGTCAAAATGTCTCTGCATTTCAGCAACAACGACTGATGAATGTCTTTGTCCATATTAGGTATTTCCTGGAACTTATTACTCATGAGTCTCACTGTTGGACTATGTGCGTTGGCGGTGTCCAGCATCGAGTAAGAATGAAACAAATTACATGCGAGAGTTTAGCACTAATACTCACAATCACATCGTCCTATTTTGGGTAAAAAGAGAAAAAAATACTGCTCTCTAAAGATATTTGAAGTAAACATACGATAATCCATAAGTTTGTATCTGAATGAAGACACTTTTGGACAAATGTTATAAAATACAGAAAGGCCTCAGCAGTTAACAGTTTAATGTAACATTTCCTGTTTCAGGACTAACAAAATAATGGCTCTGTACAGTGGCCAAAACTAAAGGATAATAGAGGCAGAGGTGGGTGAACAGGTTGGTGGTTTTGCACCCTTTTGCACTCACTAGGGCTTTTCACACTTGAAATTGTTAACCCTGGGTCATTTTAAACCCCGGGTAAATGAAATCCTGGGTTATCTTGCTTCACGTTTCACACTGCTCATAATTTACCTGGGGTTAACAATTGATCCTGGGTATTTATAAGCTGATGTTTCACATTGTACATTCCTAAACCCTGGGTTAACGTTCTTATTTGGGGTGTCAGTGTCATTGATTGGATAAACGCAGCACGCGACCTATTAACATAAGCTCTAGTGTTGCACATCCTCAAATTGCGGACTATACTATCGAGTTTATACTGAATGGACATTTCGGACTATAAAGGTAAGAATGAAACAGTCTCTTCTTTACTCAAATTGTTATGTTCCCTGTCAGCATTTGACATTTTTCCTCTTAAACGCTGAATTTACTGTTTATTAGTCAGCTTTTGTTGGTTGGTGCTTGTTTTCGCAAATTGAACGTTTTTAGGCATCACTTATATCGGCAGCAAAATAGTGCATACGGAATTACATGACAAGTTCATTACCTAAGTTAAGAGTTTCAATAGTCTATGATCATTATGCTTATGAGCACCATTATCATGTTTGCTTTTATCAGGAAATTGTGAATCTACTTCTGTTTGTAATTTGTTTATTGGTCTGTTTAACAGCCCCGTGCACTGATGGTGACTATCGGGTCATTATGCAATGGAGTGTGCATTGTTAATATTAAGGTCGTCACCTGTGGACGTATAAAGTGCCGTGGTAGGCAGTCGTAGGAAACACCCACTGGCACGATTCTAACATCAGGCACTAGACCATCACTGATGGCCTGATGTACACGCGCCAGCCACTGCCCGCCGTGACCTCTAGCTGCGGTGATGCCCACGCTGAGAGCGGCCCCCTCTCGTAACAGCTCGCCAATGAACTGGAGTGGGATAAAAGAGGAGAAATGATGGATAAAAATGTTTGTGGAAAAACAGAGAGGTTGGACAGTTTTATGTGGAAGAGATATGAAGCAGGGAATAAATGAACCGCAATATCTGCAAAATCAGTCCAATAAAAATAAATTGAAAGCCTGGTGAATATTTGAGGGAAGCGTCTATGTGTAAGAGGAGAGACGGATAAAATGTGTTAATGTGTTATTGTGACAAAGTGGCAAGCTGACACTTCTGTGGAATCAAATGGTACTTTTCTAATGCTTGGACAAAGCATTATGACGATTCTGTCATATTTACTCACCCTTATGTCCTTCTAAACCCATACGGCTCATACAGGGAGAAATTCTAGAGACAATTTTAGTCATTTTAGACATTACATGCAGTGACAAGGGGCTATCAAGCTTGTCCAAAAAAGACAAGAAAATACCACAGAAGTGGTTCATGTGACTCGTGCTATATTGCTACTAGGGTTCTGTCAGACTGAACATTAAGTAATTATAAAAATATAGCTGTCAAATCTTAATCATGCTTGCACATATTTAAACCATTTTAATGTTATTTTTAGTATTATTATAGTATTTATTATATATATATATATATATATATATATATATTTTTTTTTTATATATATATTTTCAGTTTTCATTTTAAATAGTTTGAGCTTTAGTCATTTGATGTGTTTTTTGTTTTTTTTTCATTTTTATTAGTTTTTTTTGGTCAAATATTTCTATTTAGCTTTAAATTATTTTAGTTTTAGTAATTTTAATACATCAACTTAATGTTGTTTTAAATATCTTTGAAATGTTGCAATGGCAACTAACTAAAATAATGTTATTCAAGTTTTTCTTCATCTAATATTTCATATTTTTCATCAAAGCTTTTTTTCAATTAACTTTTTTTATAGTTTTAGTTTAAAAAAAAAGACGTTTCAAGACGTTTTATGACAGATATTGTTTCTTATGTGCATTGAATAGGTTTTAAGTAAAGTCACGATTGCACATTTCCCATACAGGTGTGAGGACAATGCATTAGTATGACGAATAGAGCTCATCATTTTGAGAAGAGAATGATATATTACCCACCTTTACATTTTATTTCCATATGTCAAAGACTCCACAATTAACCTTGTGCTCATCTGGCTGTTATTAGTATTTTGATTATTGTCTCTTTAATATTTCAATTTTATTCTTCATTCATTCTGCCTGCTGATAGTCCATTAAATTGTCCCTCCACTGAAAGTCCATTCCACCAAAACGCTAATGTTCAAACGCGCTTGCTTAATTCGCAGGAACCAATGCGGTTTGTCCTTGCACGTCAGACAAGTATGGCTGAGCTTCTGTTTACCATATTTGAGTGCTCTATATACTGTATGTGCATTGTTCAGTGTGTACGTGTGAATAAAAGCCTAAATTAAATCTGTTCATCATATACTGTTAAACGATCAGAATACTTGGATTAAACTGCTTGATTCATATGGATTACTTTATGAACATTTTGAAGTGTCAAAGTTTTAGTAGAAAGGACTTTCAATGGAAGGATAGAAATCTCTCAGATTCCATTAAAAATATCTTCATTTGTGTTTCAAAGATGAACAAAAGTCTTATGGATTTGGAATGACATGAGGGTGAGTAGATGATGACAATTTTCTTTTTTCTGTAAACTATCCCTTTAACAGCCCCTGCTCTCTGTCTGTTTTAATATATGAGAAAGTACAACATCAACACCCTGCAAAATTGCTCCTCTTGTGATTCATGCAAGAAAGTACGGTCCCACTTTATATTAGGTGGCCTTAACTACTATTTACTTACATCATAAAATAAAAACAATGTAATTAATGTGTTCACAGTGTATTGCAAAACACTTTTGCTCCTATTGAGGTGGGATACGGGTAAAGTTAAGGACAGGTTTTGTGGTATGGGTAGGTTTAAGGGTGGATTAAGGTGTAAGGGATGGGTCAACAATGTAATTATAAATGTAATTACAGAAATTAATTACAGATGTAATTACATGCAGATATTTTTTCAAATATAAGTACAATGTAAAAAACATGTGCACAATAAGTGCATTGTATCAAATGATTAATTTAAATTTAAGTACATAGTAGTTAAGGCCACCTAATATAAAGTGGGACCGAAAGTACTAAAAGTGAATAAATGACAAAATGTTAATTTTTGGGTGAACTATCCCTTTAACTCTCTCTCACACACACATATACTCAAATCCCAAATCCATCTTGAGAAGCCTGATAAGCTCATATGCTATTCCAGGCATGACAGATTATTTCCTCTGTTCATTTACGTCAGTCACAAGTCGCACATATGCACATATCTAATCAAAGCCATTCATATTAAAACATATCAGCCCTTCTTGCAATCAAGATTCAAATGCAGTTTATGCCAAATCCTTTTTAAAACCCTACTTACAATTACATCATCCAAATTCTGGTAATGTTTCTTCTAAACTGCTAATAAGATGCTCCTCCGAGAAATTCAGATAATAGTACGATCCTGTCAGTTAATCTGGAGGCCGAGGAGATTTATTATCCACCTCCAAGCATCAGTGAGGCAGAGTAATGGGTTCAGCGACTCATGCAACCTCCCAGCGAAACATCTGCAGTCCGCAGGTGCCCCATCGTCATGGGAACCGCTGTGCCCATCAAGGCCAGGTTACTAATGCAGCCTCACCCGCCCTGAAAACGCGGGTGACTGTCCGTCTTGAGACTAAAACCGGTATCAATGGCATTCAAAAGCAGTGTGCCTGTGCAAACATCTTAAGCGCCTGAAGTGACAGTCTGATTCACTTGTCTTATCGTGTGCTGAATCTGAGCAATTCAAGCAGAACAGCAAACTCAGCCTTTGCGGGGGCTTACAGAGGTCATGACTGGAGAATAGAGGCTGTCCATCTCTGCATCTCGCTCTGAGCCAGTGCCTTCTGGAAGCAAGATGACACCCAGCCTCTGAAGGATGGACCTGAGAAGACAAAACGGCCTCAATTAACAGTGACTCATGGGACATTCCTGTAGGTTATTCATCCAAACAAATAACAACATAGAGGAGACTTAAAGGGGCCATATAATTCACTTTCCCTGATGTCTACTTAGAGACAAAGTCAGAATTTAGGGGGCGTCTTAATCCCTTCCAAATTCAGTGGTAGGTGCACTGCAAAGGGATTCAACCATTTCTACTTCCATTTATTACGTAAATAGTTCTACAACTGCAATGTTTGTTTCCTACCTAGAAATTCCCAGAATGCACTGTAAAAACCTACAAGGCTACTGACTATACTGACTTGCAGGAAATGTCATCATAACTTCAGAGTCTTTCAAGTCAGGATGGGCAAAAATATATGAAGTCAAGCCTTTCTTTTATGTTTCTAATCACACCACTGTTCAAAGGTTTGGGGTTAGTAAGATTTTTTCATGTTTTTGAAAGAAGTCTTTCATGTTCACGAATGCTGCATTTGTGTTATCAATAATACAGTACAAACAAACTATTGTGAAATATTTAAAATAACTTTTGTATTTTAAAATTTAATTCATGATTTATGTGATGGCAAAGCTGAATTTTAAGCATCATTACTCCAGTCTTCATGATCCTTCAGAATTGCTGCAGATTTGCTGTTTAAGAAATCTTTTGCAATATTGAACTAATGTACAAATATCTGTTTTGTTTAATATCTGAATTCTGTTATGTACATTTCCTGCTTTGTTTAATATAAAAAAGGCAGGACAAGCACATATTTCATAATGGCACTTTATGAGATACTTTCTAACACCTACAACAAAGGTGTCAGAAATGTTGATGAATACCAGCTACGTTTTAATGCACGACCCTTATAATCGTGTCGCCGGCAGATCGCAGGTAATTGAGTCATGAGTAGACTGTTGTTTAGTGGATAAGGTCCTTGCTTGTGCCTGAAATTGTGTTTACTGATTCATCCATGTAAAATGACCATTTTCCACTTTTTTTTTTTTTTTTTTTTTTTTTTTTTGCTGCTGTATTGTTATGAATTAAGAAATCAGCAAAATTCAAAAGGTCTGGGAAGCTTAGCATTGAGAATAGGGATGGAAATCACAAAGAAATCAATGATTCTTGAGCCAATGCCAATTTCTTGTACTGATTCTGGTTCCCTTAACGATTCCATTAACAATTCTTTTAGTACTTGAAGTGGGTTAGTGCAGTTCAGTAAATCGAGAACTGCACCAACTCATTAGGCCAACCAACAAGTCTTTTTATTATTTCACCTCACGCAGTCATCAGATTCAATTCAGACTAAGCTCACAACACCACTAGAACATAAATTTGGTAGCAGCACATAACCGACATTTAATGACCCAACAGCAGGAAACACTGTCAAGAGTATTTTAGTGGAAAAGGGCCCAGGGCCCACTAGGGGGCCTCAGCAAACCTCAAAGGAGGCTGAAAGATTACTTAAAAGGACTTAAGTTAATAATTTATCAGTAGCATCTTAAAATAATCTAAATTAAAATGCTTAAAAAAACTGAAACTGAAATAGTTTTGTTTCCCCTTTTGTTGTTTCTATTCAAGAACATACAGTTCCTGTTACTTCTGGAATGGCCAAATGAATTGTGGTATATATAAATACTCCTAGTTTGTGTGAATAAACTTTGAAAACAAGCAGCTTTGAACAGCTAAATATATCTTATACCTTCAAATATTTTGTGGGACAAGAGGTGCCTTTAAGTCGAAAAGGTTGAGAACCACTGGTCAACAACAAATTTGACTCTCCTTTCAAAAGAGCAAGAACAATCATGTTTGTTTGTTTTGTTCCTCAGTGAATTTGAGGCACATTTGCTTTTTTTTAGCAAATGAAAAGTGTGAACTTTTCATTAAATTTGTATTCGTGTGTGCTCCACATCCAGTGACAATCAATCAAGCATTGCACCATAAGCATATCATAAATACATTAACAATTACTGACAGGGCAATTTGTATAAACAGCTATTAAGTAATTATTGATGCAACCTTGTAAACAAAGCACAAACTTCCCCACGGCCTGGAGTCGAAGTCTTCCGTTACCTGCAGGAGGAAACTATTTACCCCCACCACTCCCTCGCCGCGGTCGACTGCCGTTTCCAGCACTCTCTGTCATGATTCTTTAAGAATTGTACGTTTCATTACTTACCAAACCATTATGCCCTGTTAAATGCGTACAGGTGCTTCCATTGGTTCTGTAACAGACTGAATAAGTGCACTGCGCTTTAGAAACTGCTGTGCTTGCACCAAACTAGAATGAAACTAATGAACAAGAATGTTCTTTTTAACAATAGCAGTGCGACTGACACAGAGCTGCAATGTAAATTTACAGTATTAGAGGGCAGGTAGGGAAATGAACTGTGGGGGTACATGGTAAGAAGATTTCTAAGCAAATTATGCAACTGTGGGTGCTCCATGGTGAGTGTTTTTGAATTCTGAACATGTGTATGCATGTACCTTAGCCAGGTTTGTCGGATGTGGGTTGGATAAATGGTGTAGGGAATCCTCAAGTTGTGGCAGAAAAGAGTCAGACAAATGAGAGCTTGATCGATGCTGCTCTGACGAACACACACATAGACCATCGGCGCTTTCTACACACACGGACAAAATTAGAGGACACTTCAGCGCAGGGAGAAATAAAGTTCAGTGCTAAGTGCGCACTTGAAAATGAACCTGTAAATGAACTGTTTTTGTACTTCAGAAAATGGCACTTTGTGTTTCTAGACCCTTTGTACCAACTGTGCTAATATCCCCAAACTGGTGCCTTCTTATTTAACAAACACTGAGACCCAAGAGCACAGGTTAAAGTCCACAATAGCCCTATGACAGCAAAAACAACATTGTTCATCTTAACACATCAACATCTCGAAGGATTAGTTCACTTCAGAAGTAAAATTTTTCTTCAGTTGAAAAGAAATTAAGGTTTTTGAGGAAAACATTACAGCTCCTCCAGGATGGCACATCAATATGTGCTATTGCCAGAAGGTTTGCTGTGTCTCCCAGCACAGGATGGAGGAGATTCCAGAAGACAGGCAGTTACTCTAGGAGAGCTGGACAAGGCCGTAGAAGGTCCTTAACCCATCAGCAGGACTGGTATCTGCTCCTTTGTGCAAGGAGGAACAGGATGAGCACTGCCAGAGCCCTATAAAATGACCTCCAGCAGGCCACTGGTGTGAATGTCTCTGACCAAGCAATCAGAAACACACTTCATGAGGGTGGCCTGAGGACCCGATGTCCTTTAGCGGGCCCTGTGCTCACTGCCCAGCACCGTGGAGCTCGATTGGCATTTGCCATTGAACTCCAGAATTGGCAGGTCTGCCACTGGCGCCCTGTGCTTTTCAGATGAGAGCAGGTTCACCCTGAGTACATGGGACAGACGTGAAAGGGTCTGGAGAAGCCGTGGAGAACATTATGCTGTCTGTAACATCGTTCAGCATGACCGGTTTTGGTGGTGGGTCAGTGATGGTCTGGGGAGGCATATCCATGGAGAGACGCACAGACCTCTACAGGCTAGACAATGGCACCCTGACTACCATTAGGTATCGGAATGAAATCCTTGGACCCACTGTCAGACCCTACGCTGGTGCAGTGGGTCCTGGGTTCCTACAGGTGCACGATGGCAAGTCAGGCATGCATACAAGCACGTGGCGGCCATACAAACTACTGAGTACCATTTTAAGTTGCTGCAATGAAATTTCAACAAAATGGACTAGCCAGCTGCATCATTTTTCACTTTGATTTTCAGGGTGTCTTTGAATTCAGTCCTCTGTAAGTTGATAATTTTCATTTCCATCAAACAATGTGGCATCCTTTCCTTCCTAACACATTACCCAGTTTTTTTTAGAAAATGACCGATCGTTTCGCTAGACAAGACCCTTAATCCTCAGCTGGGATCGTGTAGAGCCCTTCAAAGCTGCAATGAAACTGCAATTTGGATCTTCAACCCATTGAAGTCCACTATATGGAGAAAAATCCTGGAATGTTTTCCTCAAAAACCTTAATTTCATTTCGACTAAAGAAAGAAAGACAAACATCTTGGATGACGTGAGGGTGAGTAAATTATCAAGAAGTTTTCATTCTGAAGTGAACTAATCCTTTAAGTATTCTACCCAAAATATTCCACAATAAAGTATGTAGGCTATACCTAGAATACAGAGTCTCCATTTCAAAAACTTTAGTTGCAAAAAAAATGTTCTTCACTAGAGGTAGAAAAATAAAATAAAATAAATATGAACAGCTTAGAAATAAACTGAAAATATAAAATCACGAATATATAAAATTTTCTAAAAAATTTTCTAAAGTAACTGCTCAACAGTGACACCAGCGGGAAGCAGTGCTAATGGGGAGACTAATTAAAAAGTAAACTCACCAACTTCATCACTTTGTGTCAGGTCAAAATCAAACATGAAATGACTGTGAAGGTTTTTTTTAGTGAGCAATCAGTTAGGTGAAATTAAAGGTACATCTCAGTGTCTTTGACCATCATGACACCTGCAGTGTTTACCAAGCTTTGATGACTGATGATCTGAAAATAAGATGACTATTAAAGAACTGAGAAATTAAAGAACAGATCATCTACACTCACATGAGATACTCATATCAGCCTAAAAATATATATTTAAAACAAGGCAACAATGCTGATAATGAATAGGAGTTTTGCATTATATGTGCTGAATCTTAAACTGAGTGCTGCAGAAATGTATTAGTGCTATTCAGGTGGGCGGCAAGTATCTGATCTGCAGGTGAGCTCAATACTTTCAGGAGTCATGCACATAGACTGAGGCCAAAGAGATGATTTCTGGTTGTGCTGCAGAATGCATGTTTAATTGCTTATAAAATCAGACGCTTGATGTGGTCTAATCGGTTCTCTGATATTTGTTTCATATCGTATTTGCACCCAATGAAAGAATCACACAATCAAATGCTACAAAAAGCTTTAAAAGTGTGCTTTTACTTCCATATAAAGGATTATGTGTGACCAGAAGCCTGAGGTGGAAAACCTGACTGCAATAAAAATAAATGTGTAAACAGGATAAATGGAGCAATAGGTTGAGAGAGGGAGAAAGAGAGAGGCACACACAAAAAGAGCATTTTGATATAGAGAGCAGCCTTCAGCTTTATATATTTAAATCGCAATATCATACAGCGAAATCGAGAATAACTGAGTTTAGGTCAGAAAAACACTGCAAATGTAAAAAAATTTATATATAAAAAAAGAGGAACTTGAAGAGAAATAGTGGTGGAAGAAGAAAAGCAGTAAAGGCTGATGAAATACAGGAAGAATGAAAGCATGCAATCCATGAACCACAGGATGCCTACAGGGAAGGAAAGCGGGTGATATGAGAGAATGGGGTGAAGAAATAAAGGCTGGATGTGTGGTTACCAGTCGTGTGGCACGGTGTAAAGCTGCCAGCTGGTTGAGATTGATCTGTACATTGCAGAACATTAAACTGAAGAACTTCAGCAGCATCCAGCTCACCATCCTGAAAGAGAGTTTGAGGAGACATCAATTGAAAAGTTCAAAATATCTATTAAAGTAATTGAAGAAAGAATGTCACGCTGCCCTTCATTAAAAGCTATACTATATTTTAAGTTCTTTGTTATCCTTTAAAGCAGTCATGCAGCCTTCATGACCTCATATTAATTAAAAGGCTACATGGAATATTTTAAATTTGAAAAATTCATGTCACACTGCAGAACTGAAAAGAAAAAAAAAAAAAAAAAAACACCTCAAAGACAATTGAAATGCTGAAAATACTTGTACAAATGAGTTCACATGGCCAATGTCCCAAGTTTTCATGGGGTGAAAATTTCTTCATTTGACAAATCCTTGAACTTTTCAAAATCCAAAAATTGGATTTTAAATCTCAGATTTTCAATGTGGAACTTTGCATCTTACCAAGGGATATTTTTTACCCTAAAGAAAGGTTGAACATTTTACATTTCTGTTACAATTTGAATGCTGAACATTCTATTAGTTAAGTTAAAAAGAAATATTAAAAAAAAATAAATCCACCTTCAAACATTAAGGGGTTCTGGCTGAATGAATTGCAAAAGGATGAAAAAGTGATTTGCTTTCAGAATGAGAATTACATTCAGACCTGAGTAAGTTGGGGGAGATGAAGGTCTGTGTGAGGGCCAGAAGTCTGCCTAAATGTCCTCTGAACTCAGGCATCACCAGTTCCATCACCTTGGTCTCATCTGGGGAACATGCCGTTACCAGAGCCTGCCTCACTCTGGATAAAGACACACACAGAGTCACAGGACAACAGACCGCAGAGTAAACAAAGGGGATATTGTGTGATGGATCATCACAAACACCACACAAACACACCACTTATGCCTGCAGAGTGGAAAAACACACCAATGCTGTTTGGGACTATAAAAGGTTATTTAAATGTTAGGGCCCAAATTGGGTTAGGTGAATAGCAAGAGGGTGTGGTAGCAGGGTTGAACCAAGGTGAGAAGCAAAAAGAAAAGTTAGCATGGCATATGTGGCATTCAGTTGACAGCAACATTCAAATGAATGCCATTCCAGTAGGAATGAGACATAATTGTCCAATAGTGCTCTGTTGAATTGTTTTTGAATGCAAGAATGCATCTTATGTAAACGCATCCAGTCAGAGTCAGGTGACTGTAACTGTATACAGGGCTTCATGACCGATTAGTCTTTTAAGCAACCCACCAACTAGTCCAAAATTTTTTAAAATAGGGTCCATCTCTTTTACGAGTCTCCAGAAAAAGAGCTTTCACCAAATGTATTTTTGGGGCAGTCAAAGTTGAAATGAGACATTCAATTTAACATTATATTTTTTTAACACATTTACTCATTCAGCTTTCTGGGTCAGGAAGTGTCAGAAAGACAATTAAATGGATGGTGAAAAAATACTTATAAAATGAGTTCACATGGTCACTGTTCCAAGTTTGCTTATTTGATTAGTGACCAAGAAATGCATGGGGTGATTTCTTCATTTGACATTTTCTTGAACTTTTCAAAATCCTAAAACTTTGAACTTTTAGACCTTACCAAAGGTTAATTTTTGAACCTTTAAATATCTGCTACATTTTGAATTCTGAGATTAATTTTATTGACACCTATTTATTCCATTGCAATTAATTTTGTTGACAGTCATCATTTTTAAAAGACAGTAATTTGACAGTTTTGTGAGTGCAGTGTTTGTTGTATTTGTATTTTATACTAATATGATCTGTCATAACTGTTATTAATATGTAATATACAAATTACATTTGAATTAAACTGAAATGTTTTTTTATCTAAATGTACACTAGCAATCAGTAGACAAAAGAAAGTTATGTTTAATTATTTTACCTAATTATTCATTAAATATTTTACAAATAACATTTTAATAATATGCTTTGGTTTTAGAGCAATAATGAAATAAATGCCAATTAGTTAACTTAGGAAACAACATGTCTTTACAACACCATGTTTGCTATTTTTGTCTCAGACAGTATAAACTAGTCTTTATGTTGTCTTTATATTTTACACTCTAAAATAATCATGGCATTGTTTAAGTATTTGCATCTGTTTGATTTTATTTAAAGGGGTCATGAATTGAGTAATCAACTTTTCCTTGAGCTTTTGATATACAAGAGGTCATTGTACTATAAGAATATCCTGTAAGTTTCAGAACTGAAAAGTTCCTTGTTAGTCCAATAAAAGCTTTTATTGACACCAGGCCCAGCGAACGACTTGTCCTGGAATGTGCCTGTCACAGACAGGTGAAACGCAGCCTCTGCAATAGAAATCAATGCCTACTTTATCACTGCAACATTAGCCCCGCCCACTGGCGTGTGAGTGAGATGACAAGGAGAGAGGAACGATACAGGACTAAAATAACATTATCTTTCAAAGGATCTCAATGCTAGGAATTTGGTTATTTTCAACAATGTGAATGTCTCAGTTGAGCTTTATTTATTTGTATTCGGTACATTTCAATGTGGATTCTTTGGTAAATCAATTGCATTTCAACACAGGCTTTGCAAACAGACTTTCACAATATGGACTTGACAGTATTGCAACAACATGTAAGTAAATGTGTTCATTCTAATGCCTGATCTGATATGTAATGATTCATGTATAGTCAGATGTTCTTTGCCTATTTGTCAATAAATCAAACCAGTGACTAAACGGTCAACTTCACGTTGTTTCTCTTAGAAGGATGAAAATAATCTGTTATATAAACGGTGATTAAATTATATATAGAAAGTGATCAAAGAACACTCCCTTTACAATCGCTGGAGCTGTCAATCAAACAGAAGGCACTGGGGCTGTCAAACAGCGCAAGTTTATCAGTGAGTTTTGGATTTGAGCAAAAACTCCCGTTTTATTTAAAGAAACTCTTAGTTACATCGAATTTGCACTGTTAGTTATGATTAAAAGAAAAAAAGCATTCTTTAGCATGCAAACATTGAGTTGCAATGACGAGATCACTGCTTTCATGTGCTCAACAACATGTCTGTGAATGTTTATCACTGCAATCTTTCACGCCACGATCTAAATATAATGCCATAGATTTAAGTGTAATGCTATAATACAGGGGTTCCCAAACACATTCCTGGAGCCTCCCCAGCACTGCACATTTTGCATGTCTCCTTTGTCTGACACACACATTTCAGGTCTTGGAGTCTCGACTAATGAGCTGATGATCTGAATCAGGTGTGTTTGAGGCATGGAAAACATGCAGTGTTGGGGAGGCTCCAGGAATGTGTTTGGGAACCCCTGCTATAATCAACACTTTTCACAATTAGTTAACCTTGAGATCTGTAACAGTAAAACATGCTAAACGTTTGAGAGAGTGATACTTAGCTATTTTATATTGCAAAGATGTTAGCCAATTACAGCAGTGGGTGTTTACACTGAAGTCTCACAGTAGACACGCCCCTTAAAACAGAGCGTTCAAATAAGGTTAAAACCAGGGTAGGAAAAAATGCCTTTTATTTCTAAATTATTACCATTTTTGATGTAAAAGCATACTAACATTATATGTGCACACCAGGAAACATTATAAAACAATAACACAATGCAGTTCATGACTCCTTTAAGTAATCTTATTTTAAAAATGCACTCGTTCAACATCTTGAGAATCAAATCTGTCAAATGAGAAAATGTAATCAGTTATTCACCAAGTATATGTGGTTGTTTATATTAAAATAATTTAATCCAAAAGGATGAAATATGCAATTTAAATACATAAATCCAAATATTAGGCCTACATTTTATTTATTTATTTATTTTTTTTTTAGAAAGGTCTCTCACAAAGGGATTCATTATATTTGAAATTCCCTGGAATCTAAAAGGTTGAAAACCCCTGTACTGGTCGGTATTGAAAATATGTAGGTTTTCACATCTCTGTATGCAAGCTAATGTAATGTCAGATTAAGTGGCTACCAATCTTCTATATTAACAGAGGAGAAAGACAACCAAATTAAATCTCAATGGAAGCCTCACGGGAGTGCCTCTTAATCCTCAAATGAACCTTGCATCCTCTCTCACTCTCTCTCACTACACGTGGCATGCCATCTAATCAGAGAAGAGTGCTCAAGCGAGCCGCACCTCTCGCTGCCGTGGACTCTATGCCATCTGTCTCCAGCAGGACTGGGGTGAACTTCACGACCACAGACAAACAGCAAACAGCACACCCTCCTTACTAACCAGCCACGGTACCTGAAACACACATACACACTTCACTCAAGTACGCTCGCTCCCTTTTACCCGATTAGCAAAATAAAAAGGAGCCCTTGTGTAAACAGATATTGTCTCACTCACCTTGAGACAATGAAAACAATCACTGACCAATCAGCAATAGGTGAATACATCATATTCTCAGCATAATCAGGCTCCAAAATGTTAATTAGCTCAACCAACGAAAGAGCAGGCTCTGATTTGGGCCTATTAATTCAAGACGAATTAAATGCTTCAGCAGGATTTCCAGAACTCAGCTTCTGACACATTCTAAAGTGAGGGGTGATTGAAAAGAAGATAAACTGGGTGCTCACCGAGTCCGTCGCTGTGTGTTTTGATGCAGGAGAGCCAAATCCTATTTATTTGGCCTAATAAAGTGTTTTCTAAGAAGTTAGAAACACTTCTTCATGAGAGCCCTCTTTCTTTTCAGAGAAACAATGACTGCATCACCATACATCAGGATTTATCAGCAATGGCTTAAGGGGCCATTCACACAGAATGCGTTTTTGTGGTTAAAACGTGAGATGCAGTCAGTGAAATGAATAAAAACATGCAAAGTCTAGAGACACTTTTTTTTTTTTTTTTTTTTAAGTTTAACTTTTAGAAAACACGTCTGTCTAGTGCATGTTTACAAAAAAACAAAGGAAAAGTGCGACGGAACGCAAAAACTTGTTTAGTGCAAATGGCCCCTAAGAGTGTTATATGCTTTTAAATGCAGGGGTGAATCCCCTAAATTATCATTCTCTGTCTGGTCTGTCTGTGTGTGTGTGTGTGTTTTGCATGGAAACATGTACAAATGGATGGGTCTGTTTCGATTATACCCACATTCAGAGAAAACAAATTGATTATTGATATCAAATTAACAAAATTTAATGGAAAAACACTGAAGCCATTTTTCTCAGTTATTGTCACTCCCATAAATATATTTATTTGTTAATTTGTTTGATTCTTTGTTTGTTTGTTTTTAACGCCATGTCAGCAGCAAGACTATCTTCATGGCGAAAAAAAAACAAACATGTCATACAATTAACAAAAGCCTATATAAGACATTTAAGGTTAACACTAGACAGAAATTCTAAAATACAATCAGGAGATACTTTTTTAAATACATCGGTTAAACATCTCTGAATAATATTTATATACAGACATCTCAATCTATTTAGATTAAAAACAGTGCAGCTTAGGAAAATGTGTTTAACAAGGAAGGCATGATGGTGGTTCTTTACCTTTTAATAAATAGCCATGTGTCAGTCTTGTATGACACAGCATCTAGTAAAAACAACTTGATCATAGCTAGATTTGAAATGAGTCTTATACAAGAATTATACAAGGATTTATTTCATGTAACTTATTTCCGTGGCTTTCATCCCATTCTATCTGCCACATGTTATTAATATAAGAGATTATTACTGGTCTGAGATCAGAGGGTAGAATTTGACACTGAAATATTCAAGTTGTCCGCTTTCTCATTACCAATATAACCTGGAACCCAGCAAAAATGATACTGAAGTTTTTCTAGTGTAAAAGATCTACTTTAGCTAATATACTTATTATGGGATGATCATTCTTTACAGATTCAAGTGCCTGAAGGCAGGATTTTGAGTCGGTGAAGATTATTTATCCATTTTCTATATTTCCTACAGCTAGGAGTAAAGCACGAGCTTCAGCTGTAAAGACAGATCTTTGTCCTGGGATTCGCGTGCCATGACATCAATCTCCAATTATTGCTGCAGTCTATACACGATTTTCCGCTTTGTACCCAACTGTGAATAGAGGTCTAAGGAGAGGAAAACAGCATTTTAACTCCAGAAATTTCTTCTGATGTTCATGAGAGTGTGTTATTGTCTTTTTGTGTTCATTCAGGGTTGATACAATATTTGGCCTATTCAGTTCCCAGTAAGGAATAGTGCAAAAAAAAGAGTCAAGATGAGAAGTTTCTCCAAATAAGGTTTATCATCCTTCCAAAAGGTCTAATATACCCAGGTCTAGCTTCATATAAATAAAGATAATCCGAGAGAAAGACTGGTAAGAAGGTTGGATTACTTTTGTTTGCTTTGAGTTTGACAGCATATTAAAAAGCCAGTTTCAGACATATGTTTTGTAGTGAAGGTTCTCTGACTTCTGAATAAAGACTATGAACAGGAGAGGTCCTAAAAGCTCCTAAGGCCAGATGTATCCCTTGATAGTATCCAGCATTTGTATGTAAGATTTCATTGCTGAGCCATATACAATGCTTCCATTATCTAAACGGGATCTGACTAGCACTTCGTAAAAGTGCAAAAATACAGTGAAATCTGCACCCCATTTTGATTTTGCCAGTACTTTTATAATATCCAAAGTTTTAAAACTTTCCTTAATAGTTTTGACAGGTTCTCCTTCTATAAGTAGTTTTGGATCAGGTTGTTGAGACTGGAGAAGGCAAAAATGCATACAAACTGTTTTATATTTAAATTTTATAAAATTTAAACCAATCTTCAATTGACCAGCCATTTTAAGGGTTAGTTCACCCAAAAATGAAAATAATGTCATTTATTACTCACCCTCATGCCGTTCCACACCTGTAAGACCTTCGTTAATCTTCAGAACGCAAATTAAGATATTTTTGTTGAAATCCGATAGCTCAGTGAGGCCTGCATAGTCAGCAATGACATTTCCTCTCTCAAGATCCATTAATGTACTAAAAACATATTTAAATCAGTTCATGCGAATACAGTGGTTCAATATTAATATTATAAAGTGACGAGAATATTTTTGGTGCACCAAAAAAACAAAATAACGACTTATATACTGATGGCCGATTTCAAAACACTGCTTTATTAAGCTTTGGAGCGTTATGAATCTTGTGTGTCGAATCATGATTCGGATCACATGTCAAACCGCCAAAATCACATGACTTTGGCGCTCCGAACCACTGATTCATCACTATACAAGTCGTTTTTTTTTTTTTTTTTTTGGTGCACAATAAATATTCTTGTCACTTTATAATATTAATATTGAACCACTGTACTCACATCAACTGATTTAAATATGTTTTTAGTACATTTATGGATCTTGAGAGAGGAAATGTCATTGCTGGCAATGCAGGCCACCTTAATAAAATTCATAAATATTACAGCTTTTAACATTATTAAAAATAAATAATGAGTGAAAGAATCTTTGTCATAGAATACACATTAGTTACGTAATCAGATTGCTTTTTTCAAGTAACTAGTAAAGCAATGCATTACTTTTAAATGTAACAACCCATAACTGTATACTGAGTTTACAGTTTAAACATTCTTGTTTCCTTTTTTTTTTTTTTTTCTCCCAAGATATGAGGTGAATTATCTATTGTCGTTTTCAGTATGGCTATAAAGATCATGGCAAATTATATTCAAACTCACATTAAATTCTTTTAATATTAAATAAAGCACATAGACAGTGCAGGCTTCTGGTTTCTACATCAGAAAGCAGACTCAGTATTGGCTGGCGCTGTTCACATGAGCAGCACGACGCATGCATGAGTCAATACTGAGTCGGCATTCTGACATAGAACCCAGAAGCCTGCACTGTCTATATACAACGTAAGCAGCATAGGAGAATGACAGGGGAGAGAAGAAATTGTTGAATAAGGTGGTTATTTTTGTTTTTGCGCAAAAGTATGAATATAAAAGTATTCTCGTCGCTTCGCAACATTAAGGTTGAACCACTGTAGTCACGTTGACTATTTGATGTCTTCACTACTTTTCTGGACCTTGAATGTGGTAATTATGTTGCTTTCTATGGGGAGAAAAAAAATAAATAAATAAAAAATAATAACTTCTGATTTCGTCAAAAATATCTTAATTTGTGTTCCGAAGATGAATGAAGGTCTTACAAGTTTGGAAGGACATGAGGGTGAGTAATTAATGACAAATTTCATTTTTGGGTGAACTAACACTTTAAGTAGCTTCAGTGTAGTTAGCTACTTTTTGTTAGTAGCTTGAAGCCAAGTAATTTTTCAAAATAGTAGTTTTACTAGCTGACCTACATTAAATGAGTAGCTTGTGCTTTGAAAGCTGCAGCTTAAAAGTATCTTCCCTAGTTCTGGTGTGTGCATGGCTGAAAGTGTACAAAAAGGGAACCCTTTTACAAAAGGGTAGCGGGATTGTAGAACTGCACTCGATTGTGGGTCTGCGATGTAAAAAAAAGAGAAAGTTATTCTAGAGCTCTTTATTTTGCGACTGAAGTACATGTGCCAGGCTCGCGAGTCGGAAACGCAAACAGTAATTACACTCGAGCAGTTTGAAGCTGGAGTTGAGAGGTGCATTGTTATTTTAATGGCCCGGATGGGGAGGGCTTGAGTCGAGTGAAGGATGTGCACTTACCCGGTGTGTGTCTCATTCACACACGTCAGGTTCTGAAAGCCCAGAGGAGGAGTGTTACACAGCAACTTCAGACCCTAAAAGAGTGGCAAGAGGATATTTGATCAAACTTGATGGAAAGCTTGCTAACCATCCTCCACCACAGTTCAGAGAGTCTGTTCTGCTGTCCTACATAGTCTGAGATAATGACACACTTCAGGGAAGCCTTTTAGTGTTCAAAATAGCACCCTATTAGTTCCACTATAAATCATAGCCTGAAAGATTTTCAAAAATTGTGCCTAAATAAAATACTTCCAAAATAAAATGTTTCTCAAAATATGGTGGCATGCAAGTAATTCTATCATGCAAGTTTCTAAATGACAGAATAAAACGTTTAATAATGCTAGTTCCTGATTGTTTTGTTTTTGCCTCCTTTTATTTGTTTAAAATACATTTTAGTTGTACAAAGTAGAACAAAAAAAAGTGTCTTTTAATCTCTATGACAGTTCAGCAATTCATCACCAAAAAGTATCTAGAACAGACATATTTGAAAGGTTGTGAACATAGAAGTTGGAATAATAATGTGCATTTTTTGTACTGTCATTTTAATGCTTTGCTGCTATTTAGGTCAACCATAACTAACATGATCACAGCCCTTGCAGCATCAGTGCTCTTCAAAGCTTTCAAATGAACTAACTACTTCTGCATTAAAGACTAATTTGTAAAAGTTGTTGAAAAAGTATATTTTCAGTGCAAAAGTATAGATAGCACTTGAAATTAAAAAGGTTACTTCCTCAACAAATTAAAACTCTTTATTTTAGTTTTTTTTACAGAATAAACTGAAATTTAGGTAACTATGTACTAAAAATCTTATTTGGGAAGGAGTGTTTGCATACACTACGGTTTAAAATTTTGGGGTCAGTAAGATTTTTTTGTGCTATTCTTGTGCTGATCAGCAAAGAATCCCGAAAAATTAAAAATGTTTTCACAAAAATATTTAGCTGTAGAACAGTTTTCAATACTGATAATAAGAAATGTTTCTTGAACAGCAAATCAGCATATTAGAATGATTTTTGATGGATCATGTGACACTGAAGACTGGAGTAATGATGCTGAAAATTTACTTTGCCATCACAGGAATAAATTCTATTTTTAAAATATATTAAAAGAGAAAACAGTTATTTAAAATTGTAATAATATTTCACATTATTACAGTTTTTGCTGTATTTTTTAATCACATAAATGCAGTCTTCGTAAACAAAAGAGACTTCATCAAAAACATTAAAAATCTTACTAACCCCAAACTTTTGATCGGTAGTGTATTCAAAAATGGCGAGTTTAAGATGTTACACAAGATTTGACATTAACAAATCAAAAGTAGGGATGCACCGATACCATTTTTTAAGGACCGAGTACGAGTACCGATACTTTTTTTCTGGTACTCGCCGATACCGATGCCTATACGTTTATTAATTTCGCTCTCTCTTTTTTTTTTTTTTTTTTTTGGTGATGTTGCAGTTTTCCCAAGCACAACACAGTAAGACTAATGAATGTAGGACAGCTTCTTTATTATTACTCTAATGAAAAAAGTAATAATTTTTATGTGCTTTTCACAAAATTAAAGAACAAAAATTTCAGTGTCCAATAACCTTCAAAGGGCATAATTACCACTATATATATATATATATAATTATTGTTGTATAAAAAGAAATTTACAAATTACAAACAATGCAACAAATACTATAAAGATACAAATTAAATAAACTTGTTTTTCAGATACAGTAGGTTTATTTACCATGTATACATTTATTTACTGTGACAAATATAGGCTACGGTCCCTTTAAGACAGAATCCATGGATACTGACACATATGCTGTTTTTACCCAAATGTTTACGTCCACTTAAGCCATAACCGACTGTATTTACGTGAGATACTCCACACGACGGACATTTTGACAACTATGTGTGCATTTGACCTTTCAGGCGCAAGGAGAACTGATCGCGTTCTGTCTGAGAGAACTGGGATCGCGCTCAAGAAAGAGAGAGAGAGAGCGTGCGAGAGAGAGAGCGCTTCTGGTCTGTGTCATTCAGCGCGATTCCGCCTATCCAGCCTTCACTAATCGATAACGAATTGTGATTGAAAGCATGCAGTTCGCAATGTGTGGGTTGTCATCATTAATTTTGAAGAATTTCCCCACCCCTGAGGCTGACATTGTTTCTGCTGCTGCCGCCGGTGTCTCTGTGCACGGGAAATTCTGTCAGTTACGTCACGTGAGGTATCGGTCTTTGGTATCGGGGGTATTTTTACGAGTACGAATACAAGTACACAAGCTTGGTATCGGTATCGGTGCATCCCTAATCGAAAGTATTAAAGCCTGTTCTTGCACAGAGTTATATATATATATATAAAAAAAGAAGAAGTTAAATTGTGATTTTAGATCTCCCACAATCTTGGAATTGCACTGACATATCATAAAATATCTAAGTGCCATTGTTTTGTCTTAAGATGCACATTTTTTTTCTAACTTAAATGTCCTAATTGAACCAAGAACTTAATCTTAACCCTGTCTGTGAAACCAGGCCTTTATTTCTTATTTTAAACTTTGTTGCATATATATATATATATTTTTTTTTTTGTTGTTGTTGTTGTTGTTTTTGTTTTTGTTTTGTTTTTTTTGTTTACTTCAAGGCATAAACAGGCATCCATAGAAAAGAGATACATCCTGCTAATCATCTCCTTTTGCACTCTACAGAATAACATGACTGTGAGTAAATAACTATTCCTTAAAGGCACTGATTGTCAGTAATTATCTCAGTAAAACTAGAGGGGGGCAAATGCAGACATCTCATAAGTAAAATTATGGTGGCTGCTACATCCGTAGTTCTGTACAGATTTATTTGACAGGGCTGTTAAATAAAATCCAAGCATGCTTTTTAAATGACTTTTAATACAAACACTAGATAGCTCAAATATGATTTATCTGGCTGGCTGGTCTGAGATTAATAGATTAGTCCAGGAGAGGTTCGATCCAATAACCCTCTGATTACTGCTCCATTAGCCTCACATCCCAGCTCTCAGCACGACGTGTCCACTGGGACCAGTGCTGCTGGAAATAAGCTTAGTCATCTGCAGTTTTCTGAAAAGCTCTTCATAGCATGTGGGGAACTATGCTCTTGAGTGTTCATTATTTTTCTCTCCACTACTAATCCCTTTTTTCTCGCTATTCCTACCGTAAGTAACACGTTTGCTGGTGCTCTGAAATCCCTTTGATCGTCCCTCATGATATGGGTTTGTGAAAGCAGTGTCTGAGGTTTTCAGGTGAGCCTAAATCTGTGTACTTCCCCATCTGCCTCTGGCTGTTTGTCCTTTTATTATGTTCAAATAATCCTTTCATCCCTCACGTTTTCTCACCAGACTCTCTGGGGTGCATTGGTGACAACACTGTCCAACCAGCGGCCTGAACCTGCCCAGGAAAGGAGCCACGCTTTTCAACTTCCTCCTGATTTTCACACTCCATGACAGCTACCAAAAGGAGAAACACACACAGAAACATATAAAAGGGTTTACCAGAAAACACAAAGAAAGGAATAAACTGAGGATTTGAAACCGGCACTGAGCGTGATAAAAGTGTCAGCACTTTCCACATATTTCAAGCGGAGATAAGAAACAATGCTCTAGCCAATAGCGCTGCCCTTGTTCTCTGCGCCGGGATGCAACATGTTCCAATTTTATCGTTTCTATGATCACTTCATTTGTTTCACATTTTCCAACATCAAAGTGAGACGGATCAATGTTTGAATGCAAACAGAGGGAAGGAATATAAAATCTATTCATGAGTGGTTACTACAGCTGTGTCGCAATAGATGGAACAATTGAATCGCAATCAATTTGGGCCTTTGTGACAGAGTGCCATCCCCTAAAAGATTTCCACTGAAGATGACATCAATTTAAATTGGTACTAATAATAACATTTTAGCACAGATGGATAAGAGACATGGCTGAAGACCGTAGGACTGATTTATCATCATTCAGAGCTGTATCAACAACAGACGCCATTACAAAGTCTCTAATCATCTGTGTGGGAAATATCACTTACAGCAATCAATTATTAAATAAGACGGCATAATGGATAGGGGGCTCCAGCACCCAGGTTAATTCTTTTAATCGCCTTTTCAAATGAAAATGATCTCTGCCTGTAATGTTTCATTAGCTCGGGCTCACCATAGTGTCTGTCTTTGGAGTGATAAAAGGAAGAGAATATTGTCTGAAATTCAGAAGAATTGCATTAGGCTGTAATGTTTTTATTAAAATTTACTTCAGCTCAAATTTCAGACCAGATAAGAATCAAATGCTTTGGCTTTAAGAATAAAAGAGAAATATTTTACATATAATAAATATACAGTATAAATTAGAAAGCAAATCATTCAAAGTCACTAAATATTTAAATGACTGAATGGAGAAAAAAAAAAAAAAAAAAAAAGGTTTTGTTCACACTGTATGGGAATCCAATTATTCTTAAATTTCCTTTCTCAGATCAACTTTTAAAACTGCAAGGCATCACTTTTGCTATCGGGGTGTTTTCCAGAAAGGAGGTTCAGCAAACTCTGAGTTAAAATTTTAAACTCTTTGAGTTGACCTTGACTTACCCTGAGATCTCGTTTTTTAGAACAGCTGAATTGAGTCAATCAACTCTAAGTAGGTTAATTCTGAGTTAAGGCTGGAAATACACTACACGACTTTTAAAATCTGAACGGATTTTTAACAGCAGGCATCATACACTTGCCGACTTTGTAAATGGTTACAGAGAAAAGCTGGGCATCATACACTACACGACTGAGGATCACACACTACCAGACTTTAAAATCGTTCTGAACACAAACAGAAACATGCGCCTCGTTGCCAGGAGACACATGACAGACAGGCGAGACAAATGCAGGAGATGAGATGACCCGCAGTAGTGGAAGATGCAAGCCAAGTGCGTTTGGAGATGGATGGGGTGGGTAGACACAGTCAGTATAGACGGATTACAACAGGAGTTAGAGGTAAATGGTGTAGTTTTATCTATGTTGTTATCTTTAATATAAACCATTATCAGTCGCTGCTTACATTTAATGTAATATTATCAATCATTCGCGCTACTGACATTTTAATCCGGCTACATATCCAGGATAATGTGTAAATGTCGAGCCCTGGATAATGATGTATATTAACATAGTTAATAATGAATGAATCCGGATTTACCTCAGAATGTGGTATGCTAACTTTCTCAAGACATCACTCTTATCACTGTTATAATTAAGTGAAAGTGAAAACTGGCAGAACATTAAGTTATCGAACTAATATTCATTTTCATTGTATCCCACAGGCGGAAAAAAACAAATCAAAAACAAAAAAACAGGATGCAATAATAGAGTGTAAATGATTATATTTATTAAAATTATAAATACTTTTATCATTATTAAACACTCGTTAGGCACTTACATCCACTTTTAGAACATTTTCTTAATTTTTATTGAAAATAAATGTCTTTCTGATGTGATGGAAAAAAGAGAAGAGCAAGCTCGGCAAAAGCTGGACTCAAACCCAGATCAATCGCATCACAAGTTAATTCTACGCACCTTACGCGCTACTACCTACACCACTGAAGCCGGTGATTCAAGTGCGTCTTTTTTAACCTTGTGTTGGTAGGCGGAGTTAATGCAAATAGACACTCCGAATTATCTTGTTTTCAGTTTGCATTAAGATTATTTTTATTACCACACTGGCTGATAATTTTACTTGAGTAAAATGCACTTAATTTAGCTTTACTCACCCTCAAGCCACCCTAGGTGTATAGGACTATTTCTGAGGAACACAATCGAAAATATTTTAATAAATATCCTGACACATCCGAGCTTGATAATGGCTAATTGATAATGGATAATTGAAAAGGGTCAACGAGTATGAGCTGAAGAAAGTGCTTCCATCCATTATAAACGTACTCCACACAGCTCCAGGGGGTTAATAAAGTCCTTCTGAAGCAAAGTGCATTTGTGTAAAAAAAAAATATCCATATTTAACAAGTTATTAAGTAAAATATCTAGCTTCTGCCACACTGCCTTCCATATTCAAGTTACGTAAGTTGAATAGGGAAGGCGTAGAATGTAGTTTAAGCTTTTTGAACTGCAAGAGTTTTACACTTTCTTCGTATGTTAAGTTCGGAAGGCGGTCTGGCGGAAGCTAGATATTTTACTTTATAACTTGTTAAATATGCATTTTGAATTATTTTATTTTATTTATTTATTTTTTATTTTTTTTTACACAAACACATCGCTTCGCTTCAGAAGACGGAGCCGTGTGGAGTACGTTTATGATGGACGGAAGCACTTTCTTCAGCTCATACTCGTTGGTCCCGCTCACTGCCATTATAAAGCTTGGATGCGTCAGGATATTTATTAAAATATCTCTGATTGTGTTCATCAGAAAGAAGAAAGTAATATACACCTAAGGTGGATTGAGGGTGAGTAAAGCTTGGTGTAAATAACTCGATGACTCACTCATTAAGACAGTGACTTGCTGCAACCTACTGGCAGTTTTAGTTTAATATTTAAAAGTATCACTTTGTATCAAGTTTTTACATTATTTTTCTGTTGAATATATTTTTTTTATTTAAAACATTAATCACATAACATTATTTGTGCCATTGTAATTGCATTCAAGCCATCTCTGAGCACCAGCAGTGCAAAGATAACTTTTGTTGATAATGGTTTCATTTAATTGAAATTATTTTGACATTTTGATTAAACATTGAGGTCACATTTATTTTTATAAAAAAATGAATGAACTGTTTACAATAATATCTATAACATACATTTACAAAATAGATGGGTGACAACTTTATAAGTCTCCCTGCAGTTTTCACCAAAATAAATATTTGAAAAACAAATAACCCTTGCAAGTGAAAAAATTAAGACAAAAGTATTGGAATTTTATTAGTGTAGTGTAATTTAAGTAATTAATATTTACTAGGAAATATTTATTTTTTATTTTTCAGTGCAGCTGTCTTACAATATACAATATATTAAAATATATGTGTATTTAAAATTATTAATTGTTATTATTATTATTATTATTATTATTATTACCAAACAGTTTGGCTTCAATACATTCCACCAGTGTGAACGTAATATGGACCGAGACACACTTTCACAACTAGAAAGAGTTGAGTCCACTTTAAAGTCCAGGTACAAGTGAATGCAAATACATTTTGTTTATTCTTTTCAATTTGGTTTGTTGTTGTAGATGGATTTATGTTCCTTTTTATTATATTTCTAAAGATTTAAAATAAATTTCAGCACTTGGG
The DNA here is from genome assembly GCA_037950665.1 of Hypophthalmichthys nobilis. Taxonomy (NCBI): domain Eukaryota; kingdom Metazoa; phylum Chordata; class Actinopteri; order Cypriniformes; family Xenocyprididae; genus Hypophthalmichthys; species Hypophthalmichthys nobilis. The sequence goes on along the minus strand of CM075473.1, from coordinate 21,523,429 downwards.
CCATCACTGACACCAAACGGTTGGGAAAAAGACAAAAAAAGTTTGGGAAACACTGCTCTAAAGAATCCTTTCTGCAAAAGTCTGCAAGGATCTGAACCCACTTGCATTACCTAGAATTGTCATGTCTCGGTGCAGAAAACGTTCTCTCCAACCTAATAGACTCAGGGGGAAAAAAAAGGGGGAAAATTGCTTGTTGAACCCTTGCTCCGAAAACTGTGTGCATTTCTGAATAATTCAATAATTTGGTGGAGCTATTACTTGTACAACTATATTGACAAGTTTTCAACCTTACTCCTGACCAGGTGAGTACATGTATATTTTGCATCAATTATATGTATATAAAAAAAAAAAAAAAAAAAAAAAAAAAAACGATATAATGATCCCACAAAGGTTCCAGATGATTGACTCCTGACAGCGCGTGTGCGCGAGCTTTTTGGCCATGTGTGCGCATTCATTAAAGGCGGCAAGAGTTACCTTATGCTTACCTGGTGCTGTGCTTTGAATCTGATTATGATAATCACCATCATTACAAACACAGATAACATTTTTCAATCTGATACAGCAACGCTAATGAACCAATCAAAAATGGAATACATTTCAGTTCATTTTCATCAGCGTTTGAGGGGAAGCAGCTTCTAAGAAATTTATCAAAGAGCTTTTTGACTTTGTTCACACAGCATCCAATTTAAGCTTGTTTTTCAAACAATTTTGCAAGTGATGAAATCAGATTTTTTCATTTAGACAGTCATCATCTATAGAGGTTGCCATAGTAATAAAGTAATAAGCCCATCTAAAAGCTTTTGTCATCTTCTGTGTTCTTTTTATTGTCAACATTAGTATAATCAAAGTCATATGTCAAATTCTTACATTTTTCCTACTTTATTACATAGTGCTTATAGTTGGGGACACATAATATAGTATTCAGCAATATTATTGATTTGACTGTACTGACACTATTAGATAACATCACTGTTTTCAACAGAGCTGCTTTATAGTTGAAATGAACTTATTCCATATTTGATTATCTTTACACAGTTATTGAACAGAACTGATCTGACAGTCTGAACTGAAGTTGCTTTACAGCAGAATGGAATTCTGTTAGCACCAGTGATCATCTTTCTGTTTATCACTGTAAAGCTGCTTTGAAACAATCTGTATAGTTTAAAGCGCAATATAAATAAAGGTGACTTGACAGTAGCACATTATTTGTGTTATAAATCCAACCTGCCCTAGAATAAAGGACTACTAGATGATCAAAGACCCAATCAAGAACCCTCAAGTGGACTGAATCATAGATAATCTACATATGAGCACTTTCAGGTGAACTCAAAGTCAGCAGCTCTTTAGGGGTAAACCAACACTGCCAACAACAGCTGGGAGAAGATGGGATGGTGTTTAGACTAATCGTCTGCAGCTGGTCTGGGTTATGAATTTAATTATCTTCTAGAAAGTAGGTGGATTTGCAGATAGGAGGGATGAGTGAAAATATGAAAGAACGGTCCTTTTTCGTTTATAGATATTATGGCTTCTTTGTTGAATATACTGTACACTGAACAGGCAATATTAACACTGGATACATTAAATTGACCAAAAGTGAGAGTAAAGACATTTATAATGTAACAAAAGATTTCTATTTCAAATAAATGTTTTTGAACTTTACATGAATCCTGAAAAAAAGAGGCTTCTTTCAAAAACCTAAAAAACATACCAACCAAAACGCTTGAATGGTAGTGAGTGTATACACACATACACGCACATAATACAGGATACTACCAGTCAAAAGTGTGGAAACATTACTATTTTTAATGTTTTTGAACGAAGTCTCTTATGCTCATTAAGGCTGCATTTATTTCATAATAAATACAGAAAAAAACAATAATATTGTGAATTATTATTACAATTTAAAATTATGGTTTTCTATTTTAATATACTTTAAAATATAATTTATTTCTGTGATGCAAAGCTGAATTTTCAGCATCATTACTCCAGTCTTCAGTGTCACATGATCCTTGATACTCAGTTATTATCAATGTTGAAAACAGTTGTGTTGCTTAATATTTTTTTGGAACCTGTGATACTTTTTTCAGGATTCATTGATGAATAAAAGGTTAAAAAGAACAGCATTTATTCAAAATATAAATCTTTTCTAACAATATAAAGCTTTACATCCATGCTGAATAAAAGTATTAATTTCTTTCAAAAAAAAAAATAAATAAATAAATAAAATAAAAAATACTGGCCCCAAACTTTTGAACGGTAGTGTATATTGTTACAAAAGATTTCTATTTTAAATAAATGCTGATATTTTTTAACCTTTTATTCATCAAAGAATCCTGAAAAAGTATCATAGGTTATAAAATAATAAGCAGCACAACTGTTTCCAACATTGATAAAAAAAAAAAATCAGCATATTACAATGATTTCTGAAGGATCATGTGACACTGAAGACTGGAGTAATGATGCTGACAATTCAGCTTTGCATCACAGAAATAAATTATATTTTAAAGTATATTAAAATAGAAAACCATAATTTTAAATTGTAATAATATTTCACAATATTATTGTTTTTTCTGTATTTATTATGAAATAAATGCAGCCTTAATGAGCATAAGAGACTTTGTTCAAAAACATTAAAAATAGTAATGTTTCCAAACTTTTTACTGGTAGTGTATATTCCCAAGTGTGCAGAGGCTTAAACGGATAGTTCACAAAAGAAGATATTTTGAAAAATGTTGTTTGCTGGTCCCAATTGACTTCCATAGTATGGAAAAAAAAAATACTTTGGAACTCAATGGGGTCCATCAACTGTTTGGTTAACAACATTTTTTAAAATATCTTTTTTTGTGTGTTCAACAGAAGAAAGAAATTTATACAAGTTTGGAACAACCTGAGGGTGAGTAAATGATGACAATTTTAATTTTTGAATGATCTATCCCTTTAAGTTGCCACTGCATGGGAGACAATGCATTAATGGCATTGTGTGAAGAAAAAAAAAAAAAAAAGATTTCCAAAGAGATGAAAAGCACACAAAGATTCAGCTGAATGTAAGGAACAGCCGAGATAAAGTAACTTTTAACTTCAACTCTTAGCCTGAAGTTAATTTAATCTAAATGTTCTGCAATCTTATAACATACAGTACTTCTAACCCCATATAAAACAGTAAGATGTGTCATAAGAAATGATAAGTCTTACCGCAGGGCGTTTGGGCTGGAAAGAAATGGCAGTTTCACTGGAAGGATTTTCGCTGACTGGGTCCATGATTCTTCAAACCAAACTGCTACCTTACCAATCAGAAGAAATCCTGAAGATTTAAAAATGATAGATCATTAAAAATGCATACTGTTTTATCAAGAGGTGAGTTTCAGCAGCTCTGATACTTTAAGTTAAACAAAGACATACTTGCCGCAACCAGTAGGAAGAGGCAATGCACATTTTTAAATGAGAAAGAAAAAAATGCAAAAGACCATACTCCTACTTTTATATTTTTGTGTTTTTTGTCCTTTTAAAGGGATAGTTCACCCAAAAATTAAAATTATCCCATAATTTACTCACCCTTAAGCCATCCTAGGTGTATATAACTATCTTCTTTCAGACGAACACAATCAGAGTTATATTTAAAAATATTCTTAGTCCTCCAAGGTTTATAATGGCTGTGAATGGCCCAGATTTTGAAGACAAAAAAAAAAATGCATCCATCCATAAAAAAATGAATCCATACAACTCCAGGGGGTTAATAAAGGCCTTCTGAAGCAAATCGATACGTTTGTGTAAGACAAGTATCCTTATTTTAGACTTTATAAAGTAAAATAACAAGCTTCGGGTGCAACAGCCATACGCATTCGACGTACTCGTTCTACACAATGACATGACGTACTACGCGTTATAGTGTAACTTGTACACTGTCACGTCACGGAAGTTAATGCTTTTTGGACGTACATTGAATGCGTATGGCTGTCACGCTGGAAGCTCATTATTTTACTTTATAACGTGTTAAATAAGGATATTTGTCTTACACAAACGCATCGATTCACTTCAGAAGGCCTTTATTAACCCCCTGGAGTCGTATGGATTCATTTTTTTTTATAGATAGATGCATTTTTTTATCTTCAAAATCTGGGAAGCCATTCGCAACCATTATAAACCTTGGAGGACTAAGGATATTTTTAAATATATCTCCGATTGTGTTCATCTGAAAGAAGACAGTCATATACACCTATGACTTGAGGGTGAGTAAATCATGGAATAATTTTCATTTTTGGGTGAACTATCATTTTAAAGCATAGTAGCTGTGGTCACTATATAAGAGCTTTGTGAAATGTCCTCAGAAAAAAGCATATGGGTTTGGATTGTTTGGAGTAAATAATGATTACTTTCACTATTGTATGACCTCTATTACTGTATCTGAAAAAGATGAAGCTTAACATCAGTTCTGCTGACTGCAAAATTACTGACATCTAACTGCTGACCAAACATAAAACACAACAGGAAAATGAATATTTAATTCATGGTGACTACAAATTTCTTTTTTATTTCCGTAGCAGCAATTATTTCATGAAACATTTCTTTCTAGAACATTAAGGGAACACATGTTGGAAGTTTTCAACACTGCATCTTCATTAATATTAAAATCCAATGAGCTTCCTCTCTCCAATAATAACAGAACAAGCATAAACAAGACCAGGCCTAAAATCTCATTCTCCCCAGCACCCTCAGAAACTTCATTATCCCTATCTCTCTCCAAAGTGGAGTGTGTCCTGGCAGAATATTCTGGCCTGCTCGCTGTTCATCAAACCTTGCCCCTGTAGCTACAATTATTTCATGTCCGGCCATCTCCATATCTCTAGTTAGTCCTGTTTTCATTTCTCACTCCTTTTCTCCACATCCGCCTCTGCATTACAGTAATGGACACAACTCTGCTGGTTTAATTTTGGGCATTGTTGCATTACAAAATGTGTCAGAAAGCATAACTCAAAACAAGGAGTGCTATAACAAGCATTAGTGTAAACTGTATTTATGGCCAGTTTATACAGTATCTCACAAAAGTGAGTACACCCCTCACATTTCAGTAACTATTTTAGTATATCTTCTCAAGGGACAATACTATAGAAATGAAACTTGGATATATTTTAGAGTAGTCAATGTGCTGCTTGTATAGCAGTATAGATCTACTGTCCTCTGAAAATAACTTGACATACAGCCATTATTGTCTAAATAGCTGGCAACAAAAGTGAGTACACACTAAGTGATAACAGTTCTACATCTTTTAACCATGCAAAGCCACATGTCCTATTCATCATGTTCATGTTTTTGTCTGCTTGATAGGACCATACTAATTTGCGTATATTGTATTAGAGCAGTTAAAATTTGGTGCTTTGAGTACAATTCTCTCATACTGACCACTGAATGTTCAACATGGCACCTCATGGCAAAGAACTCTCTGAGGATTTGAGAATTAGAATTGTTGCTCTCCACAAAGATGGCCTAGGCTATAAGAAGATCGGTAACACCATGAAACTGAGTTACAGCACAGTGGCCAGGGTCATACAGAGGTTTTCCAAGACGGGTTCCACTCGGAACAGGCCTCGCAAGGGTCGATCAAAGAAGCCGAGTCCTCGTGCTGTGCGTCAGGTGCAGAAGCTGGCTTGAAAAAACAGACACATGAGTGCTGCCAGCATTGCTTTAGAGGTTGCAGAAGCGGAAGGTCAGCTTGTCAGTGCTCTGACCATACACCGCACACTGCAACAAGTCGGTTTGCATGGCCGTAATCCCAGAAGGAAGCCTCTTCTGAAGCTGGCCCACAAGAAAGCCCGCAAACAGTTTTCTGAAGACAACCTGTCCAAGAGCATGAATTACTGGAACCATGTCCTGTGGTCTGATGAGACTAAGATAAACTTGTTTGGCTCAGATGGTGTCCAGCATGTGTGGCGACGCCATGGTGAGAAGTACCAAGAAAACTGTCTTGCCTACAGTCAAGCATGGTGGTGCATCATAGTCTGGGGCTGCATGAGTGCTGCTGGGACTGGGGAACTGCACTTCATTGAGGGAAACATGGATTCCAACAGGTACTGTGACATTCTGAAGCAGAACATGATGCCATCCCTTCAGAAACTGGGCCAAACAGCAGTTTTTTCAACATGATAACGACCCCAAACACACCACAAGATGACAACTGCCTTGATGAGCAAGTCTCCAGACCTGAACCCTATTGAGCACCTGTGGGGCATCCTTAAGCAGAAGGTGGAGAAGCGCCATGTGTCTAACATCCAGCAGCTCCGTGATGTCATTATGGAGAAGTGGAAGAGGATCCCAGCAACAACCTGTGCAGCTCTGGTGAATTCCATGCCCATGAGGTGCTAGATAACAATGGTGCTCACACAAAATATTGACACTTTGGACACAGTTTTGATATGTTCACTTAGGGTGTACTCACTTTTGTTGCCAGTTATTTAGACAATAATGGCTGTATGTTGAGTTATTTTTAGAGGACAGTAAATCTGTACTACTATACAAGCAGCACATTGACTACTCTAAAGTATATACAATTTTCATTTCTATAGTATTGTCGCTTGAGAAGATATACTAAAAAGGTTGCTGAAATGTGAGGGGTGTACTCACTTTTGTGAGATACTGTATGTTTTCCAAACCTGCATGATTTTCTTTTTTTCTGTGGAACATTAAGATACTTTGTTTTGTTTTTTGGCCATTCAAGGATCACTAAAACAGTTTCTTCAAACCATTGTTCAAAATACCTTCTGGAACGACATGAGAGTGAGTAAACGATGACAGAATCTTCTATTCTGGATGAACTATCCTTTTAAAGTCAACGTTTATAGCTAGCCACCTGAATAATAACAAATCCACTTTAATGGCACAGACATTTGAAGCTAACCATCACCCCACTGAGTACTAAAGTTTGTTTCCGCCACAGCAACAGAAGAGTGCACTTTTAAGTATGTTCAAGGGACCTGGCATCTGCATACTAAAATGTTTCTGGCCTTGTTTCTTTCTCATTATTCAATTTTCATTAAAAACCCACCAAGGGAGGAACAACACTGCCAAAAAAACAAAGAAAAAAAAAGAAGAGTACCTTCAGGAACCCGATTTGAAACCTATGCACTGATATGGACAAAAAAAGTTTGTGGGTCATTGCTGTAATGCAATACCTTTTGAACTCTGTGGCTGTTCAGTTGTGTTTTTCACATTCCATTTAATTTGTGTTTTTCACATTCCATTTAATTAGTAGCACTCATTTCTATACTAATGAGCACTTTGTATGCAGCTGAAATACATTTACTAAGTCGTTTTGTTTCATGCAACAATGTATGCTGTGTATTCTAGATCATTTTGTGGAAAATGTGCAGACTATTTATCTGTTAACACATAAGCGTTCCTCAATACCAAGTTCGCCAAGCTTGCATTTGCATCTTTGGTAGTTTGGATTTGAACTGTAATTTGCTAAATGTGAACTCTGAATTGGAACAGTACTTGGACAGTGAATGATGACACTTTATAAGTTCACAAGAACAGACAAGAACACATATAGAGAAACTACTGACTCTATAAAGCTACATAAACCTTACAACCAACTGGGGGTGTAAAAATATATCATTATATCAATATATTGCAATATAAAAATGTGACGATATGTTTTGGTGATGTAAACAATATGATTCACAACATAGAATTAGTTCTATCCAAGACTTACTGTATAAGGCATAATTCACCAAAAATGTAAATTCTGTCAACATATACTCACTTTCGTGTCATTTCAAACCTATAAAATTTTCTTTCATCTTCCAAACACAAATGAATATATTTTTTTATGAAACCTGAGCAATTTCTGGCACTTTATTTAAAGTCAATTTCCCTAAAGCTTAAAAGATCCAAAAAAAAAAAAAAAAAAATTAATCAGTTGAGCTGTCTAATCCGATGAGCTGTCTAATCCGATGATGAACAGATTTACAACGCACATACTGCAGTAAACATGGAACTTCAGAACAACTTGAGTGAGTAAATGGAATTTAATTTTTGGTTTAACTAACCCTTTAAAGTTTGGGAATAGTCATTTTGACATGCTTTCCAATTATAACTGTGCTTATTTGTATCGATCATCTGAAGCTCATACGCGCTGGAGCGGCTCTCCTCAAAGTGAAAACGCAAACATCATTTTAATCACCATATCGCATTTAGGTTTAGTAGTATGATAATCAAAAGTGTTTTAGATGGATTATTCTTACCATATAAGTACATTAATAGAGGGAGAGACAGGAAATAGTGATCCAACGAATGTCTGCATTGAAAGTGTGAATGTATTGCGTGAGAAAAAATGAATGTTTACAGAGTTTCAGTGGCAGTACTACTACATTAAACTACTATATATAGCTAATGTTAAATAATGTATAATAATACAATGGGGGAATATTTGTAGGTCCTGACAATGCCAAATTTCCAGTAAAAAAGGGGCCTACATTATTTATATGTAGTCAGTGAGAGAGTGTAAGCATGTGTGTCTAACATTCTGTATTTTCAGTTTCCAGAATCATGAATCATGAATGTCTTTATTCTGGTGTTGCCCAGTGCTTCGTACCTCGCTAAATACATCTGAGATGATTTGACAGATGCTGGATCTTCTAATCGTGATAACTGATCTCTGGCTAATTTGGCTCTTCAAACGAATTTGTGGAATGGATTAAAATATCAGGATTAAGTTGTCTGAGATTACTGTGCGTTCTTGTGTTCCTTGAAAAGGGCAGATGTATCGATACTCAAAACCACGATCAGCAATGCAGCGATTGGCTGTCGGCGCAGCAACGTAATGACATCATATAATTAGAAAAGACGAATTTCTGGACCTTTATAATGAAACAGCCAAGTGAACAACATGACATTACGATGTAAATGTTATAATAGATAAATAAAATGCAGTTTTTCCCAATGTGATTCCCAATTATTTAGATTCACAAGCATTTGTACAGTCGTACATTTTTATTTCAATGTTGTAATTCACAATTCATTTAATTTTATCTTTGAAGTAGATTTGTTACGTGACAGCGTTAATTAAAGTTTTAAATAAATAATAATTAAAGTCAAGATCAAGTTATCTGGATATCCTGCACTGCATCAAGTCACTCCCATAATAGCGTCACCATTCAAATTAATGCACGGCTTAGAATAACTGTACAGCATGTGTGTGAGACTCCAATACAATTGTAAAGCAATTATTCCATCACGAATAAATCTTTCAATGAGTAAAACTGGCTGTGCCTATAGTATTATAGACTACACAACATTTATAATAATATTTTCAAATTAATTTGTAAATTATTATAATTTTAAATTATTGTCCCTGGATAAGTAGAGTACTCTTGAAATAAATTAGCAGTGGATGGGACAGATTTTAAGTATCAATTCCACTTAAAAAGGTGCAATCTAATCCTATTTACATGAAATAAGCCTGCTCACGAACAGGTTTAAGTTTACGGACCTGTTGCTATGGCAGCAAGTCCAGGATGAGCGTTGAAGAACCGAACAATCCAAGTTCATTCCAAATCGTCAACAATCAAATCCAGCTGAGTTAGCGATGTACAAAGAACAGGCCCCAGGACCAAGTTCAGGTCTACCACCCCAAGTGCATACCAAAAGTAGCATTTTAATCAACAGTTCATTGTTTCTTAACTTTTTACAATATGTTTTATAAATAATAATAATAATAATAAACTCTTCTTTATTTTGGCTTAAAATATTAGAATATATTAGTATCGTATCGTGAGTTCAGTATCGTGATTTGTATTGAATCGTGACGAGTGTATCTTTACACCCATACTAACAACTGTGTAGAATTTAAATTCATTAATTCTATGGGTATCATGTCGATTTTCTTTAATCATCTTTTGAAATTCAGATTTGCACAAAATTATTTATCAAGACAGAATAGTTTAATGTAAAACATCACAAAATGCCTCAAATGCATCGCTGAGACTGATAATTGCGCTTTAGTTTAGGATAATTATCCTTCCTAGATGATGCTGTAATTTACTCGCTCTCATGTTCCAAATTCAAAGATTTTCTCTCTCACATGGAACACAAAAGATGACAATTAGTCACTACTCACTATCATATCTTTTCAAAAAATGATTGTGACTGGTGACTGAGAAGTTCCACAGAAGAAAGTCTTACAGGTTTGGAAAAAATGAGGGTGAGGAATTGAGTAAATGACAGAATTGTTATCTATGGGTGTTCGTGCTGCAACAATGTAAAATATGTTAAATGTTTTGTTTGTTTTTTGAAAATTCAAGCATGAAAGCCTATTCTTGTAGACCAAAAACAAAATTAAAAGGGCCTCTTAAAAGATTAAGAGGGCACATTAACATAAAAATAATAACAATGATGTAAATAACTTATAATAAACACAGCATTATTAATTAAAAATAATAACTGTCAACTGATTTTATGGTGACTTTAATATTTGAGATGAAAACGCACTACATGACAGTAATGACCTGCGTATTTTTATTTTACCACGCAAGTAGCGTGACTCACCAAACCTGCATCACTCACGAGACTGATGAGCCGCGAGCACCTGAAGCTCGTGAGTCAGATCTGCTTCACGCGCACAGATCATCAACGCGCATGCGCTCAAACAAAACACAGCAGCAGCACGTGCAGCTCTTTACTTTTTGATCTCTGGCTCACGTTAGAAAACTGCCTGCGTCATTATAATATTATTTATAAAATGAACAATACAATATAGATTATTTACTCACCCGGCCCCAAGAGTTCCATATGGAAGTGTATTAAGAAAAACATTCAGGGCACGAAGCTTACAAAAGCTGTCTGCTTCTTTGACGGACAAAAGTAGAACAGCTCAAGGGTACGAACTCCTTTAAAGTGTGGTTATCCATTATACAGAAATAGGGCTAAGAGAAAAACAACAATCACTTCCCAATCGACCCACGCGCATTTAATAATATAAAAAGGCCTCAGCATTAATATGGGAAGAAATCACGCACAACGAGGCTTGTTAAAGTTCAGCAAAATCACCCAATATTTCACACTACTCATATTAAAAGAGTTAAGCTACAAAATCAAATCAATATTTTGAAGAAGTAAAGAAAGAATGACTGACACGCATCACCCACCTGCAGCAATTAAACTTGCTGTTACTTATGCAGCTCATCCGTTCATCGCCCCCTACAGGTGAGGACGTAAAAGTTCACGATTATTCTGCATTATATTATATTATATTATATTATATTACATTATATTATATTATATTGCTGAGTTATAGGATTGATAAAAGAATAAATTAAATTACATTTGACTTAAAATGCTGTTTTTTCTTTGCTTCAGTTGTTTTTGCTTTAACCAGCATCTGCATTACTTTACTGCAGTCAGTCTCACACCTAACTTTAGGACCACCATGACCTTCAGTAGCCTATTCAGCTTTTCTATTATTCTCTTATTTCCTTTATTTTGACAAGCCCCAAAACTTCTTCACTCCCTGCTGTACTGTCTTCTTTTTATTTATTTTATTTTTTGACATTTTTGATTTGCCCTGCCTCTTGTCTTATTTATTTGAACAGGATTATGCTGGTACAGACGTCCGGATGTTGAATAAGTCATCATGTTTGCCTACCTCTCCAGGAAATTGTAAAAAGTTCCCTGTTTGTTCAAAGGACATCTTGAAGCCCAGGTCGCCATTTGATAACCTTTGTTCTGGCTTGGAAAACGTTTGTAAGGTTACCATCACTTCATCTCACAACAATCCAACTGGTAATTTCATTATAATACTTTTAAAATGAAATCATTTTGAAAGGTTTTGGATATGTTTGATTTCACGTCATAGAGCCGCTCATGCAGATATCACTAGGTCTTTTTCTTCTTTTGATACAGTGCCATCCTTTGGCATAAGATAATGTGACCTGATACATAAAAGGCCAGCTGCCTAGGTAATAAGAGATGCTTGCTGATTGCATTAGCAAACACTGTTTCATTTCAGTCCAAAAGCACAAACTCCATCGTAGTGAATTTATTATTACAGGCAAAACATGAATAAGTTGATGTAATAAGGGATTAGACCTGGTGATTTTTTCAAAAAAGTCTTTAAGATCTCCTGACATAACATAATTGAAATAGGATTTACATGAATCCTACAGATTTTAAAAGAGTCTTGGCAGTTATAAAACAAAGACAGACAACAAAGGGGTTACATAACTTGAATGAATATTATATTAAAATATTTTCAGATACTGAGAGTATAAACTCTTAAACACATTCAAAATCCTTTTAAACCAGGGGTTTTCGATCTTTTAGATGCCATGGACACCCAAATATTTAATATTTGGAAAATAGATAGTTTCTATTATGTTACATTTTTCAAGGGATGATCTGTAAAAAAGTCTACAGATCGTCCCTTGCAGCCCCCTAGGGGTCTCTAGACCCCTGTTTTAAAGTACATCCCTTGTTTTTCTATATAGTTCAAAGCATTCAAACTCATTTTCTTCACACAAAGTCAACAGCTAAACCCAATCTATAGCCAAGTTGCTTTGAATGGTGCTTACAGGGCGAAAGGCATTTGAGGTTCAAAAGACAAAAGCAGCACACAGATACTTAGTGCAGACAGTATCGACTGAAGAGGCCTCTAAATAGCTGAAGTGTTGTGAATAACACAGTGTAGCCTACATGTATGTTTTTATAGGCGATACTGTCAATTAACATTCATTCGGAAAGGAAATTGTGTGACGTCAATGTCAGACATTGTCCAAGAGGTTTATTTTTTGCACAGTGCAGGTACTCTTGCGCATTGTAGGACTATGTGTGATTACCGCACTGTTGTGCGTGTGTGTGTGTGTGTGTGCACCATGTAGGTGTAAAAGTGGGTGCTTACAAATGAGATATGACCCTGTCTGTTTAAAATAACAATACAGTATGTTCTCTCTTTTGTCTCTTTTCTCTTTTTTTCTCCTCACCCTTTGGACCTTTTAGTGATTTTTGCTTTTTATGTATAGAAAAGCACTTTTCCGTTTTTCCACCCTCTCCAAAACATTCATCATCGCCCACATATGTAAATATACACATTCAGGAAGGAAAAAAATGTTTCTCAACAATTATTTTCACTGCTAGTTTTGGTCTGGGGGCTGTTGACTACATTATGGCGAGAATTTTTAATTATTATTATTTAATTGTTAATAATATAACACGCGCATTAGCCTAAATAAGACTAATGCTATAGTTTCGTAATTCAAACATCATATTGAGTAAATTATAAAAATCAAATTGATTTGAGTCTGCAGTACCTTAAAGGATTAGTTAAAAGTACAATATGTAATATTTTCTGTCCGCTAGAGGCCTATTCAAAACAAAGGCGTAGCTTGATGACGCCAAGTTTGGAATCTTGGGACATGTGGTCTTCACCTCAATGGCCTGTGGAAAAGAATTGGGATAGGACTCGGGAAGAAATCATGTTCATGTATGCGATTATTAACGTTACTGTAGTATGAAGCAGAGCAGGACCGAGTGTTGTGGGAGCTGAACGAGGCCGCTGGAGCGATTGCGCAACACACGCCTCATGAGCAGCGGAACTTTTATTATGCCACAGTCGCTGGCGCCGCTTCTGCTTTTCCGGTCATGAGTATGAGGTAACGCAGCTCTGTTTATCATATTAGATACATTTGAGAGTGTTGAAAATGATGTTATAACGTTACTCTGTGCGTTCGCTCGGCGGCTGCTGTGAGACACTTGTTTGAGACACTCTGCAGTAAGATAGATCGATTTTAGATTATCATGTTAAATGCTGGATGGCTTGTGTTGATAAATGGCATCAAATTAATTTTAAAACGTATTGTATGATGGAGAAAATGCTGTATTACTGTTACTAAAAATAAAGCTGCATCTGATTATGCTATGTTAGCTACTTGACAAAATAGTGTTTTTCTCTGAGGCATGGTAAAGCATGGTACTCTCGGAAAATCAAGAAAATTAGATTTAAACAATAAGACTAAACGTGTTGAGCTATATAGCAATAATTAGTTTTCTGTCTATAAATATATCAAAACAGTTGTTCCCTTGTCTATTAAAATGTGTAATATATTAAAGCATCTTTGGTGTTTCCATGGTTTCTACAAAATAAAACCGGAAACCGAGGGTAACGCGAGTATGACGCAATTGACAGGCGACTCCTCACACGTCCCGGAGCCTTGGTTAAAACTGCAATTTTCTCACGATTTACAAATAGTTGCAAACATTTGGGATATTGTAAGTACTCAAGTGAACAAAATATATAACACTGGTCTAGTGGTTTTTGGATATTTTACTACAAAAGTCTTACTTACTGCACCTTTAACTTCAGAATTCAAATTTCCTGATAATTTACTCACCCCCATGTCATGCAAGATGTTTGTCTTTCTTTCTTAATTCGAAATGAAATTAAGGTTTTTGAGGAAAACATTCCAGGATTTTTCTCCATATAGTGGACTTCAGCGGCTACCAACGGGTTGAAGGTCCAAACTGCAGTTTCAGTGCAGCTTCAAAACGCTCTACATGATCCCAGACGAGGAATAAGGGTCTTGTCTAGCAAAATGATCAGTCATTTTCTAAAAAAAATTAAAAAAATTATGCTTTTTAACCACAAATGCTCGTCTTGCACTAGCTCTGTGATGCGCAATGCATTACATAAACACGTTGGAAAGGTCACGAGTGATGTAAGCAGAAGTACCGAGCAAGTGTTTTACAAGGCAAACATGCAAAGACTAAGTTAAATGGCCTTTTAAAAAAAGGTAAAACAACAATGTCGGTCGATTTTGAAGTTGGAGAAAATGAGATGGAATTTTTCTCCCTACCGCGGTACTTCCGCCTACGTCAAGCGTGACCTTTCTATAGTGATTACGTAATGCGTAGTGCATCGCAGAGCTAGTCAGTGTTGACAAGTCCGTGGTTTTCCCGCAGAATTCAGCAACTTTAACACTGTTGTCGCAGGTTGTTTTTCATGTCCGTGGGTTGAAGCGACCCCAAATAGCATGATATCTAACCCCTGAAATGTGAATTTTACCAGAGGAATCTATCCAAAAACGTGGATTTTATCCCCCAGAACACGATTTTTACCGGGGGACCCCCCCGGAATGCAATTGGGCTAGTTTTGAGTAGCAATTGGATGGGTTTTGTTGTGAAAACCTGGCAACCCTGGAGCTAGTGGAATTTGTGGTTAAAAAGTCATCAAAAATCTTTTTTTTTTTTTTTTTTTTTTTTCTTTTTTTTTCTTTAGAAAATGACAGATTGTTTTGCTATAAGACCCTTATTCCTCGGCTGGGATCATGTAGAGCCCACTGAAGCTGCAATTTGGACCTTCAACCCATTGGTAGCCGTTGAAGTCCACTATATGGAGAAAAATCCCAGAAATGTTTTCCTCAAAAACCTTAATTTCTTTTCGACTGAAGAAAGAAAGACATAAACATCTTGGATGACATGGGGGTGAGTACATTATCAGGAAATTTCTTCTGTGAAACACAAAAGTAGATATTTTGAAAAATGTATCAATATTGAAATCCAAAATGGTATGGTTATCAATGCTCTTCAAAATATCTTCATTTGTGTTCTGCAGAAGAAAGTAAGTCATACAGGTTTGAAATGAGAGTGAGCAAATGCTGACAGAATTTTCATTTTTGGGTGAACTATCCCTTTAAATTGCATCTTTCAAGCCCCCCTCCTTTTTTTGTCCAAAATTATCTGCTGCATAAAAAACGAAATTAATGAAATTAAACACTGCAGACTAGACGTCTAGTGAATGAATTTCCAATAGAGTCTGATGAAATACTCATAGTAACGCCAACAAAAAGGCTAATCTTAAGTCTACTGAGAGCTAAGGATGTGTTTCTGACACAGAGATTAATGAGTGTGGGCTTGCATCTTATAATAAAGACAGTATCGCATGCAACTCATTAATACTGAAGAGAATATGTTTGCTGATCGAATCCCAGTGAGAACGTACATTGAGTAATATACTGACAAACGTAGAGCAGTACCCACACAATCAGTGATGTGCAAGTCTACACGCTAACCTAAACACATCAATAGGTTAAAACAGTGCTCCTGGCATCCCAGGATACTTAGAAACCCTATTAGTATTGAACAAGTTTCAGTGCAAATATGTGGGGGACAAAAGGACGATAAACGGAGTCTGTGGATGTCTGTGTGAAGATAAGAGTTCCTAACACAACTAATACCAAATCAGCAAACTAATCCAGCCTCTATTAATCATTATCCAGTCAACTGTTTCCTGAGCCACAATTCCTGTGGGCTCTGATGAACCATCGAGAATCAGGAATAGATTGGGAATGGGAATCACTGGCATGGAAGGTGGGTTGCTAATTGTATACCAGTGGTAATTAATGTGGGAAAGAGAGGATGAGAGAAGCCCTATAACTGGAAGGGATTGCTAAAGGGACGCTCTAAGAGGGATCTAATTACTGCAGATGACATGAGGGGATAATGACCAGTGGGTTACTGATTTTACTGCATCAGAATGTAATGAATGGCTTCACAGCAGTGTTTTCAGAGTTCTCAAAGTCTCATGTTGTATATAATCATGGTGTTAAACAAACTTCCTCTCAGGGTCAAAAACAGCAGCTTTGTTTTGAAACATGGTCAGTGCTTAATGATGGGTTGAGCATTTCATGTGTCCACGAAAAAACTTCCCACAGCATTGATCGCCAAAGGATGGATCATATTTAGAAATTTCTTCTATTTCCAGTAAAACTTCAGTCAAAAGTATCCATCATGATAATTCATTAAATAAAATTAATAAAATAAATATTAATAAATTATTAAAATAGATGTGGATTTAACATAGAAATCAGATACACAATTACAAAAATAAAATACCTAAAATGCGATCCAACAGTTACTGTAGCTCAAATTGGAATGGTTTGAGGAGCACAACAGCGAGTTTGAGGTGTTGACTTGGCCTCCAAATTCCCCAGATCTCAATCCAATCAAGCATCTGTGGGATGTGCTGAACAAATAAGTAAGATCCATGGAGGCCCCACCTCGCAACTTACAGGACTTCAAGGATCTGCTGCTAACATCTTGGTGTCAGATACCACAGCACACCTTCAGGGGTCTAGTGGAGTCAATGCCTCGACGGGTCAATGCTGTTTTGGCAGCAAAAGCGGGACCAACACAATATTAAGAAGGTGGTCATAATGTTATGCCTGATCGGTGTATAGGCTACACGCACTGTTGTTCACGACTTTAAGGAAATAGTGGGCCTCATTCATGAAGCACAGAAGCAGAAAAAAATTTCTGTTTAAATCGGTCATAAAAGCCTTCTTAAGTAATGAATGCACCACCTTACAAACAAATGATTTTAAGAAGGAATTAACTTCATTTTGTTCATGTTTCATGAATAAGGTCCACTACTGAACAACAGAATGTGTGTAGCTCATATGCTGTACATGTAGGTTTTTTCCTTGAGAAATGTCCCTGGCTCACACACAACAGTACAAGTTTACATGTCACGAGGCTTGACGAATCAATTCCATTTGAAATGGTGAAAAAAAACAAAATAGTCTTATTCAAATCTTCCACCTATCCATCAAAACTAACCACATCACATGATTCACATCCATAATTATTAATACCTCCTTTTCTCATGCCTATTTGATGTATTCATTACATGGTCACATCACTACACAAGATGCTACTTTACAAACTAGCAAGACATCTGTTGTGGCTGCAAATGCTCAAATCTAAATAGGAGACTAGTGGAAAAATATCTATTTGTACATTTCAGCCAATAGAGCAAGAGACGTACATGGAATTTGATTAAGCCTGCACACAATTGACTTTCCTTGGGTTATTTCACAATGTACAGGCATTAGAAACTTTCCATTTGTGCATTTTAAATGATCTTGGCCTACTCCTGTCAACTGCTTCCCAATCAGTCTTCTGAAATTCCTTAACCAGACAGTTGATGGTAGCCACTGACTTCTATAGTATTTTTTCCCTACTATTTAAGTCAATGGCCACCGTCAACTGTTTGTTTACCAACATTCTTTAAAATATCTTCTTTTGTGTTTGACAGAAGAAAGAAACTTGTACAGGTTTGGAACAACTTAAAGGGTTAGTTCACCCAAAAATGAAAATAATGTCATTTAATACTCACCCTCATGTCGTTCTACATCCGTAAGGCCTTCATTCATCTTCAGAACACAAATTAAGATATTTTGATTAAATCTGATGGCTCAGTGAGGCCCTGCATAGTCAGTAATGACATTTCCTCTCTCAAGATCCAGAAAGCTACTAAAAACATATTTAAAACAGTTCAGTGGTTCTATCTTAATATTATAAAGCGACGAGAATACTTTTTGTGTGCCAAAATAACGACTTTTCAACAATATGAGCGATTTCAAAACACTGCTTCGGAGCTTTACGAATCGATTCAGTGATTCGGATCTCCTATCAAACGGCTAAACTGCTCAAATCACATGACTTTGGCGCTCCGAGTCACTGATTCGATTCGTAAAGCTCCGAAGCAGTGTTTTGAAATCGCCCATTACTATAGTGTTGAAAAGTCGTTACTTTGGTTTTTTTGGCACACAAAAAGTATTCTAATTGCTTTATAATATTAAGGTAGAACCAATGTACTCACATGAACTGTTTTAAATATGTTTTTAGTAGCTTTCTGGATCTTGAGAGAGGAAATGTCATTGCTTTGAATGCAGGCCTTACTGGGCCATCGGATTTAATCAAAATATCTTAATTTGTGTTCCGAAAATGAATGAAGGTCTTACGGATGTAGAACGACATGAGGGTGAGTAATAAATGACATTATTTTCATTTTTGGGTGAACTAACCCTTTAAGGGTAAGTGATGACAAAATTTTCATTTTTGAGTGAACTGTCCCTTTAATGGTTATAGTTTTGAAAAACAAGCTAACAAATATCTAGACAAGACATTGCTTTTGCAACTAAAGCATTTCCCTTTTTCCACTCAAATCTGCAATGTCATGTTGTCCATTGGCAGGGTTGTCCAGATTCAGTCCTGTAGGGCCACTGTCCTGCAGAGTTTTGCTCCAACCAGCTCCAAAACACCTGTCTATAAGTTTCTAGTATGCCTAGTTAGACCTCGATTAGCTGGTTCAGGTTGGAGATAAACTCTGCAGGACAGTGGCTCTTCAGGACCGAGTTTGGACACCCCTGTCCTATGGACAATTTCTTTTTTTTAAAAAAAATAGCTTTTTTTTTTTGCAAGCGTCAAAGAGCTTCACACATGAGCTGAATACCTTTGGAAGTCTTTCAATGTGGATTGTGCACAGACAGACTTCACAGATCTTAACTTCACGGGTAGCCTACTTTAACGAACTTTATCTCATATATTGATTACATTGCCCCCACCACTCCCTCCCCTCGTTGCTATTTACTTCCCTCTTACATCATCTATGATCCTGCTGATCTTCTTCAAGCGCTGATTAAAGAACTGTGCTCATGTGAATGCAGAGGTTGAAGGGTGACCTTTTGGCCATATAGCATAAGCTGGGCAACACTTGACAATCAGCCATCCATGAGAGGCAGTGTAAAGAAATAGTCTTGCCTTTCTGTCATGCTGTCATACTGATTGCTAATGTATGCATGCCAGTGATATCACATTCAGCATAAGATAAAGACAACTTTCAACTGAGGTTTTATCTGAACACTGGCTTGATAGTAGTCTCTGTTTACTTTGAAATTTTTAATACTATATTTTGGCAGCATAACACTTTATAGTCTAGTGCATGTGTGAATCTATTTTAAGTTTTATTGTAGCAATATAGAAGAGTATGCATGTATTATAGTGTCTGAATTGCACCAAGATGCTTCTCCAATAAAAACACTTTTTTTTCTTGATTGTTTTGAATGACCAAGAAAGAGCTTTCTTTAGTGTGTAATGTTGATGTTTGAGCATGAAAAAGGTCTGCAAAGTCACAAAGACAATCCAATTGGAATGATTCTCTATATCATTAAGCATGTTTTCTGAACACCTTGGAACACTTCGACTGTCTTGAGTTTTCTTCCAGGAATGTACACGTCACAATATTCCTCATATACTAATTCCCGCCCAAGGCATACGCAAAAAATGGGCGAGGCTTTGTTTGAGTTGCGTTGAAACTCGCAGTTATGGTGAAGGGTGTGACATTTCCAAAACACATTCAAATTGGTTGGCCAATCACAACACATTAATTAATAACACATTTTTTTCTGAAAGGAGGGGCTTTATAGAGACAGGAACTAAACAGAGCATTACTGACAGACTGGGAAGAGAGGTGCTGCAACAATGTAAAATTCAAGAACATTCAAGCATAAAATCTATTCTAGTAGACTGAAAAACAAAATCAAGGCTTTGTAAAAGCAGCCACTCAACTGAGACTGCCTTGCTCTCGGTTATTAAAGCTCTGAGACTGGCAAGAGCAGCTTCCCAATTATCAGCACTCATCTTGCTGGATCTGTCTACTGCTTTTGACACAGTTAACCATCAGATCCTCCTGCCAACCCTCATGACGAAGGGCATCTCAGAAACTGCACTCCAGTGGTTCAAGTTTTATCTTTCAGGTAGGTCCTTCAGGGTAACTTGGAGGTGTGAGGTGTCTAAGTCACAACATCTAACTACTGGGTTGTCTCAGGGCTCAGTGTTTGGACCACTTCTCTTCTCCATCTACATAATAACACTGTCATTCAGAAACATGGCTATCACTACTATGCTGATTACACACAACTCTACCTCTCATTGAGGTATCTCTTATCCGACAGTAGCTGCTCACATCTTAGCCTGCCTGACAGACATTCAACTCATCCTTGCCAAGAAAGAATTGCTTGTGGTTTTGGCCAACCCAACACTCAACACATCACAACTTCTCCATTCAGCTATAGGCTCATCAACCGTAACTCCTTCCAGGACAGCCAGGAACCTTGCTTGGAGTTGTGATTGATGATCAGCTAAACTTCACAGACCACATTGCTAGAACTGCCCGGTCCTGCAGATTAGCCATATACAACATTAGGAAGATCAGGCCCTTCCTATCATGCTACACAACTCCTTGTCCCAGCTCTTGTTCTATTCAGGCTGGACTATTGTAATGCTCTCTTGGCAGGCCTTCCAGCATGTACTGTCAGTGCTTTCATCAAATTCAAGGCACCACTTGCTTACAGAACAGCCATTGTCTCTGCACCCCTATACCTAAATTCATGACTTCAATGTGCCCTCCAGAAGCTTGCATTCTGCAAGTGAACGGTGCCTTGTGGTGCCATCCTAAACAGGCACAAAATCATTTTCTCTGGCCTTGACCTTGACTGTTCCCTGATGGTGGAATGACCTGCCTAAGTCAACCCAAGCAGCTGAGTCTTTAGCCATTTTCAAGAAATCTTTTTCATCAACACTTGACCCAATAATACTAACACTTTCTATTCTATATATATATATATATAAACATATATATATATATATATATATATATATATATATAAACATTTCATTTATTAATACAGTTTATTCACTAGTTTAAAAAAATGGTAATAAAATATGACAATATCTCAGAGTTAAACTGTGTCTTAATTATGTCAGATAACACTTAAGCAAAACATGGTCAGGTCAAAGTGTCTGAATAACATTTGGTTGCATATTTTTAATCAATTTTACTGGTAGTCCACTGTATGAAGAATTTGTGGGAATAATATGTCACAGTTTACTTTATTTTGCTATCCTCGCTACATAAATTAACTGTAGTGTCCTGCACTAGTAAAAATATATCAAAAATATCAAAAATGTCTGAATAATTTTTGGTTTGACTGTATATATATATATATATATATATATATATATATATATATTTTTTTTTTTTTTTCTGGCCTTGAAATGATGTAACCAAACTAAAATGGTTGTGGTTTATAAACCATGTGAATTGCAGTCATATGTGGTCTGTTTTGAAAGCAGACATATAGGAATTTGTTGTCCAAAATAATTAATTATATAAATAATTGAATTACATATAAATAAACATTATATAAATTAATTAATTAAATAAATATTTATGAAATCAAATTAAATGAACTTAATAAAAAATACATAAAGAAAATGTATTTGAAAATTTTTTTTATGAAAAAAGATCATATACTATTTTAAATCTGAAGAATGAGCTTGATTTTAGCAAGAAAATAAATAAAACATGGAAAATAAAACACTGAAAATCAAAGTTTGGCTAAAAACAAACCATCTAAACCTTTAAAAGATGTGATTATGGCAATAAATGGGTTGCAAGACATCTCTGTGAATATAATGGAGAACAGATAACAAATCCAGCACATTTTAAATTAGCATCATCACAAAATGTGTGATCTTTCTTATCTTGGTGATGTACAATCATTCATTATGATAACTTGAATTAAAGGTCTGCTGAACGTTATGAGAATTACATATGAATCTGTGCAGATTTCTACAGAATCTAAAAGCCCATTAATCACCTAATTGTCCACGTTCTTCACCCATGCATGTTCAATTATTCTTTCAGGCTTATGATAAAAGTTTCTGAATAAATATCTTTCAGTTACAAATAGAGCTATTTAAATCCTTATCATAGATTTTTTTTTTTTTCCTTTTTTTAACAAATGGACTGGGGTGAGTCTACTTGTAATATGTACTATAGGGATATGAATAGTAAAATATTTCATTAAATGAATAAATCAAATTTTAAGTTATGCATACTGACTTTAATGTGTTATCCCACAGGTGAGCTAACACACAGTACAGTGGCCAAAAAGTTAGTTTAAATATTTAAGAAGTCAAGTGATTATACATGAATTTCTAAGCACACTAAGCTATGCATATTACAGTCTTTCCAAATGCACAAGGAGAATTCATAATTTATGATTTATATTGGTAATTTTTTTTTCTTCAGAAAAGTGCTGATATTCCTCCTTTACTAATATGCACTATTAAAACTTTTTTCGTGTATTTTGCCCTACTCACATACATTACACAACATGTGTTTTGCATCTTCAGACATATAACCATATACAGTATATAGCCTCTTTTGAGAGTATCTGATCAGGCACCAAAAGTCAGATCTCATATATGATTTACTTCAGTCTCTGTTTAAAAAACCCCTCCAGTGTCGACTTTGAGTAAACACCGACTGGGAGTAACTTTTTGATCAACTGAGGAGTCCAAGTTCAAGAGTTCATGAGTTCTAGAGTTCATCAGCAGCATATGGAGGACCAATCATTCGGACAGGAATTTTGACCTCTGACAGTACAAAGGCATGACAGGAAGAATGCAGTAATAGTGGGAGAGAGAGAAAGCGGGAAAGGGGATAAAACAAATCAAGGGGATTACAAATCACCAGGGTAGACAGTTAAAGGAATTCCGAAAGCACCACTTAAAAGTGTGAGCTGAAATTTAGATGGAGGTCATCAGGCTTTAGGTGTTTACTGTGATTAACATCAGATGGAAGAAAACTGAATGAGAAACATTGTGCAATGAGGCAAACAAGACAGCTTATGGTATGGATCTCAGGCAACAAAAAGTTTAAAAGTTTGGGGTCAGTATGATTTTTATTTGTTTTATGTTTTAAAAAATAATACTTTTATTCAGCAAGCGTGCATTTAATTGATCAAAAGTGACAGTAAAAACATTTATAATGTTACAAAAGATTTCTATTTCAAATAAATGCAGTTCTTTTGAACTTTCACCAAAGAACCCTCAAAAA
This sequence comes from Hypophthalmichthys nobilis, assembly GCA_037950665.1. Classification (NCBI taxonomy): domain Eukaryota; kingdom Metazoa; phylum Chordata; class Actinopteri; order Cypriniformes; family Xenocyprididae; genus Hypophthalmichthys; species Hypophthalmichthys nobilis. The sequence continues at coordinate 21,499,701 of CM075473.1, read as the reverse complement.
AAAAAAAAAAAGTATTAGTTTCCACAAAATTATTAAGCAGCACAACTGTTGTCAACATTAATAATAAGAAATATTTTTTGAGCAGCAAATCAGCACATTAGAATGATTTCTGAAGGATCATGTAACACTGAAGACTGGAGTAATGATGCTGAAAATTCAGCTTCGACATCACAGGAATAAAATATACTTTAAAATATATATTCATAGTTCTTTTAAATAATAATATTATTTTACAATATTGCTGTTTTAACTGTATGTTTGATTAAATAAATGCAGCCTTGGTGAGCATAAGAGACTTCTTTCAAAAACTTTTAAAAATCTTTCCAATCCCAAACTTCTGAATGGTATTTACGGAACCAAAAATGGTTATCCTGAACTACTTCCATTAAAAATAATACTGAAGCCAAATAGCTTTTATAACATTTAGTGAACATCTGCTTAATCAGAATCAAAACCAGAATAGTTCAGTTCCTTGCAATTCCCATCCCTAATCGTAAACCTCTTTTATGCAGATATTCTGGAAATTTCTAGAAATATTTTACTGGTAACTGGCATTTCATGTTTTCATTCGCACTGCCCTACGTGACATATCCCTATAATGTCAGGGTCTGATGCCATGATTACAAAACAGATTAAAATGAAAACAAGATTAAACTATCTGAAATATTTAATAAACAAACATGCAAGGGGCAGGGAATGTGAAGTTTATAAATGACATTCAAAATATGTTTTTCATGCAGCCTAGTCATTGGGTACATGATATGCTCAGGGAAAAACAATTAAAGAGAATTTGGAATGTTAAAGAAAAGCAAAGTCATAATGTGAGATGGCACCAATGCTTGAAATTACCCTCCCAAGACAAAAAACTTATGAATGGGTGGCAGTTTAAGCCAGGACACATTTAGTGGCCAGCCCCTTGTCACAGGGCACAGAACATTCCCGGGTGATGACCCAGGTGCGCTAAACTAAAAATAATGCAAACAACATCCCTTAATTCAGCTCCTCTGAAGAAACCACTGATTCGTTTTAATCCATAGACACAAGTAATGGCTGCAATTAAGGTTGACTCGCTGAATGGCATCACATGCTTTCCTTGGTGTCTTCTTTATGTAGAAAGATAAAACATAACAAAAAAAAAAAAAAAAAAAGAGCCTGTGGCCAAAGACACAACTGCATAAAAGTCATTTAAAATTATTCTATTCTTTGTGTACAGTCTTTAATATCAGCACAAACACTCGCATCAACGGCACTGCCACATTGTCTAGACGACATAGCCACCACTGTAATAAAAGAATCCCATCAGCTCTTACTTGACGGATACATCAACTGACCAGCAGATAAGGTTCAAATGTTACGGAAAGGGGAAGATTTCGTTGATCCAGGTCTTGTGATCGGCTCTATAAAACAAGGAGGGGTTGATAATCCTCTAATACAATCAGCCCAGCAGCAGACATGTGAGTTCCATCTTCTGCAGGCACAAACATTAAACACTGCAACAAAACAAGAGATAAAAATATTTTTCTTCATTCCCGGGAGAGAGCATGATATCAAGAGTTCAAGAAGGGCATCTATAAAGGTCTGAGCTGTGACATTAATTATCTGAAATAGAACAAGTACAGATCACACTGTAATAAAAAGGTGAAAATATGGCAACCAGCTGCAAAGCATTTTTGAAGCAGTAGTTGTACAGTTGTGCATTACTAACTTTTCAAATTTAGACTGGATGTTCACTCAAACTACCATTTAAGTTTAAAGAAACCTTCCTCAGCAAGTACATCTGAATAGTGATTCAGAATTTTTCAACAGGGAACTGAATGAACTACTAGAGTTTACAAGTTTTCACAACTGTGTACCCCTGAAGTCCATTAAAGGTACTGTATGTAAGTTTTTGACTGTACTAAAGCATAAAAATACCATAATATGTTTGCAGATATGCTGAGTTCACATACTTGTTTCTCTGAAAACCTCAGTTTCTCAGTTATTTTACTTTAAAATGTGCATTCTGTGTCGGAATGTAGGCACGTTGCCTAATAGTAGTCCACTGGGTTGCCAGTTGGTGGAAAACACATACAGCGAATTGCAGCCATGGAAGCCAGCGAACAAACTGGGTCAGAGATCGCAGATTTCACCCGACCTAAAAAGCCTCAGCATCCATCGAAAAATCTCTATGAACAGGAGCATATTAAAACACGATATCAACTCATCATAAATCAATAATCAACTCATCAACTTACAGTGTGTAAGTCTCCTCGCCTTTCAATGTCAATTGAGCTCGCTCCTGTTGCGTGTCTTCAAACTGGCAACCCGCATGAGCGTCAAGTCTGAGGAGGAGGGTGCGGGGCAAACAATATTTTTGAATTTGGACTGCAGTACCGATTTCAACCACTAGCTGTCATTCTTACATACCACACTTTTAAACCTAACTTTTATGAGTTGATGATTTTGTATTATTTAGTTTATGACACAAAACATCTTATTTAAAAAGTAAATAAATAGTAGGTATGATAGTTTACGCTTAACCACATCCCTAGACCTGTCAGAGGGACGTTCATACAAATTAGCCACCAATCTGTCAAAACATAAAATACAGGTGCTGGTCATATAATTAGAATATCATCAAAAAGTTGATTTATTTCACTAATTCCATTCAAAAAGTGAAACTTGTATATTATTTTCATTCATTACACACAGACTGATATATTTCAAATGTTTATTTCTTTTCATTTTGATGATTATAACTGACAACTAAGGAAAATCCCAAATTCAGTATCTCAGAAAATTAGAATATTACTTAAGACCAATATAAAGAAAGGATTTTTAGAAATCTTGGCCATTGAACATGAAACGTATGAGCATGTACAGCACTCAATACTTAGTTGGGGCTCCTTTTGCCTGAATTACTGCAGCAATGCGGCGTGGCATGGAGTCGATCAGTCTGTGGCACTGCTCAGGTGTTATAAGAGCCCAGGTTGCTCTGATAGTGGCCTTCAGCTCTTCTGCATTGTTGGGTCTGGCATATCGCATCTTCCTCTTCACAAAACCCCATAGATTTTCTATGGGGTTAAGGTCAGGCGAGTTTGCTGGCCAATTAAGAACAGGGATACCATGGTCCTTAAACCAGGTACTGGTAGCTTTGGCACTGTGTGCAGGTGCCAAGTCCTGTTGGAAAATGAAATCTGCATCTCCATAAAGTTGGTCAGCAGCAGGAAGCATGAAGTGCTCTAAAACTTCCTGGTATACGGCTGCGTTGACCTTGGACCTCAGAAAACACAGTGGACCAACACCAGCAGAAGACATGGCACCCCAAACCATCACTGACTGTGGAAACTTTACACTGGACCTCAAGCAACATGGATTGTGTGCCTCTCCTCTCTTCCTCCAGACTCTGGGACCCTGATTTCCAAAGGAAATGCAAAATTTACTTTCATCAGAGAACATAACTTTGGACTACTCAGCAGCAGTCCAGTCCTTTTTGTCTTTAGCCCAGGCGAGACGCTTCTGACGCTGTCTGTTGTTCAAGAGTGGCTTGACACAAGGAATGCGACAGCTGAAACCCATGTCTTGCATACGTCTGTGCGTAGTGGTTCTTGAAGCACTGACTCCAGCTGCAGTCCACTCTTTGTGAATCTCCCCCACATTTTTGAATGGGTTTCTTTTTCACAATCCTCTCCAGGGTGCGGTTATCCCTATTGCTTGTACACTTTTTTCTACCACATCTTTTCCTTCCCTTCGCCTCTCTATTAATGTGCTTGGACACAGAGCTCTGTGAACAGCCAGCCTCTTTTGCAATGACCTTTTGTGTCTTGCCCTCCTTGTGCAAGGTGTCAATGGTCGTCTTTTGGACAACTGTCAAGTCAGCAGTCTTCCTCATGATTGTGTAGCCTACAGAACTAGACTGAGAGACCATTTAAAGGCCTTTGCAGGTGTTTTGAATTAATTAGCTGATTAGAGTGTGGCACCAGGTGTCTTCAATATTGAACCTTTTCACAATATTCTAATTTTCTGAGATACTGAATTTGGGATTTTCCTTAGTTGACAGTTATAATCATCAAAATTAAAAGAAATAAACATTGGAAATATATCAGTCTGTGTGTAGTGAATGAATATAATATACAGGTTTCACTTTTTGAATGGAATTAGTGAAATAAATCAACTTTTTGATGATATTCTAATTATATGACCAGCACCTGTAGTTAGAGTGTTGAATTTACTCCACAGCAGGCTACCTTTTTAAATCAAGTCACACTACGAGTATCTGCGGGATGATTAGTTTTCGGATATATTTCTGTTCTTTTTTATGTTTAAATACTTTCTTCTAAGACAACTATTGGACATTTGTAAAACATTACTCTGCATCACTCCGACCAGCCTGGCATGGCAACAGCTCAACCAATGATGTTAGTTTGGGGGTGGGGCTACCTGTTTGTCTGACCAACGGCAGGCAGGGAGAGTCTTATTAGGAAACCTGTTTGAAACAGTCATTTTTTTTTTACATTTCCTTTGGTGAAACAGAAACTTCACCCTTCAGCTTTAAAGATTGCAGTATAAGATGGAGTTCTGTCATCATTACAGGTAATTAAGGAGTCTGATCAGGAATTTAATACCTTAGGTAGATTAACATTAATCATGCACACTCTTGTGAGACTAATAACATAATGTTTTATAAACTACATATATGAACTCATATAAATGAATGAGTTTAGAATAAAGACTTACCTAAATGCTTAACATCACAGTGGAATGGATGCATAAGAGGCCAACTCGCTTCTTTTCTTGAACGAAGGCTTTCAGGTGTAAAATAGATCACATTCTCTGGAGAGCTGCATATTGATGAGAAGCAGGGAGTGAGAGAGAAAATAAGAAGCAGAGTGAGAAAATCACTGCTGCACTTTTATGTGCTCATTAAAGTAGCTTTTCAAGGTTGGTCAAACGTCTTGATTGATTTTTGTGGACCATGCTAACAGATATCTGTATAAATTGGGTCATATCTCACTGAATCAAACACATGTTTCAACAGACCAATGCATGTATTCTAGCAATTGCTATATTTTGTGAAACATGTGATCCGCAAACAGAAAAGGCTTGGCAAAGAACAACACATAGCCAACATGTCCCAAACAATTAGGAGAAGTGTCTGAACATAACACCATCACACATTTCTAATGTTTTGCTCCAGAGGTGAAGCGAATGCATCACGGGCGTACAAAATCGTTTAGTCAAAACTACTCACCAACAACACTGACATGCATTCAAGCCCTTTCACGGCCTTCATCTAGTTAAACCACAGCAGTTAATGTACTGTGAAGGTGTAAACATGTGAGGCAAATGGAAAGTAAACACTGGTGCTAAGCCAAACTCGACAATTTTATCCATTGCAGAACACTGGGTTTACCCTGCTGAAAAGATTGGCTTTACCATGATTTCAATGCTGGTTTGGTGCTGGACAAACAGCAAAACAAAGCTATCAGCCTGGTACTTTTAATGGAGCTCCTGAGCTACAAAATAGACTAATATTAGAATATTCTATCAATTTTTTTTTTTATAAGCTGTCAGCTTATATTGTATGTTTCCAGTAACTAACTTCCCTGTGATTCAGTAGAAATCTTGTCCTATTTATGGAGTGAATTCAATCCATTTTAGAAGACGACTGTTTTTAAACAAGGCAGAAAAACATCATGGCCACCATGCTGAGATAATGACTGGAATTAATGCAATCGTGCTATTAATATCCAGGCTTTCCTGCTATGGTCTTCACTACAAGAGTTGCAGCACTGATAGAAACAACTAATAATACATAACATGCTACGACTCCCACAGCTCCTTTAGAACCCAAAAGAGATAATCAAGAGCATCTTGGGGGAAAAGTAGTTTTGTCTGCAGTCTTTTTGAATAGTGCTGACTGGACAGAAAGTAATTGAGCCATGTTTCATTCCTGAATATCCTAAACATGCAATAAAGCTCATCCGCACCCCGAGACAGAAAACTATGAAGTTTGCAGTTCCATTCCTCAGGGATGGAGCATCTCCCCAGCTTCCTGCTACAGTGCTTCTGATCATAAAGCTGTTAATTATCTGCCATTAGCCAATATAGAATGGGGCATGATGAATGTGCTTGGGAATGGGAGGGTTCTGCTTTTGTAGGAACACCCACAATGCCTCTGTACAACATTGCAGCATTAAACCTGGAGACTATGAAAAAGAAGGATGATTGGTACAGAATGATATAGATACAAAGAAAAAGAGAAATTCACATTAAGACTATGCAGTGACTAAAATAGTGAATTAAAATGTTTCTAGGGGTACTTTTAGTTAACTAAATTAAATACACTTAAGCCGTAAATTTAACTCTCATTTATCTCACTAGTTTCATGGGCATTGAAAGTGTTAATTGTCTTGCTGGCAATGGAGGCCTCACTGAGCCATCGGATTTTATCAAAAATATCTTAATTTGTGTTCTGAAGATGAACGAAGGTCTTACGGGTGTGGAACGACATGAGGGTGCAATGAATGACAGAATTTTCATTTTGGGGTGAACTAACCCTTTAACAATTTCAGTATTTATTGTGTGAAAATTATTTAAATCCTGGCAAATCTTGGCAAATATCTCTTGAACTGACTATTTTAATGCGTAATTTACTATCAAGCAGTAATTGTGTCAAATTAACGTTTGAAAATATTATTTATTAAAGTATATTTGAAGAAAATAATACTTTTTGTGCGCCAAAAAATAAAATAAATAAATAAAATAACGACTTTATTCAACAATATCTAATGATGGGCAATTTCAAAACACTGCTTCATGAAGCTTCGAAGCTTTACGAATCTTTTGTTTCGAATCAGTGGTTCGGAGTGTGAAAGTCATGTGATTTTAGTAAACGGGGCTTTGTTACGTCAATTGTTTCGAAATTTCAATGGTTCACCACTGGGGGGCGTGACTTTGGCAGTTTGACACACGCTCCAAACCACTAATTCGAAACAAAAGATTTGTAAAGCTTCGAAGCTTCATGAAGCAGTGTTTTGAAATTGCCCATCACTAGATATTGTTGAATAAAGTCATTATTTTGGTTTTTTTGTTTATTCTCATCACTTCAGAACATTAAATTTGAACCACTGTAGTCACATGAACTGTTTTAAATATGTCTGGGCATCTGAAAGTGTTAATTATCTTGCTGGCAATGGAGGCCTCATTGAGCCATTGAATTTCATCAAAAATATCTTAATTTGTTTTCCGAAGATGAACGAAGGTCTTACGGGTGTGGAACGACATGAGAGTGAGTAATTAATGACAGAATTTTCATTTTGGGGTGAATTAACCCTTTAACAGTTTCAGTATTTATTGTGTGAAATAATTTAAATCGGGGCAAATCTGGGCAAATATCTCTTGAACTGACTATTTTAACATTTTAAACCTATAGCAGACATTCATGCCTGACATTTTACCCCTCATCCAATGAATGCTGTTTACTTCAAGATACCCAAGGACTCCTTTTACAACCAGGTATTGTCTAGATCATTGAGCCAAAACATCAGGTCTCAAGACTGCATTTAGCCCTTCGCTGATAGACATTTCGTAATGGTATTTCCAGAGGTCTGGACGGTCTCCATTCTTGCTTTGAATTGGTCTGAGTGACAGCAGAGAAATACTGGAAAATACAAGAAAAGAGCTCAGCATCTCAGCAGCAGTCTGAACGGTATGAAACTGATAAGTATCAGTCATTTTGGAATGCCATTATGTTGTTCAATTTATAATGATAAGTATTATTAAGAATGGTTTATATAAAACTGGAATGAACTAGGAAATATCAGCTATTGAAAAAGCACAACAACCCTTCCTGCTGAAATAGATTCTGGGAGGCTGAAGGTATCTGATGACAAATTAAAGCTTAGCTTGTAGTTTTCCATTATTACGTTTGATCGGCCAGTAATACCTAAACACACCAGGGAATGTTGGCTTCCTACTGTGTATGTTATACAAAAAAGATCAAACCTAAATGGATAATGGCAAGGCGGCATTAAAATGGCAAGGCGGCAATTGTAAAATATGTATATAGACACTTTCAACTAAAAAATAAATAATAAACATTTAATGTTTATTATTTATTTTAAAGATTTAACGTTCATTTTATTACTATTATTATTATTACTTTATTTCATAACTAGCTTTACAATGCCCTTGAATCTTGTATGGACCATCATCTGGGATTGTATCTGTTGTTCATGCTAATTAAACAAACTAAACAAACAAGATAAAATACATACACACTGAAATTAAAACAAAACTTTAAACAGCAGAATAAAAATACATCCAAAAGAACTGAATAATAATACTAATACTAATACCAGTAATATTTTATTACTCAATGTGATGCAGTAGACTTTTGACAGGCCCGGACTGGGTCTCCTTGATTCTACTGTGGGATGTGTTGAGGTCTAAAAAACAAAACAAAATGATGGATCAACCCATAAATACTCTTTAGAGTATGGTGGTGTTTATTTATAAGTGCACCGAAAATCCAATAATCCAGCAGTGAAGATATATGCGACTGTACAGTCCCATAAATCAAAGTACCAAACCACCACCACCACCAAACCCCTCAACCCCAAAAACAAAAAACAAAAACAAAGATGTAACAAATTAGCTCAAAAGGGAAATATGAATAATTAATCATAACTTATAATTTATTATAAATATTTGGATCAGTTAATCAAATTAACTTCATGTAGTCGAATTAATATTACAATCAATTAATCTGTCCGGCCAGCGAACACTCAGTATTGATCATCTATGAACTCTTCAGAAAGGTTATTTTCCGTGGCTACAGAAAAATAACGCTTTCTTATCTTTTAAGTTCCCCAGAGTTCACACCTTTGAGTTTTGGCTTGACCAATGAGAAAGGTGCAATTCTCGAGCGGGTTCCTTTGTTTGAAAGTGGACTCATTTGCATGAGGGGAGTAACCTAGCAGTTTGTGTCCTTTTATACTCTCATAAATATAACAAACATACAATGCATTCTATGAGATGGTGACGTCCACCAAAGGGTGAGTCATTAAACGACGAGTATTCTGATATGAGACACCACCTAGATGGGCTATATTATCTAATAGGTCTGTCATCGGCATGCATAACACTATACAACATTAATAATACACAACAGAACAGTAATAATACACAAAATGTACTGGGGAAATGTATGTTCATTCATTTAAGCAAATTTGTAAATGGATTAGTGGAAAGGATGCCATTTCTATGGGCTGCATGTCTGATTCTTGTATTGAGAACAATCAATATCCCAAGTGTCTTTGAAGTGTATGGGTGAAGCAGAAGGGTGATAGTCCTCAGTGGAGTGCAGATAGTTCTCAGAAGGGAAGCCAGACATTACAGAGTCTGCATTGGCGAGGGTTTACAAATGTGTGTTTGATCGACCCAGTCATTACAAACATATATAACTATACAAATATGTACCCAAACTCATGAATATCCACACTATACAGGTAAAGGGTTTTAGCATATTTTATTAAATGAAAGTCTCTTACAAGGTGATAACTCTTGGTTTTCTCAGGCAGAGAGAAAACTTTACTGATCATCATAACTTGTTTGTGACTGAAGAAATATATAGTGTTACAAGTGCCTCGGTACAACTGACACCAGTCTTCTATTATTTCATCAGTAGCAAGATATTTGTCATTACTCTACCAGTCAAAAGTTTGGAATCGGTAAGATTTTTAATGTTTTGAAAAGAAGTTTCATCTGCTCACCAAGGCTGCATTTATTTAATTAAAAATACAGTAAAAACAATAATATTGTGAAATATTATTACAATTTAAAATAACTGTTTTCTGTTTGAATATATTTCATAAAGTAATTTATTCCTGTGATCAAAGCTGAATTTTCAGCATCATTACTCCAGTCTTCAGTGTCACATGATCCTTCAGAAATCATTCTAATATGATGATTTGCTGCTCAAGAAGCATTTATGATTATTATCAATGTTGAAAACAGTTGTGTACTTTTTTTTCAGGATTCCTTGAAAGTTCAAAAGAACAGCATTTATCTGAAATACAAAGCTTTTGTAACATTATACACTACCGTTCAAATGTTTGGGGTCAGTAAGAATTTTTATTTTTATTTTTTTGAAAAGAAATTAAAGAAATTAATACTTTTATTCAGCAAGGATGCATTAAATCGATCAAAAGTGACAGTAAAGACATTTATAATGTTACAAAAGATTATATTTCAAATAAATGCTGTTGTTTTGAACTTTCTATTCATCAAAGAATCCTGAAAAAAAAATATTGTACACAAATATTTTGTACAGTTGTACACAATAAATGTTTCTTGAGCAGCAGATCAGCATATTAGAATGATTTCTGAAGGATCATGTGACACTGAAGACTGGAGTAATGATGCTGAAAATTCAGCTTTGATCACAGAAATAAATTAATTTATAAAATATATTCAAACAGAAAACAGTTATTTTAAATTGTAATAATAATTCACAATATTACTGTTTTTAGTGTATTTTTAATTAAATAAATGCAGCCTTGGTGAGCAGACGAAACTGCTTTTAAAAACATTAAATATCTTACCGATTCCAAACTTTTGACTGGTAGTGTACTTCTCAACTGCATTAAATGAAGCAGGACATAAAAAGAAAAAAAAAGTCCCCTACTGCCCCTGATGCATTACATTCTCAGTAACACCAGTTTTTGCAGAATACCGCAGCTCAGTCCATTTGCAAGTAACCCTGTGCTGAACATGAGAACAATCTCAATCAAAAGAGACAGATAGAGAAAGTGATGAAAATGAGTGCAGACAACCATATGTAGGAGACCCTGACAAGAGAGGGAAAGCAGAAAAACAAGGACCTTTGAAGCATTTAAACCATAACTTCAAAAACCTTCCCAATCAAAAAAAAAAAAAAAAAAAAAAAAACACAAAGGAAGAAAAAATTGTGAGCAAGGGTTTGGAGGTGTTAAAATGCAGAGGAAAAGAGAAAATAGCACAATGTAAGAGATCCTGAAAATCTGTTCTGGTTCAGTCCAGCAGGAAGCATCCGGCCGCACAGCAGAGTAAGTAATGTTTAAATTGGGGCTCAGCGAGTGGGATCAACAAGTCATCACACACAACAAGCTTAGTCACGTACCACCACCACCACCACACCACAACAGATCTGATTCTCAGACAAGTGCCAAATGCAGAGTACTTACAGACATTAATGTATTTCTGATCTGGATGGGCTTTGATATTACCTTCAATCTCAATGTTAAAAATTTGCAGTGATATATCAGAGATGGATCTTGCATGTTTACCTGCAATATTTGTTGTGTTGCTGTTATTGGCACATCATTTAAATCAAATAGCTCAGAGTGTAAAATAGTAACTGATGGAAGAGGAGTACTGAGTATTGATTCTCCATTGATTCTGAGCTTTCTGATGGATATAAGCTGATACAGAGAGTGCACATGCAACCTTTTATTTACAGCATTTGATTTACACTGCATATATGAACAGGGATACTAGTATGCCTATGTACAATTCAGTGTTTATGATCATTTATGATGTACCACATAGCTAACCGGTATATAAATAATATTCCATTCATCCATTCATTCTTCAAACTGCTTGTCCTGGTTGCATCTCAGTGTCACAGGACATATAGTGACACACCATAAATGCATGCTTATAATATATATGATTGATGATTTCCAATTACCATATATACCAGCATAGACAAAATGACTGTAGTCCTTGAATTAAATAATTAATGAATATAATCCCATTCAAAAGTTCAGGTCAGTAAGATTTTTTAAATCTTTAAAAGGAAATCTCTTATGCTCACCAAGGCTGCATTTATTTGATGAAAAATGCAGTAAAAACAGTAATATTGTGAAATTTGTTTTCTTTGTTAATATGTTTTAAGATGTAATTTATTCATGTGTTGGCAAAACTGAATTTTCAGCATCATTACTCAAGTCTTCAGTCACATGATCCTTCAAAAATCATTCTAATATGATTTATCAATATTGAAAACAGCTGTGCTGCTTAATATTTTTGTGAAAACTGATTACTTGATGAACAGAAAGTAAAAAAAACAGCCTTTATATGAAACAGAAATTGTTTGTCACAATGTAGAAGTCTTACAATTAAAATAAAGTATAACATAAGCTTTTGTTTGCTATTTCAATTGATGTGAAACATACTGGTGTTTTGAACATTAAAAGGAAAGATAGAGCTATTCATGAAGTCTGTATCATGGTTTATGTCTTATTCAGAAAATGTTTCCAGGCAACAGGCAACAATATCTAAGGGGGAATAGTAGCATTTTGCATATAGACATTTGATTCAGAAATTCTTTAATTTAATGAACTGGAAAGAGAAGCCACTTAAAGAAATACAGGTTTACTGCAGATTATGAAATTAAATGGCCTTATATAACCACAATAAACTGGTCTTTCATGAAACTATATTACAGAATAATAAATTTGATTACGGTCTTAAATCCTCTTTTCTCAGACAAAACATTTTTTATGAAACTGCCCTATTAAAAAAATTAACTAAATTTCTAAATACAACATTCAGGTTAAAGAAAATGTTGCTATTAAACTCTGTAAATACAGAAAATTCAAACTAGATCATCATATCCATTGTGTCTTGTCTGGTATAGAGCTGTGGTGACTAATATTGGCATATCTCTCTCTCGGCCAACATTGCATCTATTTCCCCAGTGTCCTTTCTCTCCCTCCAGCTCGTTCTCTTTTCCTCCTTCAGAGATAGATGATGGCACAGTGCCTTCTCTCTTCCTCTGCCAGCTGTATTTTACAGAGTGCCATGCTGACACCCTAAATGGGCACTGGCCTCGGAATAAACACACTTAATTATTGTATAAACCATCAGTTGCCAGTCTTCAATCACACACATACACACAGACGGTTGTTTGTCATTATTCACGGTGAGCTGGCTGCTCGCTTCCTGGGTCTTGAATTTAGATCATTTTGCAGCAGGATAACACAGTCTATGTGCCATACTGAACCATTAATGTCATCCCCAATTTACAGTGTCTCACAGGGCAAAGCTGACTTGACCCAGCAGCAATTCATTCTGTAAACATCCCCATCAAAATAACTTATGTTCAAACTAATGTTAGCTTAAGTCACAAATTCATTTATCATTCCAAAAAGTCTGTTGATGCAGACTGGTTTCTTTCTGAATGGGAACTCTACACTGCATCTGCTGACACTTTGGGGTATGTCATCAGCGTGACTGGTGTCTGAAGCACGTGTTTAAACTTGTCAATTTTATTGGCAACAGTCCGTGACATAACTACCGGTGTACCTGAGAGTATAAAAGGGCACCTGTAGTACACGTCAGGAGCCATTTGTTTGTGTACGTGTGAAGGCGGATACTACGGGAAAGCACTCTGCCAAGCATTTCAGGAATTATGTGCCTTTGTGTCAGAGATACTTGAAACCTGAGGACACACACGACTTGTGCGTTATTTGCATGGGTGAGGAGCATGCACATTTGGTTCTTGAGGGAGCTGAATGCACTTATTGTGTGAATTTCTACATGAAGAAACTCCATTCGCACCTGTCCCTATTCTCGAGGGATGTAAGGCAGGTGTCTGCACCCCATGGCTCGGGACCTGCGATGGCTAAGGCAAAGTGGAGACTGAGTTTGTGGGGAGGTTGGAGGTTATGGCCCGTGCCACGGACAGATTAGACCTGGCTTCGCAGTATGATAGACGAGCGATCGCTCCTGGCAAACTTGACAAATAATTCCTTTCTGGATATAACCGTCCTGCTCCCGTGAGCCTTCTGTTTCTCCCTGATCTCCAAGCTGAGGTAGAGAGATCATGGGGGTAACCACCAAAAACCTCAGAGGAGCCTAATGTGTCATGGTCTGAGGACTAGAGGCAGGGCCAGAGGGTGAGCTTTGCCACTCACACTCCTCCGCTTCCAAAGAGTAGGGTGCAGAGGAGGCGTGACACGAGGAGGAGGAAACAAGATCTCAGGGAAGTGATTCAGAGTATCTCCCCTTCTCAGGGAACCAAGGTTACATTTATAACCAGAGAAGGACTTGACCCAGGGCAGAGCTCAAAGGCTTGGAATCATTTATCTAATGAAAAGATTCCTTTAAGGGAATACAACCAGGAACAAAAAAAGACACTGGCCTGTCACTTTATGGGGACCTAAATGTCGACTTAGAACTGCCAGGGAGGCAGAATCTCTATATTTAGCCCTCTATCAGAGGCCTCCAATGAAAAGTTATTGCATAACGGCAATAATTACAACACAGTGGATTTCAGATATGGATGTCCTGTGGAGCAAGACTCGACATAATAACCCTCCAAGTGAGGGGAGTGACACTGTGTAACCCAAAAGGGGTCTCCAGGACCTAGAGAGCATAAAAATAGATCTGGGGAAGCTAAGTACTCTGCAGTACCTACCAAGCTCTTACTAAAGCAAGTATATCAAGGAGGCTCACAAAGAATCTTCAACTTGATACTACTTTTGCTTATAAGGAGGCCATTGGAATGCCTATCCTTATCCAGCCCCGGGTAGCAAAGTACTCTGCATACCGAACCTCTCAAACAAGGGGAGTACTATACAGGCTCAACCACAAAGACAGCTTCAACATAGCTAAAATAGTGGAGTACTCACAATAACTACCGTCTTGACCGAATGGGGGTACTGGCCAAGCTCCTGAAGAGCCCTACAACCTGATACTTATCTGCAGAGTTCTAGGGAGCAGAGTAATTACACATAACCAGTTAGGGTAAGAACTTCAACCAACACAACCTGAAATCTGCTTGTCAAGGAGGCCCAAAGAGGGCCAACAACTCAGTAGTGAATCTAAACTCTAGCAGCAAAGATCCATAAATGAGGCTAACACAAAGCTTACCAGCTTGGCATAACTCCTATACATAACCCCAAGGAGCAAATTACTCAGCATATCGACCCTCTAAATGAGAGGAATACTATATATGCTTATTCAAGAAACCAGATTATCAAGGAGGCTATAGAGAAAGCCTACTACTCCAGAAATTTCATAATCATGTGCTTATGAAAGAGCCTGTGACTCTCAAAACTACTATCTAACAAGGCTCTGAGAGCAGAGGTTTCAGCCAGAACAACTCTCTAAATGAGAGGAGATCTACAACCCTCTAGCCAAAAAGCGTCTCCTAAGAAACATTCAAGAGCTAATGTATTGATAACACTGTTGCACGGAGCTCTGGAGAGTGGAGTCAAGAGGAGTCAAAGCTCAAGAGTAGTCAACCAAAGAGGCTATCAGAGCTTACAATTCCAAGTATTACCTTTGCACAGCGCAGACCTCAGCAGAATGACTCTCCCAGTGAGAGGAGACCAAATGGGCTAAAAACTGATCTAGAACAATCTACCCCTGAACTTGCCGACCACAGCCTCAATGGATGTGCCAAAAAGTTTCGAAGGCAAAACCGGTGCATTAGAAGAAAGCCCTTCTCTTTCTCCCTGCTGCTGGCCAGGTTCACCCACAGGTGCCTCTCCATGGCCACCATTGCCCCATCGATCTACCGATTGTGGCAGTGGTCTGTTTAGTGGCCCGGAGAGCCAAGTCTGAGGTGTGAAGCAGCTTGGTAACTGCCTCAGGGGAAAGACCCTGACCCTGGTCCAAGTCTCTCAGCAAATCAGGCTGGTAAGCCTGAAGCACTGCCATAGTGTGCAGTTCAATCCCAGCCTGACCCGCTGCCACGTAAGACCTGCCATTCTAACAAGATGTTGTCTTAAGGGGCTTAGATGGAAGGGTCGGAGCTTCCTAAGTCGATGTTTACCCTAGCGAGAGATAGCTCACGAATGTCTCATCAATTGGGGGCATCGACATGTATCAATGCTCATGCATCCCCTCAATATTTGCATAATTCACATGTTGATATCGATGGATGCAGGTTGAATATGGATTCTTCCATGCCTTCTCGATCTCAGTATAGAGATCAGAAAAGAGTGTAAGGCTCAAGGGAGCTGGGTGGTTAAGTTCAGATAAGAACTGCTCATCTAATCTTTCACAAGTGGTCTCCTCCTTCTTGTGCTTCCTCGCTAGATCGAGTCTGGCCATCATGCCTTCCATAACCTCCAGCAGTTCAACATACATGGGGCAGGGAGGCTGAGAGGACACAGCCAATTCAAACTCTTCGCCCTCATCAGCCACTTCCTGCTCGTCCTGGCTTGACTCCAGCAGAGCACTGGCTGCTGGATGTGAAGATGTAAGTAACAATACATCTTCCTCGATCAGCTCACTCTCGTCAGCCGCTGAAGAGCATGAGAGATTTATACTTCTCTCAGTGAGCTCAACCTGAGACCCCCACAAACTCAGTCTCCCTCCCGCCTCAGCGAGAACAGGACGCAAGCCATGGGGTACAGGTGCCTGGGACAGATGAGAGCGGAGCTTTTTCATTGGAAAATGGTTACAATGCACGCTAACAGCAAACTGAGCGTGCATGCTCCTCGCCCAAACAAATTACGCACTAGTGTCTTTGACATGAATCCACACACGTCTTGAAATGCTTAGGTTCAAAACCATAATAAAGTGCTTTCTTACCACATACTCAAACAAAACAGTCCCTGAAGATGAAAAAAAGGATGACATGTTCTCTAGGCGCCCTTCTTATACCACACGGTCACAGTATTAGTGATGTCACAGGCTGTCGCCAGCCATTTGAACATGTGCTTCAGACACTGCAGACCCATTTGTCATCTTGGTCGACGCAGTACGATCCTCACTCCAACCGCCATCCACAAGCACTTCACCAACAGTCCCAGCGGATCTTGTGCACACCGTCCGTCAAGCATTCCTTCACCCTGCACCTGCTGCTTCTTCTCCCGCTGCTTCTGTCAGTCCCATGGCCCGACCAGTGACATTCTCTGGTGCGGCAGAGGTTTGCAGTGGGTTTCTTCTACAGTGCTCGCTCTTGAAACCCAGTCTCAACTCTTCTCCTCCGAGCGCGCCCAGGGGTGTTCGTAATCTCCCTGCTCTCTGGCCGAGCACTGCAATGGGCACAACCCCTCTGGGAATCCAACGCCCCAGTAACAGCCACCATCTCAGCCTTTTTCAACCACTTCCGGGAGGTATTCAGACAAAGTACCGCTGATCTCTCTGTACACGACCAAATCTTCAATTTACGTCAAGGTGAAGAATCTGTGAGTATGTATGCCCTCCAGTTTCGTACGCTAGCGGCCGCTAGTGGCTGGAACGAAACGGCACTCTTAACAGCATTTTGTCAGGGCCTCATCCCGCATGTTAAACAGTTAATGATTGTGAACGATGATACAATGGGGCTGGAAAATCTTATTCAAAAAAACCATCCGCGTTGCCCAGCATTATTCAGCATGTGCGCTCAAAACCCCCACTGCAAATCCTCTGCCCACCACACCATCTGTTGCCCTTCCAGCACCAGAACAGATGCAGGAGAATTCCTATCGCCTGACTCAAGCGGAGTGTCAGAGAATAATTCTGCAACATCTTTGTTTATACTGTGGGGGAGAAGACCATGTCATCGCTGCCTGTCCCATCTGACCACCATGCCCAGCGGTGAGTACAATCCAACTGCCCGCTCGTATTGCTCCTCTTACAAGAACTACTGTGCATATCCTCAACTTTCATGTCTGTGTTTCAGCGCAAGCCCTCATCGACTCCAGCTCCGCAGGGAACTTCATCAGCAACCAAATTCTCCAGAAACTGAACGTATACCGTAAATGATGCCAACAGGATCTCCATATACAAACCATCCAAGGAAAGCCGCTGGGCCATGGTCACATTTGGCATGTCTCCCCCATGCTGACGCTCCGCATTGACTGTCTGCATATGGAGGAAATCACGTTCATGGTGCTGGAAGGTTCCACCACGGACATCATCCTGGGATGCCCCTGGCTAACACAGCATCAACCGGACATCCAGTGGAACACGGGTGAGATCCTCAAGTGGAGTGATGCATGCTTCAAGAGCTATTTATCTCCTATCAGAAAGTCATCTTCGAATCTCCAACTCCAACGTCCTTCCTATCCTCTCCACCTCCATCGAAAGTCCTGAAACTAGCCTTCAAGTAGAAGTTCCTCCTGAATACTTGGAGTTCCAGGATGTGTTCAGCAAGCGGATGGCTACCCAATTACCACCTCACTGGCCATGGGACTGCGCAATTGACCTGCTGCCTGGGGCTACTCTACCTAAGTGTAGAGTTTACCCATTGTCCATCCTGGATCAGGAGGCCATGGAGGAGTATGTTCAGGAGGCCTTAAAACAACGCTTCATCCGACCATCAACATCCCCTGCCGCTTCAAGCTTCTTCTTCGTGGCCAAGAAGGACGGAGACTTGAGGCCGTGCATTGACTACCATCATCTGAACTCCCAGACGGTCAAATTCAGTTATCCCCTTCCTCTGGTCCCGGCGGCTCTGGAGCAGCTATGGGGAGCTCGCATCTTCTCCAAGCTGGACCTGCAGAGTGCGTATAACCTCATTCGTATACGCCGGGGGGATGAGTGGAAGACTGCCTTCATCACACCGTCTGGACACTACAAATACCGGGTTATGGCGTATGGCCTGTCCAACTCTCCCTTCGTGTTCCAGAATTACATGAATGAGGTGTTCTGGGAGTACCTCCACCGGTTTGTAATAGTCTACATAGATGACATCCTCATTTACTCCCGGAACCTGGCCAAACATTGCCGCCACGTCTCCCAGGTCCTCGAGAAGCTACGTCAACACCATCTCTACCTCAAGCTCGAGAAGTGCGAGTTCTACACCACCTCCGTACATTTCCTGGGCTACGTCATCGACCAACATGGCATCCAGATGGACCAGAGGAAGGTGGAAACCATCCGCAACTGGCCATTATCCACTACTGTGAAGGAGTTACAACGTTTCCTGGGATTTGCAAATTTCTATCGTCGCTTCATCCACGATTACAGTCTTCTCAGTGCACCCCTCACCTCGCTCCTCAAAGGCTGGCTTAAGTCTCTGTCCTGGACTCCATCTGCCCGAGAAGACTTCCACCAGTTCCAAGAAGCCTTCCTCACCACTCCAATCCTGGTTCACCCGAATCCTGACCTCCCGTTCATTGTCGAAGTCGACGTCTCCTCCACCGGGGTTGGGGCGGTGTTGTCACAGTGGCAGGGTGATCCACCACTACTCCATCCATGTGCCTTCTTCTCCAAAAAAGCTATCCCCAGCAGAGCAAAACTATGACATTGGGAACAGAGAACTCCTCGCCATCAAGTTAACACTGGAGGAATGGAGACACTGGCTGGAGGAAGCTAATCATCAGTTCGAGGTAATAACGGATCACCGAAACCTTTTGTACCTCTGAGAAGCAAAGAGATTGAACCCTCGCCAGGCCCACTGGGCCCTCTTCTTCACTAGATTCAACTTCACAGTCTCCTACCATCCTGGAACCAAGAATTGTAAGGCAGACGCCTTATCACGTTTGCACCAGCCTGATCCAGAGAGCCCCGATCCTGAACCTGTCCTCCCTCCAGCAATGATCGTCAGCCCTATCCAGTGGTCCATCAACACTACTGGTGGCCTTCCATGGCTCAGAATGTCTCCCACTACATCAGAGGATGCTCAGTCTGTGCCGTTGCCAAAACTCCTAGGAGACTTCCTGAGGGCAAACTGGTCCCCTTGCCGATTCCGCACAGACCGTGGTCCCACCTGGGGATAGATTTCATGACAGACCTCCCACCATTGAACAGTTTCACCTGTGTGCTGGTAATAGTAGATCGCTTCTCCAAAGCCTGTAAGCTCATACCCCTCAAGGGTCTTCCCACGGCGTTTGAAGCCGCTGAAGCCTTGTTCAATAACGTCTTCCGTCATTTCGGCATCCCAGAAGACATTGTCTCCAACCGTGGACCACAGTTTATCTCCAGAGTGTGGCAAGCCTTCTTCAAGCTCCTGGGAGTGTCAGTGAGCCTATCATCGGGATACCATCCACAGATCAACGGCCAGACTGAGTGTAAGATCCAGGAGATAGGGAGATACCTGAGGTTATATTGCCACCGGAACCAGGACAGCTGGTCTAAAACTCCCTCCGGCAGACCACCACAGGGCTTACCCCTTTCCAGTGCATCCTGGGCTACCAACCACCTCTCTTCCCCTGGTCGGGTGAGCCCTCTAAGGTTCCAGCTGTCAACCACTGGTTCCAGCAGAGTGAGAGAGTTTGGGACTCAGCTCATGTCCATCTCCAGCAAGCAGTTCGGAGACACAAGAAACATGCAGACGCCAGAAGGGCCCCTACTCTTCGTTACCAGCCTGGACAGAAAGTGTGGCTCTCGACGCGGGACATCCGTCTCCGACTGCCCTGCCGCAAGCTGAGTCCCCGGTACATAGGTCCATTCACCATACAGAGGCAGCTCAACGAGGTCACCTATCGTCTCAACCTACCGGCACAGTATCGCATCTCACCATCATTCCATGTCTCTTTGTTAAAACCTCACACTGAACCACTCCTCCTTCCACAGATTCTGGTGTTGATGGCGTGATGAATACGATCCTCAACTGGATTGAACTGGAATAAATACTTTGAATGTTGCGATCCTATCGGACATATGATAGCAACCTGAATCGTAACAAAGCACTGTTCGCCAGAGGAGAACTGGCCCCCCGACTAAGCCTGGTTTCTCCCAAGGTTTTTCTCCATTTTAACACAGAAGTCTATTTGCCACCTGTTTGCCATCTGATGTCACCTATTGGAGTTTGGGTTCCTTGCCGCTGTCGCCTTTGGCTTGCTTAGTTGGGGACACTTGACATTTGACTTGACATTTGATATTCAACAGTGCTTTGATCTGCCGGCATTGACACTATTCTTTAAGAGCTGCTGTGCAGCCAAAATTATATACCAGTTATCAATGTAAAGCTGCTTTGACACAATCTGCATTGTAAAAAGCGCTAAATAAATAAAGGTGACTTTGACTTTTGATGCTGTACCTCCTCCTCCCGACATCGTTGACGAAGAGGCCATCTATCAGGTGCGGGCGATCCTTGACTCACGATGACGGGGTCCCCAACTGGAATACTGCGTTGACTGGGAGGACTATGGCCCAGAGGAACGTTCCTGGGTCAACCGTCACAACATCCTCGACCCCTCACTCCTGAACATCAGGAATGCCCTGCTCCCCGGGGTCGAGGTAGACCCCGTCGTTGCCCTTTCCGGCCGCCAGGAGCCGACCGTGGAGGGGGGAGTACTGTCACGGAGTCACAGCCAGCACCCACCAACATCAAAGCATTGTCACCAGATCTACACGTTCCACCCACTCGTTCATAGTCTCCGGAATTCTAATCATCCGCACCTGCACCTCATCAGACTCACTCCATAATGACTCTCACTCCCTGCACCTCATTGTCTGGTCTCGTCATACGTACCTGGACTCCTTACCTGATACTCACCTGAGTTTCCCAATTCCTCTGCCATTCGTCTTTCTTCGTCTGTTCTCCGTTCCCCGTGGATCCTTCACCTGCATTAGACAACATCTGTTATTTCTTCAGCTAAGTGACTGTTCAAAGTGCTTGTTCATATACTCACCTGCATTCTCCGTTTGCCAGTGTCCGTGCCTCTGTCTCAATAAACACCTGCTGTGCACTTACCTGTCTGCCTCCGTCTGTGTCCCTGACAGTACTCTTTTTAGGTACACTTAACTGGCCTTTTATTTCAGAAATATTATATTATGTGCAAGTGCCTGTACAGTTTTTAATAATACATTTTTCAGATCTGAAGTACAAAAGAAGTGCACTTTCAATACAATTAAGTACACTTCACAAGGGAAACCATGACATGAACTGAAAGAAAGCTTCATCTCACTTTGTGCACTAATAAGCATGAAAGACACTCTAGAAATACAGTACCTACACACAACATACTATATACCCTATTAAAATAAGATGATTTTCAAGTGTGTATGTCATTAAATAAACTGACAAAATTAATGTCACATTTCAGACTACTTGTTTAAAATCTTGCCATTATGGTGTAAATATAGCTTTTTATTTGAAAAAGCAATAAGTGATTACATTATGAGTGTTACTTGTAATGCCTTACCGCCAATACTGACTGATTTGTTTTGAGTCAGTAAGACGCCAGCCACTGTCACACCAGCCCTATGAGAACCTGAATCAGGTGTACAAAACATCAAGTTCAGCCACCAAGTTGGAAAATAAGCTAACAAGGTAAATAAAACCTCTTAAATAAAAGACAAATAAAAGAATTAAGAGACAATAAAACAGACCAGAGGTAAAAGTCCATTAACATCCCCACACCATCAAGGCAGAGTATGTGAATTTGTGTCTTACATAAGGAGTCAGCGTGGAGTCTATTACCTTCTAATGGTCTGCTGTTAACCTTTCGGGCCTTTAACACTACAGAGAAAGAAAAAGAGTGAGAGAGAGTGAGAAAGATAACACACTCAAGGCTAACCTTTCGAATTTTGGAGAGTATGAATAAGAGGAGAGAGATAGAGCGATAGAGAGGGTGAAAGGACCCAGAAACGATGAGAGACACGGGGAAGAAAAGAAGAGTGCCAAGAAGGACGAAGTGAACGCTCTGTCAAGAGAGCCGCTCTCAGGAAAATAACCTTTTTACTATGGAGGATGGAGAGCTGCAGTGAGAAATGGAGAGAGAGTGAGCCTGTACCAGCTCTGATACAATACTTCTCAGATTGACAGAGAGAACAGAACATTTTACGACCCATCTACAATCATAATATAATAGCCTAATCAGTCTCATGGTGCTGCTTTCCCAGAAAGCTCCCACACATATCGCAGGGAAGTCATTTTGCCATGTGTGGTAAAATGAAATATTCCAGTTTAGTTGGAGGAGTCTGAACTGATGAAGAGTGAAAGCAATCACAGAGAAGATGAGTTTGGTTTCAAAAGCTCTTCCTTTTCATATTCAAAAAATGTTGTCTTTTTCCAGTCTATAAATTTAATTATGAACATTATACATAATTACAAACTTCACAACTAGATATTTACATTTTTCTGAAGAAAATGTGAGGTGCCCACGTAAAACTCAATGCCGTAATGTTGCTACAGTAAACACCTGTTAATTGATGTTAACTGTAATTTACCATACCATATATGGTGAAAAATTGTAAATGTTTGACATTAAATTATATGTAATTTTACAGTATTTTACAGTTTGTATTTTTCTTTTTCCTATTTTATTGTGTCTGTTTGGCCGGCCATCGCCATCTTGGTAGTCACCGCGTATCACTCCCAGATAACCAATTATGGGCAAAGAGACGGGACGTGGGTGGAGCTGAGGTGACTGGTTGCTGAAACCATGCCCGCCTAGCTCGACGTGATCAAGTTAGCTCAGGCTAAGGAGCTATCAATCTATCTTAAATACTATCTAAAATATTAACAATGATAAATTATACATCATTTGAAAGTTCTAAGGGTTTACTGTCAATCTACGGTGTCTGTTTTATAATATAAATTCTCCAACAACAGTAATATTGTAATTTGTGTCGGTGTGCAAATGACGCAAAATCAAAACGGGACTTCATACCTTTGTAATGAAATAGCAATCGAAAGATGAATCCAATCCGTCGCACTTCCAACAGCACTTTTTGTCCACAAAAGTGTTAAATCCATGAAATATTCTCTTCTGATGATGAAATTTGCATCACGCGCACTGTACTCTGACCCTCGTGTAAGCGTAAAAAGTGAACTATACTTTGGGCTTACAGACAGCTGACAAACGGCTAGTAGCGACAGCGGTGGCAACCCACCTGTCATTCAAGTGGCCGCGCCCTTAATTATGCAGCACTTTAAGGCTTAATATAATTTAAATGGATGAGTTATAAAAAAAATTCACCCCCCTCACAGTTGTCGTGAAGGGTAAAATTAGCTATATAGACCAAAACCACTTTTTGTACCAGGCTGTAAACATTTTTTTTTTCTGCTGTAAAGTTGGGCATTTTAACATGGCGGGTCTATGGGATTGACTCCCTTTTGGAGCCTTCTCTAGCGGCCAGTCGATTAATTGCAGTTTAAGTCACTTCCATGTTGGTTTTAAGAGAGAGAACTGAAGGTTGCCGCTTGGCCCCTACACAATCCCCTGACTCAAAAAATGGCACTTCGGATGGTTGTTCACTGGCCCAAGTCAAAAAAAGTCTTTGTGACATTCTGTTCTCTAGATATGAATTAGGTCCCTGCTTCAAATTAAATCTAAATTAAGGCTGTGTCCAAAAGTTAGGAAGTTCCTGCCTCCACAGGAATCCTCTGTGTGCTGCAGTGTGTTAAGCCACAAGCTCCAAACATTTGAGGTTGTGGGTTTGAATCTTGTGTGAAACATGCCTAGACTACAAGAGGTACTATGGCCAGAAATGGTGCAAAATTTGCTTTGGGGCAATTGTGGCTTAATGGTTAGAGAGTCAGATATGTAACCTGAAGGTTGTGGGTTCGAGTCCGGCAGGAAATGCATGTGGGGGAGTGAATGAACAGCGCTCTCTTCTACTCTCATTACCCATAAATGAGGTGCCCCTTAGCAAGGTGCTCCAGTCGCTTCCCGGGCACTGCAGCAAAAAAATGGCTGCCCAGTGCTCTGGGTGTGTGTTCATGATGTGTCTGCACTTGGATGGGTCGCCATACTTGGCTACACATCACATCACTTATTAGGAAGGCAACAAGGCACATCCGAATCCAATGATCGTGTCACATTCTGTCTAGTGAGATACCTTAATCTGATCAATTTTTGAAGGCATAGATGTCTCTTAAATATCCCATAATACTGTGCATTCCATTCTGGTGTCTGTAAGTTGTGGTTGGTGGTCAGTTTGTGTGTAAATGTACATTTTTGACCAACTTTTCCCACCTTTGATGTCATTTCTATTAAGACAGTATTGTAGTAAATAAATATTTATAATATTTAATATTTAGTTATCACCAAAGCTCTCTCTGTTTTATCGTAGATCAGTCTGTCTGTCTGAAATCAGTTTTGTGAGGGACCTTTGTTTGCAAACACTGTCTGCAAAGTCATTGCTTGATAAGGAAGCGAGGCAACAAGTCAGCTGCCTAAGATTTCGGAAGTCTTTTCACCTATTTTTTCATCTACAAGGCAAACATTGTTTGTTTGAAAGTCGATTTTTTTTATAAACGCGATAGCAAAAGTCACAAGATTTGAGGTATCATAATGAACAAAAGAAATGGAGATTCTTGCCTTAGAAAGCACTACTAATTACAAAAGATTTTACATAGTATCCATTGTTCTGTGATTCAATAGCAACTGTGAGCTAGAGAATAGAGACTGTCCGTGTTGAACACATTATCTGTCAGTGGTGTTGTGAGGGGCTGGCTGAAACAAATTTCATTTGTAATGCACGTCTCTAGAGCAGAGACTTGTATGTAATGGCCTGTGTGTTGTGAAACCACCTTTTGTTTGGCTGACATCAAACAAATGTGAAAGCATTCATCTGACTATGATCTATGTATTCATCTCCATTCTTTTCCCCCCCATGCTTTGCTATTTTATATCTTCTCACGTCACTCTTTTGTGAGTTGTGTACAATGCGGGTCTTTTCATTTATACATTTTTTTTTGCTCATGTTTATTTGTTCTTTCCCAAATGTGCAAAACCCACATGTGTTTTCTTTACTCATAACTTCTCTATCACTTTCCCATCTCTCTCTCAAACACAAGCACTCACATCAAATTACCCTTTGCCCTAAACACAACATTTCTCCCCTCGTCTATTGTTTTTGTCACTCAACTTCAATTTCTTTCCATTTCCTCCTGCCTACCCATTCATCTAGTCGATTATCTTTTTATTTGTCTGTTTATTTGTTTCTCCCTTTATTTGTTTTTTTGAAGTCCCTGCATTTTCTCCACAGGGGGCTAATCTGGCCTTGATTGATGATCTCATTTCTTTTGCATTTGCGCTAACGCTACTCGAGTCGCAGACCATAACATAAAATAACTGCAGAACAGTCCTCTCTCACAATCACACTAATTACGGTCATAAGGAAGTGCCATATACGTGCAGCTGCTGTAATAAATTTACAAACATTTACCTGCTAAGAAAAAAGGGGTTAATAAACAGTAATACAAATTAAACTTTGAAGCTGAAGAGTGTTTACTAGTTGAACTGGAATAAGAGAGGATACAGGATGAGGAAACAGACCAGTTGTACATATATGAATGGGAGAAATCGTAACACTCAATTTGGCAGCTGCTCTTACAAGAGTAGACTCCACAAATATCTGATAGTTCTGACAAATATGATTTTTGATTTACAATAAGCACATTTTAAATCAGACATTTTTAGTGAATTTTTAACTGGAGACTTGCTCCGACCGTATCATTGAATCAGTGAGTTGTTGACTTGAGTTTTGCAATCACATCAGTCCATTTTGCGAATCTTTCAGTGTGATTTGTGATTCAGCAATCAGCTTGTTCACGAATCGGACAATGCTATGAAATCTGAGTGTCTGTTGATTTCTTCAGTCCAAAAATAATGAGGAACAATGTGTTTTTTATGAAATGCAGTGGAGTAAAAAATATGATATTATCAGGGCTTGACATTAACACCTGCCAAATGCAGGTGGATTTCAGCAGTGGCGTGTAACGCAGTCACTCCTATAGCCACTTTGACGGGTTGAATTTAGTATATAATATACAGTATATATTTTTCAATTGTAGTCTTTTGGTGTTGGTGTTGCAGGGTTTGAATTTCGGCTTGGGATTGCGCGTATTGTCTTCACACCCAATAAAGCTGCCTCTCAGTAATAAATTGAGTTATTTTCGCTTATTGCATTTAAACAGTCAAATACACACAAAATAATGTCAAAATGCCGGTCTTGGTGAGTATTCACATAAACACAGTCAGTTATGCTTTAAAGCTGCAGTCTGAAACTTTTTTGGTAAAAATTTTCCACAATCAATTTTTGACCAAGTACCAGCCAGTGTTCAAAACCATCTCCTTACCTTAGCCCAATTCACAACGGTAAGCTTGTAATAATGTTTTCTAATTCAAGTGGTACTGGTAGGTTTCCGTGAGAAAATTCAAGCATGCCGCAGTTTGTCTTTGCGTCATTACGTCACGTCTGTTTACATAAAGAACGAGTCCCAGCTACTAGGCAATGATATGAACTAAGCGATCATTAGATTCAATCACCATTGGTAGCACAATTTATTGTAATGCTTTTTTCCTCCTCAGTTGGTCAGAACAAAAGTGGCAGATTTGTTACTTACTTGTTTAGATGACATTTTC
Source organism: Hypophthalmichthys nobilis (assembly GCA_037950665.1). Lineage (NCBI taxonomy): Eukaryota > Metazoa > Chordata > Actinopteri > Cypriniformes > Xenocyprididae > Hypophthalmichthys > Hypophthalmichthys nobilis. Next base: position 21,472,471 of record CM075473.1, on the reverse strand, counting down.
CAGTGAAAATTCTTATTTTGGTCATACTTCCAACAGTCTGTGATTCTAAAGTACAGTAACCACCTGTGCGGTGACTGACAGCCACATATTCTCCTGAAAACAGTAGATTAATCTGCGCTGAGGAGTCGTGCTGATGCACAACACACGTAAAGATAATTCTGCAAATAACTGCAATTGAGGCAAAACTTAAATACTGCAGCTTTAAGTGAACGTTAACAGTTGAGAGAAAAAGCTTGTGTAACAGTATAACTGGTCCTTGTGTCAGGTCTTAAAATGACAGCAGCCTAATATAGGCTACCCGCTGCCAAATTCTGAGATAATATTAAAAATATTTATATGGCAATATGAAATTTTCCCCATGATGTCAAAATTGTGGCCAGTGAAAATTCTGAGTGGCTAGTAACTTTGAAAAACAAACAAAAAAAAACAAAAAAAACGCTAGCCACAAAAAAAAAAAAAAGTTAATGGATATTATGCTTTGGAGAGTGTAGTGACATAAAAAATCCCCAAATTAAAAAAAGTCTGATAATGCACAGATACCTGTAAAAATGTACTTAAGTTTAGTAGCAACGTAAGAACACTTACACCACTGCATTTTGTTAGGGATACATGTTTATACAACAATAAAAAATTATGACTTTTCTAAATTTTTTTATTTTTTTTTAAATTCTGAATTTTTAGCCTTAAATGTCTTGAAACTAAACCTAAACAGCAAAGCTCTGTAGTCTCACTTTTCCCAATGATGAGATACTTTTAAGCTGAAGTTCACTGAAAACTAATCTGCTCTCAGCTAATGGTGTAGAAAATGGCAAAAACACTGAGTACATTAGGTGAAGGGGTGAACAAATCAAAGACTTTGGGAATAGGTGGAAGGAATATCAGTATAGTAAAAAAGAAGAAGAAGAAAAAGGTAATATATTGATAATTTGAGACATTTCTTCTCTGTAATGACAGCTTGGAGCTGGTCATCTCAAAATGAAGCAGAGTCTTTGCCACAGCCTGCACTTTTTGTCCGTCAAGATGTCTCTGTGGTACACAAAGTTCACAGCAAACCTGCACTTCACGACAACACATAATCCATCTGGGTAAAGTGTACTGCAGAATTTGCTGTCCACTTTTAAGCATGTCATTTTGAAAGAGATTCAGGAATGTGATTTGTGAGAATAATGACAAGCTCAAATGCTAAATTAAAATTTAAACATATTCTCTCGTCCCAAATGCAGTGAGAAAAGGTGAATAGCCTGGAAAAAGAAGATAAGGTTTCACAGGCAGTGTCCTTTTGGGGCTGAGCAAGTGGGAAAAGAAGAATATGAGAAATGAAACAGAAGAATCTCTCTTTCATGAACATTATGAACCTCCACAGTCTCCCGCACAGCGACCAAATGAAGATTTACTGACTGTGTAGGTCCGTGTTTGGGGATATGAGTGTGTGTGAGAGGGGAATGTCATTTTCAATCACAATTAATGTCCACCCTTACGGTGAGGCTGGTGAAGCGGTGCCTCGAGCAGGTGGCAGAGGTCTCTCCCTGCCTTCCTGTGTCTTTTTTCTTTCCCAGAGTGATTCTTTATTCCTGGGTGGTGGGTGAAGAAACACTTACCTCAGCCAGAGAGAGAGAGAGAAGCATATCCTGTAGGAAAGCAAAATCACAAATGAGATCTCTATCTTTCCTCCTAAACCCTATTTGGACAGGACTAGTTTTCTCTCAGGTATATTTGTGTTGAACAGATGTACTTTGTTATTTTAATCCGGAAATGTCTGTGTTTTTCCTCACACAACCAAGTAAATTACCTATTGTTTTTCAGTTAACTCCTGTGAGGAATCTAATCCAGTCCAGATGGGATTGTCTGTGGTTTATTTTTTATTTTTTTCTCAGTGCTTCTCCTCATTTATTTGGACTTTGCTGAATGGTAACTAAAGCTAAAAATCTTATTGCACTTCCTGTTGTACTTTCTTAATGTTTTTTAGAAGCTTTTCTGTAAATACAACAGGTAGTGGATCAAATACTTCTGCCATCCCAATCGACATATAAAACAAATGAACTGCTCAGAACAGGCATTGTAGTAGAACTGTACTGTTGTGATCCTCACTATAATGGGTTTCAAGTTGCATGCATCCAGAGCAAATGACTTTCCATAGTGCTCACATCCAGACAACAGATACTCCCACTCCCAGTAACTGCAACACAAACATAATTTAGAAAACCAATCCTATCTGAATAGTGCTCTAGATGTACTGTAACCAAGCAAGTATTTGGTTTAAATGGGTAGTAATATTATGGTCGGGGTCAAATTGTTCCTAATTGGATTAAATATTCACCAAAAATCACTCCTAAAAAAACCCCGGTCTCATCAGGTAAAACAGTAAACCTTTAATATTAATACTTTTCACACATTACAATAAAAAAATACAAATAAAATAAAAAATAAACATGAGAACATGTTATTAATATGTTATTAACATGTTATTAACTATTTAAACTTTTTTTGGGTAACACTTTATTTCAATGGTCCACTAGACATTCTACAAACTAAGTAATGTTGCAACTACATGTAAACTAGCAATCATTAGATTATTAGCAGACTGTCTGCTTCATTTCTGCATGATCCCCCAACAGACACTCTTCTGACTATAAGTAGCTTTGCAACTACATGTCAAAATAAACTGTAACCTAACTATTTTTATTATTTTTTTTTTTTAATCATTTTTAAACACTTTAATCAGAAGAATTGTGGAGAAGCACTTTTTCAGTTTGTTTTCCTGAAGCTGAAACAGTATAGCATGCCCCTAGAAAAAGCAAAACGGATTAAAAAAAAGTATTCAATTCAGTTTTCAATGTTTTAAGTTTCTTTGGATAAAAGTTTAAAGCCAAATTTAAATGTCAATAGTGTTATGGATGCGTGTAGATAATCCAATGAGAGAGAGATGCGTGACACAAGAAGAGAATTCAAGATACTTAAACACTAATAAACACTAGGAACAAACAAAGCACTACACACTAGAACCTAACGTTAACAAACTGAGGAAAAGGCTTAAATGCCAACCCGATCCCACGGCAATTCATATGTGTTTTACGAGGTGGCCAATTCGTACGAATTCTTTCGAACTCACTCGTACGAATTTGTATGTTTTTTGCTAAATCGTACGTATTTTACAAGTTGCCAAATTCTTATGAATTCACACGAATTACCTACCCCTAACCCCGCCCTTAAACCTACCCATCACTGGGGTTTAGACAAATCGTACGAATTCGTATGAGTGAGGTCGTACGAATTAGCCACCTCTTAAATACGTACGAATTGGTCATGAGATAGCGTTGTAAATACACAAGGGACGATCCACAACAGAACATGGAACAGGTGTGTAACTCAATTAGAAACCATGGACACAAACAAGGAACGAGAACACTAAACTAAAAGACAATGAAACTTAACATTGTGCAGCTGCCTATATCATAGTTCACAAATATCAAACTGACCCACAAATATTATAGTCATAATAGAAGTTTTGTGTCACCTCTTTGCAGGCATGTTCATGAGCCTAAATGAGAAAACTCAAATTTCAAGGAGAACATCATGGGTTACCCAGTATTTCAGACAGCTCAAAAAAATCAAAATGAGTTATATTGAGTTAACTTAATATGAGTGTTCACGAGTTCACCTGCCCATTCAGCCTTAATAGTTAATAGTAAACGAACTTGGCTTGGTGTCCTTGAGCTCCAAGTTTAACCCCCCTCCCCCCCATAACGGAACTGCGCAGAGGTGGAGGAGGAGGGCTGCCGAAAGAATTGCCAATAGGATGACACAGTGTCTGCTGCTTATATATGCTCGTAATGATGATCGACATGCAGGACTAAATGTTTAGGCTCCTTCCAAACCTATATGTTTGGAAATTAATTTAAATGGAGAGCAAATGGAGAGACTTTCTCTGCTTTTTTCAGCTGAATTTTTGGCAGTATCTAGGAGTTTACGTGCCAAGTTATTCTTTTGGAACAAGAAGTTAAGACATCATGACATAACTCCAAAAAAAAAAAAAAAAAAAAATTGTGGTGAACAGCAGTGTTCATACTTACACTGTAAAAAAGATGCAAAAAGCCACCAGAGACCTGATGCCGATCAGGGACTCAAGGAATCGATAAATAGACAAATCAACTTACAATATTGAATTGGACATTCCAAAAAATTTTTTATCTAATGTCCCACTGTTGAAAATGTAGTTAAATTGGTAATATTGCTGCTTTCCTCAACACTGCACTTAGTGTCTTTGTGGGCTATATCTACTATTTCAACTTTATTACAACATAACAGTGTAAAGCGGGTAACCCAATTTTCACAAGATACGTGCAAGAATAAAGACAAAAGACGTGACTTGCTTAAGTCTCCCTACTTTTACTCTTATAAAAAAGACCCTAATAATCTCACTTGTGTCTCCTCTAGAGTTTTAGTAGAGATTTCACAAACTTTGCTAAGATTTGCCAAGAAACTTCTGCAAAGAAAAGTACGAAATGCTATTGTTGATAGTACTTCATTGTTAAAGCAAAACTGAAAATCTTATTAAGTCCCAAAAGCTTTTGAAAAAGCAACATCTAAACAATAAAATTCTCCTTTGGGATGACAGTCAGACTGTTTAGCAATTTTATTCATAATAAAAGTTCAGTGTATTTTGTTGGGCTGATGTGTGTTTGTGTGTGTGTGTGTGTGTGAACAGATTCATTTGTATTACAGAGAGCAGGTGAAAATGAAATGGCCTGGCAGCAGAAGGTTTTTAAGTGAGTGTGAATCAGAGGGCATCAGAGAGCAGTGTTTGCGTCACTACGCTCGCCTCGACTCTGAGCACAAATGTGATATTGTGTGTGCGTGTCGGACCATCCCAAGCATCTGTGTGCGTGGCCCAGATCCTGATTTCACCAAGTGCAGCATGTTCATGGATCGACATCTTTGTTGATCCTGTAACAACATTCCAATCAACCAATCATTTGAGGGACAAGTTTACAGTTTATGTCATAGGCTTACAACCAGGGTTAGGTGCTTCTACATCAGTGTTATTCACCCATAATTTCACTCTGATTTTAGGGATAACTTATGGGTTAGGTTGGTTTTTGGGGTAGGGATATGGTTAGGATAAAAGTTTTGGACAGGAATGTTGTTCCTGGATCAACAAAATAAGTTGACCCAACCCGTCTAACAGAGCAAAATCAGGATGTGCTATGTGTGGCATGTAAAATTCTTCAGTCAGACCTTTGAGTTACTGCATATAGACTAGAGGATGACTGAAAAAATACACACATGAACAAACACACACATGCACACACACACACACACACAGGTTTTGTTATCTTTGTTAGGTTTCGGTATCTTGGTGGGGACTCTTCATTGATTTTTTATACTGTACCAAGTGTATATTCTATCCCTACCCATCACAGAAATCTGTCTACATTTTTACATTTCAAATAAGCATCATTTAGCATTTTTATTAATTCATTTTCCAATGTAGGTGATCTCAGCTTTTACTTTTATTATCCTTTACTATTATTATTATTTGTTTCGCTTTATAAGACCTCAATGAATCATCAGGAGCCAAGGGTATTAATTTTGTTTTGCCTGTAAATGTTTCTTTTTTTTTTACTTCCAAATACAATAGCGATACGATACCAATATCTCACCTCAATAGCAGCAAAAGTGTTTTGCAATACAGTATGAACACAATAAGTACATTGTACTTATTTTTAATGTAAGTACATAGTAGTTAAAGCCACCTAATATAAAGTGGGACCATGAGTCTCGTTAAACACAGCATATATTTCAGCATGTTTTACCAAAAACTTTCAAATCACAGCTGTTTCCTCTTGAATTCAGACTGGGTAAATGTCTATGTGATTGGATTAGCCTTCTGTACCACTCAGCTCTCATATGAACTTTGTTTCTCTGGTACTGTGGGAGTTAGAGATAATTCATGTGTATGTGTGCAAGTGCATGTCAATTTAGGTGTGCCTTTTCTTTAACACCTAGATGTCCTGATAACAAAACTAAAAGCCCATTATTAAGTGATCATGTAAAACGGCAAATTTACATTCTCTTCAACTTCAAGTGTTTTAATGAATGTGTGTGAAAATGGTCCAAGTCCAAGCTGATGTTTGTCTGCTGATCATTCTGTTTTTCTATTTCACTCATTTTCAACACTCGGCCCCTCTGTGGAGATGTATAGGTTTATAAAAGCAGTGAAATTGAATCTCACTGTTTCTGCAGCGATGGTTTTATTGCAGAATCTCAATCACTGTTTTATCACCTTTGCCTTCAGCGGAGTAACACTAGCCTCCTTCAACCCCAGCAAAACCGTTCTGTTAGCACTACTGGAACAACAAACACATTAGAACAATAAAAAAAAACCTTCTTACACAATACAACATAAAATACAATGGTTACTCTTGGGGGTAATGATGTACCTGTACACAAAAGCAGAGATACAAGAATAAAATATCCAGTCTTTACTCTTTATTTCAACACTATTTATTCTGCAGGCAGTGTTGGAAAAATCACTAGATACAGAGGAAAAGTGCACATTTTGTGTTTTCAGCAATACAAAGTTTCAGTAAATTATTTCAACATGTTGCTGGTCTTTTGGTGTTTACTTTTAGGGTTAGAATTAGTTTGACTGCATGATGGCTTTTAGCGAATGGCCAGTTAACTGCAGCCTCTGTTAATTCATCTGTTCATGTGTTCAGGATTGGAAATCAATGATAAGGACCCTAATGGAAAAGGTTATATCCATTCATTCATAATGCTGAAATGAGAGAAGTTGGCAGCTCATTCCACCGACCCAAATGGCCATGGATCTAAATATAACCGTAATATAACATAAATGATAAAACACTTTATGGTTGATTTGTGACTGGACATTAAGCTTAGATTAGCGATTGGACCATAATAACATTTTGGCTAATGCCTTCCTCAAAGCATTTAATTAATTATTTTTTTAAAAGTACAGGCCATTTTTTATAAACAATTTTTGTAATAGCCTTCTGGTTGAAACTCTCTTCACATCCTGATCAATCAATTATAGAAGTAGTCTAAATATTTAAAAAAAAATTACATATATCTTCTGTGGAAGTCACAGGACCAAAAAATGTTTGTCCAGTCATTACGATACAATGTTCTACCTGCCTGTCAACATATGTATTTCCATATCTCCGCACACCCTACTCACACAGGTATCACACGTCATCGGCGCGTTCCATAAGGCTATGCAGAGTTGAAAAAGACAGTCACCAAGTGCCACAAACAAACAGCAGCCACATTTTACAGTTCCTCCTGAACCAAAACAATGAGCTTATGCTGCATTCATGCCATATCGTAACCATAATTACGAGATGACGTTCGTGACGTTCTACCCGGAGCTGTTTACGTCCTCAGACTCAGACTTAAGTGTTTCTTTGTCAACACTATCAACACCGAAATGAATCAGCAGCAGTCAGGTGGTACAAGTAAGAGCTCTGTAAGCTGTGTATGTTCATTATTACTGTGCGTTGACACCGCCGCTGGCGAAAGCGTCAAAATTTGCCTTGGCTGCCCTGCCAACAACGCTGTACTGTGCGTTTAAACCGCCGCCGGCGGGAGGGTCAAAGTAAATGACAAGTTGTGGCAACCAATCGGAATTCTCTCAAGCGAGGACCTCTACATTCTGATTGGCTGCCGCTGAACCGCGTCATACTATAAAGTTGACCTGACTTCAAGTCTCCTCGACGCTCTCACCGTCCAAGACGCGCTGTGCCGCCCCTGCCAGAGCTTGCCGCTGGCTCACATTGAAAATGAATGACTTCCTGTGACTTTGATGCTCTAGCCCGCGGCGGTGTGAAGGCACGGTTATTGTAATGTTATGTGCTTTGAGACATGAGGTAATTTAATACCGTCTCTCGTCTCGTGATGCTTTGCAGACTCTGCTATATGTGTTCATGTGTTTTGTAGGAGGCATGACTTTGGAGACGCTCTGAAGGGAGGGTGGGATCTCATGCTTTCAAAGCTAGCTTGCTATTGCTAGCTTCTCCGAAATTGCCTACCCTACCTTTAATGTAATTTCAATCCAAGAAGAAAGTAAAAAATGTCAAAATTCTACAGTTAATGTAGAACATTTAGTTTACAGTGAATGTAGAGTTACCTAAGTTACTGTAATAATATGTTTAACAGGATATAATGACATTCAAGTTCAAAGAAGGAGGGTGTGAACTGGCGAACGTTTAACATAAAACTTTAATCACAAAATAAACAAATTTAAAAAACAGAAGTAAAGCCCCTCACGGACGACTGCCGCATTAACTAAAACAGCAACATAAAGTCCAGGGGCCAGTTGCATAAACCGCTAAGACCAGTCTTACAAGTTGGATATCTTTTTCTTTTTTTTTCTTTAAAACTGTTCATAACTTTTTAAATTGGTTACATAAAAATGTAGATTGGCCTGATTTGATGCCGAAAAGTAAGACTGACTGTCATACTAGAACTTAAGACACTGTCTTAACATAATGGCTATGTTTATGCAACCTGCCTCAGGCCTGTCCTCACTCCTCCTTTTATCCTTCTGGAGCTCCTCTGTGGGCTTGAGACCATGGCATGCAGGTGACGCTCATTAACACTCATGTCACCGGCCTTACTTCGTTTCCAATGGCTCTTGGTCCTGCCTTGCTCACAGGACAACGCATGTAAATTTATAATAATAACCTGCAGTTTTTGGAGGTAAAAAGTATGAATAATCTATCTACAAAAGGTATGAATAATGTAGCTTATAATTAATGGTACAAGTACAAAAATGTAATAAGACAATTCATGTACATTATCTTTGATAGATTCAGTAAAATGTATTGGATATTAAGGCAAATACAAGTTAAAATTGCACTTTTTTGAGATTAATGAATAATGTTTAACAGCCTTACCATAATTAACACATGTACAAAACAACTAAGCATCTCTTGTTTATCAAGAAAGGCTCCTTAATAGCTAGTTTACTTATAAATAAATCAGATTCAAGTGGGACAAAAGTAAAGTCACGTTCAGTCTTTAAAGTCAGCTAGAAGTTGCAACAAACTTTACTATCGTTATTGTATTTCTATGTTAAATGGCTTATTGAGAAGAGAAAAAGTGAATGTAAGAATGGCACAGTACAAACAGTATTATTGTGAAATATTATCGATATTTAAAATAACTGTTTTCTATTTTAATATATTTTAAAGTGTAATTTATTCCTATGATGACAAAGCTGAATTTTCAGCATCATTACTCCAGTCTTCAGTGTCACATGATCCTTCAGAAATCATGCTAAAATGCTAATTTGAGGCTGATGCATAGAAAGTTCAAAAGAACAGCATTTCTTTGAAATAGAAATCTGTTGTAACATTATACATGTTACAGACACTTACAAAAATCATACTGACCCAAAACTTTTGATCAGTAGTGAATGTATATATATATATTTTTTTTAGTTAACTTACCTCTTCTCTTCATTCACTGTATTTGGCTTATCCTGTTCTGATTTAATTTAACTCCTGCACTGCTTGTCAAGCACATCAACCCCCTCCCTCACTCCTGCTAGACTCAGAGCCTGAAGCGTTGATCGCTGCTGCTGCGCCTGTCAATCTTAATCTACCGAGGGAGAACTCTGAAATCAGTTAGTGCTGCAGTTAACACTGGTATGTGTCAATACACACTCATAAACTCTACACAAGCCATTGCTGCTCAACTACCTCCTGTTTTGTAAACTGACTATGAAAAGATCATACATTTAATAAAACAGTGAAATGTGACATTGATATTGATGAATATTCTATTTTTTTAATTGCAGTGTCAAGAACAGTTTGTGGTTTAGATTGTAGAATGTGTAAACTGACATTTTTGACACTCCATTTGAGTATGTACTTGCCATCTTGAGAGATAAGCACTTTTTAAAGGTATTTAAAAGTATCACTCATAAAAAGTGTGAGTGAAGTGAATGAAAAAAACCTCCAAATGCAAGTAAGCCATTCACCTTTTGCATCCATACACTGTTGTAGCTAGACACTTTCCATGAACACTCAAACTCTTATAGTGTTTCAAAACAACTTTTTAACAAATAAACCAAAATGTCCCTTTGTCTCTTATCACCTTTGACTACCTTTTAAATTTTACATGAGCTGTGGCTAGCTGCTAACTTCAAGAGGCTCCCTGGAGTTGAGCATGTTCTCAGAAGCGTAATTACTATAATAAAAAGCAATGTCTTCAATGGAGACACCAAATGTGGTGGAGACAATTGGTTTGTGTCTGTAAAGAAAGAAGTCTGATTAAATAAGTGTTATTATCAGAAACTACACCAATACAAAAAACAAAACAAAACAAAAAAAACAACGATGTAAAAATACTTTCGTAAACTGAACCCAGTAGCGGCTCCTGGCCATAAATTTAGGTATAGCGCAGATTCTGGGTCTTAGCGCTAGTTTATAATAAACATTTTGTAAGCTTTATATCCTAAACGCTGAATACATCAGACACACATTTAGCAGAATTCTAATGTCCTTTGCGTTATTCAGCCTGAGGGTGGCGCTCTAATGATGATCGACAGACTTTAGTACACACAACAAACGCATAGAATGCCATCTTAGAATTGACCCATTGCCGGGAGTTTGATTGACAAGCGATCATAACGCCAAATTCGCCATTTTGCCCGACAAAGCAGCCAGGAGTTAGAAGATTAACCTCGGTGGACTTGAACTTGAAAAATGGTGTGTACTGACGTCTTTCCACGTTTGAAACAACATTCCTTCTCATGTTCATTCATGTTTATTTGATGCTATAAATTAACTAGTAGGAAGAGATTATCGGTTCACGAGCCGCTTGAGCTGAGGTGCAACAGCAATCTGTCACGACACATTAAAGAGCCACAAAACGTTTTTATTGTTCGAATTTCTTAAAAAAAAAAATGACGCAATTTGAAAGCTGGGACTTTGTTTAGGCTACTATCATAACCAGCTCTGTCTTTTCTGTCGATGTGTTGTCAGTGTCCTCTTTGCTCCGCGATATATTTTTCACTCTGTGTGGCGTGACAGTGACATGGCTTGTGGACAAAGCAACAGTAAGGGGGGCGGGTCTTTGCGAAAGGTCAATTGCCTTATTTATTGCGTCCGAATGTTGTTTTAGGATATTACAAGTTAGGAATTCCAGTGAGGAAAAAATCATGTCTATTCTCAGAACAACCATAAAACAAACAACAGAACTAACTCTCATTAATGTGATACGCTACTCGACATAGGAAGAACAGACATGCCAAGGTACCAACTAGTTACTAACCTGATGCAGACAGATAGCTGAAGCGGACTGATATCGTCTTGGTGTGAGGTTTACGTAAGGTAACGTGAAATAAGCGAGGCAGCCAGCAATCTGCCCCAATAGCTCTCTATGAGAGCATGCCGCAGTTCCATTTTTCACCACAGATTTATATTGGAAATTTGTGGGGCGCTGTAGAGCTTGGGAGGGCTCTGAGACCGGCTTTCCCGCTTAGTATAATGAATACATGCCTGCCGAATCCATGCGCAATATTTTAATCCTGCTCGCTTTATGACTTAAAATAGTCTAGAAAATCCGAAAAATATTTTATAAAAAAACATTTATAATTTATTATTAATTCAATGTATATAGAGGTCAATTTTTGGATGAATATTTTGGTGGGGCTCTGACCCACCTGCCCATACAGACGAGCCGCAGCTGACTGAACCCGAATAAAACAATAATAAACAAAAATAATAATTATTTTGTAGACATCAAGCACTCTCGACATGGCAATCTGTGTGTGAGTGTGTGTGGGAGAAAACTTCCCATCTCCAGATGGTGATTTGACATGTGATGCCAGTAAGGTTAATGATACTGACACAAATGGACATAAATGAAATAGCAAAGGCTGGTTGGAAATAGCGGAGCACTCTGTATTCTCTTATGAACATGAACTTTCATGTAACTTTCGTGCACTGATTTAGCTGCATAAACGTGATTTTTAGTTCCCAGCATGCTTTGTGTAGGAATGAACTGGGAGAATAAATGTTTAAATCAAGTGTTTTTGAGCAAACTGAAAAACCTGTTAGTATTTAATGTTCAGTTATGTTGGAGTCTCTGTTACGTTAAACTTCTGTTGTATGTCTAAAATTAACATAAATAAATTTTTGTGTAGCCTAACCAACCTTAAATAAAGAGGGAAATTAAAAACAAAACAAAGTGATGCAAACCAATCATATATTTGATTAAATCCATGATACCAGCAGTACTGAGGTAAATAAAAAGTGTTATCCTGCTCGTGCTTACTATCTGCCAAAGGTCTGGATCTCACTATCAATTAGAAAAGATGGCAAGGTGGAAAGATCAAAAGTCATCCTACAGGTGTAAAGCTACTACACCTTTTCCCAGGGCCCATCAATTATTTACTTTGCAGACAGTATAAATTTATAATGTTGCTGTACATTTTTATGATAGAATAAATCAGCTGCATCAGGATCAGGAGTGTGAGTCACTATTATACAAAACTGCAGAAAGAGGCAATAAAGTCAAAACTCTGCCAAAAGAACAAATGCAACATCTTTCCATGATTGCATAAACAGTAAACAACCATTAAATGAACAAATGTTTCTGAAAAGACTCGAGGGGACAAAGTTGTCAGACCATCCATTACACAACATTTTTCTTGTTGCTATGACTCATTGTTTTTTTTTTTTTTGTACAACATCCAATATAGTTTCATCATTTTTTTTTTTTTTTTTTGCTACCTTATGATACATATTTTTGCTAAAAGTTATGCAGACTTTTATCTGCTTCATCCTTGTCCCTGATTCAGACCTTTAATAATAATAGATGAAAATCTCTCATTTCCAAAATTACCCGTAACGGGCTTGGACACAACACCATTTTCAACAAAAAATGGAAAACTTTTTATCCGTTTTGGCCGCTTATTTACACGACACGAGGCGAGTACTCTGTAAAAGAATGCGTAGGCCAATATGTCATATTGAGCAAAAAGTGTTAACAAATATTATTTACACTTAGAATATATAAAATGCTATCAATGAAATGTCCACAAACTTAAAAAATAGATGTAACAGGACAATACATGCCATAAAATGTATGAATCATTTATCTAGAAAGGTGTAAATAAAGTAATTAAGATATATATATATATATATATATATATATATATATATATATATCTTATAATTTATGCCAAAAATACATTTAACAAGACAATTCATGAACATGAAAATAAAGTGTAAATAAAGTAATTATAAGAATATATATATATATATATATATCTTATAATTTGTTCCAAAAATACATTTAACAAGACAATTCATGAACATTTTCATTTATAGATTTAATAAATTGGATTGGATATTTGGGATGCCAGTGTTAATGCATTGCAAAGCTTGTGATGAAATATGAAACACATGGAGAAAACAAAGAAAAATCAATGTAATAAACACTTATGAACAGAAAATTCTATGTATCATTTCTAATCCAGCTGTCATTTTGTCATACTATGTAAAACATGTTAAAAATATTATTTACATTTAATGCTATCAATGAAATGTCCACAAACAGGACAGTAACAGGTGTAACAGGACAATACATGAAATCTTTTGAAATACAAAAAGTATGAATAATTTATCTACAAAGTTATGAATAAAGTAGCTTATAATTTACAGTGAAAATACTCATTATAACAAGACAATTCATATAGATTCAATATATTAGGGCTGCCAATGTTAATAAATTACAAAGCTTGTGATAAAACATGAAACGTGAAGAATGTGATGAAGAAACAAAGAAAAATCGGTAACACTTTACAATAAGGTTCATTAGTTAACTAAATTAGTTAACATGAACTAATAATGAACTGCACTTCTACAGCATTTATTAATCTTTGTTAATGTTAATTTTAACATTTACTAATACATTATTAAAATCTTGTTAACATTAGTTAATGCACTGTGAACTAACATGAACAAACAATGAACAACTGTATTTTCATTAACTAATGTTAATAAATATTAGTAAATACAGTAACAAATGTATTGCTCATGGTTAGTTAATACATTAACTAATGTTTAACTAATGAACTTTATTGTAAAGTGTAACCGAAAAATCAAATATGACTTATGGACAGAATATTCTGTGCTTAGTTTCCAATCAAGTTGTTAAATTTTGTTATATTGTGCAAATATTGTGTATAAATATTTAAATTTACGATACATAAAATGCTATCAGAGAAATCAGACTTTAGAAATTAGACAAAGGAGTCTGGCATTTTATTCCAAAATGTAACATTCAGCACTGTCATTTCCATCCATTTCTGTCATTTCCAAAAGTACCCATATTAGAAAAGACACCCTAACACACAGATAGTTGAGTAATTTTGTCAGTCTGAGCGTAGTCTGGAGTATGCCATAGCATGCTGTGACAATTAGCATTCCATCATTTAGTGTTGGCACGGTAACGTACGCTTTCATTATCAGCGCTGCACACACGCTGGGAGAGAGTCCCAAAAAGCAGATCACTTTCATCCATTAAAACACACACACATAAACAAACACACACACTTCTCGTTCAAGAACAAACAATAGGCTAATCTGAAACAAATACACACCTCAACCAATAGGAAAATTGTTAAGTTCCTCTAAAGGGCACCTAAAGCCCACACTTCATCACATACACACACACTAGGACAACCAGGCACACAGCTGATTAAACTATAAGGGAGAACAGATACAGCACACTTCAGAAAAAGCATTGTACAAGAAAGTATAAACTGGAAACAAGTTCTCCACAAAAAGACAATTTCCTTCAAACACACCCTGAAAATGAACATCCACTCACTCTCAAGCCCACACAAAAACACAGAATGAGAAGAGGACAGAACACAGCGTCATAAAGCGAACTGCCCACCAGTCTATTACAGCCATACATCAGGTCCGTTGTTGAGTGTGTGTTTGCTGTAAGAGCCCTTCACAGCAGCTGAATGTTTCCATACAGACACAAATTGAAAATGGAATCTGATTCTATATATCTGCTCTGTCACCCAAGCGCTCTCTAGAGATTTACATCCTTAAACATAAATGAAGGACTGAAACCATATGATCGTTAATCCATCTAACACAGTGGTTCTCAACCTTTCTGAGTCCAAGGCCCCCCATTGTTTACAACAGAGTTTAAATTTGCAACTTTGGATGGAAACATAGCTACTGAAACACAATGGTTGTACTTTATTTTACAGCACATGTACTTACTGTGTACCTAAGAAAATACTGGGTAATAT
This sequence comes from Hypophthalmichthys nobilis, assembly GCA_037950665.1. Taxonomy (NCBI): domain Eukaryota; kingdom Metazoa; phylum Chordata; class Actinopteri; order Cypriniformes; family Xenocyprididae; genus Hypophthalmichthys; species Hypophthalmichthys nobilis. The sequence goes on along the minus strand of CM075473.1, from coordinate 21,457,164 downwards.
AAGGTAACTACAGGGGTAAGGTTAGGTTTAGGGGTACCTAGTTATTACCCGGTTATTGTAATTACTGTAATAAGTACATTGCATGTACATGGGGAACAGGACTGTAAAATAAAGTGCTACCCATACAATCCTGACTTATTAACAGCACTAAAATGTAAATTATTTATGTCTACAGCCGGTGGAAAAGAATCGGGATGGAACTCGGGCAGAAATCACGTTCATGGATGAGATTATTAACGTTACTGTAGTATGAAGCAGAGCACGGCTGAGTGCTGTGAAAGCAGAAACGAGGCCGTTGGAGCGATTACTAATGAGAGACGAGCGCGACACAAGGCTGGAGAGCAGCGGAACTTTTATTATGCCGCAGTCACCGCTTCCGCTTCTTCCAGTCATTCGTATGTGGGGTAAAGCAGCGCTGTTTTATCATATTGGATACATTTGTGCGTTGAAAGTTGTTATAGTGCTACTCTGCGTTCGCTCGGCAGCTGCTATGAGACACTTGTTGCACACTGCAGTAAGCTAGATCGATATTAGACATGGTAAAACATGGTACTCGCTGTAAATCAAGAAAACGAGATTTAAACAACAAGACTTACTGTGTTGAGAGATATAACATGATTAGTTTTCTGTCGATGAATGTATCCAAACAGTTGCTCACCTGTCTAATAAAACACATAATATATTAAAGCGTCTTTGGTGTTTCCATGGTTTCTACAAAATAAAACCGGAAACCGAGGGTAACGCGGGTATGATGTCATTGATAAGTGACGCACGGACACGTCTCGAGTCCTGGTTAAAATTTAAACATTCTTGGAAGCATTTGGTATAATGCAAGTATACAAGTCAACAAAATATATAACATTGTGCCATAAAACACAAAAAATAAACCAAAAATGCAACATAAATTCACAAAAGTAATCAATTTTATTTGTGCTGTAATCCAAATCTTTAGAATCCATACTATTGTGAGGAACAGACCCAAATTCAAGCCTTTTTTCAGCAATCTTTATCTCCATTCTCAGCAGCGATTACGTTAATCGTTAAATCCCAGTGCTTTTGGTATAAATGAAAAAATTGCCACCTCAAGAAGCTTTACGACACGTTTTATGCAGTGATATCAAATGCTCAATGGCTCTCGCCTGCTTAGTCACAGTTTGCCATCTGCTGTGTTTTGGTTGATGTGCGTTTGAATGAGAAATGCGTGCCTTCACAGAGTTGACGATTCTTTATATGTAATGTTTACATTTAAATGTTGTTAATATGTCCATGTTGTATGTTTCAGCATCTATTCAAACATACAAAAATATAAGTTGGTACCTGTAAATGTTACGTAATAATAGCTACTTATTATCAATGAGACCAAGCTGCAAAAACTGGCCAGAGACTAGATTTTTATATCACCTATTTCAGTGATATTTGTCAGGTGGTAAAAATAGTTTTGCATGATATTCTAAGAAAAGTACATTCCATAATTGAATGATTACATAAAATTGACCCTATATGGAGAAGGTATGGTATTATGTTAATGACTGACAAATAAAGAGAAGAAAAACAAAGAATTTTGATTACATGTGCTATATTTGGCATTTGTGGCAGGAGGAAGCAAATGTGTGCAAAACCTACAGCATATTCAGCATAAATTGCTTTCAAAACTTTCATTACAGAACACACATATCAACAGACAAAAGAGGTTGATGTGCATTGCAAAGTACAGGATATGCAGGAAACCGTGTTCGCACCACACAAAGAGTTTTATCGTGTTCACCTATTCACCAGGGCCCATTAGCAACACGCATTGAGAAACAATATCAATCTAAACAACAACATTTTTACAAAGACCTCCTCAGCATCCATAAAACGTATCTTCATTTTGGCTGAAGCTTTCAGGGTCGAGACCTTGTGTAGACATGAAATGCAACAATCTTTCCATTTTATCACTTAGTGCCAGACATTTGGAATATCAGCGCTAATGCAATTGACATTTCGAGTTATTGAACATGAAATCCAGAGCATTAAAATGTTCTAGTAATAGCGCAAAGTTAAACAACACTCCTATTGAACTAGTCAGTTGATGCAGCGATATATATATCGTGTACTCTGTGACTGCACCATTCCTTGGTGTTCAAGGTTCAACTGTGTAGTGCTGCTATTAACCCTTAAAAGTTAGACATTAACCTCCTTAGTATTCCTTAATCTTTTCATTATCAACAATATAACAAGAAAAAATGTATAAAAGAATGTCTATTTTCTAATTATTATTATTATTATTTTTTTTTTTTTGTAAAAGTGTATGTAATAGTGCATATAGTGTAAGTATTTTTTTTTTTTTTTCTATGCAACAATAATTGAATTTCTGCTGACTCAATAAGTGCAATTCCTCGGAGTGGCAAAGTCTGATGGTGTGATGTTTCACTCATAATTACTGCAGGCATAAAATAATAATAATAAAAAAACAATACATAAGTATCATTAGCAAAACTTGAAATGGCTCAGCGATTTACTACAGATCAAATATTGTACACGATCAAATATCAGTGTCACTGTCGCTTGATGGTGGATCTGATGAAGAAGCTGTCAGCGATTTAAGTAATGATTTTGAAGATGTTGAAAACGATAGTTTTGAGATTATGGGTGAGATCGCAAATATGAGTACTGGGGAAATGAGCTCTGACAATACAGTGATGATGGTAAAAAGCATCTGCTCAAATGAAACCCTTCCTAGTTCCCAAAGGTAACAAATGTGCTCTATCTTATTCTTTTGTAATTGTTATTAACATATCAGTTGAGTTTTATACTGTTTAGGAGATCCATCTACAGATCCGGGTCGCTAAAGACCCGTATTTGTAATAATGATTGGTGAAACATTAATGCATTTAAGGGTTAAAAGATGAGGTGTGTTCATAATGAAGAGCATGGAATATAACAATGATAAAACAAAATCTATGTTTTCATTACCTATTTTTATGCAAATATTGGGATAAAAAATTGCATAATGCATATATTGCATAAAAAAAAAAAAAAATGCTGGATGAAGACATGCACATAAACTTGGAAACACATTTACCGAATAAATCCCTGGAGGTGCTACAAAAAACAGAGGATGTGATTGGATAACTAGACTAAACAGAAATTGCACAGCAACTCAAATGTTGGTTTGGTTATGGAAACATAGCTACTAAGTGCTCTTCAGTTAAGATGATTCACATCCCTTTCAGAAACCGTGGCTCTGTAGTTTAGTTTCTGTTTTTGTGGATCTAGATGAGTGGTTTTCAAGCTTTTTGATTCAAAGGTCATATCATTAACACAATTTTTGATTTCAATTTACACTGTGATTTTGTGTGATTTTTTAAATACATTTTTGTGACACCATTTTTAAAATGCCCTTGGAGCCAGGTGTATCAAGAAAGTTTTTTAAACTACACCTATGTGGGTTCTGTAAGTTTGAGTCTGGCTCATTTCATTTCCCATTCCTCACACTTGACACTCTATTATCTGTATCAATTAAAAGTGATAAAAAGTTAAAAAAGCACATTCATTTCTGAATTATTGTGACAGTAAATGGTCAAAGTTGTTTTCGTCATTGATCTGTGACCAACACAATTTTTGATTTCAATTTACATTGTGATTTTTTTAAGGATTTCTGTTGATTTTAATATATTAATAATAATCTGTTAGTTTAAATACTTATAAATGCCTGTTCACACCAAGAACTATAATAAAGATAACAATAATTATATTAGCATCCATATTTATTATAAGTGTGCGCTGCAATTATGTCATCTGCCGCTAAGCTGAGTGGATTCTGATGTTAATGTTTTTATTGTTTATCAAATTCTTAAAGTGATTACAAAAATATATTTATATATAACCACTGCTGTCCAATTGTGTCTTGTGGTTTTTATGTATTACTTATTTTATTTAACCAGGAAATATAAAAATCTACAACAGCGTTTTGTGAAAAATGCGCAATTCCTGGTACAAATGAGTATACTAATCTGGTACTAATCTGATTGGCTTTGTTTTTTCTTTCTAACTTGTAAGAGGCCCTAACTACATTTGGTTGTGCGAAGCACAAAGCTCCTCTGAGACCTAGATGCAGTAAGTGAGGGAAAAATCAACAGTTCTATGCACAAAAATACGGGGCAAATTGCTTCCCATATTGATTCAGGGACAGTGCAGTTTTTTAAGTATATGACAATCGCGGGATAAGTGGCAAACCTAAACGTTAGTGTGTGTATGTGTGTGTGTGTGTCTTGGTAAACCCTACATTATGGGGACAAAATGCACCCCAAAAAAGATGGCGATATTAAAAATCCTTGTCTTTGTGAGGACATTTTTTGGTCTCAATGAGAAAAAAACAGCTTATCAATCATGTTTTTTGAAAATGTAAAAATGCAGAAAGTTTTCTGTGATATAGGTTTAGGAGTAGGGTTAGTGTAAGGGGATAAAATATACATTTTGTACAGTATAAAAATCATTATGTCGATGAAATAAATATCCAAAAAACATGAAAACACAACGGGAGACTGACAACAATGGCACAAGTGAGACTTAACAGTATTGCTGTGTGCCTGTCACAGACACGCCAGGTTCCAACATCACCCAATCACAGCGCACTCAATCCCCGGAGTACTAATCATCTGCACCTGCACCTCATCTACTCACTCATCATCACCAGCATAAAACACACTCACACACATTCACTCACTGTCCGGTCTCGTACGCACATAGAATGCTATATGCTTACCTCTTGGACTCCATTGAAGCTACCTACCTGTCTCCTTCGTCTCCAAGTCTCCTCGTGTTGTTCCAGTTTGTGTGTGAGTGTCTCCAGTCATCCTCGTCAGCCATCTCTTCACCTCATCATCATTCATCACTCCTGCAAACCAACAAAGGACAGTATCACTATTTATCATCACCTTCACTACTTACTACATTCATCATCACTTACCTGCACTACCGTCTGCTCTGCTGTGTGTGATAATAAAGTCCTGTTTACCGTTACCTCTGCCTCTGCCCAGTCTGTATTGTAACAGAAGACCGGACCAGAAAACCTCATCTTCACACACAGCATGAGCCAACGGATCCCATTCAGGAGCTCGTCGATGTCCTTCGGCGAGCTCTTTCCACCACTCCAGCATCACCCATCCCAGCGATCACTTCCGCAAACACCGCTACCTCTCCTTCACCACCCGCACGCCAGTCCCATGGCTAAACCAGCGCCCTACTCTGGTTCGGCGGAGGACTGCAGCGGATTCCTCCTGCAGTGCTCGCTGGTCCTGGAGATGCAACCGCACAATTTCCCCACTGAAACATCGAAAGTGGCGTTCATCATCTCCCAACTGCAAGGCAAAGCGCTCCGATGGGCTGACTCTATCTGGTCTCAAAACCATCCCATCACTCAATCATACTCCGGTTTTGTGGCTCACTTCCGCGAAGTGTTCGGGAAGCCCATCTCTGATTCTTCTGTTGGTGAGAAACTCTACAATTTAAAACAAGGATCGCTTTCTGTTAATGAATATGCCTTGCAGTTTCGGACTCTCGCAGCATCCAGCGGCTGGAATGAGCAGGCTTTGATTACAACATATCGTCAAGGACTGGATCCTCGCGTGCGGTTGCATCTCGCTGCATACGAGGATTCCATCGGCCTGGAACGATTCATTCAACTCTCCATTCGTTTCGCCACTCGTATGCAGTCGTGTCTTGAAGAACACCAGGACCAGCCGCTGTTCGCCATCTCAGCCCGCCGACCAGAATCCGTCAGCCCCCCAGAAACAGCCAACGAACCCATGTCTCTGGAAGGCACTCGGCTCTCCCCGGCTGAGCGACAGAGGCGGCTGACCCAGAATCTATGTTTATACTGCGGTTCTCCTGGGCATATCCTCTCCACATGCCCAATTCGTCCTCCACGACCCATGGTGAGTGCCATCATACCATCTATTAAGAAGATGAAACCACTCACCACAACTGTAACACTTACTGCTTCTGACACTTCCCTTCCAGTTGTTGCCCTCCTCGATTCTGGGTCAGCCGGCAACTTCATCTCCGGGACCCTCTGTCGCCAGCTCCGCATCAAGACCACGCCACGCCGACCACCTACCAGATACGATCAGTGACAGGAGAATCCTTAAGCCGTAAACACATTCGCCGCTGCACCGATGCCATCCAGATTCAAGTCGGCCTGCTTCACGTCGAACACCTCCATCTGCTGGTTCTGGAGGGATCCACCGCTGACGTGATCCTAGGGCGCCCCTGGTTGGAGCAGCACAACCCAACACTCTCCTGGAGAACTGGCGAGGTCCTGAAGTGGGGCGAAACCTGTTTCCACGACTGCTTCCTGGGCTCCCAATCCCACGTACTCCACGCTCCAAGCTCTTCCTGTCTGTGCCACGACCATCGAGAGCCCAGTGGACCAACGCTCTATCGACATCCCAGAGTGTTACGCCCCCTTCAGCGACGTATTCTGCCCTCAACGAGCCTTCAAGCTGCCTCCACACCGGCCATGGGACTGTGCCATCGATCTGCTTCCGGGTGAACCAGTGCCTAGGGGAAGGATATACCCTCTATCCATCCCGGAGGAGAAGGCCATGGAGGAGTATATAAAGGAGGCTCTCTCACAAGGATACATTCGACCATCCACTTCCCCTGCTGCTTCAAGCTTCTTCTTCGTGGCCAAGAAGGACAGAGGCTTGTGGCCCTGCATAGACTACCGCGCCTTGAACAATATCACAGTCAAGTTCCGTTATCCCCTTCCTCTCGTCCCTTCAGCCCTAGAACATCTCCGTGGTGCCACTGTCTTCACTAAACTGGACCTCCGCAGCGCGTACAACCTCATCCGGATACGCGAGGGGGACGAGTGGAAGACCGCCTTTGTGACACCTACCGGCCACTACGAGTACCTCGTTATGCCGTATGGCCTGGTCAACGCCCCCTCCGTATTCCAGGATTTCATTCATGAGGTGCTCCGGGAGTATCTCCATCGGTTCGTCCTGGTCTACATTGATGACATCTTAATCTACTCCCGGAGCCTGGCCGAACATCGCCACCACGTTGCGGAGGTCCTCCAACAACTCCGCAAGTACCATCTATTCCTCAAGGCAGAGAAATGTTCATTCCATCAGTCTTCAGTGCATTTCCTCGGTTACATCATTGACAGCAGTGGCATCCGGATGGACGAGGGGAAGGTGGAAGCCATCAAAAACTGGCCAACTCCCTCATCCATCAAAGAACTGCAAAGATTTCTCGGATTCTCTAACTTCTACCGCCGTTTCATCCACAATTACAGCTCCCTTGCCAGTCCACTCACCAACCTGCTCAGACACAAGCCCAAGTCTCTGTCCTGGACCCCTGAGGCCACGAAAGCATTCGACCAGCTCAAGGAAGCCTTCACCACCGCTCCTCTCCTCATCCACCCCAACCCAGAGCTGCCCTTCGTTGTCGAGGTGGATGCTTCCACCACCGGAGTTGGAGCGGTGTTGTCCCAGCAGCAGGGGAATCCCAGCCGACTCCATCCATGCGCCTTCTTCTCCCGCAAGCTCAACCCGGCGGAGAGAAACTACGACATCGGCAACCGAGAACTCCTAGCTGTGAAGCTCGCCCTGGAGGAGTGGAGGCATTGGTTGGAGGGAGCCAAACACCCCTTTCAAGTTCTCACAGACCACAAGAACCTAGAATACTTATGATCCGCCAAAAGACTCAATCCCAGACAAGCCCGCTGGGCTTTGTTCTTTACCAGATTTAATTTCACCATCTCCTATCGTCCTGGCCCAAAGAATGTAAAAGCAGATGCTCTCTCCGTCTCCATGCTCCAGAAGAAATCCAAGAAGATCCAGAACCCATCATTCCAAATAAACTTATAGTCAGCCCCATCTCCTGGTCCGAGGAGTCCGCATTCTCCTCCAATGCCTCCACCAACGCTCCGCCGGGTTGCCCACCAGGCTTGTGCTACATCACGAGATCACGACGCACTCCTCTCATCCACTCAGCCCACACGTCACTTGGCACTGGTCACCCGGGGGCCAATGAAACCCTCTCGCTGCTGAGGGAACGCTTCTGGTGGCCCAACATGGCAGCAGATGTCAGAAGGTACGTGCAGGGCTGTAAGGAATGCGCCATCTCGAAGAGCCCACGCCATTTACCATCCGGCAAGCTCTTACCTCTGCCCGTTCCCAACCGACCCTGGTCACACCTAGGAGTCGACTTCATCACTGATCTCCCAGCCTCCAACAACAACACCTGTGTCCTTGTGGTAGTAGACCGGTTCTCGAAGTCCTGCCGCCTAATACCCCTAAGAGGCCTACCCACTGCTATGGAGATGGCGGAGGTGTTATTCAACCATGTTTTCCGATACTTTGGTATCCCAGAAGATATCGTCTCCGACAGGGGTCCGCAATTCATCTCCAAGGTATGGAGGGCCTTCTTCTCGCTCCTAGGTGTGACCGTCAGCCTAACATCTGGTTACCATCCACAGTCGAACGGGCAGACGGAACGGAAGATCCAGGAGATCGGTCGCTTCCTCCGTACCTTCTGTCATGACCACCAGGACTCTTGGAACCAGTACCTGGGTTGGGCCGAGCACGCCCAGAACTCTCTCCGTCAGCCTTCCACCGGCCTCACACCCTTTCAATGCGTGCTCGGCTACCATCCCCACTGTTCCCCTGGTCTGGGAACCCTCTGACGTACCATCTGTGGATTACTGGTTCGAGAGAGCGAGAGGGTCTGGGACTCAGCGCATCACCAACTGCAGCGAGCCCTGCGCAGACGCAGGATGACAGCAGACCTTCGCCGGTCCGAAGCTCCCTCCTACCAGCCCGGTCAGAAGGTCTGGCTGTCAACCAGGGACATCCGCCTGCGTCTGCCCTGCCGGAAGCTGAGTCCCAGGTTCATTGGTCCATTCACCATCAGCAAGCAGATCAACCCTGTCACGTATCAACTCCAACTTCCTCCACATTATAGAATTCACCCCACATTCCATGTTTCACTACTCAAGCCTCACCACCCTTCTGTTCCTCTCTCCACAGGACCTGGCGTGGCAGCCTCCGAACCCCCCCTTCCACTTATCCTGGATGACGGCGCTGCGTATGAGGTTCATGAAATCCTGGACTCCCGACGCCGTGGTGGTCTTCTAGAATATCTAGTTGACTGGGAAGGCTACGGCCCCGAAGAACGCTCATGGGTCCCCAGGGACGACATCCTGGAACCTTCCATGCAAACCACCCTGACAGACCAGCCCCCCGTGGAAGAGGCCGACCACCACGACGTCGGGGTCCTCGGCCCTCAGGAGCGGGCCGTGGAGGGGGGGGTACTGTCACAGACACGCCAGGTTCCAACATCACCCAATCACAGCGCACTCAATCCCCGGAGTACTAATCATCTGCACCTGCACCTCATCTACTCACTCATCATCACCAGCATAAAACACACTCACACACATTCACTCACTGTCCGGTCTCGTACGCACATAGAATGCTATATGCTTACCTCTTGGACTCCATTGAAGCTACCTACCTGTCTCCTTCGTCTCCAAGTCTCCTCGTGTTGTTCCAGTTTGTGTGTGAGTGTCTCCAGTCATCCTCGTCAGCCATCTCTTCACCTCATCATCATTCATCACTCCTGCAAACCAACAAAAGGACAGTATCACTATTTATCATCACCTTCACTACTTACTACATTCATCATCACTTACCTGCACTACCGTCTGCTCTGCTGTGTGTGATAATAAAGTCCTGTTTACCGTTACCTCTGCCTCTGCCCAGTCTGTATTGTAACAGTGCCATGTCCACCGGGAAAAACTGGACAATATTGATGTGAAACAAATATCCCAACACTTCATTTCTGTTAATGACAGACATAAACATGTGTTTGGCTTCTTCAAATAACAAGGAACAAGACAGTAGACACATTGACATTGACTGTTACATTGTGCTATGAACGGAGTAAAGTTAAGTCTCTGTTAAACTGTCTCCTTGTCATTATCAGTTACCTCTGACATTACAGAGTTCATTAATTAACATAATGTGAATAAAAACCTTAATACATTATCCTATTCATTTCCTGAATTCTCAGCTTCCGGGGATGTCCCCACCATTTTCAAAATTAAACCAATTAAAGCCCTTGGAGCCAGGTGTATCAAGAAAGTTTTTTTAAACTACACCTATGTGGGACCTGTAAGTTTGAGTCTGGCTCACCTCATTTCCCATTCCTCACACTTGACACTCTATTATCTGTATCAATAAAAGTGATAAAAAGTTAAAAAAAAGTACATTAATTTCTGAATCGTTGTGACAGTTCATGGTCAAAGATCTGATCTGTCCTCCATTAAAACGATGACTAGTTTAAAACCATAGCACTCAAAGACTTTATGACCTAGCATTTTTATTGTAAAATATTCTGTATGCACACAAGACCGGATGTTCCACAATGACGATCATAAAAAACGCCTCATCTTGTTTAGAAACAAATTAATGAATTCTCAGAATACTGTATTCATCAGTTAATCCAAACAAGTGTTTAATTAAATGTGTCAAACTGACTTGTCATGAAAGAGCCTCTGGGAAATGTTTTAATTATAGGATGCTTTTCTTTTTTTTTGCTTATTTGTGTCCAATTACATAATGTTTCTTATGAACTGCTAAAGCATGCACTGAGATAAATCAATTTTACTCGACACTAATCACAAAAAACTATTAAAACACTGCACCAAATGATGAAACTTTGATTCAGAGCATTCATTTAGAGTATTACAGCCATTATATCTGCTAATGCCAGACATTATTACACTGTTCTCAATAAGCAACAGTATAACAGTCTTTCATTTAGCTCTTTTTCTAATAGCTAGTCCCATGAGGGGAAAGAGGACGGCAATGTTCTTTCTGAGTTAAAGGCCACCGTAGTGTAATATAGTTTTAAATCACACCCTCACAGGTGAAATTACATAAGCTTGTTGCAGGCCAATCTCTATTCTTTTTCCACTCGTTCGTCTCTCTCTCTCATCCTTTGACAACAGTGACACATCAACCATGCACTTGGATTATGTTTGTTCCACCAAATGCTTTAAACAGGCACCTTTATTCTGGTGCTTTCGGAAAGTTATTTCACACAATGCGGTAATGAATGTGTGGGATATAGGTGCTTATTGAAAAGGTGCTTAATCCTTTCATCAAAGTCCATTATCCCCATTATGACACATTCCCATTTATTCAGTAAGAAAACAAAACTGTGAAACCTCTCTTTGTAAAGACTAACAATATCAGTGCCAGCCCTTTGTGGCATTTGCATTTTACAAACTGTCATCTGAGTTAATTATACAAAAACACAAAGCTTCATATGAATTATGTTATTGAAAGGAGTATTAGAGCTAGCCTATTAGTTTCAGTTGAAGATGGGAAGACTCAAGAAGCCTTTGTGTCCAACACTCAACATCCACCCACACTTTCCCACATTTACACTCTCTCACTTCCTATTATAAGGCCAGAAGCATACTGTACACAGAAGCCAATGCTTGGCCAATTTGGTCTGTTGTACATACTTTACATGCGTTTTTGTGTTACATTGACGATAACAAACTTCAGCTCACTAGTTGTGTTCCAAATGACAGACTAAACTCTATGCACATCTGCACTATGTACTTATGCACTCAACCGTGTAGTGTATGAATTTTATAAGGTTATTTTGTCATTCAACATCAGAGTCTGATAGCCCCTCCTCCTCTGTATTTAAAGCCATGACATTTAAGTGCATGAAGTGTCCAACATTCCACACTTTATTTTTCTCGGTTAATTAAGTGCATCCTATGGGTATTTGAAGTGCACTTTTTCTTTATGGAATTTTACGAAACACACTAGAACTCACAGTATTTATACACTGTAAAACTGAATAAGTTTTACAGTGAAAATATGAGGTAATCAGTTAGTTTTTTTGAGTTATGATGTTCCCAATTTTAAGTAAGCAGAACTATCAAGTTTTGAGTCTGTAGTACTCATGCATGTTAATTGCTCCTAACTTTAATTACTGAGTTAGCTAACTCAGTTGTTAGCTTATCACCATGATGGTAACTCCAAAAACCCACATTAACAGAAACTTTTCTAAATTAGCATAACAAAACATTAATTACTACTAAATCTCCCTTACCATTAATCTTGCACACAAAAAAAAAAACGTTATATAACACTTAATTTTAGCATTTACTCTCTCTTTTGTGTGCCATGGGCAAAGCATGCTGGGAAATAGAAATCCCAACATAAGTCTAAATTAAAAGAAATGAGTTCATACAATTCATAACAATGAAACAGTTCAGTTTACTTGAAATATGTCAGTGCTGTGAACTCAAAAGAAAAATAAAGTTCTAAATACTCATAACAGTTAATTTAACTGAGCTAATTTGTTCAATTTAAGTTTGTCCTACTCAAACCAATGAAGTATTTTGAGCATTAGAGTTTACAGTGCTCGCAGTGTTACCATCCATGTAAATTACTGAACTGTCTGTGTACAGAACAGGAGTAAGCACTAAAAGGTGAATTTACAACCAAATTTAGCTGCAGTGTGTACAGTGGCCTTTTGAAAACTACTGAATTGTAACTTCATCATTCAATACAAGTATGTAATTACAAGGCTATTTAAATACATGACATTCAAATTTCAATAGAAATTACATTAAAGTATATTTTAGTTACCATAAATGCTTGTCAGTACATTCAGCACTATAAGCATATTTTAAAGACAATAGAAGTACATTTGAAACTAGATACTTTAGTTCTACATAAGAGCACTCTTAAGATCAACTAATTGCATTTAATATAAATTTAAACTATAAAACTTTCATTTAATTGCATTTACATTACATTTAGATTGCACTTATATTCTTATTTTATATCCATAGTAAGTACTCTAAAGTATGCTAAAGTGTTTATTTATTTATGTTTACAAGGATTACCTTTTGAGGCATGCATTCATTATGAATTGCACTCTGACACATTTCGAATTGTAACAATGGGTGAAATTGAGATTGTGGAACTAAAGGCGCTTGCCGTAGAAGCAAAATCAGGGAATCTACCTAAGGGCTACTTGACAGATTTGTGAGCTACAGGTCCTGTTTTAGGGTAAATGTTAATAGGCCTTTATGTTCAAAAATAGAGATAAGGTTGAGAGCGAGAGACACTGATAAAGGATAATAGTCACGATGGAGGAGCATGATTTACTCTCTTAACAGAAAACACTTTCATCCACTAAAGTTTGTTTGTCCTACTTCCATATTCACAAGTTAACAGAGAAGCAGCTGACTACGGTATCAGCGGTGTTACATGGGGGAGATGATAATAATATCTTTCACTTCATTGAACTCCAAACAGTCGCCCCGTCATCTTTTTTCCTGTACTGTCTCACCAAAGCACCTAAAAGAACAAAAATCAATTAAACAAATGGCCCAGAGGACTTCACTTCCCTGCTGGAAAACCCAGCTAAAAGTGGTATCTGTCAAATATGGTTTCTAATTTCTAGCTGGTTCACGATTACAAGTTTCATATACCTTCATATAAATATATTTTTTTTCGAGATAAAAGTATTTTTTTTTAACAAATATCATGAACTATTGATATGAACTATTGATATTGATTTATAAATGTATTTATTTTTTGAGGATTTGCACTACATTAAATTTTTTTACATAGTTATACCATCAATTTCATAAGTCCTCGCCTATGACCTAGGTTGAGAAGAACTTAAAATATTCAAAAACAAATGCACTTAACTAAAAATGGGTAATACTATATCCATTTTTGGACCTACTTTCAAATCTAGGTCAATGATAATTCATCAGATGCACATTCATGTACAAGTCCCACATTGTAGGGTTATAATAATGCATATCTAGGGCAGTCAATGAAAAGAGAGAAACAAAGATATGTTTAAAGCTTCTGGGTACAGCACATACAATACTTCAAATGGCCAAACAGTACAGTAAGGTGTAGTGATGAAACTGCAGTGCAGAGATGTTTCTGTAGAAGCCTCAAGGTTTACAACGGAGATGTTTTGACCTTCACAGTTCCTGGCTACCAGCCAAGATTAAATTAAAAAAAAAAAAGTGAAGGAATATGGGTGAAATCCAACACCTCAACATATTTTATTCATTGTTGGACTTCATCGTTGGACTCAAGTATTAATGTTTTTCAGTCAATACTTTTTAGAAGCAAAACTTTGGAAACTAACACTTTTTTTTTTTTCTGACTGATAGAACCATTTAAAAAACTAAGATGATAAGCACCCAGCCAGAAACAGTCAAACTTTACACAGTGAGCTTCATCTAAAAGGAAACAGCAATGCAGATATGCACTATTAGACATGATAACCTTCAAGAAACGTCAACACGTAGTGTAGCCCATAAAAGCGTCGCTTTACAGCTTGCAGCAAGCTTCAACCGCAAAGACCTCTTTATCTCAAAGTTAAACTAAATGAAAAGCAGAGAGTACATGCAGTGAAAGAGATAAAGAGAGCAGGAATGGGGTGATGGAACAGTGTTTGAGAAAGTGAATGAGGACATCAACACTGGAGGACTGATAATAAGATTGATGTATCAACAACAATGAATTCACACAGTGCACTAAAAACAAGCATACGGCACAGAGTAATTGAGTGTTTCATTAAAGGGGCTGTGACTGGATGAGGATTAATGTAATCCCTGTTGGACAATCCATCTTATGCTAGCGGCTGTGTTTTGGAACATGGTTCCAAATGTTTTCTTGCTGGTCTAAGCAGGTCATTAGATGGTCTAAATTGGTCATTACAAACCATTTAACAAGCCACCATGTTCCAAAAATTGGTCAAGATGATCTACCAGCTTACACCAACTAAGTGCCATCTTAATCAAATAAAAACTAGTTGTTGTAAAAAAATGTAAAGTTGAGAAGGCAACCAGCTGCAGGAGATTTTTGAGTTTTCTCAACTTGTTATAAATTGAACTTGTTATACATAGTTGAGAAAACTCAAAAATCTCCTCCAGCTGGTTGCCTTAGACACTTAAGTTTTCTCAACTTTCATTTTTTAAAGTGTACTACAAACAAACTGGTTTGGTGCTGGTCCAAGTAGGTCGACCAACGTGCAGCAGCGAATAACCAGCTGGACCAACTATAATGGCTTGCTTAAACCAGCTACAAACTAGCTATTATGTTCCTAAAACTAGCTGTACCACCTTAAGCTATTTGCAACTGCTGAATTGTTACTGATCCAAGATGGTCTAGCTTTCACCAACTACTGGCAAGTTTAACTAGCTAGATGGAACAGCTGGTAGTAGTGATCTGGTACAGTAGCTTTATCTGTCAGCTTGGACCAGCTAATCAGCTATACCTACCATGTTCAAAAAACAGCTTGAAAATCTGGTAGCCGGTAGTTGATTCAAGATTGCTGACAAGCTTGCACCAACTAATGACCAGCTTAGAAAGCAGTTAGAGAAAAACAAAACAGCTTGACTAGTTAGTTTTGGATTTGCTGCTGGTCCAGTATGGTCAATCAGCTTGTAGCAACTAATAACCATGGAGCTTGGACCAGCTAATGACGTGCTTGAACTAGAAACCAGCGTGTTCCAAAAATGAGCTTGATAATCTTCAGCTAGTGTGCTGTGTCCTACAATTGGATGGTCTATTAGCTAATAATCAGGAATAACTAAACGGTGCAAGCTTCCACCAGCTAGAAAACCAGCTACCATGATTCTAACCTAAAGCTAGATTTTCCAGCAAGGACAAATGGAGAGAGAGGAAATTAATGTATAGACAATGTTTTAGTGGTGAAAGCGGAAAGATGAAAAAGCTGGCAGAGAAAGCAGATGGACAGATGGATGAAGCGTGTGCTCTGGGCCTCAACAAGGTCCTTTGAGGAAGGCAGAAATAAAGATGCACAGATCACAGGGGTTAAACATGAGAGACTGAGAAGGATTGTGAGTCATGTTGACTGCTGTCACACAAAACAAACACTATGATGCTCAAACCCAATTCTGCTGCTCTCTGTTATGCACAGAATATGGTGATTGATCAAGAAGCTCATCCCCTGGGTTTGGTTAAGAAACCAATGTGCTGATCTTCACCTGTTCTCTCACATTACCAAATTTGCAAATATTTGCACAGTTAGTAGCATCAGAGTTGTATTTAAGGCACTACAGTATGTAGCAAATAACATGATTTCAACATAAGGATTGTATTTGCAATGTGTTTTTAGTGCACACACATCTTTACACCTTACCAAACTGAAGTAATAATTAAATGTGTTCTCTTGAGGTCCAAAACTCTCTCTCTCTGCTGGGAGTGAGTGGGCGGAGCGTGGTGTGTGTGGGCACGAGTGGTAGCCGTCTGTGGCTGTGTTTTTCCAACTTTTTTTCTTTTTAAGTGTTTTGTTTGTGTTTTTCTTTGTTAAGGTGTTTAGTCTTTATTCCCCTTTTTGTTTTACATTTGTGTGGATAGTCTGCTTCCAGCATTTTGCTGGGAAGCATGACGATTCCAAACACAATGAAGTTTGAAAACTTACTCGGCGTCACGGCAAGAGAATTGTTTCTAATGCCAATGTGGAAGACGTTTGTTTGGCTGTAAGAGACGTAGTGGGTCACGAAAATATCGTATCAGCTTCTCGAATGAATAATGCGTTTGTGCTTTTTTTAGCACCATTGAGAAAGCAAACCAAATCGTGCAAAATGGTGTCGTAATTAAGGGCTCACTCGCGAAACAACAATGGCAGCCCCTACGGATGCGGTGTTTATGCAAGTGCACGGTAAAATAACATAAAAGGTGTAACAGCTTCTCTTGCCTTATGCGCCGTTTTTCCTCCTCCGTTTCCCTCAAATAGGCAAGGAGTAAGCACCTTTGGCGATAGAAATAATTGTAAATGAGCATAAGCCCCGTACGGTCCGCCATGCTTGTTTGTTTACACTCAAGCAGTTTGGCGTGACTTGCCTGGAACGCTACAAAGTCTTGAGTTGTGGTTTGAAGTTGTGACTTACAGGCTCAAAAACCTGCCTGGAACGCAGCATAAGTCACCTTTAGTGAAATATCTCATGTCTTTTAGGAGACAGGTGTTTATGATTTTGAAGATGAACTTGACCTGGTTTTTAAATTCAAAATAGATGGCTTTGATTATGCTATCTTTGCATCATCTGATACAACGATCAAATGTTTTGGTTGTGGAAAAATCAGGCATCTCATTCGTAGCTGCCCTGTTAAAGTAAATAAGAACACAGAGCAGACTGATGCAGATGAAGCAGAGAGCACTGTCGCTGAAACTAGCGCATCCGCGCCTGCTTCGCTAGAAGTCGAAAATAACGCAGCTGCGAATGTATCGTTAGACGAGCCGGTCGCGGGAGTAAGCAGCGCGGAGACGCTGGTGTCTGATTCTCCTTGTATTGATGGAAGTGTTGCGGTGGAGTCCGTAGCGGCAGAGACCGTGGTTGGGTTGAGCAAGACGGTATCTTCTACATTCGTAAAACAAGACAGAGAAATTGTAAATGAAGACTTGAGATTGAATGACTGTGAATTGGACATGGAAATTATTTAGTTGATTAGTTGATAATAACCTTGTTATTTCGGAAGTGTTGATGTAATTTATTATTATTATTATTATTATTATTATTTTTTTAGTATGTGATTTGATTAATGTTTTTATAAGTTAAGATATTGGAATAGGTTTTGAGATTTTTGTAATAAAAGGATTGTCAAATTCAAAAAAAAAAAAAAAAAAAAACTTATCTCTCCTATTAAGCATTGGAACGTCCATTTCATTATAGTGGAATTTACTCTTTCATTGTAGCAATAAATAAATAGGCTGCATTACAACTATTACAATAATACTACGTTCACACTGTCAATTTTTGGGATTGATAACCGCATTTACTTACAGATGCGAGTCTCGAAATGTCCCACAGCAACGTCTCGAATAGCCTATTGTCTGTATGAACGTGCAACGAGAGTCAAGCCCCTATTATCTTTCCAGTAACCATAGCGACAGTGACCAAAGTAATATCAAAGAATACCGACAGAAGGGTCGATGTAAACACGTGCCAGCCAGACGCATTTAACCGTTGCACTCGCGTCTCGCGTCCTTTGCAGCAAAGAATATACACTAACAAGAAGCGAAACTCAATAGAACGTTCCATTGCAACACCGGCGCCCAGCAGCAGCCCTCCGTTTCCGCCATTTTGGGGTGAAAGCGACTTGTCGGTCCACTAGTTTCTATGGCAATATCAGCTGCTTTGTTTAAAAAACAAAGCAGCTGGTCCAGGTCTAGAGAGACCTGACTGGGTCTCTCTAGAAACCCAGTCAGTTTGGGTTAAAATTATGTAAAGGATCTAGTATTAGCATTATAAACACTGAATTAATACCAACATATGCTATAGTATAGTGTTTACTAAGTTTGGTCTTTTAATGTCACCGTCTTAGTACATTAAGCATTTTCTTTATGGGAGGAAAATGTTTAACCTGTAGTTAAACGTGTCGCGTTAATATTCTGGGCTCATGTGCTTTTCATAGTATATGCTTTTAGTATGGTGTTTACTAAGTTTGGTTTGTTAATAACACTGTTTTAGTAAATTAAGCCACGTTAAGCGTTAGAATGTCCCTAATTTTCTGCTTTCCAGCTTAGAAACAACACAATGAAAGTGAAACTCAATGAAAATGAACAACTTGAACAAAATGTGACTTTGTCATTTGTATTTATTATTACAGATTCATAATTTCTGTTCTCCTTGAATATGTAAGTGCTTACTCCATGAATGTACGAAAACACGTTTAGAAATGTTATTAGTGATATTGCTCGTTGTGTGTTCTTAAAGCAGCACACCTTTGATTCATTGTTCAGCTTCTCTCAGTAAGAAATCATGTATTTATTCCATTTAAGTCCAGTAAAACTTACTTGGTGTAGCGACTCCACAATATAATTCATTTACAGAGGGTCATGCATGTTATGTTATCCCTTAATGCTTTAACTTTAAGAAATGAGGGCGATATGATGATACGCTGGCTCTATAGATCAATCTATATTGTGTTTATTATTTTATCTGGCAGATATATCGGTGCCACTTAATAGAGAAATCACTTTGGTTCTGTATGTGGTACGATAGAAGGCGGCAGTATGATTTCTATGCGTGTGTATGTCATCTCCTGGCCACATGACTGAGCGCTCGAATGAACACAAGAGATTCAAATATTAGTCCATTTATTCTAAGCAAGTGCAAGCAGCTCTTTAAAAAATTAATGTCATTTTTTCATCTGGTGATTTGTATTTGTTGTCATTGTACGCTCCTGAGCGTGTCCTAAAACATGGCGACGACTACCCAGAATGCAATGCGCAGTGACGTAGTTTCCCGAGCTCTATACGTGACAGACAACTAGTTGTCCAGTGCGGTTCTGTTCACACTTCACAGGTTCAATTATGCGGTTGTGAGTCCTGCAGATTTACGGGTGTGAGTTTGGTTATAGAATGCGGTTGTCACTCCCGTAAATAACTGTAATGTGTGTGAACGTAACCGTATTAAGGACTCAAATACAGGACTGACAAAATCTGTATTCTGCTGCTGTGTGAACGTAGCCTTAATTTAACAAAACAAGATTTATGCAAATGCTGCTTCTCAACACTTCAATTTTTAAATGTTGTTTTTATGTTTAATTTGTGGTGTTTAATGTAAACATCTGTTTTAAATCAGATGTACATTTATCAAATTCTGTTTTGTTCACTCTAACTGCTCTCAAGTGCTCCATTATGTGTTGCATAGATAAAAAACGTGATATATTTATTTAAAAAAAGATATTGCTAGAGAGTACTTTAAAAAATAACTTGAATAGCTGTAGCTGAACACTTTAAATGAGCAACTCAGCTTGACAAGCTACAGTTTCAAAGGAAGACTGATAATATTGAAGTCAAAATGAAGCTCAGGTTGAGGTTATGAAGTTAAAATTACTCATACTTGACACAGAATGATTCATGTTTGACACAAAGCTTTTAATACATCTACCTTTGTGTTTACCAACCTAACCTCCTCCAGCAGTACAAAATATCAATATATGGAGACTTGACTGTGATTTTTTACAACACTGAGATAACTCAAAAAATATTTCAAAGCATATCGTACTTCGGCATTTTTTTATATATATTCGGAGAAACAGGCTTGAAAAATCTAAACTATATAAATATCAGTTTATCTTCTTTATGGATGCTTCAGACTATATGTCATTAAAAAGTTTCTTTTCCTCTCAGCACTTGAAAGAGAAGGGAAAAAAAAACTGGATAAACAAAGTAAGAACCACAAAGTGCAAGTCTTTGTTCATTTTCTGTGAAACATTGTAAAACATGTTCACGTCACCCACAGCTATGATATAGGTCATGATTGATGTTTGGCTATTTAGCTGCTGGAAATTAGTTGTAACACAAATCACAGTACTGACTCAACAGACTTTCAGCTACTTTAATAGCCTCCTCCTCCAAACAGAGTTTGTTTTCTTTGGCTGAGAGTCTTAAACTTGGATTCAAACGTCTTTATCTTAAAGCTTCCCGAAGGGAAACCAAACATAATCAAAATCTCTTTAGTAAAAATATGAACACTGGAAACTGAACCTTTAAATCAAACAAATATGCTTCTCCTTATGTTTAAGTAAATGTTTTGCATTATACTTTGCATATAGAATGATTGTGAAATGAAAACACAATAAATTTTCTATAAATTTTATTACCTATGTATTTTAAAACAATTATATAATTTTCGGAGCTTGACAGCCCTTGGTCACCATCCTTGTTCAGTGTATGGAAAAGGGCAGTATGAACATTCTTCAAAACATCTCTTTTTCCCTTCCACTGAATAAAGAAAATAAAGGTGAGTAAATGATTTGTTTTGGGGTGAGCCATCTCTTTAAAGACCCTGAGACTATATGGTTCCCTTCGATTTTTTTCATCAGCCTTTTATGAAATATATCTAAACTACGACCTATGCTCTCAATGAAAAATGCAGAACAGTTAGTTCATGCGTTCATGACCTCAAGGCTAGATTACTGAAACGCTCTACTGGGTGGTTGTTCCGCTCGCCTGATAAATAAACTACAGCTCGTACAAAATGCAGCAGCTAGAGTTCTTACTAGAACTAGGAAGTATGACCATATTACCCCAGTTCTGTCAACACTGCATTGGCTTCCTGTTAAACATCGTATAGATTTTAAAATCTTGCTAATTACTTACAAAGCACTAAATGGTTTAGCTCCCCAGTACCTGAGCGAGCTCTTAAAGCATTATAGTCCTTCACGTCTATTGTGATCTCAGAATTCAGGCCAGCTGATAATACCTAGAATATCAAAATCAACCGCAGGTGGTAGATACTTCTCCTATCTGGCACCTAAACTCTGGAACAATCTTCCTAGCATTGTTTGGGAAGCAGACACACTCTGTCAGTTTAAATCTAGACTAAAAACGCATCTCTTTAACCTGGAATACACATAACACATTATCAATTTATATTTTCAAATCCGTTAAAGGATTATTAGGCTGCATAAATTAGGTCAGCGGAACCAGAACACTTCCTATAACACCAGATGTACTCGTTACATCAGAAGAAGAATGGCATCTACGCTAATATTAGTCTTTCTGTTCATCCCGAGGTTTACCGTAGTCAACCAGATCCGGGCCGTATCCAGGTGAGACCGAGGACCGGCGCCTTGACACGACCACAACGCAGCCCTGAAGTATCAGCAGAGATTGAGTCAACTAGTTCATCCATTGTGAAGGCCTCATCGACACGACAGCCAGTGGCACAGCTCCTCAACAAACCGTCCATACCGGTGTGATGAATACGATCCTCAACTGGACTGAACTGGAATAAATACTTTGAATGTTGCGATCCTATCGGACATAAGATAGCAACCTGAATCGTAACAAAGCACTGTTCGCCAGAGGAGAACTGGCCCCCCGACTAAGCCTGGTTTCTCCCAAGGTTTTTTTCTCCATTTTAACACAGAAGTCTATTTGTCACCTGTTGGAGTTTGGGTTCCTTGCCACTGTCGCCTTTGGCTTGCTTAGTTGGGGACACTTGACATTTGATATTCAACAGTGCTTTGCATCTGCCTGCATTGACACCATTTTCTTTAAGAGCTGCTGTGCAGCCAAAATTATATACCAGTTATCAATGTAAAGCTGCTTTGACACAATCTGCATTGTAAAAAGCGCTATATAAATAAAGGTGATATGATATGATATGATATAAATATCTCATCTGCCCAAACAGATTCAGTAAATGTTTCTGACACAATGCAGTTATCAGGCAGTGCTGGTTTCTATGGAATGAAGATTTAGGGCTTAAACAAAAAGAAATGCAAATGCAGAAGGAAACACACAGCCTGGTCATCAGGGGGCAGAGGAAAACAATTAGCCTCCCAACCATTTCTGCTCACTAGATGACCACCTGCAAGACAGTAATCACAGACAAACAGCAAAGCACAAGAGAAATCCCCTCTCGCCATCCCATGCAGGGATAGACTGGCTCGGAAGACCATTGAGTTCCTTCATTTAGGTTTTTTTTTCTTTCTCTATTTCATTGGATATTCATGAGCAGAAAGGCAATAAGACATGCTCATAATCCAACAGCCAGTGGCAATGTTTAGACTCGGCTGCATTCCCAACAGGTTGAAGTTTATGAAATATGAGGTTAATCAAAAGGGGGGATCTTTGATGTGAAACTTAGCAGCAAATAATGTTAGCTAAACTGGCATCTATGCTGTTTAATATGATTCTCAGCGCTTCGCCTGTATGCACAAATATTCCACCATTTCCCCCATATCCTGTCTCCTCCTGATTAATGCTCCTCATTTTCATCCCTAACGTGCCCAAGCTTGTTTAAAAGTCTCTCAAGGAGCTCAGTTTATAAGAGGTTAATGAAAAGGTCGATAGAGGGTTCCATCATAAACAAGTATACAGTTACTGTAGTATGAAAAATGCAGATTATACCAGCTGGTAAATTACAGCTAATAAACCAAATCAGTAAGCCTTATTTACAGTTTTGGGATTTAATTGGTACAAACCTGCATTGCTAGTAAATGTTAAAGGTGAAGTGTGTAATTTATAAGCTTTTAGAGCTTTTTATTAAAGGGATAGTTTACTCATAAATGAAAATCATTTACTCACCCTCAAGTGGTTCTAAACCTGTGTGAATTTCTTTCTTCTGCTGAACACAAAAGAATATATTTTAATGTTTGTTAGTAAACAAACAGTTGACCATTAACATTGACATTGATTCCATAGTATTTTTTTTCCCCATACTATGGAAGTCAGTGGAGCCCATCAACATTTTTTAACCTGGGGAATTGTGGAAATATTCCAATTTGGAAACTTAACAGGAATTAATAAATAAATGCAGCCTTGGTGAGCAGACGAAACTTCTTTTAAAAACATTAAAAATCTTACTGTGTCCAAACTTTTGACTGGTAGTGTGTGTGTATATATATATATATATATATATATATATATATATATACACTACCAGTCAAAAGTTTGAAATCGGTAAGATTTTTTATGTTTTTAAAAGAATTTTCAGCATCATTACTCCAGTCTTCAGTGTCACATGATCCTTCAGAAATCATTCTAATATGCTGATCTGCTGCTCAAGAAACATTTATGATTATTATCAATGTTGAAAACAGTTGTGTACTTTTTTTTTCAGGATCCCTTGATGAATAGAAAGTTCAAAAGAACAGCATTTATCTGAAATGCAAAGCTTTTGTAACATTATACACTACCGTTCAAAAGTTTGGGGTCAGTAAGAATTTTTATTTTTTTGAAAAGAAATAAAAGAAATTAATACTTTTTTTCAGCAAGGATGCATTAAATCGATCAAAAGTGACAGTAAAGACATTTATAATGTTACAAAAGATTATATTTCAAATAAATGCTGTTCTTCTGAACTTTTTATTCATCAAAGAATCCTGAACAAAAAATATTGTACACAAAAAATTTGTACAATTGTACATAATAAATGTTTCTTGAGCAGCAGATCAGCATATTAGAATGATTTCTGAAGGATCATGTGACACTGAAGACTGGAGTAATGATGCTGAAAATTCAGCTTTGATCACAGAAATAAATTACTTTATAAAATATATTCAAACAGAAAACAGTTATTTTAAATTGTAATAATATTTCACAATATTACTGTTTTTACTGTATTTTTAATTAAATAAATTAATAAAAAATGCCTTGGTGAGCAGATGAAACTTCTTTTAGCACAAAACTTCTTTCTAACATTAAAAATCTTACTGATTCCAAACTTTTGACCGGTAGTGTGTGTATATATATATATATTTTTTTTCTCTGCTTTTTGTTGTTTTTAACT
Source organism: Hypophthalmichthys nobilis (assembly GCA_037950665.1). Taxonomy (NCBI): domain Eukaryota; kingdom Metazoa; phylum Chordata; class Actinopteri; order Cypriniformes; family Xenocyprididae; genus Hypophthalmichthys; species Hypophthalmichthys nobilis. Next base: position 21,432,833 of record CM075473.1, on the reverse strand, counting down.
GTTTGCATAATTTATGTATATATATAAATATATATATATATATATAATTAATTAGGTTAATTATATATATATATATTTTATTATTATTAGCACTTTGGTCTGCCTGTGGCCGTTTTTAAATGTGCTCTAGAAATAAACTGAACTTGAACTTGAACTTGAATAGGGTATAATTCGAACATCTCATGACCAAACCGGAAAACTGGTCTCATTGCATCTGCTTGTCAGAGAAAGTGTTAACAGAAATAATAATAATAAAAAAAGAGTCCTGAAAAAAAGAAGAAGAAGAAAAAAGAAAGTGTTAACAGCAGTAATTTACCATGTTTATTAACAGTTTATTTACCATGTCATCAACTATCTGATATTCCAATTCTCAAATGTGTAAGTGAGTGTGTTTTGTCGTTTAAAAACCTTTATAAATTATCTTTATCTTGATCTATAACACGAGATGGGCACCGCCCATCTTAGTTTGGTTCGCAGAGTCCTGTCTAGTTCTAAATCTACCCCTAAACCTAATCTTAATCCATTTAGCTACCTTATATTACTCAGTACTTTCTTGGTAAGTACACTGTAAGTACATTTAAAGTGCACATACTGTAAAATAAAGTGCAACCAAAAACTGCACATTCTCTGAGTGGTACTTCGGTCACACTTTCTTTGTGTTTGTACTTACATCAAAAGAAATAATTGTTAGGTACAATGTAGTTATTGTGTTCATGTTGTATTGCAAAACACTTTCGCTGTAATTGAGGTGAGATACGGGTGAGTTTAGGAACAGGTTTGGTGGTAAAGTTAGGTTTAGGGGTAGGTTAATTAATTATTATTATGTAATTACAGAAGTATTTACAAAAAAAAATTACATGCAGGTATTTTTAAAATATAAGTACAATGTAAAAGCATGAATGTACATTGTATCAAATGATTAATGTTAATTGTTGTTAATTAATTTTAGTTAATGTTAGTACATAGTATTTAAAGACACAATATAAATAGGGACCAATACTTATTTTGAAAAAGTAATTGCTTCATGGCCGTTAAAAGCATATGTTCTATATAGTATGACTTTGTGTATAATGAACATGCCTCATGTTATAGTAAAGTGTTCTTTGTGCAATTCATCTGGTACTTTTGTCTATTGTTTTATGAAGAGTGAATTCGGACAAACTGCTTTTTTCGCATACCGTTTTCCACCTACTATATAGAAGGGAAGTATGTATATTAGGATGCAGCTAGAACAATAATTACCTAGAAGATATAGTTCACTCACGCATTTCAATTCAGTCACTCAGGAAACATGGAGCATGTAGTTGGCCACTGAGAGCAAAATCCTGGAAGGAGTCCAAATGCTAATGCTAATATAATTTTAACCACTTAGTTTCTCTGGTTACTGTATTATTCTATTGAACTTAAAAAACATAAACAAGCTTTTGTTCCATCAAGTCATTTTGATGTTGCAAAAGAGTAGATCAAACACAGCTTCATATGAAATATGAACAGTGAGTTATATTAAGTTAATTACTCTTGTGGCCATAAAACATGGCGGCCTCAATGTATAAATATCCCGCTGTGTGAATGAAAACCCCATTGGGAGTTTAATGCAGCGTATTCTCTCAAGCACTGAAGTCAGTTATGCAAAAGATATATGAATGATGCTGCTTTTGAAACTTAAAATATTACGAATGCTGGCTTTAAGCCATTTAGTAGAGCGGGGTTGCGTACACCACAATGATTAAAAAAAGGATAAGATGTCATATGATAAGAGTAAATTATAGGAAATTGTAAGTCAGCAAATGGACTGTTGTGTAACTGTGCTGTTTTCATGGATCACTGTTGGCATATAGCAACATTATTATGAAATTATGGAGAATCTTTACCTCATCTCCTGATGCCTCCTGGTTGTTTGGAATCATGTCGGTCGGGTTCATATTACATGATTACACACTGGGGGAATGGAATATGAAGAGCCCTCCGTCAGACCTTGAGCTGTGGGCTTGCGTCATAGACAGACATATATTACTTATGGTGCCAGTGCAGTGAGTGACCCTTGACTTGGAAATGTTGCCACCTTGTGTAACAGCCCAAAACGAAGTAGTGTGTCGCTTGTTTCTGGCTATGTTTGGAATGGAATACTAGATTATTAGTGCAGTATACACTGAATACTGACTACTACTTTTGTTAAAAACAGTGAATGTACGATTAAATTTACCATTGCTCTGTGGAATTTTGAAAGTAAAATCCAGTCATTCCAATAGGAATTTGCGCAATCAAGAGTTGGCCATGCAAATTCACCACAATGACAAATGGAAAGCTGCTTGGTTTGAAAGTGGCATAGGTGTGAGCAGTGCTTTATGCATTGCTACAATATTGACAATGGACCTTTTTTCATCTAATGTGACTGCACCTTAAAGGGATAGTTCACCCTAAAATTAAAATTAAGTTATCATTTACTCACCCTGGTGTTGTTCTAATGCCGTATGGCATTCTTTCTTTTATGGACCACAAAAGGAGAATTTTTAAAAACTGTCCCCATTGCCCTCATCCATATAATGGCAGTGAACAGCGACCAGTATCAAGCTTTTTAAAAAGATGCTTCTTCAGTGGCTTCTTCAGCCGTTACTTCCTCGTTCTGAAGAAGGACGGGGTCTGCGCCCCATTTTGAATCTGTGTTGCCTGAATTTTTCCCTCTACAAAGGGAAATTTAAGATACTGACGTTGAAAACCACACATAGTGTCAACGAGAACCGACAAGAGACTGAACTTAACAAGGGGTATATATACACAGGACTTAGAGTATGTTTACATGACAGTGATGTACTAAAAACGGGAAAGTTTTCCAACGTTGTCCAAACGATCCCTGTTCACATGAATCCAAGAAAACAACTAAAAACATTATATTATGCATGTCAGGCCAGTAGTTGGCAATGTCACTTTGTAAAGAAACACTACCTGTCTATAGACTGAACACGTAATACACATGCGCATGACATCACTATTTTCACAATTTTTTGTTGCTCCCTGAGCTATTGTTTGTGCACCAGTCTTATGCACCAAAAGCATGCTTTCATTTAATTTCAATATGTGTGGTATACTATGAAAAAATTAAATTATAAAATTAATAAATAGAGCCAAATTTTAATATCAGTCTCAGGTAAGAGTAAGGTACATGTCTAGATTTTTCTGCTCACTTATGCAAGTTTATTTTAAACAGCCACTTTTTATAAAATCATGTGAAATTTACTTAAATAGGGGTGTTTAATAAATTTGAATTATATCAATAAATAATTAATTTAAAGAAATATGCGTCGTACATGATACTTGCAAACACAGCACATGACCTTCTGTAACACCCATGTCTAGAAAACACACTTTCCTCATTAAAAAAAGATGTTAGTTTGTATGAATCATTACATTAAATCACAGGATCCAGGTAATAATATTTGTAAATCAAACAACATAGAAAACTAGTCCTGTCTGAATAGTGATATAGTGTCATAGTTCAATTTCAAATGAGTGTGAAGTTATCATTTGTAGTTCAAAATTTTATAAGTTCATCAATAAATGGTTAATCAGTAAAAGGGTTAAAGACCACTAATCAAGATTGTAAAACACACATACACACACACATACTTGTATATGTGATTTATGGGGACTCTCCATAGACGTAATGGTTTTTATACTGTACAAACTGTATATTCTATCTCCTACACTACCCCTACCCCTAAACCTACCTATCACAGAAAACTGTCTGCATTTTTTGAATTTCAAAAAACACCATTTAGTATGTTTTTTTAAGCCATTTGGTTTATGAGGACACAGGAAGTATCCTCATAAACCATGTATACAAGAATACACACAGACAAAGACCCGCATGCATAGAGAGAGAGCGAGAAAGAGTGAGACTGAGGGGGGTGGGGGAAGGACAGAGAGAGAGAGTGTGAAAAATCCACATTCAAACCAAAATATCTGACTTCCTGTTGGTCGGAGCTAATGACTGTAAATTAGAAAGTTGTCCGGCTTAATGAGAACAATATGTGTACCGAGTTTGGTGATTGTAGGTTAAACGAACCCCCCACTTTTGTCAAAAGGTGGTGCTATAGAGGCCCTCCTCTATAGCTCTATAGTTTGGTGGTGATCGGATTAATCGCCTAGGAGGAGTATATGGGTTTTTCAAACAACCCATAAAAGCTGACTTCCTGTTGAGCTGGCATATAACTTGGAGCACGAAAGTTGTTAGGCCCCATGAGGTCTATATGTATACTGAGTTTCATACTAATACATGCAAGCGTGTTTGATATACGGACCAAGTTTTTGGACCCCATTCAAGGGGGTGCCGTAGAGCCCCCCACCACACCCGGGTACCAGCCTCTGCGGCATCCTAATGGCTGCAGATTCCAATGTGTGTGCCAAATTTCAAGAGTTTTTGAGCACGTTAAGGCCCCCAAAAAGCCCCGGAATTATCCTTAGAAAAACAATAGGGCTCTGGGCCTTAGTGGCTAGGGCCCTAATAATCCTAAAGAAAACAATAGGGCCTTTGCCCTTTGGGCTTGGACCCTAATAATAATACATTTTATTTATAGTGTGCCTTTCTCAAACTCAAAGCTCTACAACATGTACAAAATGAGATAACAAATCAAGCAAAGCAAAAATACATCATATCAAAAAAATACACAGTAATAAATTATAACTATAATTATAAATTATAATTTGGCCAACAACCACACGCTAAAGGACTTTTGGCAGGAATGATATGTTTGAAATTGGTCGGTAATTAGACATAGCAGCAGTATCACTCCCAGGCTTTTTAAGAACTGGCGTCACTGCTGCCATCTTTAAAGCAGGAGAGACAGTTCCTGCATTGAGTGAAGCATTGACAATAGCAGTGATGTGGGGTACAATAACTGGCAGACAGTTTTTCAAAACAGTAGTAGGGAGGGGATCAAGTATGCAAGTAGTTGAATTAATTGACAAAACAAGTTTGGAAATAAAATCAAAATCAACAGCATTGAAACTTGAAAAAACAACACCAGAGAAATTAGGAGGATGCAACTCAGAAGCATCATCACAGGTAATAACGCTATAAATACTCTCTATTTTGGATGAAAAACAATTGAGAAACTCATTACACTGCTCAGTGATGGAACAATTGATGTTACTAGGAGGTTTAATAAGATTATTGACTGTTCTAAACAGAACTCTGGAATTAGAGATGTCACCACTAATAATAGCAGAATAATATGCCACTTTTGCAGCTTTGAGAGCATTATGATACTCAATCTGATGCTGATCAAACAATGATCTATGAACTGTTAGGCCAGATTTTTTTTGTATTTAGTCTCTAACTGCCTGCCTAAAGCCTTCATTTGGCGTAACTCAGGTGTAAACCAAGGAGATGATTAACAACACGGTTTTTTTTTTTTCAGAGGTGCAAACTCATCCAGAACAGCAGCGTTATATTGGTCAATGGAGGCCATAACTGGTAAGCCACCAAGAGTATGATTAAGATGGTCAAGATCAATATCAGTGATTTCCTAAAACTGATAACATGTTTTTTCACAGTCTGCAAAGAAGGAGGAGTCAGATTGAACGTGAGGAGCTTGTGGTCACTTATACAAACATCAGTAAGTGCAAACCAGATCTAATATATGACCATGTTTATGTGTCACAAAGTTTACATGCTGGGTGAAGTTAAAACATTCTAGAATCTCCATAAAGCTCATAGTATTATTGCAATCCAAGTTGTCAACATGAATGTTTAAATCACCAATTGAAAGAATAACTGGGCAGATTGCACTGGTAAGTGTCAAAAGCTCAGTAAATTCTGGAAGAAAAAAAAAAAGAATTAAGTTTGGGAGGACGATAGATGTTTAAGACAAGAACTGGTGGTTTAAATGGTTTAAAATCACTTGAAAGTTTAAACTGGCAAGGCTTAAATGCATGAAAAGGATACATTTTTATGACAAAGCGACACTGCAATGTGACGTGAATGTACTGCAAATACAAGTTGGGCTTGTATTTATCTGATACATGAATAAAGAAAATAGCTGAATTGCTGTCATGCTGTTGTCTTTCAGAACTTTAAATGCTTCAAGCCAGTTGATGTTAATTATTCATACCTTCTTTAAAGTGCAATTAGCTCTTAGCCATGTTGCTACAGTAACTTTATCCAAAATCTCGCCCTTCAAAGACGAGATTCTGCAATCCTTAATGTGTAAAATGATTTACAGGCAAAGCGCTTCTGATTTTCTATTGATCTTTAATTTACATTCAAGTTGCTTTTTTTTTTTTCTTTTCCATTTTCAGAGTCTCAGGCTTATAATAATAATAATAATAATAATAAAAAGGATAGTGTTGTTTGTTGATGTGATGAGAGAGCAAGACGGTAAAAAAACTAAAGCAATTGGTTGCTTGCTTTCTCATATTTTCTAAATCAAATACCAAAATGTCTCATACAGACACATATTTGGAAGATGATTATGGGCTATTTCAGACCGCAATTACTACCAAAGGCAAGCAGTTTTTACTAGACAAAACACAGATACCTAATGCTTGCATGTCAGCACGTAAAAGCACATGTCCGTGTGCAGGGTACACGATCCCAGGCACGACAACCTAATCACTGGCCGCTCAATCTAGACTTAGAATAGAACCACAAACAAGACCAAAATAAAGACTAGCAGATAAAACACATGAAACTAAATGACACATGCAGTGGAGTTTGGCCTAATCACTTTCACTTTTCTCCTCTATTCATCAAGGGCTGCCGGACGAGAGAGTTTAAGGATAAACAGAGGCAGCGTTATTAGGCTTTGCTCTATGCGTTTCATGATCAGTGGACGTGAGCAATAGCAGACGTGTCCACGTCACATGTACAACCCTTTTTCTTTTGATTTCCGTCTACAGATCAGAGAGGGTGAGCCGCTGTTTTCACTTCAAGAGGGTTAAAAACACTTACTCATCCAGCCTTTTATGTTGTTTTTTTCTATAATTCGAAGCAGGTAATTGCGTTCAACATATGGAATTATGCAACAAGAACATTTAGTCAGTAAATTACATTTTCAAGCAGGTACAAGGACCTATTGAAACTTTCTTTTGAATTAAATATAGCTTTGTATTTTCATATCACATTTACCAAGGAGGTCAAAATAGAAAACAGAACGCTTTACTGTGCCAAGGACTGAGTGCAAGTTCACTTTTTGTTTTTGCAACGATGCAAGCAATCTTCTGGGAATGCATGAATTAAATTACAATTTAAAGACAAAGAAAGAAATGAGATCTTGAATGACTTTTGCTGTCTTTTTTTTTAAAAGTTAATCCATTTTTGGTTGATCCAACGTATCCTATTATTCCGAGTCAGCAAACCGGCTGATTTATAGGAAAGTAAAGATGCTTCTAGAGCAATATATTTCCCAAAAGACAGATAAAAGAGCAATTTTAGAACTGGATAATCTCTTTATAATAATTGTATTTACAGAGTTTTTGCATTTACACGCAAACAATTTAATGCTGAATTTAATGAAAGTGTCAAGTGGTTCAAAACCCATGAGCTGAGTAAAATAAATGTAAATTCAAACCCATTTTGAAGATGCAACTACAAGAGATGGATTACATTTACAAAATGTATAGTGCAGAAGATCAGCATATTCATTAAGTCCAACATTAGTATATTTGGTTGAAAAAAACAAAACATTAAATTAGTTGAGACATGACAATAGTGATATTAATAGTCCAAATGAAGCATGACAAAGTAATATAATAAGTAAACTAAATAAGGGGGTGTAGCGTGACGTATAAGTTGAATAGGGAAGGCGTAGGACATAGCGTAAGCTTTTGGAACTGCGAGAGTTTTACACTTTCTTCGTAAGTAGAATATGCAAGGCGGTCTGGCAGAAGCTAGATATTTGACTTCGTAACTTGTTAAATATGGATATTTTTTCTACAAAAACCCATCGCTTTGCTTCAGAAGGCCTTTATTAACCTGTCGGAGCTGTGAGAAATATGTTTATGATGGATGGATGTGGATGTGGAAACACTTTCTTCAGCTCATACTCGTTTGGTAACACTTACTGCCATTATAAAGCTCGGATGCATCAGGATATTTATTAATATTTCTCTGATTGTGTTCATCAGAAAAAAGAAAGACATATACACCTAGAATGGCTTGAGGGTGAGTAAAGCTTGGAGTAATTTTCATTTGAAAGTGAACTAATCCTTTAAGAGGTCTAAAGAAGTATGTTGCTAACTTAAGAAAAAGGTTAAGTAAATATTCATTTTACATCTATCTATCCTATTAATAAAAATGTTCTGGTCTAGACTGTACGTCACTGTCACTGTATAGGGGGTGACCACCTCTGAGTGTATCACTGAAACAGAACACTGCGCAAACAACAGATAAAGTTACTTCCGAAACACTGCAGTCTTCTCAGACATCATGTTGGTGCTCCTTAAAAATTTACAGCAACCTTGACAAAACCTGCAAGGAAAACCCAGAGTTAAACGCTTTAGCAGGTTTTGAGGGGGTTGAAATCTGATTGAACCCCATGAAGTGAAGACACTATAGCTGAAAGTTCGAAATGGATTTCTCTACACTTCCATTAACTTTACTGACAGTATTTGGTACGGATGATAAATGTCTCTCAGCTGGTGGGTGATGAAGTGCTTGGAGCTTTTTTAAGATTTTTGGAAATGCAATGTAGAGAGGAGATCTTTACTGTGGGAGTAACAAAATGAAAAGTGAGGAGGAGGAGGAGGAAGAGTAAGTAACACCTGAGGGCAGTGCTTTTCTTCAGATGGCTCCTTTCAATAATCTTGAGCTAAGAGACAGTGAGGGTAACTGGAGTAAAAGACAGTTGCTGCATCCGAGATCATATACTATAGGTACTACAAGTGTTTTCTATATAGAATTAAGGTGAATGAAATTCGGATGTACTACATTCTTCATGTTGTCACTGTCATGTGACCTACGGCATCAGTTGTGTTGCTTCGCTGTCATTCACAACTCCTCTCTTGTAGCCTCATGGGATAGTAAAGCATCCAGTGGACATGGCAGAACCTGATTTCACCAAGTAACATGTTCCTGGATCAACATCTTTGTTGATCCTGGAAAGACATTCCAGTCAACCAATCAGGTTTGAGTGACAAGTTTATTGTGTATGTCAAGTTTAGGCTTACAACCAAGGTTAGGTGCTTCTACACCAATGTTATTCACCAATCATTTCACTCTGATTTTAGGGATAGGTTATGGGTAGGGTTAGGTTTAGGGGTAGGGATTGGGTCAAAATTTTCAGGCAGGAATGTTGTTCCTGAATCAACAAAATATGTTAACCCAGGAACGTGTCTAACTCGGCAAAATCAGGACGTGTGTGGATTCTCGCCAGAAGTAGTTGGTCATCCAGATCATTTTCGCCAATGGTTTTATGAATTCAGACATAGTAATTGGCTCCTGTACTGTTTTTCATGTACTATATAGTATGGAAGTAGGCATATTCAGAAGCAGGGAGTGAGATAATATTTGTGTTATTGTATCTAAAAATCCTTCCTCTATTCATCTGTTTCATGTGATGTTACTGTATGACCAAGCCATCATATTTATAACTGGAAGTTATCATTATATCAACATATTATGAGGTGTGGGATGCTAAAATAGCGATCCAAATTTTGATAATTGCAGTGTTATTTTAGTATTATTTATATACATTTATAGTATTTATTCATTTTTGAATAAGCTATTATTTTTATATTTTTATTTTCCATTTTAATGTTAGGTTTTTTATGTGCTTTTATCATTTTTTAAAATATTTTTTAAAATATTTCTATTTAACTTTAATTATTTTTATTTCGGTTTTAGTTTTAGTAATTTTAGTTTTCAAATTTAACTTTATAGCATTTAGTTGCCAAAGAAAATTCTAATTTACAATTACGGTTCCCTTTCAGTCGGTCACGTTCGAAGTACGTCAGTAGTGACCGACGAATTGGGATATCGCTAGAGAGCCCTATCACCTTTGAGTGTAAACTAAACGAGCCAATGGATATTGGCGTGCGAGATTAATAGCACCTTCTCCGTCCCGCAGCACGGGTGTAAGTACGGATGCAGATGCACGCGCATTTTGTCTTTCGCTTCGGAGCCAAGCATTTGTTCTCCTGCAAGATCGCCTTTACTGTGTAAAGCACGAGTCTCTTGGAGAAAAAGAAAGCCTTCTTGTGAGGTCTGTGCTGGTGTTACGGCACTTACAGTGGCTGCCACGAGCTACAGAGCTCTCAACTGCTGTTTTTACAGCAAAGCTGTCTTTGTCCGGCCGGTTTGCGATTTGGGTACCGGTTCCTACTCTGTGTGTATTACTGTAGGCGATCAGCGTGTACCTCCAGTCACACCGCGGCTGATCCCTGTGTGCTTCAGCACAACACAAAGAGCTGTCTCTTTCCCCCTTCTAAAGAGCTTCACAGACGGACACTGCGTCTTTTTCAAGATGTCATTCCGTCTGTGCGTTTCTGGAGGCAGTCGTTTCCTATCCTCACTGACTGCCACAATCACTTTCTCTCATGTCTGCATAGTGTGCTGAGACTGTGTTTGTGGGTGGTTCATGTTCTCTCATGAGAGCATGCCCACGTCGGCGCGTTGTTCATCTTGCCTCTTTCGTAAGGGCTTGAGCGCTCAGCGCGCAGTGTGCCGTCGAGCTGCCGGCTGACAGCGCGGGTTGTCATGGCAACCCAGCACGTTGTTCGGCACTCTAGATGTGCGGTCGAGACTCGAGTGCCTCAACGAGGTGGAGTCCCCTCACCTATTCCCGATCTAGTTTCTTTTTCTGAATCAGAAAAGTGCTACTTTGGTGAATAAGCCAGGGTGACCTGAGGATCACAGTGGGGCAATACCCTCCGAGCCAATCTCTGCGGGCCCCCCACTCCTCTAGCGCATCGCAAACATGTTGTGACTGTGTTCATGGGTGGTTTATGTTTAGTAAGAACATGGCCACGTCGGCGCTCAGCTCGCCATCTATCATCCAGTTAGACGGCCACGTTCACTGTGTAGCTTCTGGGTGGATTGCTGGCCCTTCTCATGGGGACCTAGCGTTTCAGTCAGGGCTCCAGTAGAGGATCAGATGTCGATTGCTACATTGGAGAGAGGGTTGTTGGGCTCTGGAAATGAAGATGAGGCTGAGCGTCCCATGGTTGTGGTGTGCTCATGCTGAATCAGATTCAGAGTTGACGACCATGCTTTCCCGGCCCCTGTGGGGCGTAGTGCGATGCGTGCTCGCCTTGCCTCGCCCCTGTTTTTAGCCTGGATGTGCATGAAAAACTTGGCAGTATGAAAGCCTTTTGGTGCCAAATATGGAACGCCAAAAGGGCCATAATCTGCATTAAAAGTTTCCTCTCTCACTACCCTCGATGGTGGGGTGGCAGTGCTACGAGCACACCACCTCTGCCCTGCATGTGTCTTGACCCCTGGCGAGTCTGTGGAAGGCCAAAGCACTCATTGCATGTGGGTAGTTCTCATGCAAGTCACAGCGCAGGCCCCTGGCCAGACGATGTCCACCATGGTGGTCCAGACACACCCTGGCTAAGCCTTGCAGAGGTGTGAGAGGTCATCAAAGTGCGCTCTCATCTCACAAGCTGCCCTAAAACCAGGCCCGCTCAGTCCACAGCCAAGTCAGGTGGTTAGCGAGAAGCGGTCCTGAAATGGGCGACCTGGAGCAGAGGTAGACAGTTCTTCGGGAGACAATGCCCGCATCGCTCCCTCCCCCAGAGGAGGGCCGGGTGGAGAATCTTTGGTTCCGTTTTGTTCCGCTGCTGGCTCTCCGGAGTCCAGTGGTACCTACGAATTAGAACTGTTCCCCAAGCCTCCAGGTCCCAAGAGGGCGCGGCTGGCAGCGTGCGGTGCTCCGCCTCGCCACTCTCAGCCCCCTCTCACCTCGCCAGCAGGTCCCAGTGTGTATGTCGAGTCCACCTCCCTTGCACCGTCTCCCATACACACTGCCACCTCATTTTGTCCGACCCCACTTTGGGCCGCTATGCCGTCCGAGTCGGGTCCCAGTACTATGCCTTGCTGCCCCACGCCAGGTACGCGTCTGTGGTGCCTTTGGTCCCGCTGGCTCGGAGTCCGAGTCCCTCCAGCCGATATGATGTCAGGGTTTTACAGCTCCTACTTCATTGTACCCAAGAAAGGTGGTGGGTTACGGCCAATCCTAGATCTGTGTGTCCTGAATCAGTCCCTTCACAGGCTGCCATTCAAGATGCTGAAACGCATTTTCAAATGCATCCGTTCGCAGCGATCGACCTGAAGGACGCGTACTTTCATGTCTTGATTCTGTCTCGACACAGACCCTCGCGATGCGTTCCGTATCGGTGACTCCGAACTGCTGTCGTACCCTCACTCAGTTGTCGGACCCTTTATTCCTGCTGTCAGACAAGCACATACTGGTTCGTTCGGACAGCACTCCGACCATTGCATACATCAACCATCAGGGTGGTCTATGCTCCCGTCGCATTCGCAACTCGCCTGCCATCTCTTGCTATGGAGTCAGAAGCATCTGAGGTCGCTTTGCACCATTCACGTCCGAGGCGTGTTCAACCATGGAGCCGACGAGCTCTCACGGCAGCCTCCGCTTCGGGCGAATGGAGACTCCATCCCCAGGTGGTCCAGCTGATCTGGCAGCGTTCGGGGCTGCACAGATAGATCTGTTTGCCTCTCTGGACACAGCCTATTGCCAGTTGTTTTATTCCCTGACCAAGGGCACTCTCGCACGGATGCTCTGGCACACAGCTGGCCCGGGGCCTACGCAAATATGCGTTTCCCCAGTGAGTCTTTGCGCACAGCTTCTGTGCAAAGTTAGGGAGGACGAGGAGCAGGTCTTGCTAGTGGCTCCGTATTGGCCCACTCGGACTTGGTTTTGGAACTGACGCTCCTCGCGACAGCACCTCCTTGGCCCATTCCTCTGAGGAAGGACCTTCCTGACTCAGAGACAGGGCACCCTCTGGCACCTGCGTCCGGACCTCTGGAAACTCCATGTCTGGTCCCTGGACGGACGCTGAGGTTCTAAGTGATTTCCCAGTCGGTTGTAGACACTATCACTTCTGCTAGAGCTCATTCTACGAGGAACCTCTATGCTCTGAAGTCTCTGAACCTGTTTGTCGAATGGTGCTCCTCTCACTGAGAGGACCCCGATCATGTTCGGTCAGGGCTTTCCTTCCTGCAAGAGGGCTTGGAGCGAAGGCTGTCTCCCTCCACCCTCAAGGTGTATGTTGTCGCTATTGCCGCACATCACGATGCAGTCGATGGTAAGTCTTTGGGGAAGCACGACCTGATCGTCAGGTTCCTGAGGGGGGCAAGGAGACTGAATCCGCCTCAGCCTTCCTCTATACCCTCTTGGGATCTCTCCCTGGTACTTTCATCTCTCCGGGGTCATCCCTTCGAGCCCTGCAGTCCTACCACTCCCTTCAGAGATCAGGTAGTGAACCTGCTAGCGCTGCCTTCGGAGGAGGCAGACCCAGCCCTGGCTTTGCTCTGTCCCGTCTGCGCTCTGCGCCTGTACGTGGATGGAACGTGAAGCTTTAGGACCTCAGATCAGCTCTTTGTCTGTTACGGAGGCCAGCAGAAGGGAAAGGCTGTCTCCAGGCAGAGGATGGCCCACTGGATAGTGGATGCCGTCGCCTTGGTTTATCAGTCCCAAGGCGTGCCTTGCCCACTCGGGTTAAGAGCTCACTCCACTAGAGGTGTTGCCTCTTCCTGGGCGCTGACGCACGGCACCTCGCTGACAGATATCTGTAGAGCTGCGGGCTGGGCGACATCCAACATGTTCGCTAGATTCTATAGCCTTCGTGTGTAACCGGTATCTTCCCGTGTACTCGCTTCCAGTAGTCGGTAACGTGAAGAACCTGTTCTAGTGTCGGCTTGCTATGCCACTCCCGCCCCCTGGGCCCGATACATGCATCCATTTGCTCCAGTAGAGTTCCCCGCTTGGTGAACCCTGTCGAGTTCCTCCGCCTCCCTTTGCGGCTTGGACATTGCGGAGTGTTTGATGCAAGGCCAAACGTCCATCTCTGACGTTGATGTTTGGCTGGGTGCCATATGTTGTGACCCCTCCACGTGAGTGGTCCAATACGTGTATTGTCCACGGTCAAACTCCCTACAGTGAGCCTTTGTCTTTTCCTTAGCAGAGTCAGCTCTGCTGTCACCTGTCAGATGAGTCTCCCCCTCTAGGCTGGAGCCATCCCAGGGACTCCATATGTGCACTGCCCATGGCCAGTCCATATGTGTATTTCCACGTAATTCCTCCCCCGCTGGGTAGGTTGTGGCCCCTGCAGCATCCCCTATGGGTTCACTTCCCCAGTGTTGTCTAAATCTTACTGAGTGGGTCTTGCGGAACAGCAGTAGACTCTCTCGGTGCAAGCTCGCCCCTTTCTCCGCCCCAAGGTGTGCCGGGTGGCTGGAGCTTACGCTGGGCGCTGGAAGGGGTCAGTAACTGTGGCATTTTATTTGGGATCCCAATTCATCAGTCACTACTGACGTACGTTGAACGTGACCGACTGAAAGGGAACATCTCGGTTATGAATGTAACCCTCATTTCCTGAAGGAGGGAATGGAGACGTACGTCCCATCGCCACAGTTCCTATGCCTTTGCTGTAGTGCAGACTCATGCTTGTCTCCTCAACGAAAAACAAAGTGCACATGCATCTGCATCCGTACTTATACCCGCTCTGCGGGATGGAGCAGGTGCTATTAATCACGCACGCCAATATCCATTGGCTTGTTTAGTTTACACTCGAAGGTGATAGGGCTCTCTAGCGATATCCCAATTCGTCGGTCACTACTGACGTATGTCTCCATTCCCTCCTTCAGGGAACAAGGGTTACATATGTAACCGAGACGTTTTCATCTAATATTTATATTTTATTTTCAGCTTTTATTTATAGCTAACAATAACAACACTGCATAGTGTGATTTACATACATGACATATTAAAGTTTATTTATTTCTCATCAAGAGCCAAGATGGATTGTTAATGTCAGATATGCAAATGTCAGATTTGGCATCATCTTTTTTTTTTTTTTTTGTGAGATGGTATTGATCACAACCAACAATCAATATTGTTTTCTATAATACAATAAAACTTCTCAGATGTTTTTGAATCCTTCACCATTGTTTTCCCCCACTAATGTCATAAATATGGCAGCAGTGAGTAAAAGGTCCAGTGACTAAAACAGATGAATACAGAAGAAGCACTTCATCCTCTGAAGTACTTATATAACATTGTGTTATCTAAAGTTATCATTTTGGATTGGCCATCTGCTCTTGCCATCATCATTTGTTATTAATGGCTACATCAGATATGGTGTCTTCCACAACGTAAAATGTTTTATCTTTTTTTAATAAAAAGTTATTTCACCACACTGCATAACTCTCATAATCTCTTCTCTCTCTCAACTCACATTATGGCCTGCTCTCATAATTTAAAATGATGTTTCCTGCAAATTTAATGACTCGCAGAGATTAAAGGTTTACATTTCCTCTTCCATATGTCCCAGACAGGTTCAAGAGTGCAATCATAATATAGCTGAATAAGTGATATTGTTCCCCCTCTGATGTTTATGTAATATTTTGGCTAATGCTGTTTTAGCTACCAATAAGAGTATAGCAGTCACATTGGGAGTCACAGAGAACAGAGGTTAAATATCTAGTTGGAGCTTCATTAAGTAAACAAAGAAACAACAAACAAACTAGAGAACCAAATAAAATGTGAACTGAAATTCACAGAAACTCATTATAATATAAATTATATCAAGTTTGAGATAAACAAACGACGGATGTAACAACCATCACTGGACTACCCTACTGATTTAAGGCTTATAATGACAGAAATAGACTATATGGACAAACGTATTGGGAAACACTTCTTAAAGGGTTAGTTCTCCCAAAAATGAAATTTCTGTCATTAATTACTTACCCTCATGTCGTTCCCATGAGCTGGCCAATAATGAGTCGGCGTTCTGACATAGAACCTGGAAGCACTGGACGTAAACAATGTATGAGAATCACACAGAAGAGAAGATATTGTTGAATAAAGTCGTTATTTTTGTTTTGTTTTTTGCGCAAAAAAGTATTCTCGTTGCTTTATAAAATTAAGGTTGAACCACTGTAGTCATGTTGACTGTTTTAACAATGTCTTTAGTACCTTTCTAGACCTTGAAAGTGGTGATTATATTGCTGTCTATGGACGAGTCATATACCTCTCACCAAAATATCTTAATTTGACATGAGGGTGGAACGACATGAGGGTGAGTAATAAATGACAGAATTTTCATTTTTGGGTGAACTAACCCTTTAATTACTGAATTCAGTTGTTCCAATCAGACCCATTGCCATGGATGTATAAAATCAAGCACCTAGCCATGCAGTCTGCATTTACAAACATTTGTGAAAACGAGCTCAGTGAAGTCTGGTACTGTGATAGGATACCACCTTTACAATGGTATTAATATCAGCGAAAAAACTGTGTGGCGGAGGCTTCATGGAATGGGTTTCCATGGCCAAGCAACAGCGTGCAAGCCTCACATCACAAGTACAATGCCAAGCACTGGATGGAGTGGTGAAAAGCACACGGCCACTGGACTCTGGAGCAGTGGAAATGTGTTCTGTGGAGTGATGAATCACGCTTCTCTGTTTGGCAGTCTGGGTTTGGCGGATGCCAGGAAAACGTTACCTGCCTTACTGCATTGAGCCAACTTTAAAGTTTGGTGGAGGAGGGATAATGGTATGGGGTACACCTCTATGCCCCTCACTTCCAGTGAAGGGAAATCTTAATGCTTCAGCATACCAACACATTTTGGACAATGCTATGATTCCAACTTTACAACATTGCACAAAGCAAGGTCCATAAAGACATGGTTGGATGAGTCTGGTGTGGAAGAACTTGACCTGCCCACAAAAAGTCCTAACCTCAACCCCATCAAACAACTTTAAGATGAACTGAACAGTGCAAGCCAGGCTTCTTCGTCCAACATCAGTGCCTGCCTTCACAAATGCTCTACTGCTTTATTATTATTATTATTATTATTATTATTTCAGAATGCGATGTCATTACAGTCCCTGTTATTATAATGGCCAAGTGTCCCAATACTTTTGTCCATATAGTGTGCCATAAAGAAAAAAGACAAAGAAACAACAACAACAACAACTACAAAATCCTTTTATTCTGAATCTCTGACTTTTCAGAATGGAGGGTGAAGGAAATAAAATGTGGTCATGTCGGTTGGGAACATGGAGCTTGTTTTTGATGAATGCTTGTGCCATGACATTTCAAGCTTGGGCAACTGTTGACAATTTTGTTATTCATATCCCTCATAAACAAAGGAAATTAGATACGTAAAATCATCAAAAACTGACTAAAAAGGAACTGGTTTGCCAGGGTACCACCATAAATTCTTCTGCCGTGAAGTCAGTAATCAAATCAGTTCTTTCCCCAGATATTACATTTGTAATGCAAATGTGATTGATGTTGCTTATGCCTGAGCAGAATAAAAGCAGACAGGGGAAAAACTGATGGGTGGAATATATGAATTAAAAATACTGAACATATTTCTCAGCATTTTGTAACACCTTTATGAGTTTTGCCACTCCAAAGTGAACAGATTGTGCACACTGTGCTTTTGATTTTACTAAATGTTCTAAAGTATAAGTGGTTGCATGAAAATGATTTAGCTGCATTTAGATATACAGTATTAGTTGAATTTACTCGTTGGTTTTCGGTTATATCATCTCAATTATACAGAGTAAAGTGATTAATTTAAACCATATCATACTTATTCCATATAAATGAGTACTGTATATGAGACAGCTAATGGGAAATAAACACTTTATCCCAGTAAAGGGTCAAATTAAGAAAATTACAAAATAAAATACACCCCAACTCCTACATCCACTGACAAAAGGCTCAACAGTATGAGTGTTTCACTTGCTTTTGCAATTAAAAAATAGTGTGCGAACTGTAAAATGTATTTAGGAACACTCATTTAAGCAAAAAAAGTTGATGTGATGAAATTTTGGTCTGGTTTCACAGACAGGGCTTAGATTAAGCCAGGACTAGGCCTTAGTTAAATTGGGATATTAAAATAGCTTTTATAAATGTGCCTTAGAAAGGAAAAAAAAAAAAAAGTAATATATATAAATATATATATATATATATATATATATATATATTACTGGTGTGCATGACAAAACAATGGCACTGGCATATTTAAAGATTATGTCAGTGCAAGTTGCATTCAGTTAAGACAGCTCAAATATGCATTTTAGTTTGGGACTGTGAAACCGGGCATTAAAGTGATAGTTCACACAAAAATGAAAATTATCCCATGATTTACTCACCCTCAAGCCATCCTAGGTGTATCTTCTTTCAGACGAACACAATCAGAGATATATTTAAAAATGTTCTTGCTCATCGAAGCTTATAAAGGTTGTGAATGGGGGGCCACATTTTGAAGCAAAAATGCATCCATCCATAATAAAAGTAATCCATACGGCTCCAGGGGGTTAATAAAGACCTTTTGAAGTGAAGCGATGGGTTTTTGTAACAAAAATATCCATATTTAAAACTTAATTAACTATAATATCTAGCTTCTGACATACAGCTGTATGCCTCGATTTGCGGCGATTGAGCAATCTCTGACCCGTCGCAATGACGAACGTGGAAGCATAGAGGATAGAGCAAAACAAAACACCAGTCATGAATTAGAAGTCTAAAACGAGAATTAAAGAGAAATGTCGGAGGATTTCGATATAAGAGAAGAGGAGCTTGAGTTTGTTGCCCAGCCCTATTTGTTTGAACCGCGAGAGGCGTCTAAGCTTACAATACTACTACATCCTGCGTCATAAAGTTACTCATTTGGCGCAATTCGACTTGCGCAGTATATGCATACGGTCGTCCGCCGGAAGCTAGTTATTTGAGTTTATAAAGTTTTAAATATAGATATTTTTCCACTGGAGCCGTATGGATTACTTTTATTATGGATGGATGCATTTTATTTTTGCTTCAAAATGTGCCCCCCACCCCTTCACAACCATTATAAAACTTGGAGGAGCAAGGATATTTTTAAATATATCTCCGATTGTGTTCTAAGAAGATAGTCATATACACCTAGGATGGCTTGAGGGTGAGTAAATCATGGGATAATTTTCATTTTTGGGTGAACTAACCCTTTAAGGTCATGGTGTAACAAACGTCTTATTGATAATTTTAAGAGGTCTTAAATTTCGGGATGGAAAAACAGGAATTGCAATGCAGCCCAATGTGACAAATGGATATAAGTGCTGCATGTTTCAAAGTAAAAAATGTAGTGCAGTATGATCTGCTGTTGATGAATTGTATCAATGTTTAATTTATGGTGTTTATATGTTGTAGATGGTTGTAAGAGTGCAGATTTTATCTCCCTCATAGACATTTCAAAATAAGAGTCCTGATGTATTTCTGGGACTAAGAACATTATTTAACACATTATTGTATATATAGATTTAACAAGTATCGGTACAATAATTTGTTTATTTACAGTTACACACACACAGAGATTTTAAACTAGGCCTATACATATTTACATAATTATTAAATACAGCTTGAAGTAGAAGTATTGAATGAGATAAATCAAAACTTTACTTGTGTAACCCCTCCTGTACTAACCGCCTGCTCTAAGTGGGACTCGAAACTGGGTCCGCTGGCATGGGAGTCAGGCCCTCTAACAAGAAGGCTAAACACCGCAGTCTCTAACGTCACTCACTAGAGCACCTCTTGAGATCAGAGGAGTGAAGTTTACATGCACAGCTCTTACCGGCCTATGTCTGTTACACTTGCATAGACTTTTTAAAAATATGTTACATTTACGAAAAAAAGTTTCAGCCTATTAGTCTCAGTTAAGAAACAAAACCAAAAGGATTTTATTCATATCTCCACAACAGTAAAGAATGAGACTCCAAATTGTACCGTTTCCTTTAATGGTCTGTGAGAAGCCATAAAGAAAAACACCTAATTAAAAACTTCAATGCCAGTTTTCGACATCTAGACACGTAGTTGCTTCTATGAATAATAAACACCTTTAACTCCAGTGCTCTCCTGCCCCTCAAAGCCAGCACAGCATGTTGACCGAGGTATTATCTGGTTAGTGCAGACCTACAATGCTTAGCCAGGTGAAACAGATACACAGACTGTACAAACACAAGCTCCATTCCTTTCTTTTTTCCCTTCTTTACACGTACACGCTTATGCCAGGGAAACCATAATCCTCTGCAGTAAATTGAAGAATGACACACAAACGAACACACAAGCACACATGTGCATAGCATGTCAGTCTGACATTTATATGGCAGTGACTGTTTTGATTGCTATAACATGAAGGACCCAAGGACACATAGGGCCCATCAAACTAATAGGAACAGCTTTACGAGGGTCCCACAGTGTTTGTACACATCATGAAGATAAAACCCCTGGAGTCTAAGAATCCCTTTTCCAAACAAACCCAGCATGAAAAAACACTACTCGTACTGCCCTACATAATATTTTAGGGAAGATTTATGTTAAGTCTTTGTTGTCTCATTTAGATCAAAACAGACATGAGATGAAAACATCTAATATTGAGATGCATCACGTGACGTGAATGTTTAACGTGTTTAAATAGCTTTTTGTGGCAACATGGTGCAGCTGGTGGCCTCCATGTGTCCATTTATACCAATTTACTCTGATATCTAAAGATTAAAGGGAGGATTGGGGTTTTGAAGTTCTGTATGTGACGCCCGTGATAAATGGTCCCATGCAAGATCTGTCTGTGACACAATATCTTATGATGTATAATCTAAGAGGCAAGCCAGTGGTCATGATAACTGATATACTGAACAAAGTAAAAAATAAAAATAAACAAATAAATAAAAATTCATATTTTAATATACAGACATAATTAATTATTATTTATTAAAGTATTTATTTTTGATTCAGTTGATTTGTTTTTAGCTATTTATCACATTTCTTTTTTTAAGTCACCATGAAATCAAAATGCACAATTCTTCCTCTTAATCAAAATAACTCCAAAACCCCTTCCCTCTTGCAGCCTCATCTCTTCTCTTCTCTGATGACACGTTTACTGGCGTGAGGGCGGGACAACCTGTCAGTCGTATGACATCACAGTGATAGCAAACCACAACGATCAACCATCCAATCAATTCCTGATGGACAAAATCATGTCCCGCCCTACATTTTCTTGTTTGAGAAGCAGTTTCATTTGGATATACAGTATGTCACAATAAGGGGAGAAAAGACTATCACAACTTCAGTTTCATGCCAACTTTAAGGATAGAAAATCGCAATAGCATTTTTAGCTATATTTTAGCAAATTTTATACACTGCCCGGCCAAAAAAAAAAAAAAAGGCGCTTTTATTTTAATTGGCAAATACTTAAGAATCTATGAATGGATCATTATTACAGTGATTATTATGTTTCTAGCATGTTATATGTTTGGCAACGGTTCTTTTAACCCTTAAAGATGGAGTGTGTAGCTTTTCATTTCTTAAACAACCATGTAGGAAGACACATCATGGCCATATTCCAGGACGACAATGTCAAGATTCACCAGGGTTAAAATTGTGAAAGAATGGTTCAGAGAGCATGAAGAATCATTTTCACACATGAATTGTCACCTCTGAGTCCAGACCTTAATTTCATTTAAAGTCTTTGGGATGTGCTGGAGAAGACTTTACAGAGTACTCACCTCTTGCATTGTCAATACAAGATCTTGACCAAAAATGTATGCACCTCTTGATGGAAATAACATTTATTTCCATCGAGAGGTGCATCATTTTTGGTCAAGATCTTGTAACACAGAAACACTACAGATCTCACAGAGTAATGGGCTTAATTCACTGCAAACATCACAAAAACACATAAGATAAACACAAACAAACACACATAAACAGCTATTGGCAAGACCAGAGCCTAAAAAGGGCCAAAAACCAAACCGAAGCATGACGGATGTCCGTCTGCCTGAGCAAAATATCAGCCCCAGAGTGCAGTCGTGCATAACATTAAACAAAAGCCATGAGAAACGGAATAATCAACACGTACACAATCGGAAGAAAAACCAACAGCGCTCAAATACAAAAGCCTCTTACGTGCCACAATTACACATGGTAAACTAAAACATACAAACACTTTCTCTCTCTTCCACAAGCTGATAAGCCAATCAGAAGCCAGTATTCCTGGTTGTGAGCTTTGATGGATGGCCATTAGTAACATGCCAGGACCATCACAGGGGGAAACTGCTCTGATTAATGTTCAGGGAGTTCAGAGCACACACACAAACAAGCATGAAAACATAAATGCACTAACAAATACTTACTAATTCAAATGTGTACACAAAAACATAAATATTAAAAAAGATCCTCATACATATTCACACAGAGAACCACACCAGAAAACACATATGAAGAAATACTTATAAATCTGAAAGGCATCACATTAGCACGTTAGTGCAACGTCTGACCAGGGGAAGGGAAGTCTTCCCTTCAGTGATATTTATAGAGGGACCAAGTCCCCAGAGAGAGTATGCAAACACAGAGACTCTACACACCAGGAAAATACAGTCATATGCATGACCACATGGGTATTTGTTGAAGACACGTTGACAAAACAGGAAAGCACACAACATATTGCTATTTGTGCAGTGACTCATCGAAACGCATTGAGGAACGCTGATGTTTGCCGTCCAATAATTATTAATCTCTCGAAATCAGTGTCTTCATACACATGAACATACGCACGTATGCACATGCTTGTAATTTCACTAATGCTCGTGATAATGGACTGCAAATTTCATCAGAAACAAAGGGCTTTACCAAGAATGGGGTCGACACCTGAGGCAAAGCCACGTTTGCCATATTGTAATGTAATGATTTTATGATCCAACCATACATCATGTTTGCTATCCTGGCTTCATTAAACTTTCAGGTCCCTAAAGAAAACACAAGCCAAATGTGATTTTTCTTGTGGGGGTCATGCTTGGGTCCGTGAATTAACGCTTGCCAAGTGCCAAAAAGTGCAGAACTCGCCAGATGGTTGAGAGCAGCTACATAATATATGATTTAAATCAAATTATATAACGATAGTCAGACCCCCACTGATGGGAGTGACAATAGTGACTCAAGTCAAAGACACACAAAACATCTATTAAAGAAAATGTCACAACTTGCACTTTAACAACTTTAAGCTTTTTAGTGGGAAATTAACTGTTTTTTCCATATAGTGAGATGGCAGTTATGATATTCACAGACACTAGTTCATATTGCGATTTGATTAAGCATCCAGCCCTACTTTTGCTGTATTCATCCAAATTTTGCCAAATTCTGTGCCATTCCGCATTATACAGTGAATACCATTTTTATGGCTGCATTCCATGATATCGGCCTTTTTTCTGCATTACAGAAATCATAGGTCCCTAGAAATATTCCTCACATTAAGAAACCGAAAAATGAAATGTATGAAAATGTTTGAAGGAAAAACATTAAAATCTGCTAAATAATTCTATTAATAAATAGAAGATGTATACCAGCCATGTACTGTGTTCTTTGATAAAAGAATATTTAGAAAAAAAAACTGGGTAAAATGCAGTTTTTATGGCTAGTAAGGAATAAGGCTTGTAAATTCATGCGCCACTGGCAACTTTTGCCAATAAATAAATAAATAAATAATTGCTTTATGACAGTCTGGACTGCTAATAGAAAATGAGTGTGTGAAGTTGTTATGAATCCTCCCTATCCAGCAGCTGTCTCATTTTTCAGTTTAGTCTGAAATGACAGCAATCATTTCAGTAGCAGTGGTTCAGCATCACCCTGTCTTGCCCTGATGAATAATATCTTGTAAATGAATAATGTGTATGAAATGCCTTCATACATCACATTGTCTTGTCAGTGTCAAATGCCATGTTTAACTCCTAAAAGCAATCATTAATGAACTGTGAAATAAAAAGACAAACTTTACTCTCTAAAGCCGCTGCTCATAGAGCGTGTGAGTACTGAACTGAGTTCTTTTTGCCACTTTATTGGGCTCGAATGTTAAAATACACACACTTATGTGTCAAAATGCCCGCCTTTCCATCCTTTGTATCCTTGTAAACACAGTCATTTATGTCTTAAATGAATGTAAAAGGTTCAGAAAGAAAATGCATGTGTAACAGTAGGATCTATATTGGATCCGTGCATTTGCTCTTAAAGTGACAGCAGCCTAATAAACATGCTGCCGTCTGTCATTAATGTTATTCAAACAACAAAAGTGAGAAAATATCTGAACCAATTTTGTGACTTAAATAAGAATAAATGTATTTTTAATTATATCGATCAAAAGTGACAGTAAAGACATTTATAATGTTACAAAAGATTATATTTCAAATAAATGCTGTTCTTTTGAACTTTCTACACTTATGTGTCAAAATGCCTGCCTTTGCAAGTATCCTCGTAAACACAGTCATTTATGTCTTAGATGAATGTAAACAGTTCAGAAAGAAAATGCATGTGTAACAGTAGGATTTATATTGGATCCGTGCATTTGCTCTTAAATGTCATTAATGTTATTCAAACAACAAAAGTGAGAAAATATCTGAACCAATTTTGTGACTTAAATAAGAATAAATGTATTTTTAATGTACATGAAGACTGTGCAGTGTTTTTTTATATATTTGATTACTTTATACAGTTTATGTTGTATTTATTATTTCTAGTGCTTTAAGTTTTTCTAGTAAGTCTATTTCATTTGTGTCTTTGTTCTATTGTAGTTTGTTGTCCTATTGTTTGTAATAAGTTTCTTTATTCTTATTTAACCACTGACTGTTTACTTGTCTTCAGTAAGCTTGAGGTTTTTTTTTTTTTTCTTTACTTAGGCTAGTATTAGTTTTATGATATTGAAATTATAAAATTTCAATGGTATCAAAAATGTTTATATCATAAATACCTTATTCAAAGTAAATTAACTGTATTGTGATATATATTATTATCGTGAAATAAAATAACTTATATCGTGATATAAGATTTTGGTCATATTGCCCACCCCTATTTTAAGTAAATATTACAAAAATATTAAGCTGCTTACAACACTGATAATAAGAAATGTTTCTTGAGCAGCAAATCAGCATATTAGAATGATTTCTGAAGGATCATGTGACACTAAAGACTGGAGTAATGATGCTGAAAATTCAGCTTTGCATCACAGGAATAAATTACATTTAAAAATACATTAAAGTATAAAACAGTCATTTTAAACTGTAAAAATTCTTTAAAAACATAAAAACTTGTAATGACCATAAACTGTTGAAAGAAGTGCATATTGTCAAATAAATAAATAGTTAAACAACTATTTATTTGTTGATTTGTTGATTAATTGATTGATTGATTGATTGATTTGTTTGTTTGTTTGTTAACAAATCAATCAATCAATCAATCAACAAATCAACAAATAAATCAATAAATAAAAACTTATTATCATACACATCTTTGTAAATTTAATTTGGTCTATGGATGCAAAAATCAATATCAGTTTTATCCACAATCTCAAAACTCTAACTGGCTTTTTCATTCTGCAGATCAGAACGCACAAGGGACAAAAAGTTTAAATAAACTGTCTACAATAATGCTTTTAGCTTGCTCTTAACGGAAGAACTGACATACACTCTGACCCTACTGTGCCATTTTCAACATGAACAAATAACACAACTGGTAAACATATACACTACTGATAACTCCTTTTATTCTTTTCTATAGGCAAATTACCAGGAGCTTCAACAAATTACGGATGACAGAGAGTCTCATATATATGTGTAAAACTCCCAGAAGTACTCTGTGTTGATGAAATCATATCTCCAGAACTGGAAACAGATTTACTGAACAACAAGAGAGAGAGAGAGAGAGAGAGAGGGAGAGGAAGAAAGAAGGGGTAAGAGTGCTGCCAGATTTATAGACAAGAAGAGGCAGAGAATTAAACAGAGGAAGTCACTTGGAAAAAGCAGCACTAATTCCAGAAGTGGCTCTCTGGGACATAAAACATGACACAAGAAAAAAAGGGAGAGCATGACATAAAAAAAATGCAAAAAAATAAAAAATAAAAAAATAAATAATAATCTACTGAAAGATGCATTTAGATATGGTGGTAAGAAGCTAGCAAAGAACCACTTAAGAGGCACGTTTCTAATTTTCACAAAAAGAAATGAACAAACACTCAGAGA
Organism: Hypophthalmichthys nobilis; assembly: GCA_037950665.1. Lineage (NCBI taxonomy): Eukaryota > Metazoa > Chordata > Actinopteri > Cypriniformes > Xenocyprididae > Hypophthalmichthys > Hypophthalmichthys nobilis. The sequence goes on along the minus strand of CM075473.1, from coordinate 21,406,603 downwards.
GGCTCTTCACCATATGCTATAATGAGTAGTGCATTAGAAACAGTGTGCCCAGGGACAAAACAGAATCAAGCTCTAGGGAAGCTGTATCGGTCAGAGGAAGTGTATCACTACTGCTTGTTATAAAACTGATCCTTTTTTTATTATTATTTACTCAAATAATTCAAATCCTTCTGTAATTGTAGTGTTAACACTAAAGGAATGTGGAAAGCAGGTTGGGGCCGAGAGCCAGGGGAACGGAGCGAGGTCAGTGTGCACGAGTGTTAATGAGCATCACCTGCGCTCCACATCGGTTTCAAGTCTTACGGAGGGAGCTCCAGAAGGAAATAAGGAGGAGTGACGGCAGTGCAAGATGCGAGAGGACTAGGCCTGGACTTTATTTTGTGTTTTATGATGTTTACAGTTGCAAGAAAAAGTATGTGAACCACTTGCAGAATCTGTGAAAATGTTAATAATTTTAACAAAATAAGGGAGATAATACAAAATGCATGTTATTTTTTATTTAGTACTGTCCTGAGTAAGATATGTTACATAAAAGATGTTTACATATAATCCACAAGACAAAAAAAATAGCTGAATTTATTAAAATAACCCCATTCATAAGTATGTGAACCATTGATTCTTAATACTGTGTGTGGTTACCTGGATGATCTACGACTGTTTTTTTTTTTTTTGTTTTTTTTTTTTTTTGTGATGGTTGTTCATGAGTCCCTTGTTTGTTCTGAGCAGTTAAACTGAGCTCTGTTCTTCAGAAAAAATCTCCAGGTCCTGCAGATTCTTCAGTTTTCCAGCATTTTTTGCATATTTGAACCCTTTACAGCAGTGACTGAATGATTTTGAGATCCGTCTTTTCACACTGAGGACAACTGAGGGACTCAAACACAACTTTTAAAAAGGTTCAAACATTCACTGATGCTCCAGAAAAAACATGATGCATTAATAGATGGGGGTGAAAACATTTGGAATTTGAAGATCAAGGTAAATTGTATTTAATTTGTCTTCCGGGAAACATGCAAGTATCTTCTGTTGCTTCCGAAGGGCAGTACTAAATGAAAAAAAATGATATTCAAGAGAAATAAGAAAAATTTGGACCTCTTCATCCTGTTCAAAAGTTTTCACCCCCCGACTCTTAATGCATCGTGTTTCCTTCTGAAGCATCAGTGAATGTTTGAACCTTTTTTAAGAGTTGTGTTTGAGTCCCTCAGTTGTCCTCCATGTGAAAAGATGGATCTCAAAATCATTCAGTCACTGTTGTAAAGGGTTCAAATATGCAAAAGATGGTGGAAAACTGAAGAATTTTTGGGACCTGGAGATTCTTTCTGAAGAACAGAGCTCAGTTTAACTGCTCAGAATAAACAAGGGGCTCATGAACAACCATCACACAACAAAAAAACAGTCGTAGATCATCCAGGTAATGACACACAGTATTAAGAATCAATGGTTCACAAACTTTTGAACTGGGATAAATTCAGCTATTTTTTTGTCTTATGGATTATATGTAAACATCTTTTATGTAAAATATCTTACTCAGGACAGTACTAAATAAAACATAACATGCATTTTGTATGATCTCTCTTATTTTGTTAAAATTTTGCACATTTTCACAGATTTTGCAAGTGGTTCACATACTTATTCTTGCAACTGTATGCTCTAGTCGTCCGTGAGGGGCTGCCGCTTTACTTTCATTTTGATGAATTAAAGTTACGTAAATCATTTACAGGTTCCCTCCTCCTTCTTCCCTGAGCCTTTAACATTGTTACAAGGAATATGTGCGTTATGTAAAAGTCTTTCTATAATACAGGCATATACTGCGGCAAGCAAACAAATTAAACAACTATCTTTAAAAATAGAATTCATTTTCACTAATAAAAAATAACACCACACACGTTTACTTCTAAATGAGGACATTCCACAAACTTCTGTTGTAAATACTACAACCTAACCCTAACAGAAAACGTTTAAGTTTACTCACGTAACCATGGTTCCCTAAAATAATGGAAATGAGCCGACTGATGACCTGCGGGAGCAGGGTTATAGGAGGGAAGGCATAAAGGCACCAACATGGCCATAACAGAGCCAGTGCATCCATGTCCTTCAAGAAATACATTTGGAAGTGGGATTTCTCTTTCGTCGCAAAGAGGTCCACATCCACCTGACCGAAGGTGCGCCATATCACTTTGACCGCTCAGGGAAGGTCCGCTGCGTGACAGCATGTCCACTCCCACATTCGAGGAGCCCGGCACGTGAACCCATTGGAGGAGACCGGCACAACCCCTCTGTGCCTATTGGAGAAGACAGCTTGCCAATCTGTATAGAGGCTGAGACCTGAGACCTCCTTGGTGGTTTATGAAGGCAACCACCGTCCTGTGGTCCTACAGGACATGATGACCTCGGAGTTCCGGCTGGAACTCCTTGAAGGCCAGAATTAACGCCATCATTTCCAGGTGGTTGATGTGCTGATTCAACATAGGAGTCGTCCATGAGCTGAAGGTTATCCTGCCGTCACTCAGGGCGCCCCAGCCTATCTTGGAGGCATCTGTCATGACTACTTTCCTACTGGCAACTGAACCCAGCAGCACCCTGTTTTGGTAAAAGTGGGGGCGATTTCCAAGCGACCAGGGCTCTGACACAGCTCCTAATCTTTAAGGCGCACTCCTGAGAGAGCCAAGCCTTAATTTGGGCTGAGTCGAAGTCTGCTCCCAGGAACGGAATCTATTGGCTGGGAAGCAGCGAGCTCTTGCCAGTGTTAACCCTGAAACCCAAGTCTTGCTGGTGACTGAGGAACAGGGATCTGTGGGTGCATAGCTCCTGTTCTGATTGGGCTATAAAAAGTCAATCATCAAGATACCTGAGGATGCAGATTCCTGTCTGCCTCAGAGGGGAAAGAGCTGTGTCAATGCACTTCATGAAATTACGCAGAGCTAGAAAGAGTCCGAAAAGAAGGACTGTCCTGCAGAGCGTAGAAGGATGCGCAGCTTTAGTCTTCCAGCCAATAGCCATGGGCGGGCAGAGATGCGCAGCGACAGCTTCTTCCACTAATGGGAGCTTTGTGTAGCCTTTTTCTTTGGTGCCATCAACCGTGGAGAGAGCGGCCGACTAAGAAGAGTGGATGCATGCCGAGTACGGGGGTGCTCCACATCTTATTGTGTTCCTGATGGACCTCTGCAAAAAAAGGGGTTGGGCACTGACGAGGGGCCTGCTGGCGGCACCCTGGCTGCAGGAACCACTCGTCGAGTAGGCTGCGGGTGGGCTCTTCTGGGTCCGATCAGTCCAAGCCAAGCTCTTCGACAGCTTTAGTGAGGACTTGCATCATTTCATAGTCCAAATAATGTCACGCTTCATCAGCCTGCTCAGGCAGCAGAGGGGCGGAGTCATTGTACAGAATTCGCCCACTTTTCACAATAAGAAGCGGCAAGTGACACAGAGTCTAGTTCCTCCTTCGATCTGCCGAATGAGATCATGCCGTTCACGCCAGATGAGGGGCGTTGATCTTCACGGGTGAAAAACAGAGGGGACTCGTCAACATGAGGAGTGAGCGAGGCACGCAGACACTGGGCCGACGTGAGCTTACGTCCACCTCGATGCTCAGCTGGGCAGCTTAGTTTCTTCTTTCACCTCGGCTCAAGAGGGCGATCTATGTGCGCGGTGTGGTGAGTTTCAGCTTCTCACAGTGCAAGCAGAAGAGCCGCCTCAGCGTGGGCGTGACCCAGGCAAGAGGCGCACTCAGAGTGCTCATCCAGAGCAGGCAGCATGAGCTGCATTCATGGCATGACATTTGCAACAACGTTGCTGAAATTGCTCTAAATTTGCTCTTTTATGTATCGCCGGATGGCCGCAGGGGAAAACGCTCAGTCAGCTTGCTTATAGAGCACTGTTTTAGTCTGCTTGCTTGCAAAGCAATCAGCTTGCTTGCAGAGCACTATCAGCTCGTCTGCAGAGCGCCATTCAGTCAGCTTGCTGGCAGAGCGCCGCTGAGTCAGCTTGTTTGCAAAGTGTCCAACCCCGCCCGTTTTGGCGGGCTGAAATGCCATTTGTCTGTGAAACTCACAGACATGAACCAATAAGGCTTCAAGATTTGGAGAAAACAGTTTTCCCCATAAGCGTCAGCTTAAAAGCAGACACAATGCGACCATATTGAAAGGGAACTTTCTACATTGTCACAAATAAAAAGTTTTCGTTTTTAATTTTTTATTTTAATTTATTTTTTCTCAAGTGAGGACATCCCCAAAAGAAGGATTTGTCAGATTTAGCTCATTTCTGAAAAAAAAAAAAAAAAAAAGTCCCCAAAATATGGTTTAAGTGTGTAGTAGGTAGACTCACACACTTAAAGGAAGGGTAGGTGGTTTCGTTCAAAAAAAAAATGTATTTCTCATGCTGGTTAAAAGTTGCTTCACATCCTGATAGCAATCATTACGTTAAGTGGTCTACATGTATTTATATGTACTTTATGTGCGCTAATATACTGTACGCACGTTGTTTGTGGAAAGGTGTAGGATCATAAAATGTTCAAGGGCAACGTTACAATGTCCTATTGCTCTTTAAGTTGTTTATGTTGTTTATTGTAATATGTGCTTTGAGACATGACATAGTTTAACTCCGTCTACCGTGATGCTTTTGTTTGCTCCCTGCTGTGTGCGTTCATGTGTTTTGGAGGAGGCATGGCTTTAAAGATGTTCTGAAGTGAGGGTGGGATCTTATACTTTCAAAGCTAGCTCACTATTGCTAGCCTCTCCGAAAATTACCTACCCTACCTTTAAAATGTGTTATTTCAATGTGAAACTCTCTTAATATTTGTTTTTATTTATTAATTTTAAAAACTAAATCAGAAATGTGCTTTGCATTTATATCCACTTATATTCGCAGAATGACAACAATATAATCAAAGTGCAAAATACAAAAACCCCAATTGCATTTTTACTCTCCAATCGGTGCCTGTTTAAATTTTTCTAAAAACCCATTTATAATCCTCCATTTCCTGATTCCTGTTTATCTCCTCAACACTAATATTTTTACAAGTCAGCCATGATCCTCTTGCATGGTCCCCTGAGGCATGGTCAGCGTTAGCTTTTGCGCTTCAAATTCTGCCCAGAACTCTTTGTATTGGTCTTTCTGAGAGCAAAACATTTTTACACATCTAAATCAGCCACTCTCACACCTCCCACCAAACTGCAGACGTGCTTTTTAAGATGGTACTTTTTAAAGTGACGTTTTTTCCCACCACTCAATATAGGTCAGTTTCTACAGAACTCTTGACATTAGTTGTCTTTAATCCACTCCAGCCACAGCAGTCAGCTCTTTCAGCCTGACTTCACTTTCTAAATGCTTCTTTTATTGATCCTTCTATGTTTGCTACCAAACACTTTAACACATTTTTCTAGCATTTTCACCATGCATTATATCTCAGACTAACATAATGCCCCATTTTTGCAGAATGTCTTCATTTTCACACCTTCCTATTCACATCTAAATCAAAAATCACATTTGTATTAGCCTACAAATTTATGTTATTATCCAGAAAGTATGATGGCTTCTTCAAAAATGTTAGAAGCAAATATGCCTGCAAGACAAGGACGAGGCAGAGGGCCGTGAGAATGGGTCAAGGCCAGTGGCGCGAGTGTTAATAAGCGTCACTTGTGCCCTGCACCAGTCTTGAGTTTCTCACAGAGGAGCTTTGGGAGCATAAAAGGAGGAGCAACAGTGGAGGAGGAGAGAGGACCAGGCCTGGACTATATATGTTATGTTTTGTTTATGTGTGTGTGGCAGCCGTCCATGAGGGGCTGCCGCTTTACTTTTGTTTTGTGTTTGTTTATTTTATATGATTATTAAAGCGTCTGAAATGTTTGCCAGTTCCCGTCTCCTTCTGCCCTGATCTACAGCTGAATAAATATATTAACGGTCCGTTTTAAACAATATGTCACATTAAAAAACAAGTTTACATTTTTACGAGCTTTAAAATTACAAGAAAAATATGTTAAAGGAATAGTTCAGTCATCATTATTCACCCTCATGTTGTTCTAAACCGGCAAGACTTTTTTTTTTTTTTTTTTTTTTTTTGGGGGGATTTGTTTTTTTTTGTTGTTTTTTTGTCTGCTATTGTTTTGGACCCCATTGACTTTCATTATAAACAAAGCTAGAAAATTCTTCAAAAAAGCTTCTTTTATAGTACCTGTCAAATTTTTTTTTTTATGTTTTTGAATGACATCTTTTATGCTCACCAAGGCTGAATTTATTTCATCAAAAATTCTGTACAAATATTGTGAAATATTATTACAATTTAAAATAATTGTTTTTGCTGCTTAACATTTTTTTGGAAACAATGATACCATTCAAACATCTATGTTAGGATTACAAAAGAGAGAAATTAATACTTTTATTCATCAATGATGCATTAAATTGATCAAAAGTGACAGTGAAGACATAATGTTAAAAAAAATTATATTTAATAAATGCAGATAAATGCTGTTCATTGAACTTTCTAAAGAATCCTGAGGATTATGTTATACTAAAGACTAATGATGCTGAAAATTCAGCTTTGTCATCACAGGAATAAATTACATTAAAAAAATGTAATATTTCCAAACTTTTGACAGGCACTGTATGTTCTGCCAAAGAAAGAAATTTAGGAATGACATGAGGGTCAGTTAATGAAGACCTTTGACCTTTTAATGCAGGATACTGTATCCATGTTTATAGAACATATTCATTGCAAATGATCAGTTAAGTCAAATGAACAAGTTTCAGCTGTATGATTTCAAACTTGTAGGGTTATGGTGATAATTGAGCTATGACCCATATTCAATTAAGCCTCAATCAGATCCACAAACCCCGCGGTTTCTACATAATTACACTCTAAGACATTGACAGCTGCAATTTGGTGTTGTTTTGTGGATAAGGGCTTTTAAACTCACACCTCATTGTCTTCTTATTGATTAGAGCCTCTGACTCTAATTGCCCCATTCATAGTCTTTTATGTTCGCAATACCAAAAATACCACATTCTCTGCCGTTGTTAGATGGCAGCATGACAGCGTGCCACACAGAATCTTCCATTTGACACGGCTGTAATTCATTGCACTGCAACATTGGTGTTAATACCAGCAACTGCCAAGGCTCTCCTATACAGAGGTCAATCAGAATTCAGTATTTTACCTCATCAGCTCAGCAGTAAACATGTCTGCACAATTTTTCTAGAGGGCTTTTCATCTTTCTTACTTCGGAGACGTGTCTAATTTATTTCATTTTCAAATATGCCTATATATCTAGTGTACAGAAACACACATAGAGACAGTCAGACTGTCAAATATTGAGGTGACAGCTGCATATAAATTGGAGGTTAAGGGTAGTCACAATAAATGGACACCCTCAAGAATCACCGCAGTCTGTTTACAAAAATGACAAACACCACAGGGGTATTCCAGAAACCAGGTTATGCAGATGCATGTTATTTAATTAATATAGTTATAAATTTGTTACAGTTACAGTTATATAATATACAATAGCCTATTATACTATGTTTATAAACATTTAAATATTACCTTGTTATAACAGTGCTTTAGAATATTTGTTTGTTTGTTTTTTCCTTTTTGTAACGGGATGTATTTTTTTTTCTCCTTTTTGCTAGAATGTATTTCTATAATAAAATACATATGTGATATATTATTAAATAATTAGCATCAACAATATAACAATATAATTCTCAGTGAATAAAGATTATTTATTAAACGAAAAATGATTGCACAACCACCAAATAGGTGGCGATGTGCACTAAGTGGGTTATGTAAATCGCCGTTAAACTAAAGAAGAAGGAGGAAGTAGCGTCTGTTTCCATGGTGAATCATCGATTCATCACTCTGTTGAGAATGTCTTGTGTGTTAACCGGGAAAATACTCTGGGTTGGCTGAACTTACTCCCAGATGCGTTTTTGGAACCAGCATACCTCGAGTAAGGTTTGGGTTAATCAACCGAGAGTTCAGGGTATATGTGACGGTGAAAGTTAACCTTGCTTTCTGGAATACCCAGATGAAATAACCTGTTTGAATCTGATTAGCTTGTGCAACAAACTTCCGTATTCTGTAAAACAGGTTGCATCGCTTCCAGTTCAGATCTTTTGTATGTGCTTCGTTTTACTCAAGATGACTTATAAGGAGCGAGCAAAGATGAGCATAACTGTCTATCGCATATGCAGTTTAATATCTCAAAATATTTTTTTTTCTCAACAATATACGGATATTAAAATTGAATAAAATGCCAACAGTAAAAATAACTAGCTTAGCTGTGTAAGGAACCCCCCCATCAGCCCAAAAACGGAATCCGACGGCCTGGGCGAAGGTTAACGCGTGTATGTCTTTTCAGCGCCCCTGTGAAGTTCACGTAATTTCACTCGTTTAATCTGACTCCAATTTCAAATGATTATTACTCTTAGGTTGTGTTTCCAGTTAGAAATTAATCATTTGTTATGTATTAATTTAGATATTTGATTATTCTGGGTATCCCATATTTTCAATTATTCGTTCATTACGGACCCATATCACTTAGATACGTCACTTCGGCCGATTTGAGTGCGATTCACGATCACAAATTCGCCAGTTCTGATGCTTAGTCAGAGGGTGCAGAGTTTACTAATGCATTTGAGTCGAACCGCCACATGCTTGTTCATACAAAAACACAGTTTTCTTAGTCACGATACTGCAACTTGCTAAGCCAGTTGATAGACAAAAATCAAAAGGTCCCATGATGTGCTTACATGCTCCTTTCATGGGCCTTTAGTTTTAATCTATCCTGACGCAGATTTGCGGAAATATGGACTCCAATAATCTACTGGTCATAATGATTTCAGAAGAATCCAGAGTAAATCAAATATAACATTTTATTTTGTCAAGTAAAATGTATCATGTCAATTACATAGTTGGACAATTAGAAGCCAATTCAGAAATAATAAATGCATAACATCAATTACTCAAAGAAATGCATATACACACAGTGATGTGTGAATGTCTTCAGACATTCAACCATCTCTGCATGGGGGCTTCTGGCTACAGAAGATCCCACATGACTGCTTGCACTTTACCTTATATACCCAGACCAGAACAAAGGATTTGTAGATATTTACTACGCCAACACCTGTTTTGGGGTGAGAGGGGTGGGTTATCAGATCTCTTGAAGAGACAAATGCATCCTGTAGATGTTATGAGGGCAACGCGTTGTCCTATGCTATTTCTTTGAGATCTTCTCTCCAGATGAGTTTTATTGCTTTATTGCAGGGCACTTGATCTCAGTTTTGTCTTAGCAGGAAAATCAAGTCTTACAGCTGATTATCTTAAAAGTCCACAGATATCGGCATCAGTTCATACTGCTGTTAACACTTTCTCCAACAAGCGGAGAAATCTACTGTCTAACACAACATTTATGCATAAACTTAAGTAATTACACCATTAATTTTCAACTAATTATAGCTATCTATTCCCTGAGACATATTTATCTAAACCAAGTTCAGTCTGGTCAAAACAATTAGCATATTCATTTTTGACAAATTATGGCTATTTATTTTCTCTAATATTATATTAATTTTTGTTGATTATTTCTCTAAACTAACTTAAATACTGTCAAAACAATTAATATACAGTCCACTGTTTATATAACTTTATAATAATAAATAATAATTTTAATAATTATATGAAATTATATGCAGTTGTCATTAAAAGAAATATTGTCATCAGAATTTAAATTTTGTTTATTTATTGACGTTTTGCTCCATTTTGAAGAACTTAAAATAAATTATAGAATTCTTGGAAATAACTCTCTTCCACTATCATGGCATATTTAATTCCAATTTAATATAAATTCCATTTTAATTATTATAATTGATTATAAATGATGATTACTTAAATAATTTCTAATTTGGATTTGGATTACACATTCTACACAGCTAATTCTCTCTGTGTATTCTTATTGTTTGATTGAGTATTTTGCAAACTGGTGTAGGCAACTTTTTCCTCGTCGAAGCAGAGACCAGGAGACGTTGGGATATCTTTCAAGCAGAAGTTACTCTTTATTGAGAAACGCGCTGTGCGTCGCTGTAGTCATCCAAGTCCAACTAAGGCAGTGTACATTGTAGTTTATATACATTCAAGGGGGAGGGATACATACAGTAGAGGTGGAGACAATCTAAACAAAGCATGCAAATGCAGTGCAGGAATCAGCCCATTACCGGCATTTCCCCAGCCCTGATCTAATCAGCATAACAGTGTCATTCAAATGCATAGGTGCTAATCCAATCAGTCTGACAGTATCGCCCATACCTTCACATTATCATAGAGACAAAGGCAGAGCTGTGTCTTGAGCTTGTCATGCCAAATGGTCAGGAAGTACATAAAGACACCTGGGCTGCCTGACTTGATTTTCTTAGAAAGTCATCCTTTTTACCTTAAAATGCTAAATACAATATACTTCACCATAGTATTTCATGTGATGTTATGTCAGGATGTAGGATCAGCAGATCTTAAACAGATTCTTAAATGTGTAATCCCACAGTCCCCCCCTTTGAGAGTTCTAATAACTCTCACATAATACAAATTTAAAACCTTCTTAAATCCCTTCTATACTATAACCTATGTTTGTTAACATAAGTCCCATCTTCCAGTCATGTAACTTGAAATAGTTACAGGCACATACATCTTATTCTGCGTCATGTCCGACATTTACATAAGTGTTGTTCTTTTACTTGAGTAAACTGTTGACACACATATACAACACAGGGTGGTAACATGTTGTATAAACTACATGATGACACAGAAAACCATGTAGCCTAAGCGTGGATGTCTTAAAAGTCCATGACGCCTGAATAGCTGTGGAGTCTGTTCCCTGTAGAGTCCATTTCCAACGCATTTCCATGTCTGTTCCAAGTTGCTCAGATGATTCTTTGTCATTGTGCAACTCCGAGTTGCTCAGATGACTCTGTCGTCATGAAGGTTGTTCATGGATATCTGAGGTGATGCTTTACACCAGGTGCTGCTTATGAGCCATCATGGGATATACACATACCTGCAACACAAGAAATCAAAGAAACAGCGGACCAGCAGTATTCATGCATAGATTTTAGTACGTTAGGCTCTGATCGTATAGTTTTATGTCTAACTCTTATCATAATAAAATTCTAGTGATCGTATAGTGGTTTTGTTCTTCTTTTTCTTAACCTAGTCTTAATCAATTTGACACCTATAGACCAGTAAGGTGGGGATAAACTACTGAGAGGGGGGAAACCTCTGAGGAAGTCTTCACCACAGGGTTGGCCCCCGAGGCCTGTTGCACTTCGGTTCTTCCCTGGGCTCCTCACTGGTCTGTGTGTCCTATTCTCTCCCTGTAGTTAATTTGCAAACTTTACTGTGCTACATCTCCATCTTCCAATGAAACATCAGTCATAGCAGACATCATAACCCATTGAGGATGGATAAGTGACTGAAGTGTGCTGTAGCATAACATTTAAGTTTAAGCTGTGAGTGTACTTAACCAGTGTCCCCCAAATGGTGGAAGTGACAGTCAACTTTCTTTTGTTCAGAATGAGTCTTTCAGCTTTCTTGTAAATTACTGGGGAAATTAAGCACTCACAGCCCAAATGGTTAGCATGTCAGCAAGCTGTTGCTCCAAGAGTTTGGAGTAGAGGGGAGGGGCAGTTTCAATGTAGCAAGTAGACTGAGTAGGAGCTGAGTAAAGCTGTTCATTTCTTTTAATGTCTTTTTGTTTTTCCTACACTCTTTCATCCAATGTCCAGGTTTACCACAGTAATGACAACTGCCTTCTCTCTTAGGACATTTACGTTTCTGATGATTCTCTGTGTTGACCTTAAAGGATGCTGCTGAAATCTTTACTCTTGTCTTGACATCGGAGTCTCTTTCCCAAGTAGCTAACATATCCAAGTTGTTTTGCAGGGTTCCACTGGACCATATTAGGTCTAAGAAAGGCAATGCATTTCTGTATTCTGATAACAGCCCATCAAACCACATGCGGACCAGTGGTCCATTATCCTCTAGCACCTTCTCTGGAGTGTCTGCTATTCCACTGTATGCTGCAGCTGACTGACAAAATCTTTCAGTGTACTCACTTACAGTTTCATCCTTCTTCTGTACACAACTAGTGATCTTTGACCAGTCCACCTTTGGTCCCACAAGGTTCTGTAACACTCTCAGAACTCCTTCTCTCAATTCGCCTTTGCTGGAATACTGAAACTCTGAATTATTTACAGCACTTTCAAAATCATTGAATTTGTGACATTAGCTGGGTGACTTCAGCTAGGGACATATCATAGAGCTTCATTTTATTGGACAACGCTCTCCTAAACTCAGAAAAATGTCTATGCACTGATGGCAAACTCTCAGCAAGTCTTTCTATGGCTTCAGGACCTAGAGTTGTACTGACAGCTTGTAACTGCAATATGGCGGTTGCAGATGGAACTGCGTCAACCCCTTTTACCCTACTCTGAGCCTTTTGTCTTGCTCCACACACTTCAACTGCATTTACATCTTTATCCATCAATCCAGTATTGATATTATCCTCTATTCTACATAAAGACTGTAAGTCAGGATAGCTTTCATCTGACTGTTGGTCATTTAAGTCACTTTTGGTTGATGCTTTGTTATGGCCCAACTTCTGAGTGAGACGAGACACTCGAGTGTGCAACTGTTTGTTCTGCTCTTCTAACTTAGCAATACGTTAGGTTTGTTCTTGTGCAATGGATAGAGTAAATTCTCTGTGGCAGCAGATAATGCCCTTCATATTGTTCTTCCGAATACAAGCACCAAGTACCTTCTTGCATTCTTCAATGGACCAAACTTTTTCTGGATGAATCCCAAATTTCTTTGTCAAATCCAGTCTGACTGACTCAGCTAGTCCACCTTTCTCAGTTGTTGGAATTAGTCTAGCATTCTTTCTCAACATTTTGTAATGTCTTTCTGGCACAACAATACACTTTCAACACTTCCCTGACAGAGCAGAGGATAACCTAGTTAATACACATCGTAATGTATTCAAAATTCCTTGAGGACAACCAATAACTTCTCTGACAAAGCAGAGGGTAACCTAGTGGCTAATACACATTTTCAACCTTCCCTGGTAAAGCAGAGGATGAATCTTTTGTGTTCCCACGCAAAGATATTTGCGTTCCCTTGCTGTGAGCTCGGACAAACCCTTCCTCTTTAATGTCGAACTTCCCGGATCAATAACTCGTGAGCTAAACGTTGTTAAAACACAAATGCAGCTATTTCCAATCATAGTAACCTAGACAACGAGCTACAACAACCCAATTTTCCTCAAATGTGCTTTATAATATATAAATTGGTCTCTAAGAGCAGGCGGCAGAGAGACAAGTCTGAAGGGACCGTCTGAAGAGTGCAAAACCCAAAACCCTTTTGCTCATTTTATATTATGAAAAATACAAATACTCAATAACTTCACTGTAACACACTGTACTATCACCAAATTCAGTTAACACATTACTGCTCTCCTGCTGGTTATAGGTACTACAACACTTAGTTTGGCAAGTAGCACATAAAGGCACAAATGATGTTGGTACGCAGCTTACATACTTACAACAGCTGTTGATTTTGCAAAATTATTCATTTTGTTTCATAATAAATAATCATAAAAGTTATGCTTTTTTTTTTTATCAAACTAAGTGCTCCAGTACAACCAGCAGGAGAGCAGTGACGTATGAACTAAATTTGGTGACAGTACAGTGTGTTACAGTGAAGTTATTGAGTATTTTTCATTATAAAAATTGAGTATTTTTATTATGAAATAACTCACCCACTTCAGCCAAAGGGGTTTGGGTTTTGCACTTTTTAGACGGTTCCTTCAGACGTGTCTCTCTGCCACCTGTTCATAGAGACCATTTTATTATAAAGCACATTTGAGGAAAATTGGGTTGTTGTAGCTCGTTGTCTGGGTTACTATGATTGGAAATAGCTGCATTTGTGTTTTAACAACATTTAGCTCATGAGTTATTGATCCTGGAAGTTCGAATCTGTGAATATATTGGCAACATTACTGAACTCCTTGAGTTAAGTACTGACTGCATTTCTTTATATTTGAGTCCAACAAGTTCAAACTCTATGAGTCGCGCATTATTTGTGTGAAATTTTTAACATATGGAGCTGACTGAAAAACTACTGCCAGCCAGCGGGATATTAAAGAGGAAAGGTTTCTCCGAGCTCATAGCAAGGGAACGATAATATCTTTGCGAGGGAACGCAAAAGATTTGAATTTTTTTTTTTTCCCTCTCATCCCAATTTTTTTTCCACCACCACGTCCCTTTAGGGGCTCCGTACAAACACACACAGTTATTCAAAACCTAAAGCTCTTCTTTCATGAGCTCCTATGTATATTTCTATACAAGATTGAAAGTAATTGTCAGAGAGATGTTGAAAAATTCACAGTAAACACAAAAGCAAGATTGAAACCAAACTTTATTTTTTTTTATTGTAAGCATTTGTGGTTGTGAATACAGTATTACACAGTACGAAAGAAAAGACATACATCAACCATGTGTAGTTGGACAGAAACAATAGTTGTGTTTTGCAAAAAGTGTTGTATGAAATTGAAAACTGAGTCAAAGGCCGAGAATTAGTGTGGTTCTGCAGATTTGGTGTGTGGTTCTGGTATTTGAGTGTCAGGTTTCAGAAATTGTGTGACAAGTAAAGATTTTGTGTGTAAGCAGGTGAGGAAAAAACTATAATTGACCTCTTTCACAGACTGTGATGATGAGTTTTTTTGGTTATCAATATCGTAAATCCTGCAAAGCTTTTTATATTTTAAAAAAAAATGTATGTACATTTATAACACTATACTTAGTATCATATTACCTTTGCATCAAATTGCAAAAAACTAGTTAATGCTGCTGTGAGGGTGTTTCTAATACAGTGACTATGGGAGTGACAGTAAAAATGACATCTTTCTCTCTTCTGACTGCCGTTATCGATCGCTCTCTATTTTTTTCCTCTTTTTGAAAGTTGTGAAAATACTATTGTGGAGTTTTTCTTTTGCTATTTGAGCAAATGGAAACACAAAAAATATATTTAATGTATTCTCTCATTCACCGCTATAGAATTTTACCCAACTATGACAACTTCCGTTTCTGAGAAACCCTGAAATGTGAAAAGGGTCTATATTTTGGTGTCAGCTATTTCAGATAAACCCAAGGTCTGACTACACAAGACTATTAGACAACTTCTTTTCAGTTTCCTTGTCAAAAGCCAATGAAAAGTTTTATGCAAGCCAAAACACTTCTGGTTGAGCCTGTCTCTCTCTGACAGATAGTGGACAGTAATAAGGTGCAAATTCAGTTCAACAAACACAAGCACATTTTGGAAAAGTTGCATGGCAATGTTGCTCAGCCAGGTGGGATGGCAGATAATGACAGAGGACAGAAAGATCTACAACAGTGGTCAAAAACACATTACTGTCATCAACAGCTTTCAAATGACAATTATCCATCAGTAACATTTATGCATTTAGCAGACGCCTTTATCCAAAATGGCTTACAAAAGTAACAGCAGCACTCCACAATTTTGTGTAAAACCTTATGATCATGTTCTCCAGCATGATTTGAGATGATTCGTACAAAGGACTTAAAGGTTTAGTTCACCCAAAAAGGAAATTACTCACCCTCATGTCATCCCAAACCTGTAAGACCTTCGTTCATCTTCGGAACACAAAGTAAGGTATTTTTGATAAAATCCAAAAGGTTTCTGAAGCACACATAGGCAGCAACCTTTGAGGTCCAGAAAGATAGTAAAGACGTCGTTAAAATAGTCAACGTGATGTAGTGAACGCAGTGCAGGTTTCCGTATTTGTTGATTGGCCAATTAGAGGTTTTTATGTTAGAATCCTCTCAATGCTCAAAACACCAGAGTTTTTATGCAGTGCTGAAATTTGCGTGCTCACAAATCCTATTATTATAACACACGAAGTGTAGACATTATGAAAGATATATATTAATTCTGGGTTATAACAGATTTTGCGATGAACTGAGATGTCAGCTTTTTAGTCATTATAAAGGGAACGCTCTTTGCGCGCATTCTGCCATAGGCTACCAAACCATGCAGGATACTTTTATGCGGGATTTTGCGGGCGGGAGGGGGACAAAACTTAAATGTTGTGGGCGGGAGTGGGACAAGATAACATTTTTTTTTTTTTGTGGGAGAGGGGACAGAATTCTGCGGGAGCGGATGGGCAGGTCTCTAGTGTACAGGGTCGGCCAATACTGATTCGCCGTTCGACATGAGGGTGAGCACTTAATGACAGAAATTTCATTTTTGGGTGTTAGTTCACCCAAAACTTTGGGTGAACTATCCCTTGTTTAAACTACGCCAGAGCGCGTACACACCTCACGCACCGGATGCCGTGCGCGCGCTCAAGGCAGTTGGACATAGTGGTGTATTAGAGGTGAAAAATTATATAAATACTGTTCGGTTTCTCGCACAAACCAATCGTTTTGTGTCTTAGGACATCAACGTGTCGTCACGAGCCGCAGGGTTTAATTTGGATTTGTCTGTGCATGTTTTTTTTACTCTCATAGATTTTGTTACTATTGGCATGCATTATAAGACTGACAGACTGCAACAGTTGGAGTTAAAAATCATCATTTGTGTTCTACTGAAGAAACAAAGTCACCTACATCTTGGATGCCCTGGGGGTAAGCAGATAAACATCAAATTTTCATTTTTGGGTGAACTATCCCTTTAACAAAAAGGCAGAATATTTCTTCATTTGACATCATAAATGGTCTTTGTTTTATTTTTCAAAATACTAAAACTTTGTTTATTTCCAAGCTTAAAGAGGCCATATGATGCTATTTTGTTTATTTGGTGTACTAGAATAGGTTGACATACTTTAATGTTCAAAAAGCACATTATTTTTCACATACTATTGCAGCACCTCTTTTTTCAGTCTGTCTGAAACGCTCTGATTGAGTTCTGGTTTCTACAAAGCCCCTCCTTTTAAAAAGCCCAGAGTTCTCTGATTGGTCAGCTGTATTGTAATTGGCCAAACACCTCAAGCGTGTGTCGGAAATGTATCACCCCTTACCATAATCATGAGTTTCAGCATCCAAGGCTTCTAAAGCAATTGTAAACACAAACAATTAATAATGTCATCAGTTTTGCCGTATCAGTTCGAGCCTGAGTCAGATTCTGAAAATGCAAATCAATGATGAAAATCAAGCAGAACCAACATTGAAACACCATGACATGGTCACAACACTACAATACACTGAAGCCTCACTTTATTTCTTAACGTATGCTTTTGGGCAGGCATTATATTGCTAATATTTCAAATTGTGACGTGATGTATATATGCTAATGTTTCAAATTGTGATGTAGATGTTGCGGAATTAATATCTGGACTTTAATCGAGGTGTTTTAGGCAGGTCTGAAACAGTGTTCTATGTTAGATAGAATAAATCCCTCTTGTAGGTGACTATGAGCTTTGTAACTTTGCAGATCTTAGACATGCACAGATACTTCACACACTAAAGGAAAGTGAAAACATTAAAAAGCATTATGTGCTTATTAAATGAACAACAACAATCCCAGATTATTTATGTCGTCTCACATTTTTGGACCCCACTGGATATGCACTCCTGTCCACCCACCCACACATGCACAAACTTCTACATGATTGTACAGAAAGGGTGCAGTGGTAATCAGTAGCCGTCTCCAGGTTGTTGTCCTCCTGACAGGCTTAATGGCAGAAGTGTGACCTGCTGATAATGCAGCAAAACAATGAAGATCTCTGTATGCCATTGTGCCTCAGAGTTAGGCCGTCACTACAGGATTTTTGGGCTTGAGCATGAATTTGTTAGTATGTGCACTGTGCAAAACAAGATCACCCCTCCTGACACCCAAAAGTCAGCCAGCAGCACAATACTTAAATAGACTTGGAGATACAAAGAGTCATATTATTGTCTGCGTGCTTGAGTCTGTGTGCGTAAATAACTATCAATCAAAGGCCCACATGACGGGATTCATGTGTCTAGGCAGATGGGTGATATAGGGATCCACAATGGTGCTGGTGTGTGAGTATTTGCAGGTAATGGTGGCATACAGTGGGTACGGAAAGTATTCAGACCCCCTTAAATTTTTCACTCTTTGTTATATTGCAGCCATTTGCTAAAATCATTTAAGTTCATTTTTTTTTCCTCATTAATGTACACACAGCACCCCATATTGACAGAAAAACACAGAATTGTTGACATTTTTGCAGATTTATTAAAAAAGAAAAACTGAAATATCACATGGTCCTAAGTATTCAGACCCTTTGCTGTGACACTCATATATTTAACTCAGGTGCTGTCCATTTCTTCTGATCATCCTTGAGATGGTTCTACACCTTCATTTGAGTCCAGCTGTGTTTGATTATACTGATTGGACTTGATTAGGAAAGCCACACACCTGTCTATATAAGACCTTACAGCTCACAGTGCATGTCAGAGCAAATGAGAATCATGAGGTCAAAGGAACTGCCTGAAGAGCTCAGAGACAGAATTGTGGCAAGGCACAGATCTGGCCAAGGTTACCAAAAAATTTCTGCTGCACTTAAGGTTCCTAAGAGCACAGTGGCCTCCATAATCCTTAAATGGAAGACATTTGGGACGACCAGAACCCTTCCTAGAGCTGGCCGTCTGGCCAAACTGAGCTATCGGGGAGAAGAGCCTTGGTGAGAGAGGTAAAGAAGAACCCAAAGATCACTGTGGCTGAGCTCCAGAGATGCAGTCGGGAGATGGGAGAAAGTTGTAGAAAGTCAACCATCACTGCAGGGACAGGACGACTGGTTGCAATCGAGGGAAAGATGAATGCGGCCAAGTACAGGGATATCCTGGACGAAAACCTTCTCCAGAGTGCTCAGGACCTCAGACTGGGCCGAAGGTTTACCTTCCAACAAGACAATGACCCTAAGCACACAGCTAAAATAACGAAGGAGTGGCTTCACAACAACTCTGTGACCGTTCTTGAATGGCCCAGCCAGAGCCCTGACTTAAACCCAATTGAGCATCTCTGGAGAGACCTAAAAATGGCTGTCCACCAACGTTTACCATCCAACCTGACAGAACTGGAGAGGATCTGCAAGGAGGAATGGCAGAGGATCCCCAAATCCAGGTGTGAAAAACTTGTTGCATCTTTCCCAAAAAGACTCATGGCTGTATTCGATCAAAAGGGTGCTTCTACTAAATACTGAGCAAAGGGTCTGAATACTTGGGACCATGTGATATTTCAGTTTTTCTTTTTTAATAAATCTGCAAAAATGTCAACAATTCTGTGTTTTTCTGTCAATATGGGGTGCTGTGTGTACATTAATGAGGAAAAAAAAAAGAACTTAAATGATTTTAGCAAATGGCTGCAATATAACAAAGAGTGAAAAATTTAAGGGGGTCTGAATACTTTCCATACCCACTGTAATTGTAAAACCACATAATTAGGATGCAAAACTATAATCAGTGTGTGTGTGTGCACTTTAATGTCCCAGGGTGATTTTTATGATTTTATCCTCATTTCAACATTTATTTGTTATACAAAGGTCACATTAAAACTGTTTTTGGAACTTTCTACCATGTCTTTATGATTTATTTTTGCTAATTTTGAAATGTCTTTTGAATATATAGCCTAAATGTAATTGTTTTGCCCTAGTCCTGGACCTAGACTTTAAATCTTAAAATATAAACAAACATAAAATACATATTTTTGTTTGTATATTTTATATACATAAAATAGCAACCACTCTTAGCAACGTAAACTGTTTGTTCTCAATTTATATTGTTCATTGAAGCTTACTGTATTATGTAGAAGAGTATTGTGAGCAAGAGATCGATTGAACAAGTTTATTACTTGCATTCAGATTTAGCATTTTCCTTCAGGTCAGTCCTATGTTCATAATAAAATATGTTTAAATGTCCGCTGCAATATCTTGTCCTTTTAACAGTTAAGGGGTTTTCCTGTGACTGACAGCGCTAGTCAAAGCATTTGTCAGTTGCGTCTTGTTCCGTGTTCACTACAGTTCAGTCTTTTCAATATAAAAGTCTTCTCTACTGACTGAAACACTCATAAAGACAGTCTTTGCTGCCATCTAATGGCGTAGTATTGTAACTTATGTTGGTGTTCACGGTCAGGGACTATTTTTTCCGGCGGAAGGAAGGCTTTTTAGTTTTTGCTTCATGAAAGTTGCATTGATACATATTTTTTGGCTTTAATATTTGTATTGTGTGGTAACCATTTTATAAAAGCAATAAGATACTTAAGGCTAGTGCTGTATTGTGAATACTTCACTTCGTGCCTAACAACGCCCTTCAGCCGTGACTTATTCACGATACAGCACAGCCTCTCATACCTTATTGCTTACTTAATGTAATTATATATTACTTAAATATATTTTACAAAACATGACTGTCCTTTCTTCACATTTATTTTTGCATACAATATTTTTATTGTGCATCATTTACAATCAGGCTGTAATTTTGTCCAAAAATGTGAAATATTATTTGTGTGTATATTTAGGACACATAAAATGCTAGCTATAAAATTAGCCTTAGTAAGACAAAGGAGTCAGCCATTTTATTTTTTTAAAAAATGTTTAAGATGTCATTTTCATCACTGTCATTTTCATCACAGAATGCTGTTAATCAAAAAACATCATTTGAGATGTAGTGGAAATGATCATGACTTTCAGAAAAAGTGACAAAATTTACAGAATTCTTCAGTGATGTATGTTTATACATTGTTGAACATTGTTAATGGCTGAATTAAATAAACTATGAGAGTGTGAAATGTGTGTTTTCAGAAAGTTTATTTTCATAAAGTTCACAAGGCTAGAAGTGTCCATATTGAAGAAACACCCATATATTATGATACCCGTAGCCCAAATTGTAGAGCATCACTATAGGAATGTCAACATCATGGGTTCAATTCCCAACTATCACATGTCCTGAAAAAAATGAATACCTGTCACAGTAGAAAATGTCTGCCAAATGCATAAATGTGATTTGCAGTCATTTTCTGCATCACCTAAATATTAGCAACAGTCCCTTTTTTGTCTTTCCTAGCATCCCTGGCTGTCTCGCTCTCCGTGGAATTCACTTACATGTTAATTTGCCGTTATTCCAATTTTTTTTTTTCAGTTGCTATGAGAGCTTTGTAGCATAGCAACAAAGTGACTCATTCATGATGTCACCACTATAAAAACAAATGAATTTCAGCAGCCCTTCTGAATGATCAAAAAAATACAACATATAAAAGTTGATATCAGACCTTAGTTTATCACTAAAAGACCACAGTTTTTGAGGATGACATTGGTAGCAGTAAAGTCACATATAATTACATTTGAAAAGTTAGCACTGAGTCAAACATTCTGTTATCTATGATCTTTTTAATAATTGTCTGACTGTTCAAAGTCAAAATAGTACCAATGTCAAACAAATCAAAGCTAATGATACATTGTCAATGACTCCTCCCTCTACATGAACAATGGGGTCCAAACACGGTGCTGTTTCTCTAGGGCTCAGTCTACGTTCTCTGAAGAACAGGGCACATTAAAGGATTGGTGCTTTAAGCATGCTGGGCACTTTATTCCTGTCACTAGAGTTTTACCCTTTGATGTGAAATTTTTACTTTCTCCTCAAAGCAGAAAGACATATCAGGCTTAAAAATGTAGCATAGCCTACAGGTTCTCCAACAAACTCACGCACTCACATTGCTAGGGCCAAACTTAGAAGACATGTGGCCCCTCTGGTTTTTGAGCAAAATAGATGTTTAAACTTGCAAAAAAAAAAAAAACTTGTCTGACTGCCACTGGTGCTCTTTCACAAAATTGGTGCAAGATGTCTCAGGTTTGGACTCTGTATTTTCCACAACCCCTTTTGGAAAGTCATGTTATAGCTCCATCCAACTGCTATCTATTCATCTCGTCCATCTAGTCCCGTTTATATTCCAGACAGCATGTCCACAATCAGGAGTAATGGAAGCTAACCATTAGGGAGAGCACTTGTGTGTTCTGTAGTCTGCTGACTCACAGCTCATTTATCTGCATCCAGGAAATGCTTCGGTATTTGCTCTGACTTTGTCAAAAACATCCGCCTGGACATCTGACAACTCATAAAAACATTCATTTATCCATATACACCAAACTGCCAGTCAGGTGAACTTTAATCTTAATACACATGTTTGAAGAGTGAAAAGTAAAGCCTTAAGGAAAAAATTTGTTGTCATTTTTTGTTTATAATCAATAAAACAATTTATAGCTGGGGTAAAGACGAAGTGGAATGGGGGGTTGTCCATCTGCAACAAGACAGAGTAACAAGAATAGTGTAGACTGGGGCTAGTTGTCACAATTTTTACTTGTGCATAATTGTGAATATTACTCAGGGTGAAGTTATTTTTGAAAGTCAATTACTATACAGGCACATACTATCAATACCTCACTACACACACACAAAAAAAAAAAAAGCTTTTGGACATTTCCATCAGTCATGTTTCAGTTTGTTTGGACTTTCTGTTTGTATTTCAATCACTTCCTTTGTTCAGTTTCCCGCCACTCCTTTGTTTCTATGGTTACCATTATTATTAGTTCTGTCTGATTAATTATCTTCTTAGCTTCCCTGTTTGAGTCTGAGTAATCCCTGTGTTTTGTGATGTTCAGTTGTCTGTCATTATCTTTGCTTTTTGCCTGGTTGTTCTGTTCCTGTGTTCTAAAGATTCCTGAGTATTTCTGTTCTTTTGAGTTGAGTGTCAATAAAGACTGCTGCACTTGAATCCAGTACGATACTGCAGTCAGAGCTGTGACAGAACAACAGACCTGACAAAATGGAATTAGCAGCAGTAAGTCTGGACTTGGCTGGCCGTGATCTGACTGACTACCTCATTAAAATCCTGACAGAGAGAG
This sequence comes from Hypophthalmichthys nobilis, assembly GCA_037950665.1. Classification (NCBI taxonomy): domain Eukaryota; kingdom Metazoa; phylum Chordata; class Actinopteri; order Cypriniformes; family Xenocyprididae; genus Hypophthalmichthys; species Hypophthalmichthys nobilis. Next base: position 21,383,690 of record CM075473.1, on the reverse strand, counting down.
GCTTCAGCTTCACCATCAGTGTAGTGATGGCTCCAGCCCCTGACCAGAGTCCAGTACAGGCTCCAGCCCCTGAGTCCGCTCCAGTGCCGGTTCCAGCCCCTGAGTCCGCACCAGTGTCGGCTCCAGCCCCTGAATCTGCTCCGGTGTTGGCTCCGGCCTCTGAGTCTGCTCCAGTGTCGGCTCCAGGCCCCAAGTCTGCTCCAGTGTTGGCTCCAACGCCTAAGTCCGCTCCAGTGTCGGCTCCAGCCCCCGAGTCTGCTCCAGTGTCAGCTCCAGCCCCCGAGTCCACTCCAGTGTCGGCTCCAGCCCCTGAATCCGCTCCAGTGTCGGCTCCAGCCCCCGAGTCCGCTCCAGTGTCGCTCCAGCCCCCAAGTCCGCTCCAGTGTTGGCTCCAGCCCCTGAATCCGCTTCAGTGTCGGCTCCAGCCCCCGAGTCCGCTCCAGTGTTGCTCCAGCCCCTGAGCCCGCTCCAGTGTCGGCTCCAGCCCCTGAGTCCACTCCAGTGTCGGCTCCAGCCCCTGAGTCCGCTCCAGTGTTGGCTCCAGCCCCTGACCAGAGTCCGGTGCAGGCTCCAGCCCCTGAGTCCGCTCCAGTGTCGGCTCCAGCCCCTGAGTCCGCTCCAGTGTTGGCTCCAACCCCTAAGTCCACTCCAGTGTCAGCTCCAGCCCCTGAGTCTGCTCCAGTGTCGGCTCCAGCCCCTGAGTCCACTCCAGTGTCGGCTCCAGCCCCTGAGTCCGCTCCAGTGTTGGCTCCAGCCCCTGACCAGAGTCCGGTGCAGGCTCCAGCCCCTGAGTCCGCTCCAGTGTCGGCTCCAGCCCCTGAGTCCGCTCCAGTGTTGGCTCCAACCCCTAAGTCCACTCCAGTGTCAGTTCCAGCTCCTGAGTCCGCTCCAGTGTCTGCTCCAGCCCCTTAGTCCGCTCCAAAGTTCGCTCCAGCCTAAGAGCTTGCTCCACCTTTTAACCCTATAGCTCCTCCCAAGAAAATGTTTTGGCTATACGTCCCGGCCATAGTGGCCAAGCCAAACTCCAGGCTCAAGGCCAAGGAGGCCGATCCTCTCTGGTCCCCTGAACTGCCGGCTCCGCCCTGGTCCCCTGAACTGTCAGCACCACCCTAGATCCCTGTACTGTGGGCACCGCCCTGGAGGCTTCCTGTCCTGCCTAAGACACTCCTAGCCTGCCTCCAGGGCTCCCACCCTCCCATCCCACTTAGGGGAGGTAATGTCACGTTTCAGTTTATGTTTGGACTTCCTGTTTGTATTTCAATCATTTTCTTTGTTTGGTTTTCCACCACTCCTTTGTTTCTGTGGTTACCAGCATTATTAGTTCATTTGTCCCAGCTGTGGTGGATCAAAAATCATCAATACAACTATAAATTAAAGAAAGCTTTAAACGTTTGACCTCCTTCAGATAACCCATAGACCATGGCTCCGGCAGGTCTGGATGAAATTACCCTGGTGGCATCTTTGTTACCTTCAGTGAGGAGAAGCAGGAGGCTTTCTCCCCAGCTCTGGGGACTTCAAAGAGTCACCCATGCTCCCCCCCACAATGGCACTAAGGGCCATGTGGCATACCCAAGACGCTGCGAAAACCCAATACACATCACACACACACATACAGAGACACAAACACACGTTTGGAAACTGTATCTACATTTAGCCTCATAATATGACTATACCAAAGTGTACCCGTTGCTGTATTCAAGTGAACGTGCATGTATTCCTAGTATATAAGATTAGTTATGATTGTAGTAGTGTTAGTTTTATTCTAAGCGGTATATTCAAGTATAAACTGTATCCCTCACTTTTATGTCTTTGACATTTGACAAGTTTGGTCTCATTGTAAAGCTCTCTTTATGCCCTAATTGACAATGTATGTCACATCACTGTAAAATGCATTGTTCTATTTTTAATGGTACTTTGAAGAAAATGTACTCAGGTCTGACACTTCATAAACCATGCAAATGAGGCCATAAATGGAGACAAAGAAAAAGTTTGCCCGCCAAAGTTGCACCCGCACCATTGGCTGACGCACCCGAGGAGGCGTTTGGCTTGTTTGTCCTTAAAAGACATTCACACGCATATTTCCTTGGTCTCTCGATTATCACTCGATCGTCTTTCGATTGTCCGTCGCCACCTCACGCACGTCTCTCCCGGACGTCTCGGCGACCGCGCTTCCATCACGCGCTCCTCTGCATCTTCGGGACGACCATCTGTTTGGCACAAGTTCGCTTCTGTCAAGCCTCCGTCATCCTCCATCACCTCGGAGACGGACTCTCTCTCTTCTTTATTTTCCGGTTATCTTACTCTCAAGTTAAAACCTTGTTTGAAAACCCCGCCGAGAACCCAGTCTCGGAAAAGGACCAATCGCTCCAGCCGCACGCATTGAAACTCCTCCAGAAAGATCGCAACTCCAGCACCTAAAACCTATGCAAGTATAGAACTATTCTTTTCGAAGCGTTTTAAGCTCCATGCATAAGCTGAGTTTCCTTGCTGGCTCTCAAAGGTTTAACTGTTTGTAATTTGCCACTTTCTTTGATCACCTCTGTTTTCCTGTCTTTACTTTCGCTTTTGTATATATGTGTATTTCTTTGTGTATATCTAGTCATATAACGTTAGCCCATGTAGTTGTAGTTTCGTATATTAAATACATTATATTCATGCTTGATTGCCTCTGTTGCTCATTCACGAACCAGGTCCCTTCTACGTTTGATTCTGCAAAACTGCTTTACGCTTTAATGCTATAATAGGAAGTTATTCTCGTGGCCAGAGACCAACTTCCTTTTATAAATAGTTTATGAGAAAACTGATGGTTTGCTGGACAAACTAGGATAGTCTTTCTCAAATCACTATTGAACTAGACCTAATCATATATGTAATTGATTATAATCCGTTGTAATTAATTCACAATATATGTGCATAATTCCCTCTTTGGTCGATCTATATTATAATTAATCATAACGCGTTATGACTTAATTATATATATATTTCACCCATAATTTGAGCTAATTGATTAAATACATGTAGATTCGCTACAAGTTCATTTGTCCCAGCTGTGTCTGATTAATTATCTTGTTAGCTTCCCTGTTTGCCTGAGTATTTAAACCCAGTGTTTTGTCATGTTCAGTTGTCTGTCATTATTGTTGCTTTTTGCCTGGTTGTTCTGTTCCTGTGTTCGCAAGATTCCTGAGTATTTCTGTTCTTTTGAGTTTGTTGTCAAAGACTGCTGCACTTGAATCCAGTATCGTCTCTACTCCAACCAGAGCTGTGACACCATCATTATTTTCCAAGAAAAGCAAATTCCATGTAAGTTGTTACAATGGGAGGCATATTATTAGCTTTAAAGAGGACCTATTATGCTTTTTTACATTTTAGATTTTATTTATTGTGTGTAATGTTGCTGTATGAGCACAAAAAAGTTCTGCAAACTTACAAAGCACAAAGTCATTCCAAAGGGAGTTGGTCTCTATACCAGTAAGCACTGTTTTAGAACTCCCTGAAACACCTTGATTGTAAGCTTTTTTTTTATTTTCTTCTGGGAATTTACATGTCACACTATAAAAAAGGGATGAGGCGTGCCTGAGGAGCCCATTCAGTTAATCAACTCAATTAATGATAAGAGGTACTGTATATATATACAGCAGACTTACCTCTGTTTGTTGACAGTTTATCAGTATCCCTCCTCCACCCCATCTCCTCACTTCTAGTCCTAAATATTCTTATCACAACCGGGGGGAGTATTCTGGGTTCGGGCCAAATTTCCAAGCCCTCCCCCTGGACAGCACGCCAAATACGCATAACCTTTATCTAATTATATGCAAGTGTGAACTCTTGAATTTTCTGTACAGCATCATCTTGGGTAATGTAGTTTTTCCACCAGGAATTTTGCTGTTAAACATGATTATTTTATAACTAAGATAAAAAATGCAGGCTAACAGCTTCAACAGAAGCAAATACTATCAATTTACAACCTTCGTAGCTCACAGTAAATCTGTCTTTAAAGGTTTATAAGTTTTTACTAGAGTACTGGAGTTTAAGAGGCATGACGTTTCTGAAACATGTTCAAAGGAGTTGACCAATCACAGCACACTGGTCCTGCCAACTAATCAGAGTATATTGTGCTTTACAAAAGGAGGGGCTTCAAATAGAGTCAGGAATTAAACAGAGCGTTACTGACAGACTGGGAAGAGAGGTGCTGCAATATTGTAAAATATGTGAAAAACAATGTGTTTTTGAACATTCAAACATGAAAACCTATTCTAGTAAACCCGAAAAACTAAATCAAGGCTTTGTAAAAGGACATCATAATAACTTTATTTTGCAACACGAAAGTAAGCAATTTTCTGTGAATATGAGACTTCTGTTTCATTAGCCGCTATAGGTAAATAAGAAGAATAACAAAGTGCAGCAAACTGTAAAACTATCTGCGCTACAAACCAGTGCATTTATAATTATGACAATACATAAAAATAATATGATAAGAAATTCCATTTAGCAATATCAAGCAGCATAGCGGACTATTTTTGTACAGATAAAAATAAGGTGGATAACCTTGCATTGTATAGACTGAACAAAATAAAACAGTGGATAATTATAATATCTGTGCATACACTGCATACTTCTAATTTTATATCTCACTCAAAATTGCATCTCGTGGCTATTTTATACTCTGTCTAGTTGATAAGCATGTCAGATGCTGGTACTGAGACTATGCCACTACTCAAGCTGTTAGAAAGTACTTACGCACTACAGTTTGCTAAACAGGAAATACATTTCATTTTATTGTAGATGCTTGCATACACATCATACAATCAGTTTTCAATCTATCAGCTCAATTGTCTCTTTGTCTTACTCTCTTTGTCCTACTCTCTTTGTCCATCTCTATCATCATCAAAAATTCTGTCATTTACTCACCCTCATGTCATTCCAAGCCACACGACATTTTCTTCTGAATACTTTTTAAAAGAATGTCCTTGCTGTGCATTTCCATATAATGAAAGTGAGTGATGAATTTAATTATGTGCAAAGATAAATCATTTATAATAATTACTGCAATATAAAATATAAGGACTGTCAATTTTGATATCATGGTGACTTTAAGCGGGACCTATGGTGTGATTATGTATAACTATTCATCAATGTCTTGCTCTAGAGGTTGTAATATGCAAATGTATTTGCCAGTGTGACATCACAGATCCCACAATATCCAAATGAGCTTGATTACATGAATACATTTTTTTTTTTTTTTTTTTTTTAATATAACAATGATGTTTTTAGCTATGAAACTTGGAGGAAGTTTTAATGGCTAGTTAATAAGCATGTCATATAGCGGCACTGAGACTATGCCACTACTCAAGCTATTAGGAAGTACTTATGCACCACAGTTTGCTGAACAGGAAATACATTTCATTTTATTGCAGAAGCTCACATACACATCATACAATCTCACATACTCTGTTTTCAATCTATCAGCTCAATTGTCTATTTGTCTCACTTTGTCCATCTCTACACGTTAAAGGGACCCAAAATTGAAAATGTCATCATCAAAATTACTGTCACCATTTACTCACCCCCATGTCATTCCAAGTCGCATGACCTTTCCTTCTGTAAAAAGAATAAAAGAATACTTTTTAATTTTTTTTATTTCCATAACATGAAAGTGAATGACAATGAGTGATGTTAGCGCTTCAAAAAAGCACCATACAATTAGTTTATATGATTTGTGTGATATATCCCAAATCTTCTGAAATCATACAGCAGTAGTGCATGAATATATATCTGAATTTGTTTTGCTGTAGCTGTCCATTCAAATATAGCGCTTTTAGACATACGATACGTTCAAAAATGTCACTGTTTGTGAAGTAAAATAATCATAATGATTCAAAGGGTGAGTATACTGATGACAATATTTATTTTGGGGTGAACTACCCTTTTATAGAACTACTCGATATACAGTTCTACACTTAAGTTTTCAAATATAGACTTCTGTTACTGCTGGTCAGAAAGGGTCAAATACTCTGCTTTTATACAGTATGAATAATTGGCCATTGGTATTTTAAGACTTTTTGTATTGTAATTCTGCTGATCTGGGACACTTATTTGCAGCTGAACATTTGAGAAAGAATAAAATATGATGATAATAATTCTGTATCTTTTCATTCATAGTCACTGTCTGTTTTGGATGTTTTATTGTATGATCGACACAAAACTTAAATCTAGGAAATGATTCCAGTTTAGAATTCCATTAAAGGAATAGCTGACTCTAGAGCAAGACATTGAGGGGAATTTAAAGTTTAAATTTAAAATTTAAAAAGTATTCTGGCTACTACTTTTATAGTATTATAGACTACTACTAGTTATAGTGATTAACATATATGTGATTATTCTTATTCATTAAAAAAAAAAATCTTGACATCAATTCTATACCTATCGTTGGTGGAGTCATTGAGGCATTTTTTTTTCTCACTGGTTAACAGCCTGCTGATTACAGACTATCATGATATTGTAGTGTATATACTTTATCTTTTTTCTGATAATTTTGTGCCCTTTTTAAAACCTGAGTAAATGATGACATAATGTCCTTTTTTGAATGAACTAATCTCTTAATTTTAACACATTTCCTCCAGATGACCTTTTCAGTTTTCAGTGACTGCGTAGTTATTATCAGTGCTTCATACTGTAGATCAAATTTCTCATTCACCGCAACCCTCAAGCGGTGGAGAGTTACGACCTCCATGAACACTGCTCAAGTACTCACTGACTTCACCGAAATGCTCCATCACTTCTTTGCCATTTTTGACATTTCACTCTCACCATCTTCTATAACTGGATGGCTTCTCTACTGCAAAAAAAATCCCATTTGTTCAACTAGAAATCGGTGAATCATGGCGCAGTCTGGAGTGTTCGTGACTGGATGCCATGGCCCATGTGTCTCACACAAAGAGGTAAATGGTATCTTTGTCATCAGCTGGGTTGTTTGCAGCAGTGAATTGGTGCCATATGTGTGGGTAAGCAAGTTTATAAATGTAGCTAGGTGGAAATCTGAAAGCCTGAAGTAAGTGAGCTAGCAAAGACTTAATGTTTGTGTGTAGACTCTCTGGAAAACTAATAAATGTTAAAGGGATAGTTCGCTCAAAAATGAAATTTCTGTCATTAAATTACTCACACTCATGTTGTTCCAAACCCGCAAGACCCGCAAGGTTTTTATCTCCCATATAGCAATGAAATTACCGTCATTCAAGATCAGGAGGAGTAGTAAAGACATTGTTAAAATAGTCAATGTGACTACAATGGTTCAACCTTAATGTTATGAAGCAACGAAAATACTTTTTGTGTGCAAAAACAAAACAAAAATATAGCTGCAAGCAGCAATTAACAGGGTTCAAGTGTTTTAAGTCCTTTAAGCATATGCATAAAAAGATTTTTTGTTCTATTTCGCAAGACTGTAACCATCTCGATCGTACATGGAAAAGACCATTTTCAACCAATACAGGCAATTTACCATAGAAAATATATGGTTTATAAAGCTTTTTACCAGTTATCAAGGTTGAGCCAAAAACCTAGGACTATTTTGTCAAAGTTAGTTTTTGAAATAATCTCCAATATTTAACGAACGATTCGATGGACAGCGGCGGTCCTAGAGGCAAAGTTGCTCAGAATGAGGAGTTCTACCATGTGGTACGAATGTCATGGGTGTGCGAGAAAAATTGCACAATACAGGGTCCTTTACACACATGAAAAATGTGAAGGCGCCTCCTGGTGGGTGATTTCTTTCAAATTTCTCACAGGCCTCTAGGGCTGTGAATCAAACAGGCCCAGCGAGTTTCATTCCGATCAGCCTCCGTTAACCTTGCGTCAATGTCCTCATACACAGTCGTGGTCCCTCGGGCGAAGACAGTGCTCACCAATTTTCAAGTTGATCGGACAAATGGTGAAGTAGTTATAGCTGTTTTTGTGTATTTTTCCTGTTATAGCACCACCAAGTGGCCAGTCACTGCATCCTTTTTCACACGCCCACAGAATGAGCTCTTACATAGGTGTGGTGAGTTTGGTGAAAATACTGTATCTCATTCCATTCACGTGTTATAGCCATTTTAGTAAAATTGGCTCCAACCACTTCGAACGTTTTGGTGGCCCTTAGAGACCGTGAATTGGAATTTTAACTTTTTTTTTTTGATAACTATTGACAATTAGACTCCAGAGAATCTCGCTGCACTGGTTTGGTTCCGATCGGGTCAAAAACCTAGGACTGGTTGCACAAGTAGGTTTATCAAAAAATACAAAATACCAGAAATGCGTCTGCCTTGAGCCAAGGATTCCAACGATATAAGATACTTATATTTGTTACTGCTAATGCTTACTGCTAATTGTTAACAAACACCCAAAACCTATACATGGATTGTGGTAGCTAGTCCCAAATTTTATTTCTCAACTCAACATTTGGCCTGTACAATGCATACTGGTGCCTTAAGAGAAGTGATATGTTGTAGTGGAAGAATGGAGGGCAGAAAGAATTGAGTTGTGTTAGACTGATTCCAGCTGAATCTGTAGCTTTTGCACCTGAAGCTTAACCTGTGTAGCTTTCATCTGTGTACACTGGTCATGCCCACTTGTGATAATTCTTTTGCCACTACATCATCTGAAAAGTTTGTAGCAAGGTGCCTCAGACTTGGCTGAGGTCAGCATTTTCAGACCTTAAGGTGTCCACTGGTCCATGACCATCCAATATCAGGGCTATAGCAGCCCTGAATTTCAGAAAATTATTGATCAGTTGATAAAGCTAGAAGGCACAAACTTTACACTCTTAGCGAGAGAGAAATCCCTCGGCTTAATGAGCTTAAGCAAGGATCAAATTAGCAGTGGAAGGCACACTATGGTCAACAATGATTCTGTAAAATAAAGCTGTTGGAAAAGAAACAGCTTGTTAGTGTAACCCTCAAAATAAATAAATATACATGAGCATGTGAGCAACTGAATAACTTATATAAAATTACTGCATGCAAATTACGTTTAAAGTGATAGTTCACCCAAAAATGAAAATTCTGTCATAAATTACTCACCCTCATGTCGTTCCAAACCCGTAAGACTTTCGTCATCTGTTTTCAGAATCTGTTTTAATTATTGTGCTTCAACTCCTCCATGTCAATCCCTGCATGCTGATGGGTTTACTGAAGATGATTCATTCTATGAATGGAGGAAAGAAACTAAAAATGAATGTCCTGTTATTAATGGTTGGTGGCTTCTTTGAATGAAAAAAATTCAACAATAATATAAATGCACACTATAAGTAGTAGAAATATATGCAGTTTTTTCCATGAGAATTTGAATGAAAAATGTCCCTATGGGTAATTCCCTATGGGGAATTTCACACGGTGAAGTGGAAGTGAACTCCAGTGAGTGAAAGAGAATTTCACTCACTGACAGAGAACTAGAATAGAAACAGCTTATGGCTGTAATAACTCAATTTACATTTAAATAACAGGGGAAAATAGGATAGTAACACAACTGCATCCCCAATAAATCTTATTACATGGAGCTTATAATGATTCAGATTGTGATTTGACCCTTGTACTGGAGGCTGAAGCAGTAATCAAAATGAGGACTAGAACAAGCAAGCTTTGCAACTGCTTATTCTTGTCTTATATGTTTGTTTTCCTGCATTCTGTCATGTCACATTGGTTTGAAAATGCTCTAGTTACACTTGTTGTTTCAGGTCCTGTATGTCCTGAGTGTTCACATCTGTGCTTTGTTTTCCAATTAGTCTTTGAATTGATTTTGTAATGTCGTGTTGGCTAGTCATTGGAATTGTTGTGTAGAGTTGCTACTTTCTATGTTTTGCTATAGTAACAAATGGTGGTATCTATTAATAGTTAGTTTATTTTAATTATTTGCATGCAGTATGCCTTTAATGAACATGAAATCAAAATTGACTTTACACATTCCTGGTCTTATTGTGAACTACACCTTGGCAGAGACAAGACTACATAACAATTGAAGTTTTGTAGTGTCACATTTGTTTTACTGCCAAGCAAGCCGAAGTAAACAACTACACTCTTGCGTTTCTTGTACTGTATGTTGTGCTGGTAAGTCTGATTCATTTTATACAAACCTTCTTCTTTCAAATATAGCTTTGAAAAGCTCAATTCATTCTGAATTGTTTCATCCTAAACGGATTTCGCCTTCTCTCTGTCATTTGTAGTGTTAGTCTGATTCATGATATAGTGAATTCCATTCTAAACACTGCTCACTCTCTCATAGGTAGCGATACTTGGGTAGGAAAGTCTAGTTTATTCTAAATCAGTTTGTCCTAAACAGACCTATGCTGCATGGACTCCATGGCAGCTTTTATTCGCCAAGGTCCATCCAAGTGTTCGTCTAACTGACATAAATCAATCGATCACAGTTCATTTTGTGTCATGTTAGTGGAATGGAAATGTAAAGTCGGTATCTCTATAATAACAGACCGGCGTGCAACCAATAAATCATTCATTCAAGAACACTGTGCAAATTTATTGCAACAGTGGTGCATCAGTCTGCAAAATTTGTCATAGTTGTAAACATTGCAGCTTTCTTTTTCCATGAGGGGGTTTGGCATCAGAACAGCTTTGTTTCCAGTGGACCATTCTAGAACGTGGCACACACATCTCCCGGAACTCCTGTAGAATTGAACCAGATCAGATTCCGAATTCGAAACTCCCAAATTTTTCCCATTTTGTGTGCCTTAATGATCAGATGTTTAGCTAATGGTCCACAGCCATGACATCTGAGGCTGAGACTAAAACAGACCCTCTTCTCATATGAAGTTTTGGAAAGCCAGATTCATTCTAGTGAATTGATTTGTTCAGCCAGTTCTTGTAAATGAGCAGATTTCAATAAGATTTAGCATATTGAAGTGGCATTTCATTTCTTTTTGTATCAGCATGTTTAACTCAGTTATATAAATTGCTTTATTTATTAATTTATTTACTGGTAGTATTAATCTTCTCAAGTTTGATGTTGTCAGCCTTATTTAGATTTTCATTCATTCAAACACATTGATATAATTATAAATACACAGAATAGAGCTCCACTCCACTGCATTTTGGTTGATCGGATCACAAGTAGATGAGGCAGACACATACTCGTTTACACCTGATGTTTTAATCCGTCTCTTTTGTCCACTTTCAACCACTTCTGTCCTGATTTATTCAAGGGGAGGGTCTATGGGCGGGTAAATGTATGAGTTTTTTTTTTTTCGATCAAATGGACAAAATAAGCTTGCACAATTTACATATGAACACGCAAGTAGACAAAGGAAAATAAATGGAGAGCATCAGCTTTTGTTTGTGTTCTGACCACCGAAAGAACACTGTGAGTGCGTGTTAGAAATCAGGAATGGTGAGAGAACATTGTGCTTGGTACATTTTTCGTCTTCAAACCAAACTTGTGTCTTCAGCCGACAAAGTGTAAATCCCATCTGGCTAGCACGCTTCCCATAATGTTTACACATTAGGTCAGTAGGCGAAGAGAAGGTGGTTTTTTATGGCTGTTCAAACACATTTGACCACATGAGCATCTACACTACGAAAGCAATCCGGTCAAATGCGTTTTCAACTACCTCTTGAAGTGGTTGAAAGTGGACAAGCTCAAAACGATTTAGACCCTGTTTACACCTGTATTTAGTGTCGTCCACTTGTGATCCAATCGACCAAAACGCATCCAGGTGTAAAAAGGGCCTAAAAGAAAAAAGCTGTCTGATAAAAAAAAAAAAAAACACTTGCATCTTACACCAATTTATCATGATTCAGTAAATTCCAGATGGATTAAATCAAGACTTTATAGGGCAACAGAATATAAGTGCAGGAGAAGAAGCATAATTTGTGTCAGAATTACTAATGTGAATTTTTCCTACACAAGAAAAAGGATAAAAGACATTCATTTCTTTTTATAATCGATGTCTGATCTGATAAAATTATACAGAATTACCAAAGTGTTACTTGATCGACTGTGACACTCTTGCTTTACAAGATGTGATTACAGCCAATTAAATGCCAATGAAATTTTACCACCCCTGTCATTCAGAAGAGCAGGTTAATGTCATTGTTCATTTTCCACGGAGTGACTCCACTAGCAACACTGGACCTTGTATGAGTCAAGGTCAATTAAAAATGTCAAGGTTAATATAACAAAGTATCACTTTGGAATTTTACTCACATTCCAACATGGAAAAAAAAGCAGCGCTGTAAGTCGATTCTGACAAATTTGATCTGACACTGACGTTTCAGAAATCAGATGATTACACTGCCCTATGTGATATGTGGATGTTAGTCGGAGTAATAATGCACTTCGCATGAGAGGATGATGTGGATTTACGAGATCATTTCTGATAGAGGTATGGATCTACAGTTTAATGAGCTGGACTGCTACAGATTATTGATTGTGAAGCTGGTCAAACACTTAGCCATTAGCAAGCCTGACAATAGCTGCTATGAATTGTCACCTGATCCTTTGAGGCTTTACTCTACAATGAGAGATTTGAAGGGATAAATGGATGAAAATTATGGTTATGATCAGCATTCTTTCAAAGTCAAAGGAGTCACTGTTATGGTTGCTAAAAGACTGATGCTAATGAATAGCAGTTAAACCTAAAGTGAAATCCTAACACATCCTTCCACCTCACTAATAACCATTTTTAAGTGGTTGTGTGTAAAAGAAATTAATATTTTATTCAGCAAGAATGCAATAAATTGATCAAAAGTGACAGAAAAGACTTTTATATTGTTACTTTAGAATCCTGAAAAAAATGTATCAAAGTTTCCACAAAAATGTTAAGTAGAACAACTGTTTTTAACATTAATGATAATATGAAATGTTTCTTGAGCACCAAATCAGCATATTAGAATGATTTCTGAAGGATCATATGACACTGAAGAACTCAGCTTTGCCATCAGAGGAATTTTATTTTTAATCAAATAAATGCAGCCGAGACTTCTTTCAAATATGTACACTACCGGTCAAAAGTTTGGAATCTGTAAGATTTTTAATGTTTTTAAAAGAAGTTTCGTCTGCTCACCAAGGCTGCATTTATTTAATTAAAAATACAGTAAAAACAGTAATATTGTGAAATATTATTACAGTTTAAAATAACTGTTTTCTGTTTGAATATATTTTATAAAGTAATTTATTCCTGTGATCAAAGCTGAATTTTTAGCATCATTACTCCAGTCTTCAGTGTCACATGATCCTTCAGAAATCATTCTAATATGCTGATCTGCTGCTCAAGAAACATTTATTGTGTACAATTGTACAAAATATTTGTGTACAATATTTTTTTTTTTCAGGATTCTTTGATGAATAGAAAGTTCAAAAGAAGAGCATTTATTTGAAATATAATCTTTTGTAACATTATAAATGTCTTTACTGTCACTTTTGATCGATATAATGCATCCTTACTGAATAAAAGTATTAATTTCTTTCATTTCTTTTCAAAAAAATAAAAATAAAAATTCTTACTGACCCCAAACTTTTGAACGGTAGTGTATAATGTTACAAAAGCTTTGTATTTCAGATAAATGCTGTTCTTTTGAACTTTCTATTCATCAAGGAATCCTGAAAAAAAGTACACAACTGTTTTCAACATTGATAATAATCATAAATGTTTCTTGAGCAGCAAATCAGCATATTAGAATGATTTCTGAAGGATCATGTGACACTGAAGACTGGAGTAATGATGCTGAAAATTCAGCTTTGCCATTACAGGAATAAATTACTTTATAAAATATATTCAAACAGAAAACAGTTATTTTAAATTGTAATAATATTTCGCAATATTAATTAAATAAATGCAGCCTTGGTGAGCAGACGAAACTTCTTTTAAAAACATTAAAAATCTTACCGATTCCAAACTTATGACTGGTAGTGTATATCTTATAGACCTGAAACTGAAAGAAATCTCTGAATTAATAAATATAAATATGGCAACACATAATCCTAATACTGTATCTGTACCTAGAATCCTAATACTACATTCTGCAATATTGCTTGGCAGAATGTTCCATTTTGACCAATATGTTATCATCAGTATGTTTTTTAAAAAAATAATTGGGCAATTGTGCAGTTACAGTGTATTTTTTTATTTGGGCACTGATGTATTTTCTCTCAAATGGGAGACAAGATGTTTAACTCTTGTCTCAGACTTTTAGCTGTTTCGTGCTATAAATGAACAATGGCACATTTTCTTGCCTGTGCTTTGATTTTGCTGTGTTTCTGTCTTTATCTTGTCATTTGTCCTTATTTTTTCCCACATCTGTCTGCTGGATCACAGGTCTTCATGAGTAAAGAAAAAAGTGAGAAAGATGGAATTCTGTGCTGTGGAAAAATGTGCGTGACAATAAAAGCAAGGCAGAGGAAAGAAGCAAGAAAGTAGGTCTGTTTGGTCAGATACAGCTAATCCGCTCACAGCTTGACAGAACAGGAGCCCAGAACTTTCTCCTCCAAGCCTAAAAGCCTTCAAACTTGAAGCTTTTCTTCATGTCAACATTCTTTTAAATGATCTTTTTGGATAGGATATGGAAAATGTTATTGCTATTTCAAAACTCAGGAGACTTATTGGACATGTGAGACATGTTTCATTTAACTATCAACTTTACAAGTTGCCTATGCTTTGCCTTCAGGTGCCTACAGTTAATTAAATTAAATTTTAATTTGATTATTAAATAACTATTAAATGAATGTAAATAGTATAGCTGAGATCATTCTTGGAAGAATTTCATAAAGAAATATTTGAGTACATATTGAAATGTTTGGCTTTTGATGGCAGACTTTGGTGTCTTAAATAAGACCAGGAGACTCGGATGTATCTTCAGCAGGATTCTTTATTGAGATCAAACTGTTTAGTCACTGCAGACATCAAGTCCAACTTAGGCCCTGTTTATACCTGGTATTAAGATGCGTTTTGGTCGATTGGATCACAAATGGATGAAGCTAAATCCTAAGTCTAAAGCCGGGAACACATTAAGCCAACGCTGACGAACTAGTGGTGATGAAAGCAGACTGCGGGGTTGGCTCACGTCGGCAGCGTCTAGGTCCAAAGTTGCCCTGACACACCAAACCGACGCTCGACACCCGATGGCCAAGTAGCACGTTCGTTCTGCACCTGCATAAGAAGAAATGCATTTCCGTACCAGCAGGTGGCAGTAGCTGAACAGCCAATCAGAATAATCAGATGGCCCGACGAGCTCTGACGCTGATTCAACATGTCGAATCACCCGAAAAAAAGCCGACGAGGACCAACTTCAGCCGACAGTGCAGAACACACTGAGAAAACTTTGATCTTGTCCACTTTTGACGACTTCCAGTGGTAGTCAAAAATGCATTAGACCAAATTGCTTTCGTAGTGTAAGGCCCTGTTTCCACCTGGCATTAAGATGCAATTTGGTCTATCGGATCACAGGTGGATGAGGAAGATTCGTTTACAGCTGGTATTTCAATCCATCTCTTTTGTCCACTTTCAACCATTTCTGTCCTGATTTCATCGAGGGGAGGGTCTATGGGTGGATAAATGTATGCGTTTTTTTTCCAGATCTTTTGATCTAGTGGGCAAAATAAATTGCGCTAGCCAGACAGGATTTAAACTTTGTCGGCTGAAGACCCAAGTTTGGTTTGAAGACGAAAAATGTACCAAGCACAATGTTCTCGCAATTTACATATGAACGTGAAAGGAGACGACGGAAAAACATACGGAGAGCATCAGCTTTCGTTTCTACTCTGAAAAGTCCCGAATGCTGTGAGTGCATGTTAGAAATCGGGAATGGTGAGAGAACATTGTGCTTGGTACATTTTTCGTCTTCAAACCAAACTTGGGTCTTCAGCCGACAAAGTTTAAATCCTGTCTGGCTAGCGCACTTCCCATAATGTTTACAGGGCCTAAGACAGGTATTCACTGTATTTCATAGGCATTAAGTGGGCAGTGCTTAAAAGTGTTGACCTTACACACAGCCTCAGAAGTGACCACTTAATCAAAGTATCTAAAGACAATACAGGAAATTATCCCCGACTGTGAAGATAATAGTACCCCTAAATTGTATAAACAGCACCTGGTCACGAGAACTATGTCAACATTCACACATTGCTCTCAATAGGAAGATCAGAGACTGGCAGAACCTCCTCACTGGAAACTCTATTTAATATAATCAGCAAACTGATGCCATCATGTTCAATATCTGTGAAGAAGGAGAAAGTTTTAAGTAAAGTCTCTCTTAATTAGATTTCCATTTAATCTCACACTGTCTAAGAGAAACAGTAAAGGTATTAAAGAGATCTCATTTGTGATTTTACTTTCCAGTGGGACATACTAAGCACACAAACAAACATCAACATTCAGACACTAAGCAGATAAAATACAGCTCTGATAACTCGGAGAAGATTAAGCTCCTGTCTAATGCAGTTTATCAGTCAACTTTAAAACAACACTAATGTCCATCATTAAGTTATGTCAAACAATTTTAATAATATAATACAAAGATCCTGCTCTGTAGCTTGAAGTTATATACTGTATTTGGCTTTCCATTTATTGACCTGCATATATCAGGACTGAGGGTAACGAATGATAAAACTGAGCAGAAGAATTATTAATAACCACCTAAAGCACATTTGTATCTATTATTTTCAGCACAAATCTAACAGCCTGTCAATAGGCGAATTATAATTTTTGTGCACTTTCCAACTTTGCCTTCCAACTGTGTCCTGAGCAAGTAAAAGTATCTGTGAGCCAAAAAGCAATAAAATATTAATTTTCTGCAAAACTGTGAAATGATGAACTGTATCAATTCAAAAGCCAAATGTACAGCTATTTAACGCTTGAGTTCTTTGGTTCATTATCAGTATCACTGCAAAATATTACACATTAACACACAACCACTGATGTGCTTGATCCTAGATTATGATCGCTGCATCTATTGTTATTATTTTATTAGCATCACTGACACGATAATGAAGGATACTTATTTAGCAGGTATCAGATGGGACCGTGACAGTTGCGCTGCTCATTTCGGCTTCTCTTCGCATGGTAATGCAAATGCCTCTCATCAACTGCCACAAGACAGATGACTTTTCTCTACTAATAGTCCCAGTTTCCTTTGTTAAATTGCCAGACTCAGAAGCGAGAACTTTGAGGCCTTATTTAATTAGCCCCACATGTGCTATGCTTGTTTTTCTGTGTGATTACAAAAGAGATGGCAGGTGCAGCAGGGAGATCAGTAAGTGCTTTTGGCCACCATGTACTTTCTTTGACTTTTTCGGTTCTTTGCAGTGGGCTTAGTGCTCAGACATTCCCCGCTGGCAAAAATAGTAGACATGCACAATGTTAAGCCTAGAAAGCCGGGTGAGAGGAGTGCGTCATGTAAATTTGAATCACATCAGCACAACAACACAAAGAGCAGAGAGTCTTGCCTATGGAGGGAAAGATGGAGGAAATACACCCCCCCCCCCCCAATGCCCCTCTATTTATTTTTATCTTGACCATAAATGTCACTAAATGTAAGCTTCTTTGTTACAGTAAATAAATGATTTTCTTTATTTTGACACATGAAATCTGAACATCAACCTTTAGGAAATAAAAATGAAATTATTATTATTTAATAATTCAGTTATAAACATACACTATATTGCCAAAAGAATTGGGACACCCCTCCAAATCATTGAATTCAGGTGTTCCAATCACTTCCATGGCCAGAGGTGTATAAAATCAAGCATCTAGGCATAGAGACTGCTTCTACAAACATTTGTGAAAGAATGGGTCGCTCTCAGGAGCTCAGTGAATTTCAAGCGTGGTAACGTGATAGGTTGCCACCTGTGCAATAAGTCCATTTGTGAAATTTCCTCACTACTAAATATTCCACGGTCAACTGTTAGTGGTATCATAACTAAGTGGAAGCAATTGGGAAAAACAGCAACTCAGCCACGAAGTGGTAGGCCACATAAAATCACAGAGAGGGGACAGCGCATGCTGAGGCACACAGTGCGCAGAAGTCGCCAACTTTCTGCAGTGTCAATAGCTACAGACCTTTAAACTTTGTGTGGCCTTCAGATTAGCTCAAAAACAGTGTGTAGAGAGCTTCATGGAATGGGTTTCCATGGCAGAGCAGCTGCATCCAAGCCTTACATCACCAAGTGCAATGCAAAGCGTCGGACGCAGTGGTGTAAAGCACGCTGCCACTGGACTCTAGAGCAGTGGAGACGTGTTCTCTGGAGTGACGAATCACTCTTCTCTGTCTGGCAATCTGATGGACGAGTCTGGGTTTGAATGGTACAGGAGAACAGTACTTGCCTGACTGCACTGTTCCAAGTGTATGGATTATGGTGTGGGGCTGTTTTTCAGGGGTTGGGCTTGGCCCCTTAGTTCCAGTGAAAGGAACTCTTAATGCTTCAGCATACCAAGACATTTTGGACAATTTCATGCTCCCAACTTTGTGGGAACAGTTTGGGGATGGCCCCTTCCTGTTCCAACATGACTGCGCACCAGTACACAAAGCAAGGTCCATAAAGACATGGATGGGCAAGTTTGGTGCGGAGGAACTTGACTGGCCTGCACGTCCAACATCAGTGCCTGACCTCACAAATGCGCTTCTAGAAGAATGGTCAAAAATTCCCATAAACACACTCCTAAACCTTGTGGAAAGCCTTCCCAGAAGAGTTGAAGCTGTTATAGCTGCAAAGGGTGGGCCAACTCCATATTAAACCCTACTGATTAAGAACGGGATGTCATTAAAGTTCATGTGCACGTAAAGGCAGGCGTCCCAAAACTTTTGGCAATATAGTGTGTTTATCAGTCATAACTGAGTAGAACAATTCAGTCTGAATTATTAGTCATTTGCTGCTTTCACTCATTGAACTACCATAAATTAATATAAAATTGTTGAATTGACTTTTTGATGATTAAATAATTGGAAATGGTTTTTAATTGCGGCACTGTTTTCTTCATTCGCAGGAATATGGAGATGCGCTTTATTTGACTTTTGAATGACAGGCATAAAGCCCAAAGTAGGCTATACACTCTTTAAAAAAAAAAAAAAAAAAAAAAATTTAAAATAAATAAATAAATAAAGATTCCAAAAGGGCTTTTTTTTGCATTAAGAACCATTTTTGCCTCCCCAAAGAACCTTTCAGTGATAAGTTCTTAAAATAACATTTTATTAATCTATAGAAACTTTTTCCATTATAAAGAACCTTTTGTGGAATGGAAAGCTTCCATGGATGTTAAAATTTCTTCATCAACAAAAATAAAGAACCATTATTTTTAAGAGATTATGCTTTGGTTTTACTCATATGCTGGGGTACTCATACTGCATAGTACACGCGCACTTTACATACGCAGCCTGAGTTTTGCACATGCGCATGTAAATTAAATGAACTGAAATGTAGAGTTGGTATATGAGAACGTTAACTGTGACAAGATGACTGACAGGCCAGTTTACAGTGCCAGAATGGATGTATAACTAATCAACAACACAATCCGTTGCAGTCTGTAAGTTTTGCCTCTTTGTCGCCATCTCTGTTTGAAACCGGCAATTGAAGTTATTTGCTGAATTATCATCTTTATGTGGGTTGTGCCTCGGCACGACTCCTCAGCACGGATGAATCTAATGTTTGCTGTCAGTCACCACATCAGTACTGTACTTCGGAATCACAGATTGTAGTCTTGAAGTATGACCAATAAGAATTTTCACCGGAAAATGTCATCTGAACAAGTAAGTAACATGTCTGCCACATTTGTTCTGACCAACTGAGGAAAAAAGCATTACAATAAATCGTGCTGCCAATGATGATTAATCTTAAGATCGCTTAGCTCATATCATGTCAAACCTTGTAAATTATAATTATTGTTATACTTTGTTCTCAAATTGTTAATGTTAACAACATCAGCATTGCGTGACTATGTGTATTTAGTGTGTATTAGCGTTACCTGTAGATTTCATTTTCTATCTAACGTTAATTTGTCATACCATACAGACATGACGCAGTGACACAAAGACAAACGACGACATGCTAGAATTTCCCGCTAAATCCCAGCAGTACCACCTGAATTATAAAACATTATAATGAATCAGGCTAAGATAAGGAGATAGTTTTAAACACTGGCTGGTTATGTACTTTATTTTGGATCATTTTTAACCAAAAAAAAAGTTACAGACAGCAGCTTTAAAGATTTTATTTATGGATGCCTTTCAAGACACTCAAGGACACCTTATAAATAATAAAATACATAAGCAATAAACAAAGAAACAATATACAATAACATATAAAAGCTATATCAAACAGAATAAGCTATTAAAAAAAAAAAAAAAAAATCGGTTTTAAGACATGATTTAAAAATTGAAAGGCTTGAACTATTATATTTGTCTTGAGGCAAGGTTTTCCAAAGACTCAGAGGAGTACAACTAAAAGCTCTACATTTCAAGGTAGTCAAACGTACAGAAGGTGTAACAAGATTTATACAAGCAGAAGACCTGAGAGATTGGGAAAGTGAATACACTAGAGAAGATCACAAAGATATGAAGGTGCTAGATTATGAAGTGAAAAGTAAATTCTTAAATTGAATGCTGTATCTGACTGGAAGCCAGTGGAGTTGTCTAAGAACTGGTGACATGCTCAGTGGCAGGTGTTCGTGTAATGATCCAGCCTGGAAAATTTATACCAAATGTACAGAAAATGTGACCTAAAGGAAAAAGATTTATAAACAGAAGAGGGCCCAAAACTGAGCCCTGAGGCACACCACTAATCCAGATGCAATTACACTCAAAAGTATGAACTTTATCTTCACAAAAAGAATACATACTTTTAGGGCATAGTATAATTGGGACACAGCATTATTATTTTCTTTCTGATGTATTTTATTCAAATTAATTCTGTTTTTTTTATTATTATTATTATTATTATTACATTTTAGTTATAATTGATAAGATAAATACTGAATATTACATTTAGCATTTTAAATTAATTATATTTTTAATGACAATAAATAATAATAATAATAATAAATATATATGTTGCATTTGCACACTTAATGGGCATTGCTTTTGTTTTGGGGCATATGTCTTCCTTAACTTTGGCTTTTTAGTTCCACTCACACAAGTGCACACTGTTTCTCCTTTGCAGAAATCTGCACAAAAGCCCTTTTCTAAAGATGTCAAAGTGCTGCATAATCATAAATCACAAATAAGTCCATGCTACACACATACACACCCATGTGAGCTGACTCAGCATATGCATATTTCTGTACCACTGCTTTAGTATGCTGTCCAGATGCCCCCCTACAGTCACACAGGCCAACACTTTACAAATATCTCAGCACGTTTCTTCATAACACTCCTCATCCTGCTAGTAGAGATCAATTCAACAAACCCCCCCCCCCAAAAAAATAGCTTGCACTTCCACTTTCTGTAATAAAAGAATTTCCAATATAGCGCGCAATGAACAGCACTTTGATTCATGAAACTGTGTTCCACTCAATAATGATCTAATGAAGAGGCAGAAAAGAAGCAGCATTGAATCGAGGATGGCTGAGGTTTCACCAAATGAGCAGCAGTACTACAGCTGTGAAGGTGAACACGTAAATAAAACAGATGTGGCAGATGCTCAATGTGCACATTACACCACTTTCATATATATTAATATAAAATACTTTATAATGTAAAATGATTATCTGTCTATTAAATATATTTTATAAAATATATTTTTCTAAATGTGTCAAAGAAAGAAAAGTTTGCAATTAATACAATAACAAACCACATCAAACCATGTATGACCTCAGAACACATCCTCAAACATTAAATATAATATGCGCTTTTGTCATTCACATGTGAATTCAAATTTTGGAGATGCCAGTGAGTGGGAAGCCCATAAAGATGCTAAGGATGACTCATAACAGCAATTCCAGTGGCACCAGTGAAATGACAATATCACAGCCCCTTAACACCTATTAAAGAGAAGAATGTCAGCATCATTTAATAACCTTCCAATAAAGGACCTTCATGTTGCATAGCCATGGAGAACATTAGTGGCTCAAAAAAATTGGCAGTACTTTTCATTGTTCTCTTTTGGTTTGTTTCTTTCATTTTGTCTGTCTGTCATTTTTGCTTCCCATACCTTATCTTTCCCCCATATGGAAAGCTTTTGTCTGAGTGCACCCAGTGAACTATATAGTTCTCTGCATGAGTTCTGCTCTGAACACCTCAGTGGCGACTCTCTGTTTCCATGGTTTCCAGTGTTCAAATATTATGTCCACAATGTCCGTCATGTTTGACTGGTATGGTAGACCACTGCTCGGCAGAATTCCTTGGCTGTACACCTCCAAAGGTCACGTAAATAAAAGGGGAAATAATCAATGAAGTTGTGTTCACAGTAAATGGTGAACTTTAAGTTCTTAAACAGAAACTATAGACATACAGTGGGGTATGGAAGCTTTATTATTCATTTGAAACAAAGAAAAGATTTGACATAAAATTAATAAGAAATATTTCAGATTCTGCACTATTTCTAGATATGACTCTTGGTACAGATGAACAAATGTTCTAGTTTCGTTGAAGCTCAAGATGCTCTTTGAATAATCTAAAAATCATGCTGGAGAAGAAGCTCAGCTTTGTTTTTATCAGGTTTTGCTCACAGGATTTGCTTTAATTAAAGGGTTAGTTCACCCAAAAATGAAAATAATGTCATTTATTACTCACCCTCATGTCATTCCACACCCATAAGACCTTCATTCATCTTCGGAGCACAAATTAAGATATTTTTGATAAAATCCGATGGCTCAGTGAGGCCTGCGTTGCCAGCAAGATCATCTCCTTTTTCAATGCCCAGACAGCTACTAAAGACATATTTAAAAGAGTTCATGTGACTACAGTGGTTCAACCTTAAAGGATTAGTTCACTTTCAAATAAAATTTTCCTGATAATTTACTCACCCCCATGTCATCCAAGGGCTTTAAACGATACCAGACGAGGAATAAGGGTCTTATCTAGCGAAAAGATTGGTCATTTTCAAAAAAATATATAAATGTATATGCTTTATATAAACAAATGATGGCCTTCCAAGTGGTTCCGCCAAAACCGCACTTTCGTATTCTTCAAAAAGCTTACGCTGTATGTCCTACGCCTTCCCTATTCAACTTACGGAACGAACGCAGCGCCAGTTCCATTTTTTCCATAAGTTTAATACATCTGATTCGTCTCTTCATGCTGATGCTATTCAACATCTTGCATTAAGTCTCTGCCCATTACAGTAGCGGCCATTTTGAAAAGTACAGTATTCCGTTTTTTAGCTACTCCTCCTTCAAAATTTGTCCAATTTCGTCTAAACTTTGATCAGATGATCTTTGGACTGAGCTGCACAGAAATGACTGAACAGAATTTTTTTATCTACTGATAAAAAAAAGTTATGATGTCATGAACTTAACGAGGTCGACCCGAAATTGGTATAGAGGCTGTATCTCGGCCAAACTTTGAGCAATCGAAAACAAAAATTGGTACACTTGATCAAGACCATGATCTAGGGTTCCATGCCAAATTTCAGAACAGCACCACCTACAGGTCATGAGATCTGAAAAATTGATATTTTGGCCAATAACTTTTGAACAGTTTGTCAGAAAATCAAGATCTTAACTGTGGATTCCTTGGGTCATGCTGATGATATAGATTTTGTCAACATCGGATGAACCATGTGTCCGCCATTTTGAATTTTGTCATAAATTGCCATATCTTTTAAACAATTTGACATATCTTCACAAAAATTAGTACGCATCATCACCAGAAGGTCCTGAATGTACCTGAGAAGTTTGAACACAGCGCCACCTAGTATTCCACAGATATAACGATTTTTGCAAAATTGCTTATAACTTTTCAAAACATTGTCCAAAATTTGTGTCATTTTATTCCCTGGCTTATGCCGATTCCGACGATGTGTCATTTGTCATTTTCCTTAAATGTACCTGTCCGCCATATTGAAGTAAATGAAAAACAGTTTTTTCGCTACTCCTCCTACAAATTTTGTTCAATTTTGTCCAAAATCAGCTCAGATGATCTTTGGACCGAGCCGCACAGAAATGACTGAACAGATTTTTGATATTCACTACCGTTCCTGAGATATTCATCTCTGAATGTGACCTTGCTTGTGTTTGTTGTCTTATGCTAGTTAGCTTAGCATGCTAATTGCTTAGCATGCTAACCAGTTGTCATTCTTTTTAATGTGGCTCTTCAGCTATCAAGTTACCCATGAGCTAAATTAGCATTAAGTTAGCTTAGCATGCTAATCTGGTTAGCATGCTAAGTAATGATTTTTTATAAATTCTTTCTTACACTAAAAGTTCTCTTCCACAACCTGATGAATGTGCTTCTTCAAGTAGCTCAATGTGTAAAGCCAGATACCTGATGAGCACTGTACCCAAAGATAGTGGGTTTGAATCCAGGGTGGAGTGGTTTTATGAAATTGTGTGTTTTGATTCCTTTATTGCCTCTTGGATTAGAAATACATGTTTTTTCTTTTCATGCTCTGTTCATTTTCATCTAAGCTTCTGTACATTCTGAGTTCATTCTCGCTCATAATTCTGAACCAGCTGTTTTTCATGTTTGTTAATTTTCTGGTGTTTTTCCTCATCCTGCTCCGTATTGCGCTACAGCGTGATGAGCTGCAGAATGATCTAAAGTAAAGTTATTAAATATAACATGCAATGCAGTTTTATAATAATTCTTCATTTTGAGTTCATTTCACATGAACTACTGAACTTCGGCAGATGTATTCACCTGCCCAGTGGTGCAATGAGATGATAACTGGACACTGGACCCAGAGGTTGTGGGTTCAAATCCCTTGTGGAGTAACTTTATACAATTGTGTGTAATGCGTCATTTTGATTCATTTATTATCCAAATAAGCCTTATACTAATCTTTATTCCTCTTCAATTAGACACAAGAGTTTTTTTTGTTCATTCTGTGTTCGTTCTCATCTGACCTTTTGATCATTTTGTGTCCATTTTCACCCATACTTCTGAACCAGCTGTTTTTCATGTTCATTCAATTGCTGCAGTTTTTTCTCTTCCTGCTCTGTATTAGGCTACAGCCCCTTCAGGGGCTTGGCCCCGTATTGCTGCTTGCAGCTATATTTATTATTTATTTTATTTTATATAGACAATTAAAATAGAAACATGCAAAACCGAAGCATTTTCACTAGTGGTCTCAGATGTTTGGGCCACATTGTATGTAATAAAGTATGACTAATAGATTAAATCTTACAGGGTGATCAGATCAGAATCACAATCACAATAAAAAATAAATTGAACTTCAAAAGGCAGTTCTTGGGAAGCAGATCAGACTGTTTGCATTGGAATTTCTCCAAGTATTCTCTGCAAACTTAATGGAAAAAGTAGATACTGTGTAAATTGGGTCCTTTAGGTTTTTAAATGGATTTATTTATGTTGAAATGTATTACTATAAGAAAGTCATCAAACAGCTGACTTTGCACTGGCAAGTATTTGCACAGCAATACGTTTTCCATTGTCTTGCTTAAAGTCTCAGTTCAGTGATGCATTAGGTTTTCTTAATTGCACAAAAGCAAGAAAATGTTGAGGTTATTATGTATACTTGATTGACTATGGTAATTACTTTGCATGGTTGTCTAAAATCCCAAAAGCATTTACAGAAGAACAGCAGGTAAATCCAATTGATTTGGTGATGCCAAGTGTAACGTTCACGAATCAAAGGTGGGACAATCCCTCTTTATCATGCTGTAGCTTAATGATAATTATCTGTCACAGTAATTTCATACTCATTACACAAGAAAATAATGATAACACTAATGTAAATATATTAAGCATATCAGTAAAGCTGATTCATTTGACATGGATTGTCATGGGGGTTGCCATGTTGAGATCACATGATCATCTGAATACTACTTGCTTTATCTTAGCAACCCCCTATTATCCGACACTTTTGGTCACGGAATAAATTAATCATGGCTGACCGTTTTGCAATGCTTTTCTGGCTGCAGACCATGGGCGAGTTGAGCTCCACTCTCGAACAGGAAATACGTCACCTCCACTTGTGTTTTACTAATGTCTACACCTACCCCAACCCTAAACTTACCCTTACAATAATGCAAATGCAGAAATTAAATGACGCAATATTGATGTGCGCATGCCAAGCGGCCATAGCTGTAGCTAGCTCCACCAGTGGAGGTGACGTATTTCCGCCCTTAAGTGGAGCTCCACTCGCCCCCTCAGGCTGCAGCCAGCCCCTATTGATGCTTTTGAATTATGCTACATCCACACCACTAGATGTCAGTATACACTGTGGTGAAAATCATGTTTTTAATGTTGTTTATAGGTCTATGTGGTGTTTTTAATATGCTTTAAGACTTTTCATTTGCAAATTCATAAGTCAGCACCATTGCTGAGTATTTTCTATTTAAAACTGCAGTGAAAAAAAGACCCGCTCAAACCCACGGTTCAAAATCGCTGGTGTTTCTGACGTCACATACTACCTTGTAACCAATCACGTCAACGTGCCGGTGGGCTTTAGCATATTATTATTATCGCTCTGAAGCAGGAGAGTCTCTAGAAAATATATTATATATACAGTATATTTTTCTGTTAAAATAAAAAAATCGGTAGATTTGGCAATATAGCGGGTGTATGATGTATGTTATGATGAACTATATGCCCTTCTCCAGTGACGTTAAGGTGTTCAAAGCGTTTCTAAGGATACTGATTGTTATAAGACAGCTGTCTGACTCGCGAACTGCAACATGGTTTGTGTAACATTAGCAACACATTAGCTGTTTGATAATGTGTTCAAGCAAAAGGCTAATCATATTAATTATGTGTCTGCCATTGTAAAATGCGATACCTTAGTAAGTTCATTGAGTGGATCTCTTGAGCTCGTGCGAGTGAGTGGAGGTACATTCAAGCTATTTTGAAGAAATGTTTTTTTTTTTTCCCAGGAATTTTTTTTTTAAATGTGTCATTTTGGTGATCAAAGATGTGTTTTAAGGGATAAAATTATTGACTACAGGGGGACTTTAAAAAAAATTAGAGTGATTTTTTTTATATTACATTATTAATCAGTAGTATTTTATATACGTTCATTGTATTTTAATATTATCAACTTTTTACTCTTGTGCAAAAAGGTCTAATTAAGTATTATGTTCATTCTGGGCCAATAACACAGCAATTAGCCATTCCTGTCCACCTCCACATGAGTTGTTGGGCAGGAACATTGTCTTACTTGTATCACTTGGATGCCTCTGCATGCACACACTCATTACTTACTGTACCATCACTGAGGGAAATGTGGTAATTTGCAAACCTTTCATTTGGGTTCTTGGTAATTATACACTATCTTCTGACTGCAGTGTGGACATTTAGTGATGTGTGAATCACCATATGGTTTCACCAAGTGTTAAGTCATCATAACAGATGCTGAACACGTTGTCATCCGTCCCTCAGGATTGGAACTGTGATATTTGTTTGCGTTGTCACTTAACGTAGCGCCTCCATCACCCATCTTGTGGAACCAGCTTCGTTCTGGCCTCTTGCAGATGTCTCAGTAAAACTTGTGAAAGAAAAGTCAGTTCTTGGCTGGTCTGTGTTTGTGAATGTATTAGACTATGATTAATTAGGGCTGCTGTCATTCATGTGTTTAGCCTGGTTGCTGGGAAAGAGATAGAAGCAGGAAGTACTCTACAAAAAAAAAAAAGGCTTTGGTTTACAAAGGCCTCACCATACAAACAAATCAACCCCTGCCATGTTTTGATCAACTTTGTCATCTTCACAGTCGCAACCTGGATTCTGACAGCTGCAGTGGGATCTTTAAAATGGCTAAACTGCAGTTCTTCACCATATACAACAAACATACATTTACAAAGTGAGGTTTATT
This sequence comes from Hypophthalmichthys nobilis, assembly GCA_037950665.1. Classification (NCBI taxonomy): domain Eukaryota; kingdom Metazoa; phylum Chordata; class Actinopteri; order Cypriniformes; family Xenocyprididae; genus Hypophthalmichthys; species Hypophthalmichthys nobilis. Next base: position 21,355,799 of record CM075473.1, on the reverse strand, counting down.
TTTACTATACTTTTGATTAAAGGCTGGAATACACTATACAAGTTTTTCCCTTATTTACAGTCCGGAGGAGTTGACACAAGTTGCTGAAAGGCAGAGCCAGTCTGCCGATTTTAGGTAGATTTGACAGTTTTCACAGAAAATAGCATATGATTGGCACAGACTCAGATTTTTTAGCTTCAGACTTTGATTCCATCCAGTTGGAGGATGTCAAACATGTATGACATTTTAAGGCTATTTTAAAACAAATTCTGTATTCATTTGTCATGTGTCTCCTAGAAACAAGACACTAGTTTCTGCATGAGTTTGCATAACTATTTACAAGGTTGGAAAGCGCATGATAAATATTGTATTGTATATTGTATATCTTTGTTGTCCACCGAGGTGGAAAATTGTCTTTGGCTCACTAGCAAATAAAATAACTATACAAGTAGTGTTAAAAACAACAAAAATAGAACAAAAAAACAGACAACTTCACAATTCAAGATGCCTATACACTCTTAAAAATAAAGGTCCTTTATTGGCATTGATGGTTCGATGAAGAACCTTTAACATCCATGGAACCTTTCCATTGGACAGAAGGTTTAAAAAGTCCTCTATGGGAGTAATTGTGAAATCACAGCTAGAAAAAATAAATTACATTATATTTTACATACATTGAAGACTAAAATCATTTTCCAAAATTAGTTTTCAACATCTGACCTTTGACCTTTTTTTAGGATGCCGTCCTTTATAACTGACTTTGTCCTCTTAGGGTAAATTATTTTTGGCAAATTGTCTGAAACTTCACACACATTCAAATGCATTTTCACTGTCTGAAAAGGAGTGAAAAGGTCTTAGTTTTTCAAAAAAAAAAAAAAAAAAAAACATTAAAAAGCTTTATTAACATTCAATTTCTTCTTGCGCTACTATATTTTATTTAGAATGTTAAAAACTTCAGATGCATCTTCACTGCCTGGAAAGTAATGAAACCATATCCAGGGCCAGAAGCGCTGGGCAAACTGGGTAATTGCCCAGGGTTCCAGACCACTAGAGGGCACCGCACCATGACGAGCACGATCAACAATGTCTTCGCCGGGAGTTTGACTGACAGGCGATCTAACCAATCATAATGCCGAATCCGCCGTTATAACTTTACTGATGTCTTTCTGTGGTTGAAACAACATTCCTTCTGATGTTCATTCATGTTTATTTGATGCTATTACTTAACTAGTAGGAAGAGATGATCGGTTTACGAGCCGCTTGAACTGAGGCACTAGCGATCTGTCACAACACATTAAAGAGACACAAATTATTGTTTAACAGTAAATTAATGTTTACATTTCTTTAAAAATTACAAAATTTGAAATTTGAGACTTTGTTTCATATCAAAATTAACCTGCACTGTCTTGTCTGTTGATGCGTTGTCAGTGTCCTCTTTGCTCCGCAATGTATTTTTCACTCTGTCACCGTGTCCTATCTATACACGCCACAATGCGCAATAAAATTTATAAACAAAATTTTGATATTAATCGAAGTTTTTGTCCTAACTAGCCGCGACGGCGACACGCGATGATTCTATTTTAGAAACGGTTTCTATGTTTATGCGACATCACTTGGAACAACAACACAAAGTATGATAATCTGATTATGTGCTTTATTTAATGTTAAAAGTGTCTACTGTGACTTTGAATATCATTTTGTGTGTCTTTTAAAGCCATACTGTAAGCAATGGACAATTCTCCTCAGATCTTCAAAATAAATAAAAGGAAACAAGAATGTTCAAAATGTCAACTCATTGTGAACAGACAAGTGAATTTTATGACAAAGATTGTTTCAGTAACTCAGTATGTATTTTTAATAATGTTAAAATGGTGTAATATTCATGAATTTGATTATGTAATAATCTGTGATTGGCTGTGATTTTTGATTGACATTATTGCGTCTCATAGTCGCGTCACGACTGGTGTGGACATACATATTGTTTGTCGTTGGAATGTTGTCGCATCGCATCTGGTTAGGACATTGTGTGTGAGAACATGATGTTTTTCGTGAGAGAGGCATGGCTTGTCGGACATAGCAACAGTAACTAAAGGGGCAGGTCTTTGCGAACGGTGAAATCTGCACCAAATCTGTCGCAACTTGGTTTACTCCAAGATAATTGAAGAGCTTGCAGCAGCCAAAGCAAGAAAGGTCCTCTTTTAAATGGTGAGTCAACAACTGTATTAATTCATTACACCTGTCTTAAGTCAACAGTAGGGGTCAATATGATAAATTGGCATTTTTTTCTCTTAAAAATTTGAGCGTAGGGGGGCGGCATATTCCTATTTTGCCCAGAGTGCTGGATTGTTTTCCCCCGGCCCTGACTATATCTTAGTGTTTCAAAAAGCATTAAAACATTGTTTCTTTCTTGGAATTACAAATCAGTTATTGTAACACAAGTAAAAAGACTACTTTTTCTGGGTACCCCACACTTTCCACACGTAACTCGATTTTGACCTGTTTATTCATCATTTTTGGAGCACCTCTGCTTGTCAGTGTAGTGAGGCCAATAGGCAGTGGCATCTTTCCTGACCTCTGGTTGTAGTATGGATCACATCTTCCAAACTGGCACAGGATAATGTACCAAAATGCCTGACATCCACAACATGACTTATATTCTTCATCTGCTTCTGCTACTGCTTCTATCCTCCTTAATCCTTAACTTCTTCCTTTCTTACTACGACCTCAATTTTTGATGTGCAACCATCCCTATCATCAATACTTTCTGGAAAAGGTACAGCTTTTCTTCACTATCTTCTATAAAACTTACTAACATCAACTTAAAACACAGGAAAAAAAGGCTATTATACTGCCTGCCAGTATTGAACAATAGTGTCAGCTACACAGAAAATATGTATCCCTTAAAAGGACTTTGTCATTTATGCATGATGCACAGATATTTTGGTCTTTGAGTTAGTTTTTGCAAAATGTATATTAAAAATGACCAAAGACTTAGAAAACACATTTAGATGTACAATGATATTTTTTAAAAATGGAATTTATATATATTCAAGTCTAAAATGAATGGAGCCTTGATAGCATGTGACCTAACATATCTCCTTCACTTGCTTGTTGCCAAAAAATGTCAAGCACATGGCAAACAAATAGATTTTAATTTTATTGGCAGAAGGGGATGTCATGATATTACTAAAATGTATTATTATTATTATGGTTTGGTTGAACATTATTGCAATTTTCTTAGCGCCATTTAATGTCCCATAAAGTCATGTGCTGCATTCCAACCTTATGTCTGACATGTAAATAATTTCACCCAAAAATGAAAATTCATTTCAAATCCATAAGACTTTTGTTGATCTTCGGAACACAAATGAAGATATTTTTAAGGATTTCTGTTAAGTCTATTCACCCATACTTCATAAAGAGTTTATAAAATAAATCCATATGAATCGAGTTGTTTAATCCAAGACTTCTGAAGAGACACGATCACTTTATATGACGAACAGTTTTATTTTAGGCTTTTATTCACATTCAGTGAACAATGTTTACAGCTTTCAAATTTGGTCACGGAAGCTCAAGCATGCTTGCATGACGTGCGAAAAACAATGAGGTTCATTCTCGTGAGTTACGCAGCATGTTTGAGCTTTCATAAGAACCTTTGAGGTTTGTTCTTTCACATTCTTTTTGTTCTTTTCAACTTTCACGTTTGTTTGTTTGACTCAAACCATCCTTGTTCACATTACTTAAAAACTCATGTAACTACATGAACTTACATGAGTTGTTTCTACTAGAAATGAGTATTGTCAGATTTACTTAAGTGTTTGTTCAGTCAACTTAACATTGCTGAGTGAAACGCACAAATTAATGTTGACATAACTAACTGGGCAGTGGATCCGTAGTTCCCAGAATGCTCTGCAAGGGACTGCATTAGGAGAGTAAATTTAGGGATTAAAGTGTTATTTTATGTGTTTTTCAGTAAAGGGAAAGATGTTGCTAGTTTATGTTAGTGTTTAATGTTCAGTTATGTTGGACATTTAGAGGAGTTTCTGTAATGTTTTTGAATTTTGTGGTTACCATTATGCAGAAGAGTGGTGCCTGTGTTTTTGAAAAGTCAAATCACTTTTGACATGACAAGAGACTAATTGAACAGCGAGTTCATCCATTCAAACTTCATTAACCAACAACAGCATGTAAACACGCGCTAGCCAGAGTCTTTAACCGCTGCACTCGTGTGTCACATCCTTTGCGACGTCTCACGCATGACACAGCATTTGAATTTTGAAAAGAAACACAAAACTGACTGGAGCCGCTCCGGTGGAGAACAGTGACTGGATCTAACAGCTTAAGATGACGCACAGCTCATATCTCTGTCGCTGTAAGTTACCGAAAGCGAAACCACACACAAAACACCTTAGAAGAGTGTCTCTCTTGCACTGTATGACGTGACAGACAACTAGTTGTCCAGTCCTGTTCCGTTCACACAGTGCTGAATTTCTGAGAATGCGGTTGTGAGTCCTGAAAATTTACAGGTGTGACTTCGGTTATAGAATGCGGTTGTCACACCGTAAATAACCGTACTGTGTGTGAACGTAACCGTATTAAAGACTCAAATACAGGACTGACAACCATATTCTGCTGCTGTGTGAACGTGGCCTAAGTAAACTACACATACAAATATTATGTAACAGTGACAAATTCACATGATTTGTATTAACTCAAAGAAATTTTGGCAGCTATACTTGAATTTCTTTTGTTCATACAACTAAATTGTTTTTTGTACAAATTACTCAATATAGTTGCGTGGAACTTGACACTGCTTTTTTAAGTAAATCCAACAATTCAGTTTTTTTGAGTGTTCGGTTGGGTACCTCATATTGTGTAGATATGTTGTCTTACAAAGTGTAACAAGAAATCTACTGTGTTGTTTACTTAAATGTTTTTAGGTAAACTATACATTTAAAAAGCATAGCTTTACTACAGTGGTTCCCAAACCTGTCCTGGAGGACCCCCAGCCCTGCACATTTTGTAGGTTTCCCTCATCTATCACACCTGATTCAACTCGTGTGCTCATTAGTAGAGACTGCGGCTGTGTCCGAAAACTGGAAAATGCTGCCTTCGGAGGACACATTTCAAGGTAGGAAGGCATCAAGGCACGTCCGAATTCAGTGTTAGCTTCACTTCCTGTTTCCTGAGATACCTTCATCTGATCAATTTTTCAAGGCAGCATAGATGTATCCTTAGCTGCCTTTGATATCCCACAATCCTATGCTTTTCATTCTGTGACAGCTGAGCTAGAAAAATAAAGATGGCGTCCGAAAGTTGCGTTTGCTAGACAGTTTGTGAGTAAATGTACATTTTTGACCAACATTTTCCACTTTTGATGTCATTTCTAGCGAGAAATTACTACTGAGGTAATTAAATGGTAACACTTTAGAATAATAGTCCACCATTAATAAGTAACTATGCAGGAAGTAATGCAGGACTAATGAGTAGTACTACATTAACACTTCAGCTATTAACTAATATAGAAACAAGTTTAACTAATCAGTAAGTAATATCAAATTTAGAAGATAGGTCCTTATTAGCTAATCAATGATTACAGAATGAGATTGGCATCATTAAGAACTAATAGGTAACTATGACAAATTATAAAGAATTACTAATTATTATTAAAGAATTACTAATTAATTACTAATCACAACATTAAAGTGTCTGAGATGTGAGCAGTTGTCTTTTTTTACTCTCAACGTGGCCATAAAATGCATCATTAATTACTCAAGTGTTACCTAGTCACTGTGCAGGAACTACTAGTGATCTGGACCATTATTTTAAAGTGAAAAACATCTTTTTCACTTTAAAATAATGGTCCAGATCACTAGTAGTTCTTGAAGAATGACTAGGTACTTGAGTAATTAGTGATGCATTTTATGACCATGTTGAGAGTAAAAAAGGACAATCTTCAAGAACTACTAGTGATCTGGACCATCATTTTAAAATGAAAAAGATGTTTTTCACTTTAAAATAATGGTCCAGATCACTAGTAGTTCCTGCATAGTGACTAGGTAACACTTGAGTAATTAGTGATGCATTTTATGACTATATTCAGAGTAAAAATGATGACTGATTATGTCTCAGACACACGATAATGTTCTTTACAATTTGTCCATTAGTTAATAGTTATTAATGATGGTAATCTCAATAGGTAATTATTGATTAGCTAATAAGAAACTATCTTCTCAATTTGTTATTACTTACTGATTAGTTAAACTTGTTTCTATATTAGTTAATAGTAGTAGTAGAAGTGTTAATGTAGTACTACTCATTAGTCCTGCATTACTTCCTGCATAATTACTTATTAATGACGGACCATTATTCTAAAGTGTTACCCTTCAATGAGTAAGTAGTAATTACTCAAGACAAGCTAACTGGCAGTTACATTTATTAACAAAATTATTAACAAAATGTAAAACTAACAAGATTATCTTTGTTAATTTTACATAACTTAATTAAGTAGATTTTACTTATTTATCATTTATTTATGAGTGCAAAAATTAGCAAAAGAAAAATTAAGCAAATTTTACTTATTGTTTTTTTTTTTTCAATGGAGGAACAATGGAGTGATAACTGATTTTCAGTTTGGTCGAACTATCCCTTTAATAAATAATGTTTGAATCAAGAACTATTGAAGCTCTCCATATACTTTGTCCTTATTGCTTTCATTCATCTGCACATTTTTGTGGTTTCTGTCCACTCAGATCAGGCTGTCTGCACTTTGCCAGGAAAATCTTCCATCTATACAGATTACTCAACCTGATAGACAGAGGGCATCTCATACACATAATCAATTTAAAGACTTTTACATCCATCAGTACAGTCAGATGCATTCGATGTGCAATTTGTTGTCCTATTGCTTTTTTAAAAAAAGCATAAGAAGCACAAATCCCATGTTTTTTAAAATAAAACATTATCATAAAACATAAAATGAACCTAGCTAGTTTAACCACAGACCCCATATTTCTATCCACCCCACAGAATTAATCTGATCAATATTAAATTTAGATTTTTATTTAATGTTTATTGATGAATGTTTATTTATTCCCGTATTTTGGTAGAAATGTTGAAAAAATTGCAAACATCATATAAGATTATTAGACAATAAATATTCAAATAATTTTATTATTCAGCTTGAACTACTGTGGTTGATAATTTCCTAATGATTCAGCACCTCCTGTTACTTATCATTTTGAAAAAGTGAAAAGAAAAAAAACAATAACAAAAAAAACAATAAACAACAAAAAACAACATTAATTAAAAGTTTCAGTACCCGAATCTATACCTACTTGTGGAGAATGTAGTGTACATTATACATAATTGCGCTATGAACCCTTCCCTGATCCTTCTCACTGCCGTTGCATTCCATTTCCCCTCTTTTCTGAGCTTTCTCTGCTTCCAGCTTCCTGTCTATCTATTTTCCTTCATCTCAGTTTTTGTTTCTCATCTCTCTCTGTCAAGCCTCTCATCTCTCCAGATGTCTCTTTAGTCTTAACTCACACGCTTGCCCAAAATTTCCTCATCCAACCTTTCTGATTAAGACACACACTTTCCAGATCCACCCTCCCTGCTGCTGTTGTCCACAATGGTGACAGCCATTTTGAAATTATATAAGGATATGGCACATCTACACAGCATAAATATTCATGGGTGACTCTTCTTGTTCGAGTGCATGGGAGAATCAGGCTTCTGGTAAATGATGTTCACAGCAATCTGTGCTGCTTTGGCTCTAGTTCAGGCCCTCCAAGCTACTGTTCCAGCTTTCCAGACTCACTGCTAAAAATGTAAACACGGAAATGCTGAAAATGTTGATGTTTTGCCAACAGTTTTTGCTTGTAACAGCCAACAGTTTACTTCCAAAGAATTCAAATATGACAATCAGTCACACCACTCTAAGCTGTGTTGCAAATATGCTTGGCAATTAATGCATAGCAATTTATTCACTACCCTGGGGTGTAATTCCCATACAACGAAGTAGCTCACTGCTTCACTACCATAGTACAATGCGTCGTTGAACAAATCAACTATAGCTAGTCACGTCTGTTTACCAAACCGTATTGTTGCAAACTTGTCGTTCAACTACGTTGGTGAATGAAGTCATGCAGGTAGTGGAGTAATAATCCATTTGAGATCGAATTAAGGATTTTTTGCTATAAATTATGGACATTGCATCTGAGGACTAATTCTTATTTTTCTCAGTTATTTTGCTTTGTTTCCAGATTCAATCATAGGCTCATTCTTGCGTACCAGAGCACGTATGCACATACGCACATGCGCACTCTTCAAAAATGGTGCTTAAAATCTCTTGACAAACTAAAATATGTAAATGACATTTGTGTATATATTCAAAATGAAAGATACAGATTGTATTTAATGTCAGCTTGCTTATTTTCCTCAAGATAACAATTTATTAAGTCCACGTCATAAAAACAAGAAACAATGGGCCCTATCACCCGACGCAAGTGTTTTTTTTGCTAGTTTCAGCCTGACGCAGTTATCATTTTCAAGTCCTGCGCCACGTTGTTTAAGTGGCAAATGCATTTGCGCCCATTTGTGCACCCATGGGCGTGCTGATCTGAAAATGAGGTGTGTTCAGGTGCATTGTTGGCGTGTTGCTATTTTGAGACAACTGAAATAGACTGCGCCATTGATCAACTGAAACCTGGTCTAAAGTAAATGGCGCAATATTTTTTTGTTATTTAAAGAGTTAGTAATATGTGCCTATAGGCGCGCATACACTCTGCTTATTACACACACACAGGGATGCGCAGCAGCGCACAAACATGCCAAATATTAAAAATAAAAGGATTATAATGTAAAAGATTATTATTGTGTGCATAAAGATAAAAATGCCTTGGTGGAATCCAGCTTTTCCTGTAGATGGACTGCTCGCACGCTTTAACCTCGCGCACGACCAGATCCGTTACCTTGCTAAGGAAGCAGTCAGTTTTTCTGCTTGCAAATCCACCATGGTGTGAGCACAACTGGCTTTCAAAGGGAATGGGAATTGGTTTATTGCACGTTATGCCCAAAACACACCCATTACTCATTAAGAGAATAGGGACTCTTTTGGACCATGCGCCAGGCGCACCGACAATTTTTCTCGTGGTTAAACTAGCAAAAGTGGATTCGGACATGCCCTAAGTGCACCTGCGACATGTGCTTTAGACCATGCGCTTAGATCGTTAAAATAGGGCCCTATGCTTCTAACCACAGCTCGAGAGCTGTCGTTCCAACCGCGCAAGTTTGCGAATGTTCTTTTGAACTATGGTTTCGGGAAACACCAAATCATTGAACTATGTTAGTAACGATGGAACTTGCGATGTTAGTTGGCTAACGATGCTTTTGGGAAACACACCCCTGGTTGTTTTGTCTTACAATGATAATTGGTGTCAATTAAAATGTGACTGTACTCAATTTTAGTTGTTTCTACTATATAATATTATTTAGAATTATTGGCACCCTTGGTAAATATGATCAAAGATGGCTGTGAAAATAAATCTGCATTGTTTATCATTTTGAACTTTCATTTAAATTAAATGTTGGGATTGTTGAAATTCACATTATAAAATAAATGTTTTTTTCTCCTAAAAGCTTTGGCCACAATTATTGGCACCCCATACTGCTGGATCTTTGAAACTGTGGGCCTATTTTTCTGCTGGAGGTCCTTGATATCTTGTTCAAATCTATCAAATACCAACAGATAAAAAATAAAAACCTGACTTTCCCTGCTAGGAATCTTATAATGGGCCGTGGGTGGATTTTCTGTCAGGACAGTGATCCAAAACAAACATCAAAATCAACACAAAAATGCGTCACTGAGCACAAAATGAAGCTTCTGCCATCCCAGTCCCCTGACCTGAACCCTATAGAAAATGAGTGGGGTGAACTGAACAGAAGAAGCACCAACATGGAGCTGGGAATCTGAAGGATCTGGAGAGATTCTGTATAAAGGAATGATCTCTGATCTTTTGTCAGGTGATTTTCAAACTCATCAGGCATTATAGGTGAAGACTCAGAGTTGTGCCACATGACATTTTACAACCTGAACTAACCTTTAATTATCATAAAAATGTTAACTGATATTTTAAAAGACTTATTATTGACCTTGACACGCAGTCATGAGGGTCTGCAGGGGTCTTCGATATCATTTCCTGTTTTATTTTTTTATTTTTTTCATGTTTCAGCATATTCCACATGACTGATTTTGTGAAATAAAATATAAATAAACAGTGAAGCAATTATGTTAAAATAGTGTTTTTGAGAAAAAAAAATTAATAAATTATAATGTTAAACCACATAGTAATTTTTATATTGAGTTTTTTCTTCATTATCATATCAGTACAGTTCACCCTGATATTTTTGATTTTATGCAACCAGAAAAAAAATATCAAATATTAAAATTATTTATGTATTTTTGAATAAACAAATAAAACCAGAAAATAATATGCCATTGTGCTTGATCTCCTCCACAATTAATTGATGCTTATGATTATTTATACTAAACTTTTTTGACATCCCGTCAATACAGGAACTCCTTAGCCTTACAGGATTATTCAGATCCTCCGTTCTTTAATCTTTCCTCATTTCACCTTATTTTTAAAAGTACATTTAATTGACAAGACAATCACTAGTAAATCTTGTCCTTTCAGCTTTTCTCTCGGATAGCAAAGGCACTACTGAGGCTGAGTGCTGTCCTAAAAGAGCTATTCTCAGTGGATTATGATACAGTTGTTAGACATGATGATATGTGGTACGTGATGAGGCTGTGACTGAGCACACTTTGTATTTCCTGTTTGATTGTCTATGCCAAAAACACCCCCTTCCATCCATTCCCAGCCATGGTCCTGCTAATCCGTTTTCAAATGTAATAGTTTGCTCACCCAAACACACGAACATAGAATTTCCATGGATGAGAATTTGGGTCAGGGGTAAGACTGGAGGAGAAAGGATATACTGCACTGCTGTCATATCAGAATGAAGACATTTTTTAACAAAATGGTCAAACTGTGAAATGTTAAATGGATTATCTCTTGTTTAATGAATCACACTGTCATTTAAAAGACACCCTTATAGGTTTTATGATTTATGTCTGCGTGGGTGCATTTAATGTTGTTTTTTTTTTGGTTTTTTTTTAATGGCATGATTTAAGATTAGTACAGTGGAAAGTCAGTTACAGAGAGGGTAATAAGGGACTTCCTAAGAGGAAGTTTAACTTCTTGAACTTCTTGAACTTGTCTTCTCAACTTCGTCAGTGTTATCATATGAAGAGCATGAATTGCTAATCTTAACAATGTTGCTGCTTAACATAAAAAAATGCCTCATTAAAGTCACAATAAAAACACCATCAAAATTGACAGTCCTCTATTTCTGCTCAGTGTTGGCTAAGTTAGGCTACTAGGTACCAATTAACAGTGTAATTAGATTACAGTTTACTCTCTCTAAAAAGCATTGCATTACTTATTTCTAATTACTTTCAAAATCCAATAACATTCTCGACGAGTTAAACAATAGGAACATGAGACCACTCTTTTAATTCTTTCAAATAAACATAAAATCGCTCAAATTATACTTGAACTGGCCATAGTTATTTAAAGGGGGAAGGTTACATTTAAAACATACATTTTAACATTAGACATTAAATTTTGATTTTAATCCACTGTTGTTTTATTTAGAATTGTTCTATAGTCTACAGTAGTCTACAGTATTTAATGCAATTATATAAGAAGAAACTGTAATTAAATTACAGAAGAATTAAGGTAAAAGTAATTAAATTACAGCAATTAATTATTTAGTAATGCATTACACCCAACACTTTTATAAAGTGTTTGGTATACAACTGTTATATAAAGATATGACTGAAATAGTAAAAGTAGTATGCAATTTCAAATTCAGATATTGCTTTATTACTAAGTTAAATCATTTGCTCAACCGATTTGTACACTGATTAATCAAGAAAACGGTTCTGCTGTGACTGCATGTGGAACTATTTTAGTTGGTGGAGTAAAAATAGACAAAGTAGGCTAACTCAGAAAAACATTTTTGCTTGTGTGATATTGCTTAATTATAGAGTGCAACAATGTCCATACAATTTTTTTTTTTTTTTTAGTGGCATTGGAAGCATTTTTTACAATCATTTTTCCCATAGGGATTTTTAAAAGTTTTGATAAAGAGTAATAAACCATGAACGAAACTAAGCTAAACAAGGCGAATCACAAAATTATAAACTTTTATTTGAAGCCAAAAAAAGTATTTGAAAATCTGGTACAAGACAGTGTAATTAATGGCTTTAATGAGGGAATAAAATGAAAACGATTAATTTAAATGTAAAATATTAATTTCAGATTACATATATAGAAACAGTTTTTTCATGTTTATTGAAAAATATGCATATGTACAGAAATATGTACAGTAATTACTTTGAGAGCATATGGAGGTTGACTCGATTTGTTTGTTTTGATTCTCTGATGAGTCAATATTTCTTTGCAGAATCACGAGTGATGTAGTTTTACACCAGAAATTTTGCTGTTAAGTAATTATTTAAAAAAAAAAAAAACGTGAAACGGCTTTTTAGTTTTTCCTCCCTATTGTGACGTATATCCGACTTGATTTTGTCCATCGGGAATCGATTGGATGGTTGGATCATTGTGGTTTGCTATTGCTGTGATGTCATGTGAGTGACAGGTTGTCCCACCCTCACACCAGTAAACACATCATCAGAGAAGAGATGTCACTGCAAGAGGGAGGGAAAGTTATTTAGATTAAAGATTATGAGGGCACGAGTTAAAAAAAAAATAATAATGATATGCATGGACGAATCATTTACAATAAATACTGCAATATTACATTAACGATAATTGTCAATTGTTTTAAACAATTGTCTGAACTTCCTCTTGCTAGGAACTGTTTTTCTTTGCAGAAGCTTTGCGTTTAGGGAGATAAAATATTTCAACTCAACATTTTGTGTCCAATTATTTTCTTATATGGCAAGCAGCCATGTGATAAGTGAGAGAGTGTGGATTACCGCAAAATAAACCCTGCTTTATGTCTAGGTCTTGATTACCCTGTTCTACACTATCCCGTACATACTGTACAAATGTTTAATAGTGAGGACTGAGTGGTTTTTTTTTTAATTATTATCACAAGCAATGCTCTAAAAATGAAAAAAGGAAGTTTTCTTGTGTTTCATTCAGGCGTAAGAGTTAAAGATCTGCTTCACTGTTCTAAATACATATTTGGATTCAGAGACTAAATACGGCTCATTTTATTTTGTAAATTGAGTGTGGGCTTTGGACGCAAAGACGTGTTTGCTTGTCTTCTTACAGCTACCTCACACTGCCAGATTCTTACTCAACCGCTAATTAGATTTTGTTGTTTAAAAAGTAAGTCTCAAATTTTCCAAAACTTTTTAGTTCCTGCATTAACCGGACTATGCGTCTGAAGTGTTTTTCTGAAATTTGCCTGCAACTTTTATTTTGATTAATTGAAAGATTTCTTAGTAGACAGCCCAATGCTTTGGGAAATATATCCATTTCCCTTGGAAGAACATTTCCATATTTGTAGATGAATGAGTTCAATTTCTCTGCAAGTGAAAGCAAAGCAATCAAGAGTTCGAGGCTCTGCCAGAGCATGACCTTCCAGGTAGGTTCTTAAGAAAAAGTATAGGCTATTAATCCATGCAAAATTATTTACACACTTCATATGGAGACTTCATCAATTATTAAATGCAGCATCTTCCTGCAATTACCAGAAATGAATCTCCGTCTCCATTTGAGTTCAGAGTCTGGAGTCTGCCTCTTATCTGGTAAAATACACATAATATTAAGCCTTTTTTTGTTTTGCCTATTTTCCATTCCACCATTTTTAAAGTGCTGTCTTGATTTAAAAAGAAAAAAAAAAAGGCAATTAACACCAAAGAAGCTGAACCTGCATTTTAAGTATTAAACTCAGTCCAGTATTAATCCCCAATCCCATTGTATTGTGTTCAGAAACATCACCATTCCTAATGCAATCATGCCTGTGAATATTAATTTTTTAAGAAAGGATTTAAAGGGTGTCAAATTGACCTTAAGGGAGACTGTTAAGGGAGTTTATCCATCCGTATCAACATAAATCTGCCAAAGCGCCAATTAATTCCAATACTTTACATCAAAACATCTGCCTTGGCCATTTGAATACTAATTTCCTCTCTATATATTATCTATAGTTTCTAGTATATTTGCATTTTATTCTGTAAAAAATAGTTATTTTTGTCCATTCCATATATGTTTGCAGATACAAAACTCATAAAAACAAGGATCTGCAGACAATTTTGTTTTGGAATAGGAATTTTGAAATGCCTGGTTCTCATAAAGCCCTTTCCATTAGAAAAATCTAATTTTCGTTTCACAATTTTCAACGCAGTGTCCCAATGACGTCTGTCAAGATAAACATCTGTTCATCTTTATAAAGAGCCATCGTTTTTCTCTAACAGCAATGAGTCAGTTGGCACACACAGCTCAGCGGTTTTATTTTTAAAGAGCAGTGGAAAACCAACAGCATTACACTGAAGAAAGAGGAGTCAAGGAGGCAAAAGGGATACAGTTACCAGGATCCTGTCAATCACAAAGCTTTTAAATTTGCAGCCCGAATGCAATGTCCTGACACATACAAAAAAAGTCATACCAAAATAAAAAAGTACAGTAGAAGGATTTTCAATTGTGATAGCTAATACTGAACTCTGTCTGTTTTCTCCTTGGGGAAAGCAAAAAAAATTGGGGGAAATATATGAGGGGGAAACAATAGGATAAATAAATACAAAATCATTCACATAATAATTTACAGCTCTCAGCTTAGATTTGCCTCATTTGTCTCAAAGTGATTTGTTCAAAATGAACTGCAATAAAACGATTCTTTTGAAATAAACTCTGGTTTAAGAAGATACTAAATGAGTTTAGCAGCAAAACATGTAAAAGCATTGGCACGAGAAGTAGCTGAATCATAGCACTGGCAGATATGGCGAACCAGCCACATTTATCAAGCACATACATATATAGTTGAACTGGTGCCAGTGGAATCAGGGGAGGAATGTGAACTCGCACACCGTCACTTATGCAAAGAAACCTCCACACGACAACATTCGCACACCCTCTCACACACAGCATACATTTCCAAACATACACGGCAGTCGGACACAATTCGCAATTTTGCTCTGCACACACACACACGGGGATCATTAGCAAAAAAAGACAATGACCAAAGAAATAGAAAGCATCACTGCTATCAGCCCTTAGTCCCAAAGTATCACCCTGCTGAATGTTCAGACATTTAGGGTGCAGTAGATCAGTGTACACCAACAAATGATCATTTGTTCTTTTATACAAAGAAAAGTGCTGAACCAAGTCAGAAAGAGCACCTCCGGTGAAATCAGGAGGTGTTTTTGTGTCATCTGACACAGTCACTAAAGTCATTTTTTGATGATGCAAAGACTCTTATTATATTTTTTAAAAAAGACCATTTGTCCTAATTCATATCAAAAGTTCCCGTAATAAACATTTTGCTATCTTAAAGCCTATTGGCAACCAGTCCAAGACAGCTTTCTCCCATCCATGACAGGTGTTCTGCATTCACAGAGCATCAGAGCATGGTTGGAAATCTCCCCAATGGCCCTGCACTAGGGGGGATCTGTAACTAGAAGCCTTAATGTTCGATCGGAGAAACTTGCGTCAGCTCATTTCATACACATTGCCCCTGGCAAAGATTTCCACAAGAGTATTTTGTGTCTTTCAGCTTTGTTCCGCAGAAGTAATGCTGTGTAGGCATCAGGTAGAAAAATTCTGAATGGTGAAATCCTTCGAGAAATCCAAGTTTGCAGTACCACCAAGGCCTCGTGTACTTAGAAAGGCAAGATAACAGAAAAAATATACAATAACCTTCGTATTGTGCTCCATGTGCTGTGGCTTGTCCTCACAGGTTTGCGATAGTCTACATAAATTCTTTTGTTTTCAGGCTTGATTTGTCAATGTCTGTGAATATTTTTGGATTAGCCCCATTTATAGCACAACCTGGTAACGTAACCCGGACAAGATATAGTCATTTGAATCGCATGATGTCCTTAGTTCACTGGGCAGCACAAAAAGCCCTTCATTTACATCGCAACAGCACCGTTATTGTGCTTCTTTTAGTCCATGTTTTGATATTTGTTGTCTGAGGAGGCAATCCACCTCAGGAGCTTCAGAAGAATGTGCCTTTGGTGTTCTTGCAGAGAATCTTTTTGAAGGCTCTGCGGAAGTCTTTGTTGAAGATGGTGTAGATGACTGGGTTGAGGCAGCTGTTGCAGTAGCCGATCCAGAAGAAGAATTTAAAGAGCGGCTCTGGCAGGGAGCATGTCTCTGGGCACACAGCCTGTAGGCTGTACGAGAAGAAGAAGGGGAACCAGCAGATGACAAAGACGCCGATTACCACCGCCAGCACAAAGGTGAAACGTTTCTCTCGGTTCACCATTGCTTTGCGGCGTGCCGAGTTGGGCGTTCCTTCCTGCTTCGTCCTCCGGGTCACCAGCTTGGCACCTTTGGCGGTGGCGATCATGTCTCTGTATTTCTGGATAGTGGCGGGGGAATGGATGCCACTCGGCGTCACGGTCGGAGTGCAAGGGACCTCTAACCCCCTCCCACCTTGCTCTGTGTCCGAGTCAGAGCTCATGCTCTCTCCATTATTGTTGTCGGGCTGTTTCTTGATCTTCTTTGCCTTTTTACCTCCTTTAGCTTTATTAGGAGCCATTTCAGATGAATTCGAAGGAGACGGGGAGGGACACGGTGTGGTTGGCGTCAAGGCTGCCGAAGGGGCTTGCAAAAGGTTGTTAGCAATCGGGTTGCTCGCCTCCTGCTGGGCGGACTCCACTTGGGACACAGCTAGAGTTGGAGGCCTAGGGTTTTTATGCAGGGAAGCGGGTGTTTCATCTCCTCTTCCATTTTGTAGACCCTCCTTTTGGAGCTTGTGCTGAGAAGTTGCGGCATTGGCTGGGACCTCTTTGCGGGGCTCCCCTGGTGGACACCGTGTGCGCTGCTTGGCAATCTGGTAGATCCTCATGTAGACTAAGATCATAATCAGACAAGGAGCAAAGAAGGAACCGATAGTAGAGTACAGGATGTACCAGCGCTCATCATTGAGCTGACACTGTGGCAGCCCACCTGAATCACCACCTTTCTTGTTCATGGAGAGTAACGGTGGAAAGGAGATGACTGCTGAGATCAGCCACACCACCAAAATTGCACATTTGATGCGTTTGTGCGTCCGCTTTGGGCCGTATGTGACGGCGCGTGAGATAGACATGTAGCGGTCTAGACTGATGGCGCACAGGTGTACTATAGAGGAAGTGCAGAACAACACATCCAACGCCAGGTAAATCTCACACCATACTGAGCGGAAATACCAGTAGCCCATCAGTTCATTGGCCAGCGAAAATGGGATGATGAGGGTGGCTACCAAGATGTCTGCAGCCGCAAGGGAGACCAAGAAGAGATTCTGGGGTCCTCTTAGTGAACGGCTGGTTAAAACAGCGATGATGACCAAAATATTGCCCACAATTGTAATAAGAATCATCAACGTGATGGCTGTTGCAAAGGCAGCTGTGGCTTCTGGAGAGTATGGGGAGAGTTTTATCTTACTCTGGTTACAAGTGGGTGAAGACGTGCCTCCGGTGACATTGATATTGTGACCAGGCAGACCCGTGCCTGCAGAGCACGCGCTATCCATGACTGCCTATGCCCTGCCACTGAGTGTGCACGTGGACTAATCTTCTCTATTGTAATCCGAATGTGGGTGACAAAAATTGAACAATTTCGTTCAGCTGTTTTTTGTTTGTTTTGTTTTGTTTTGTTTTTTTTCCTTCTAAGAACTTAGTAGAAGATATTTTGTTAAATATTAAATTAACATATAAACCCCCTTACGTATAAACGAATGAATACATCTCTAACTGCAGTAAATATATGGCGGCCATTGTAATGTCAGATCTGATCGAGTGTTGGTACTTTATTACTTTGCGTCACATTAAAAACGGAATAAACGTTTGGAACGGTTATGGAAACGTGCCAATTAATTTAAAGGACAACAATCAAATAAATTAAATGTCAGATTAAATCTAATGATTTATAATTTACGGTTATGATTAACTATAATTTAGAAAAGAAAATGTGAGGGGAAAAAATAAAACATAAACCGCCTAGAACCAATACGAGTAGCACAGACTGATTAAATGCCAATATAAAAAAAGATACGCAATATTGTGCTTCTGTAAATGATTTGTAAAACAGTTATTCAATTATAACATTTTAAATATTCAAGTTAAGAATAAAAATGGTATAAATTCATAACAAGTTCGTACAAAACAAATATATTGGAATGCTTAAATGTAGGTTACCCAGATGCACAACCCTCCACGGAGCGCGAGGCTTTAAATATAAATCTCCAGAGAGCACGCTGCAGCGCGCGGCGATGTGCCAGTTTCCCCTCACAGTTTTCACAAGTTTGCAAAAAGAATTTAGGCGCAACAACTACCCTGATAGATGATGGAGTCTGATGTAGTTGTGTCGTTGATACATTCCTGAGTGTAGAAAGTCGGCATAATAAAGAATCAGAGGCACGGCAAATTTGTCGGGTATGTCCAAGCACTAAAAAAAAAAAAAAAAAGAAGAAGAAGTATGTCTGAAAACAGTTTGTCGTCCGTCTCTCTCCGTGTTTCTCCCGTTTTAGTCACAGTATCTCATTCAGCAAGTTAAATACCTCCTACGTGCTTCGCGCATTACCTCAGTGACAGTTTTAAGTATCAGTGCGGCTCGTGCGAGCCGCTCTGGCTTCATATCTACGCAGCGGTTCTCCTCAGTACCCCAGTATAAGTGATGTCAGGACGGGCGTCATGAGGCAACTCTTCCCTCCCACTTAAAAGCCTGACCTATCCTAAAACTCTATTGACAAACAAATACAGGCGTGTAGAGGGTGCAATTAAAATAATACATTTTGGAGAGGTTAACAATCCAAAGAGCTTGTGGCTATGCAAAATGGATAAAGGTAATGATTTTGATTAATGATATTTACATAACGAAGAGTACAGGGTTCATGTTGCTGTATATTCGTTTGAGAAGTTTACATTAACTCGACCACCGCAAACAGGATATATTGTAAAGCATCATGGAAAATGAAAGGTTGTTTTGCAGTTTAAGGTGTTGTTGACTACATCCAACAAAAAAGCAACTAATTAAAAAGTAAGTATACTGTAAAAGCAACAGTAAAAGCAACAGAGACCTGTTTGAAACGTTTAAAACTTTAATCACAGACTGTGCTCTCGTGCGTAAAAGGACTCGTGACAATCGAGCGCTTCCTCCGCACCGTATTCGCGCTTCATTTCATAAAGATCAAGTGGTTTAATGCTCTCTTTAGATGATAAAGTGCAACATATACCCAATTACAATTTACAAGCTCTCCAAGCGTATCCATTAGGATCAGTGAATTTCTGTTTCCTAAATCACCTGTATTACCGTCGTGATTTTAGCAAAGAACACAGAACGTTATGTCAAAAGGGGTCGAATGATTTGCAGTATTTCCAGTATGCAAAAATACATTAAATAAATATTTGCACGAAGCAGTATTTCGCACAGAGAGCTCTTTAGTGGAGTACTGTTTTAGAGAAATAGATAGATAGGAGGGAAGAGACACTTTGTTCATTTACAAAAACTATGGTAAACTATGGTAAGCGCTGCCCCTTATGGACAACAAAATAAAAACAGGCATGTTCTCAGAAGAATATTTCACCATAACTTTGAAGGTGTCCGATTATTTAATACGTACATATTTATTCAGTGATCCAGCAGGCAATGTATTTTGCTCGATTATTTATTCATACAAAAATCCTTCAAGTTATTGCAGTGTTGTTGCAGGATTACGTTCATTTGCACGTGCGTCAATCCACAATTTTTAAACTGGGTTCATACAAAGCCTCTTCTTATCGACTAAATTGCTTACCAAGATATCTAAATCGTAACGGGTGTTAAAATTTCCACTGCATTTTAGGTTATTTTTCCATGAATGTCTGCATGCCATCTAAGATCATGACACTCCTGAGGATGAAGTTCTCTTTGGAAGCTATATTTCATTTACTGTTCATTTTTCCCCCAATAGCTTTCAATAAGTTCATGATGTTCCTTCTGGGAAGAAGTCATTTTCTTCTTAGTAGTGATAGACTGATATATCAGAGAGGCCGTTTAATTCGACCCTTGTGAAAAATATGTATGCCTAATTGCATTGAATGGGCACTTAATGTATACTTCAAATCTTGAAAATATATTAAAAACTACTTGATAATATAATATTAATGAAATAAAAGGCAACTTAAGTGTACTTAGAGTGCACAGTTTTTCAACACACTTAAGTGCACTTTTAAAAAATGCACTTTAAAATAAAATCAAATTAAAAGTTTTACCTTAAAGGATTAGTTCACTTCTAAATGAAAATTACCCCATGATTTACTCACCCTCAAGCCATCCTATGTGTATATGACTTTCTTCTTTCAGACAAATACAATCGGAGTTATATAATCATCCTGATGCTCCAAAGCTTTATAATGGCAGTGCACGGAAACCACCTGTTTGAAGCTCGAAAATAAAGTGCATCCATCCATCACAATTGTACACCACACGGCCTTCTGAAGCAAAGCGAAGCGATGCGTTTGTGTAAGAAAAATATCCATATTTAACACATTATAAAGAAGAATAACTAGCTTCCGCCAGACCGCCTTCTGTATTCAATTTACGGAAAAAGCGTAACTGACATCGCGTCGCGAAAATTTTCGTTTAAAATAACTGCTTGTCAGTAGCCTACATTCGACAGTTTAACCATAAATTTCAAAGACAGTAGAAGCAATTATGAAATTACAGATATAAAGATGTACTTAAGTCCTACAGTATATGTCAAAAAACCTAATTAAAACAATCCATTTTCATTTAATTGCAAATGGGTGTACATTACACGTAAGTATATAGGCCTACTGTAGACTATAGCCTACCATATTCTTTATAAGTATACTACCTATTTTTTTTTTTTATATATATATATATATATATATATACTTTTTGGCCATTTTGAGATTATCGGCATCTGCTGATAACCATGTCTGCTTGGTTGATCCTCTTGTAGCCAAAATCTACAGACGGCCTTGTAATGGACATTTTAATTTGAGTAGCTAAACGATGTATAAAAAAGCTAGTTTAATTAGATCCTTTTTTATCTATTAGCTTATGACTTTCGATGTATATCACAGTTCATTTTATGTCAGAAAGGTTTTGTAAGTTTGTTTAAAAGAGAGAAGAAGGGAGATTATGAATGTGTCACGCTTCTATTGATAATTCTGCAGTTTCCGATGGCAATAAAAGCAGTAGCATGCAGAGCAGCATTAAGGAGAGTTATTTGACGCAACCTTGATTCCCAACAACAAAAGCAAACCCACTGTGACTTTATATCATGTTCCTGCTGTTATGAGCAAGATGATGGCGTGAAAGTTCACAAACAGAATTAACCCCGGACAACATGCAGATTTTCCAATTCACTTAGCTGACAAAGCACACTAAAGCTGACAAGACTGCCAATATCCCCATAGCTTGTTGTAAGCATTATTTAAATTATTTATTTAGGTGCTGCTGTCAGAATAATGACATCAAATGAAAAGTGCAGGTCTGATTTCTTTCCCTGTGTAATAGCTCTAACAGCCTAAATATTTACTGGGTAATATTTAATTCAGAACTATAGTGAGCCCCTCAATGGCACTAAAACTAATCTAAACTAAGGCTGGATCCAATTAAAATTTCGATTTAAAACTGCCACAGTAGGCAAATAAGTTCAAATGTTTGGCAGATAGCATCGCACCAGAGCTGTTAGTCTCAGAAGATGTTCTGAGTTTTAAGGGAGATGTGTGAGTTAATGCATGACCCTACCAGTGTTTTCATCACAGGATCTGTCTCACATGGGCAACCACAATCTGTTTTTAATTTTTCACCTTAAAGCGATAGGGATTTTGTCATCACTTACTCACCCTTAAGCTGTTCCAAACCTGTATGAGTTTCTTTCTTCTGCTGAACACATAAGAAGATATTTTAAAGAGTGTTGGTAGTCATTCAACACATTATTTGGACATGAGGGTGACCTCAAAAGACGTTGGTAGAATCTGTCAGTAAGAATGATTGATTTGATTAAAAAGAACACTACATTCAATGCTGCATTAAACAAATTAAACCATCATTTTATTTACATATTAAAATGAGTGGAATGTTGGTAATCAGACAGTTGGCAGTAGCCATTGACTTCTATTGTAGGAAAAAAATCAATGGTGTCAACTGTCTGATTACCGACATTCTTCAAAATATCTTCTTTTGTGTTCAGCAGAAGAAAGGTTTGGAACAACATGAGGGTGAGTAAATAATGACAAAATGTTCATTTCGGGTGAACTATCCCGTTTAGAACCATCAATGTCTGGCAGAAATCTAAACAAATCAGTGTTTTCCATGCCCAGTGCTCACAATGAAAGAGTTGTCGATGCTGATGGCTGTAGGCAGCAATGACCTTCTGTAGCACAATCACCCCATAAGCCCTTTGATTTTTTTTTTTTTATCTCTATCTCTGATTTGCTGATGAATCCCACACAACTCTCCAAAGTCCCCTGTATTTCTTGCTGTACTTCTTCCTTGGTATTTGCCCACCTTCAACACATTGAACAATCACAGAGCCAATTGGAAATTAAATGATAATAATAATAATAATCCATCCATTATCCAAACTGCTTTATCTTTATTAGGGTCAAGGGGGGGCTGGAGCCTATCCAGGGTCTCGGGTCACAGGTGATGCAACACCCTGAAATTGGCTCACACACAGACACATTCACGGATAATTAGTGACTCCAATTGACATATGCTGCATGTCTTTGGATTGTGGGGGAAACCAGAGCACCCATAGGAAACCCACACAGACACGGGGAGAACATGCATACTCCACACAGAAAGGCCTCTTGGCTGAGCCGGGACTCGAACCGGGGACCAATAATAAAAATAACTGCCACTTTCCTCAGTAGCCCCTCATTGCAGAACACACAAGATCCAGTGGGCGGAGACGGGTAGGTTAAGGGATATGTAAAGTGGGAGGAGTTGGATCCAGATCATTGGGGGTGGAGATGGGTAGGTTAGATCCAGGGGGCAGAGACGGGTAGGTTTAGGGTTATGTAAAGTGGGAGGAGTTTGATCTAGATCCCCCCGCCCCCTGGATCTCCTGTTCTGCAGTGAGGACCATCTCACTTTCCTGTATTAATTCTTGACAGTCAACGCTTTTTACTTTGAACAATCAGCAGATGGCGCTGTGGTAAAAGATTTCCACTGCTTGTGTCATGTTGCAAAACCAACACTCCAAAAAGTGGTAATTTCCCATATTAATATTTTTGTAAGATTAGCACAGCAGTGAATGTACAGTATGTCAATAAATATTGTGAGACAATGTGAAATAAAAGAAATCTGCAATGTTATCAAACATTTGGGGCCAGTAAGATTTTTTTTTTTTAAGAAACTGAAACTTATTTGAGCAAGTACACCTTAAATTGATAAAGATGGAAGATAAATATAATATAAATATTATATCAAATAATTGCTTTTCTTTTGAACTTTATCACAAAAATATCAAGCAACTGTTTTCAAAATTAATAATAATAAGCAATGTTTCTTGAGCAGCAAATCAGCATATTAGAATGATTTCTGAAGAATCATGTGACACTGAAGATTGGAGTAATGATGCTGAACATTCAGCTTTGCCAGCAGAGGAATAAATTATATAAAAAAATATATATTAAAATTGAATTTTTTTAAAAAATGTATTCATATTTCACAGTATTGCTCTTTTTACTGCAATTTTGATCAAATCAATGCTGCCATGGTAAGCATAAGTCTTCAGAAGCATAAAAATATGATGTGCAATTCTCATAATTGTAAATTGTGCGTGTAATATTTCTCATATTTAGTCATTTCTAATAAGGGGGGTGGCTCTTGAGGCCAGAATATGTCAGTGAGTAAGAATGATTGATTTGATTAAAAATATAAAAAGAAAACTACATTCAGTGCTGCATTAAACAAATTAATCCGTCATTTTATTTACATATTAAAATGAGTGAACCACATAGTTTACAAAAGATCTTAACAAAACAAATATAATTTAAAGTGCATCGCTTGAATGAAAACAGATAAATAAATATTCACAAAAACAGGAAAATAACACTTCATAAAAAAATAAAATACTTTAGCAAGTGGCTTTAGTGCCTTTATCTATCGCAACACAATTTAACTTAATTTTCAAATGACCTAGGATCACAGTTTGTCAGGTCTTTGCCCTTTAAAACTTGTCTGAGACTGACAATTAGACTAACTTCATGGAAAAACTTGACATTTACCACACAGAAGACTAACCACACATCTCAGCCATATATGGTCACAGCATCAGTCACTGCAGTCAAATGGAACATTGACTGATGCAACATCATTTCAGATGATCTGCAGACATACATCCTAAACATATACTATTTTTGAAGGCAAAATGAAAATGCTGTAGTAGACTATATTACTCTTAGAGGATTGGCAGGACAGAAGTTGTCTGTTTCATCAATATCTCAGATACAAGTTATCTTGGGTTGATGTTAAAAGATCACAGTAGTAGTCAAGTACACAATGTCACAATGACATGTGACTATTACATTTTCCATGAGGGCTATTGGGTGTAGCGATGTGTCAGCGACACCACTGTCATTCGGAAACGACAACTATTTATAGTTTGTATTGCCATAAACAATCAAGAACAGGTAGTCAGTTGATGCCATCTAAAGCTTTACCCAAACAAGTTGAGTTATTGCCGTGGTGTGAGATTAAAGGGTGGTTGGTCTCCTTATTAAGAGTCTGTCAGTTTGTACACCCATAGCATTAAACAAAAACTTCCTTTAAGCACCTTTGTAGATTTGTCACAGTCTTTGAGGTCAAAGCTGCAACCCGTATATATGAAAATTAGTGGGGCCAGTTCAAGATTTCTTGACTGATACTGTCCATACGCTGATACTAAAATGCAGTGCCACTGTTTTCTCTGTCTAGTACAGAATAAGGGCACAAAACGTCCGTCTCGAACTGCAGAAGTTGGCCCATGAAAGCTAGATTGGGTGAGATGACTTGTCGGCGGCGTTTTACAAAGTCAAAGGCCTCGTCCAGACGGACACGTCGAGCGTGTATGAGGTACGCCAGGCAGATGGTGGCTGACCGGGAGATTCCTGCTTGACAGTGGACCAGCACTCGCCCACCACTCTCTTTTATCGAATCTGCAGATGCAATGAAGGTGAGAGTTAGTTTTAGCTCGTCTTTATTTTTCTGAAGGAATTGGAAATCTCTTTTTACTATTAAGAGGACTTACCAATAAAGTGGATGGCCTCTGGAAAGAGCACGCGTATGTCTGCGGCTAGACTGTCCTCCACCTTCAGAGTTTTGTATTGAAGTTCCTCTTCAAACAGGTTTGGACAGGAAGAGGATACGTTGAGCACAGCCGTGATCCCACATCGCTCCAGAGTCTCCCGTCTGGACGAGTGATGCGCACTGCCCAGGAAGAGGAAGGGGAGGATTTCAACTGGACCACCCTGGTAATGAAAAAATATACAAACCAATGAGTATATTTCAAAGATATAATGTGATATTGAAAGTCACTGGATAATGCATTATGATTTTGAGATTTCTAATAACCAACCTGATCATAGAGAGGAGTCTTTCTTCCGGACACAACGGGCTCTGGTTCACTGAGAGCAGGATAATTTGAGCACATGACAGGAGTGCTAAAGCAGAGCTCTGGATAAAGTGCAAAGAACCCGTCAAATCCACCTAGAAATGGTCAAAGAAAACATTTTTGGTTAATTTTGCACATTTCATTTTATGGGTTTGACAAATAGAGCAAGCAAACATCTCCACAATTTTAATAGGCTTCCAAGTGCAGCAAAAGTTACATCACCAAATTCCTTTTTTTGATTAGAAATAACCTTTGATTTAAAATGTAAAACACTAAAATAATGTCAATTTCTACCTTTTAATATTATATTTATTTATTCATTCATTCATTTTTCAGTTATTTTTTACTTGAATAAAGTTCATTCAGATGTTATTCATTTTTAAGTTAGCCTACCTGACAAAACATTTTTACATTTGCAAATATATATATATATATATATATGAGCGATTCATGTTTATTAAATATAATTATTTTCGTTGATATAAGTTAATATAGTCAGGCTGAGTCATATTAAATCATATTATTCCAGTTAATTCAAATGTTACCACATTTTTTTTAAGTTAGGCTACCTTCCAAACAATGTAAATTTATTTACATTATATAGAAATATAAAATATAGCAATTTAGAACTAAATTAAGGTATTCTTAAAAAGAATGACAACACGTAAGTCAGGTTGAGTCATATTGTTCCAGTTAATTTAGATGTTACCACATTTTTAGGTTTCCCGCCGAACCATTTTTTTAGTGTATAAAATGAATATTTTTTTTCTCAGCAATTGAACTGAATTTAAGTATTCTCCAAAAACAATGACAACATTTCTAGTTTTGTGAACTTTACCTTGTAAGAAGCAGATGTGCGTCGAGGCAGACTGGACCTCTAACTGAAGGGCAGTGATGAGGAGACTGGCCAGACTCTCGCTCTTCAAATCCCTGACTGACCGACTGTTTTCATCCAGGACCACCACCGGAGAGAAGTCCCCGTTCCGCAGCTGGGCCAGGAGCGCCTTATCGGCCACCAACCATTCCAGAGACACCACGGAGCTCTTGGATCTCCTTCTCAGCATTGAATTCCAGTTGACGTTACGGGACTCGAGGATGTGGGTTCGGGAGAAGGCAAGGAAAGGCCGACAGTCCAACACGATGCATCCCCCAGACGCGAAGAGCTCAGAGGGAGTCCGCAAAATATGAACTAACTCACTACCTGAGATCTCGAGAGGGTCGCCGATACCCATGACCTCTCCAGACAAACAACAGTTGTGAGTAGAAACGGATATTCTTCACAGCATCAACAACAGCGCGTTCAATATGGGAACGTATTTTTTGCCCACTGGAAATTAAGTACTATAAACAGTAACAAAAATAAATGACACAAAACAATATTATTTTGTCCGTAGAGGCCTGGTGTGTTTTCACAGTATTATAACTTTAAAATGAACATCGAATAATTTACTCTTTAACTGTAAATATATAATCGTCGTCTGTATTTCGTCAAAGCTTAGTTTTAAAGTCCTTTATTTGTCAGCAGATGTGATTCTACAGCACAGGCGGGGTTGGAAACAGTATTTGTATCAAGTCTCCTCCGCCACAGCCACGCCTTCGTTTTCCACATAAGGAACAGACGTCACGCACGGAAGCACCATATATGGCCCGTTGTCGTAGACCGACATTCCAAATATGGGTCTTGACGCGCTCTACACTCTTTTCCCACCGGCACGTGGTCGTTGGGGTTACCCGTGTTTTTTATGTTGTGACGTGCAGTACCATAGAGCCGTACAACCGCAACACATTATTTGGCATACGGTGTATTATGAGTCGACACCTGTGTGGTTGGCTTGAGGGCTTTGGGCAAGGTCACAAGAGTGAGATCGTTAAATCAGGAACATCAAACCACGCGCCGAGGGCGATGATGCTATTTTTCATGGTTGACCGTACCATGTAATTTTGTGTGGGTAAAATACATTGTGCTGCAACTTTCCACACCAGGTGTACAGTTTCAGTGAGTGATGCAAGCTGTCAGGAGAGAATAATAGACATAAAAGATGCCAAGAATAGCAAAAACACACACATAACATCATTTATAAACAATATGTGCTTTATATAGGCAGAATAAAGAAACATTGAAAAAGAAATCTAAATGGAAATCTAAATTTAAGTATGTAATAAATATGGAATGAAAATGTTAATTAAAAACAATAAAAAAAGAAAATTAGGTCAATAAATAAAATGTCATATTAAAATAATATATTATTATTTTATTTGAAATAATGCATTCCAAAGTACATTGCAGTACAGTGTTTAGTCAGAGGTAAACAGGTATATATTATATATTTGATGATATATATGATATATTTTCATTACATGAATGTGAATCTGTCATCTGCAGATAGCATACTGTTTGGTATGAACCTTACACATTTCTATACTAGTTGACATAAATATATTAGAGGTTTATTAGGATTGTATGCAACAAGCATATTTGCAATGTATTTAGGTGTAAACATAATAAAAGTAATTTCTAAATGTAGCTATTGTGAAACGTATCACAACATATCAACCTGATACATTCATGTCAAGTATAATTTTTTGAGCTATTAAAATGGCTCTGGGCTCAAACATGAGGGTTATAAGAATACAAAATATTTTGATGTTTCAATAAAAGTGTCATTCCATTGATTAAAATGTTTTGAATGTTTTGAAATTGATTGAATGTTTTGCCTCACAGAATATACATTATTTCACAACATGGTAATAATCTTCTTTGCATTCAACTCGGCCTGGAATCACAAAGCAAATCTGAAACCAGATGTTTATTAAACATGGGATTGTATGCAGTATTTGGTAATCGAATGATGTTTTTTTTTTTTTTTTTTAAATAGACACTTTAAAATCAATCCTATATGAGACTGGAAAGACACAAAGATAAACAGATCAATCCCAAATGTACGCCTATTTTTATAACTAAGAACAAACAACACAGTGGAAGACATCAAGGAGCAGGTTGTTCTCTGGATGCTTGAATGACTCTAATTGCACGGCCTCCCACACATCCACCTTATTGTGGTTGTCCAGGACTCAGTGTCTTGCCAGCATGTTCTGAATGCACATCCACACAGAAGCAGCTTGTAACTGTGAATGAAAAGATGTGCAGTGGAGAAATAGGCCATGGGGTATAAAGTGGAAAAACAACATAAACTCTGAATGCAGGATTATGTTTGGAATTAAACAGCCCAAGGGTCTGGATAATCTTTAACAGCAATCTGTAATCTGAGGTCACATTCACAAACCCTACATTCAGACTTTTTTTTTCATTACATTGCAGAGTATTTGGAGCAGTGGTTCTAAAGCTCTCTTTGTATACTCATACCTGCAAACTCAAAAGAGGTGAAAAAGGTGACATGTTTCCGATAGAATTTATTGTAGGGGGGTCTGGGGGCATCACCCCCTAGGAGAACATTTTTGTGATTTTAACATGTAAACAAAGCATTCTCGTGCACTCTGACAAGAAAATAAATGGAAAAAAAAATTTGCTTCAAGTAAAAAAAAAAATAATAATAAAAGATTTATTGACACTATAGGGCTAGGCATTGACCCAAATTTCACAATTGGATTCGATTTTGATTCAAAGGCTTGCAATTTGAGTTTGAATTAATTACCTTTGATTCAATATTGATTAATTTAGGGCCTATCAGGTACAGTATGGCAAATTTCCTCAAAGAAAAAAATATCTCTCAACTAATGTAAACTATATACAGAGAACCACAGTTGGTACATCATTATAATATTAAAGGTTCAGATTATTTATATGATTTGTAAGCTACTTACATATAAATTACAC
The DNA here is from genome assembly GCA_037950665.1 of Hypophthalmichthys nobilis. Lineage (NCBI taxonomy): Eukaryota > Metazoa > Chordata > Actinopteri > Cypriniformes > Xenocyprididae > Hypophthalmichthys > Hypophthalmichthys nobilis. Next base: position 21,326,125 of record CM075473.1, on the reverse strand, counting down.
ATAAGTATATTTTTATAATAAAATTATTAAATGACAATTACTCGCTTTTTATAAAGGCTTGAACATTTAAATGGTGGCTGTCATAAAACAGATTTATGCGTTCAATATTGAAGCACATGTTATACGAATACAATGAATATGCAATAGCCTATAGTGCGTATATTTAGCAAAATGCTCCTCTCTAAGTTCATTTTTGTAGCTGACTTACGAGTTTTTGGACATTGAACGGCTTTTCTGAGGTAAATGTGACAGTAAATGTTACATTGTTACAAGATATTTTATTGGCGCCTTTCCACGGAAACGCAGATTAATCGATTACATGTGACATGATACAGATTTCGTTAAGTTGTACTGTATCTTTCAACATACCTGAGGATGTTCATTCATGTTTATTTCCTGTTGTAACTAGTAAAGTGGAAGAGATGGTCGGTTCACGTGCTCTCTGCTTGAACTGAAGCGCTACAGCGATCTGTCACGCCACAGAGCGCCAAGAAAGATCGCAACACTTTGAGGGGCTGTTTACACAACACAGTTTTCAACTAAAAACGGAAAAGTTTTTATGCATTTTGGACGTTCATTTACATGACAACGGCGTTTTGGTGGCCTGAAAACGCAAATTTTTGAAAAAGTTTTTGAAAACGGATTCCGTACAAACTAAAACGTGAATCTGTGAAAACGATGACGTCATCCATATGCGCATTACATTGCAGTCTATAGTGTTTCATCAGCATCTAATGGCCTGTCAGCAGAATACAGCGTTTTTTAGTCATTTTCACGGATTCGTATGAATGGGGATTGTTTTGACAACGGTGTCATCTGTACACGGAAAACTCAAAGGAAAAACTTCTCCGTTTTAACCATATCGATGTTGTGTAAACGTACCCTGAGAGGCATCTGGTCTCACTCCAGTCTATGGGAAAGTAGCTCATTTTCGATTCCTGTGAGGTTTATTGTGCTTGCAATTCCCCATATTTTGAGTCAAAATGGCGAATTTCGCCGACAAGCAACTAGTTTGGAGATATGAATACTTCTCTTGCAACGTTAAAGATATTATGGAATTGATTAGGAAGCATCATTTCCATTCTCAGATATATATGTGATTCACAGACACACACACCCTCCCTCAGTAGTGTTTGCTGTTGTCATTTAAAATAAATAAATTGTGAGCTCAGACTTGTGGGAGATGTTCCACGCCATAAAGAGAAAAAAATTAGGGTGAATTTACACTTTATTTCAAATTACTGACAACATTTTATAGGATTTAACTGTGATTTCACATATTGTAAAATGCTTTATTTGGAATTTTACAGTGAAATTAATTCATACTAGGCAATTTTCTGCCATTACACAAGAAACTGCTGTAGATATAACAAATAATTGTCATACTGTGCCGCATTGTGGGATAATAGTTAAAGGAACACTCCATTTTTTTGAAAATAGGCTCATTTTCCAACTCCCCTAGAGTTAAACAGTTGAGTTTTACCGTTTTCGAATCCATTCAGCCGATCTCCGGGTCTGGCGGTACCACTTTTAGCATAGCTTAGCATAGTTCATTGAATCTGATTAGACTGTTAGCATCTCGCTCAAAAATGACCAAAGAGTTTTGATATTTTTCCTATTTAAAACTTGACTCTTCTGTAGTTACATTGTGTACTAAGACCGACGGAAAATGAAAAGTTGCGATTTTCTAGGCCGATATGGCTAGGAACTATACTCTCATTTCAGCGTAATAATCAAGGAACTTTGCTGCCGTACCATTGGTGCAGCAGGCGCAGTGATATTGAAATGATATTGTAATGAAAACAGGTGCATAAGAGATTGACTATTAAGTCTGATCATAACTTGTAATCTACACTACATGTGGCACCGTTAACGTTATACAATACAGTCTGGTGAACTATTAGTATGACTCAACCAGGAGTGAAACTTAGGTTAGGGTTAGTAGAATAAATAGACATGTTACTTATAGTTAGTAAAATGTCTAATGAGGACTATCAAAATAAACTATTATCAAAAAATTCATGCTTGGAATGTAAGTGCAACATCACAGTTAATGTGTATGTATGAATATATACATGGCATTACTGTAAGACAGATGCAGAGAATCATTCTACATCACAGTCATTTCCTGCTCCTGTTCGTACTGCAGTCATAGAATACAGTCGCCATTTCCTGTAATCAATTGTAGAACCACTACTGTAAAAATTACCATGAAAGTACGGCAACAAGTAGCCAGGAATAAAATGTAAATTCAAATGAAAGTACAGAAACTAGTAGCAAGGAATAAAGTGTTCACCCTTATTTTTTTTTCTTTATGGCGTGGAACATCTCCCACAAATCTGAGCTCATATTTTATTTATTTTAAATGACAACAACAAACATATGGCACTACTGAGGGAGGGTGTGAGTATCTGTTAGTCACATACTGTATCTGAGAATGGAAATAATGCTTCTTAATCGATACGTCCTTTCAAATGTGATGCATCACAAGAATACAGTCTTATGCTATTACTGAAAAAAAAAAACCCATACGATAACTAAAAACGCCTGCGGTCAGCCAAACCAACATGACTTCAAATGACATCATTATGCCTCATGCTGACAAGAAGAATTATTCTTAACTCTCATGTTCTGTTTTTATATCTGGTGTCCCAGAAATCACATTGATGTATGTGTGTATCTTAATAGTTATATTCATTTTAAAAATCAATTTTATTTTTCTTTCTTTCTTTATTATTTATTTTTTTAATGTTTCTCAGATCTCATTATTGAAGCTTGAACCACCTGATTTATCACGTGACCCTTGAATTTAGTAATTCTGTTTTGGGTCAATTTAAAAACTACAATAACACTTTGTAATAAGGCGCCATTAGTTAACATTAGCTAATGCATTAAAGGCACAATATGTAAGATTTTCAGATTAAAATATCCAAAAACCACTAGAACAGTGTTATATATTTTGTTGACTTGTGTACTTACATTATCCCAAATCTTTCCAAGAATGTTTAAATCCAGAGAAATAAGCTATTTTTAACCAGGACACGGACCGTGTCCGTGCGTCGCCTATCAATGACATTATTTAAAACAATGGTTTTATTTTGTAGAAACCATGGAAACACCAAAGACGTTTTAATATATTATGTGTTTTATTAGACAAGTAAGCAACTGTTTGGATACATTCATCGACAGAAAACTAATCATGTTATATAGCTCGACACAGTAAGTCTTTTTGTTTAAATCTCGTTTTCTTGATTTACAGCGAGTACCATGTTTTACCATGCCTAATATCGATCTAGCTTACTGCAGTGTGCAGCATAGTAACCGCCGAGTGAACGCACAGAGTAGCATTATAACAACTTTTGACACACAAATGTATCTAATACGATAAAACAGAGCTGCGTTACCCCGCATACTCATGACCGGAAGAAGCGGAAGCGCTCGTCTGCGGCATAATAAAAGCTCTACTGCTCTCGTGGCGTGTGTCGCGCTCGTCTCTCATTAGCAATCACTCCAGCGGCCTCGTTCCGCTCTAACGGCTGTCAGCCACACCCTGCTTCTTACTACAGTATTGTTAATAAATATTTAATACATTAGCTCATCCATGAATATGATTTCTGCCCGAGTCAGATTGTTTTCCACCAGTCGTAGACGTGAAGACAACACCTCCCATGATTCCGCGGAATCAAGGCATGATCAAACTACGCCTTTGTTTTGAATAAGTGACCTCTAGAGGTGAAAACTACATAGTGTGCCTTTAACTACCATTAACTAACAATGAGCAATACATTTGTTATAATAAAAATACAATGTTCATTGTTAGTTCATGTTAACTCAGGTACATCAAATAATATTAACAGATACAACTTTTGATTTTAATAATGCATTGGTAAATGTTGATATTAACAAACTAAGACTAATAAGTCTTTTTTCACTGTTAGTTTGTTCATTTATGTAGTTAACAAATGTAATCTACAACTAAAACTACAAATGATAAACCAATGGCAGAAGTGTATCTCAGTGTGTACATTAGTCAGAGAATTTTATCATAATTTTGCAATTTTATTACCTGTATTATTTATTGTTTTATCTCCAGACTCCCTGAGACCCATACTATAGTAATGTGATGTTTGAAACCAGTTATTAAATATAAATTTTGATTTTAATTAGTTCTGAAAAGATCAGGGAATGTTGTATCATAGCATATGTATCATTTTACGTTGTCATAATCCTAGTCATAAAATGACTCTCTGAAACCTCAAACAGAACATGAGGGTTAAAATCATAAGAAACATCAATGTTTCAATGAAAAGTATATTTGAATTGATTAAAATTATTTATTATCCACCAAAATATCCACTATTTCATAACATTGTAATATTTCACTTTCCCTGAAATAACTCAGCCTAAAATCACAAAGCAAAACTAAAAGCATTGTTGTCAAAGGAAGAGGAGGAGGATCCTCCCATGCACTGTGTTTAAAGAGCAGCTAAGTTCAGCTCTGTCCTCCTTTCTCATTCACTCCCTCAGTCTTGAATTTCCCTTCACTCACTTTGTTTCTCCCCCGTCTTTTTCCCCTACAATTTCTCCCACAGCTGTGGCCACTCTTCCATCCCACACTCCTCTTCCTGTTAAGTTTAAGAATTTGAAGTTTTATGTTCAGGCTTGCCTCATAATAATCTGTCAGTGCATGTCTTTACTCGTCAAATAATTGGTTTGTGATATAACACCGTCATCTATCTATCATCATCTATCTATCTATCTCATTCCTGCATGCCAGTCTTTTATATCATTCAGTGAATCCAGTATTTACACATGTTGCATTAAGTGAATGTGTGTGTGTGCGTGTATGTTTCATTCATTAAACTATACATGGCTTTGTGAGGGTGCCATGATGAGTGTGCAAACTGTGTTTCAGTTATTGTTGCAAGGGTGGTGTTGTGGGCTGAGGTTAATGTAACGAACCATGTAGTGTCACAACTTCCTGTTTAAGATGACAGAGAAATACAACTGTCCCTTGCTGCTATAGCAAAAAATAGGGCCTGTTTACTGTCTGTAACTAATTAAACAATACAAAATGGTGATGACTGTTATTAAGGCTAGATAATGAAGCAATGCATAGTTGATAACTCTGGCATATTTATTAAATTTGAGTTAATTTTTATCATTTAATTCAATTATAATTTGATTAAATTAAAAATTGTATACACTAAAAAGTAAATTGCTATTTAAATATTTGATACTTTAATAATTGGTAGATAAATTGTAATATTACAGTTATATTTTTTAAATAATGGAGTGTTTCCTGTGGACCAAATTATAAATTGTACTTGATTGTCGATACAATGACACAGAAAAAAAAAGACTAATAGGCCTACTAATTTCTATGTCTTGATCACAAATTGCAAATGTAGCTAAAATAATCTTGTTGTTTTTTTGAGGGACACCCCCTCCACGTAAGTTTAATCAAGCTATCTGCTGCTGTCTGTGTCTTAAGAAAGTTGATGAGTAATCCTGTGAAAATAAATACTTACTCGACTTAAATTTAACTTACTCTATATGTACATTTTGTTCCAGAGAAAACAACCAACCTGTTCAAGCAATAAAGCTCGAGGAATAAATAAGCTAGTTAGCTGCATTAAAAAAAAAAAATGTTTTGTAAGAACTCGTGTTTACTTTTGCAGCGCTTCCTGCCTCCCGTGATGTCACTTGTCTCAATAAAACAACAGGAAAATTCAGAAAGCCTTTCATGAATAATAACTGAAAGCATCAAAGCCAGTCACAACTGAGCAGATCTTTCAAAACAGATAATTTCCTATGACATAAGGACTTTCCCCAGAATCCCCAGTGACATGAAAATATTAAGATATTATAAACATTAACATTATGATTTTCTGTAGAGCTGCTTTGGAACAATGTGTATTGTGAAAAGCGCTGTACTGCACAAATAAAATTGACCAATGTTATGTATGATATATGTATGATCTTAAGTACACAATAGGAGAACTCCATCAACCAACTCATGCCGAACAACATAATACTGTAACTAAAAAAACTGAAAAATGTCCCATCATCAATCAACTGTAAAGAAGGCATTCAAAACAGGAAGTCTGAAAGTCTCAATTACCAAAGGGGAACTTCATATGAAAACAAGCATTTCAGAATTTTCAGCGTACACTCCTCTGGTCAGAAGAGCGGATTATCCCTGGGATTATCCAGTTGGCAGGGGAAAAATAATTCTAGAAAAACATTGTAATCCAAAAGATTTACCTCTCACACTTTATCTTTCATTCCTCCCACGTGTCTACCCAACCAAAACGTGTCATTCATTCATCTGAAACGTGTCTTCCTTTTTTCATACTCCAGTGAATGGATCTCTTTTCATTTACAAAGGGTGAGCATGTGAACTCAGTCTCTAATTAAATAACATATTACAGCACCCGGTGGACAGATAACAATGCAAATGACATTAACCGCTGAGATAAACCCAAAATAAATCACCCATGAAAATCTACCTCCAGAGCTTGTCCCTGAGTATGTCACATGACTTCATGTCAAATCATGATGTCACCATTTTCTGTATGAGCTTTTGCCAAATTGATGGCTTTTACTTCTCTTTTTTTTCTTTCTTTCATTTTTGGCCCCTTAAAATTCATATAAACTCATATTTATATGTATAAAATGTAAATATTACAATAAATTTTAAAAATACACTACTGCACAATGCCATCCCACACAAAAAAAAAAAAAAAAAAAGATTTTTTTGATGCTGTTCACTTTATTTAAACAACTTATTTTGATTCAACACCATTGTATTAGGTTTCTGGTTCAAATTTAATTGCTTCATGTTAAATTGACTTGAAACGATTACTTTTTGACCTAACTTGATGTTTTCTTATTAAAATAACATGTTTCAATCAAGTAAACTCAACCAGGACTCAATCAAACAGGACTTTCACTACCCATCATGCTTTGCAAAGGGGCTGATCTGGGAGAGTAAATGTTGAAATAAAGTGTTATTTTAAGCAGTTTTTAGCAACATGAGAAAATGGAGAGACTTTTTAATGTTTACTGTTCTATTATGTTGGTATTTAAAAGTTTCTGTTATGTTAATGGTTTTGGGGTTACCATTGTGGTGAAGTGTAGAACATGTGCTTGGGTTGAGGACCTGCTAACAACAACTAAAGATGTTTTAATAATAAAAACAATTTTGGGCATGTCATAGATTGAATAAAACCATCTTCTGGCTAATATCTAACAATAAAAGTCTTTACAAAGTAAAGATTTTGTAAAAGTTGTGAAAATGGTTCTTGAATGCATCCACTATATAAAATAATCAATTAAACTGGATTTTTAGGATAACTAAATGTAATGGTTTTGGACAAAATTAAGAATGTTAACCTGATTCAACTAAATGGCATTGAGTTAACCTTATGTAATAAATTTAAGTTAACTGAAATAACTAATGTTAATTAAATGCAACATAACCAAGTTGCGTGGAACCTGTTGACATAAAAAAAAAAAAAGTAAATTCAACGTATCATTTTTTTGAGTGCAAAGCCAGGAAAAAAAAAGTTAATATTCAGATACACTATATTGCCAAAAGTTTTGGGACGCCTGCCTTTACATGCACATGAACCTTAATGATATCCCATTCTTAATCAGTAGGGTTTAATATGGAGTTGGCCCACCCTATTACAGCTTCAACTCTTCTGGGAAGGCTTTCCACAAGGTTTAGGAGTGTGTATATGGGAATTTTTGACCATTCTTCTAGAAGCGCATTTGTGAGGTCAAGCATGTTGGCGAGAAGGCCTGGCTCACAGTCTCCGCTCTAATTCATCCCAAAGGTGTTCTGTCGGGTTGAGGTCAGGACTCTGTGCTGGCCAGTCAAGTTCCTCCACACCAAACTCTCTCATCCATGTGTTTATGGACCTTTCTTTGTGCACTGGTGTGCAGTCATGTTGGAACAGGAAGGGGCCATCCCCAAACTGTTCCCACAAAGTTGGGAGCATGAAATTGTCCAAAATGTCTTGGTATGCTGAAGCATTAAGAGTTCCTTTCACTGGAACTAAGGGTCTAAGCCCAACCCCTGAAAAACAACCCGACACTATAATCCCCCCTCCATAAAACTTTACACTTGGCACAGTGCAGTCAGGCAAGTACTGTTCTCCTGGCAACCACCAAACCCAGACTCGTCCATCGGATTGCCAGACAGAGAAACGTGATTCGTCACTCCAGAGAACACATCTCCACTGCTCTAGAGTCCAGTGGCAGCGTGCTTTACACCACTGCATCCGACGCTTTGCATTGCACTTGGTGATGTAAGGCTTGGATGCAGCTGCTCGGCCATGGAAACACATTCCATGAAGCTCTCTACGCACTGTTCTTGAGCTAATCTGAAGGCCACACGAAGTTTGGAGGTCTGTAGCTAATGACTCGCTATTGAAATTCGGCGTCTTCTGCGCACTGTGCGCCTCAGCATGCGCTGACTCCGCTCTGTGATTTTACATGGCCTACCACTTGGTGGCTGAGTTGCTGTTGTTCCCAATTGCTTCCACTCTGTTATGATACCACTAACAGTTGACCGTGGAATATTTAGTAGTGAGGAAATTTCACGAATGGACTTATTGCACAGGTGGCAACCTGTCACGGTACCACGCTTGAATTCACAGAGCTCCTGAGAGTGATCCATTCTTTCACAAATGTTTGTAGAAGCAGTCCCCATGCCTAGGTGCTTGATTTTATACACCTGTGGCCATGGAAGTGATTGGAACACCTGAATTCAATGATTTGGAGGTGTGTCCCAATACTTTTGGCAATATAGTGTATCTATAAGCTGTGTTCGAAATCGCCCCCTATACCCTCATTCACTATTCTTTACATTACTCCACTAATATAGTCCACTTAAGGGAGTGAATGAAAACTAGTGAGTGAATACAGACACTGAGTGTGCCGGAAGGGCTGACGCTTTTGTATAGTTTGTGCTTGCTGTTTAATAATCATTTGAAACTTATAGCAAACTAGCAGCTCCAGTAGTAATGAAAAGATTTATCTTGAACCCTGTCATGGAAACTAGCATGAATAAACATTATTAAACAATTAAATAATCAATCAAAAAGGAATTTATACCTGTAAGATATTGCGGCGTACAAACATTGGAAACGGCAGTTGGAAAATGGATGGATGGATGATTCAGCTGTGGGCACCATCTTCTGGCGAGTCGCGGGAATTAATTTGGCACAACCCTCACAGTGCATTATGGGTAGTCTCTGAGCGTACATAAGTTGTATATTCATCATTGCGGTGCATTATGGGATCAAATGGGCTCACCAAAATTGGACAATAGATTAGAAAAATGTTGTCTGGTCTGATGAGTCTGGATTTCTGTTGCGACCTTCAGATGGTAGGTCAGAATTTGGCGTATACAACATGAAAACATGGATACATCCTGTCTTATATCAACGGTTCAGTCTGGTGGTGTAATGGTGTAAATATACCATTCAAAATGGTAAGTAAAAATGTGAAATGTTATTGCAATTTAAAAAACGTGATGTATTTTATGTGTATTGTGAATGTGTTTGGCAACATTGTCACCTCATTGTCATTGACATTGTCGCTGAGAGGTTTCAGGAGGCAAAGAAACAAGTGGCGACGTTCCAGAGTGTCTCCCTCGCTGAACTCAGGTCTCAGGGGCTGCTAGGCGGGAGCAATCCTCGTATTGGGCACAGCAGAAACAGAGTGTCTCATCTTTGGCTAAGAGGTCCTGACGCCAGTGGTGTCAGACCTCTTTGCGCAGGCCCCTCCTGGGGGACATGGATTACACCTCATCATACAGTGCTTGTGTTTCCTCAGTGCCCTCAGCTGACTACTTTGAAATACACAGTAGTAAAATACACAGGATTCAGTTTGGTTCTCATCTGTCTCAGTTCAACGGGATCCTGGTAGGCCCCGAGCAGGCTCTGGTATTGGAACAAGAAGTCATAGCTCTCTTGGAGACGGAGGCCATAGAACGTGTTGCTCCTCCAGAGAGAGATTCCAGGTTCATTCCAAAAAAGTATGGGAGGGTTGCATCAAATTCAAGATCTGCGCCAGCTGAATCGCATGTTAAAAACATTCAAGTTCAAGATGTTAATGTTGAAACTAATTGTGACTCAAATCAGATCCGAGGACTGTTTATTTACAGATCTACCTCCAGAGCTTGTCCCTGAGTATGTCACATGACTTCATGTCAAATCATGATGTTTATTTAATAGATCTCAGTTTAACAGTTTATTTAATAGATCTCCAGGACGGATACGTCCACATATCTATCCTTCCTCAACACAGCAAGTTCCTTAGGTTTGCTTTCAGGGGTGAAGCTTACTAGTATCAGCTCCTTTCGGCCTAGCCTTGTCACCCCAGACCTTCACGAACTGCGTAGATGTAGCTCTTGGTCCTGTAATGTGTATGCTATGTTTCTTTGTTTTTGGTTCTCCCCTGTGACCTAGTTTTCCTAGCATGTCTAATTAGTAATTAAGTTCACCTGTTATGTCAATCATCTTGTTAGTTCTCCTGATTATTTAAACCCTATGTTCTCCCTCATTCTCTGTCCGTTCCCATGAATGTATCAGTGTGAATTGTATGTAAGTTGGTATTGCCTGAGTTTATGTTGTTAAAGTTTGTTTCCTTGATCCATTCCTCGTTGTACAATTTCTACAATACCACGCTACATGACAGAAGAACCCGAAAACAGCATGGCATGGAAATGTTGTGTCGCCCTGTGATCGACTTGCTTCAGCCAATCAGAAGCTGACACTGTTTGGTCCTGGAGCGCTTTATAGCTTCCAGGTCATGACGTCACACACTACAGGATGATGTCCAATGACATTCCTGATTACTCACATGCTTCAAGACACAATCACGCAGAAGCGTTCCCATAGCATCGTAACTTCTGATGAAAAAAGAACCATTTGACTTTAATTAAAGGGTAGATTTTTGAATGAAAATATTTTGAATGAAAGACTAATGGAAGTTTCACAGTCAGTTTTTCTAATATTTACCAAGGATGACAATATTTGTGACAAATTTATTCCTGTGATGACAAAGCAATCATTATTCCAATCTTCAGTGTCACATGATCTCTCAGAAATCATTCTAATATGCTAATTTGCTGCTCATAAACACTTTTTGTCATAAATGTTGCTGCATAGAACTCTTGTGAAAACTGTGGAACATTTCTTTTCAGAACTCTTTTCAGAAGCCCTGAATAAGTTATGTATCTCCTAGTCACAGGCAACAATATATGATGAGGCCTTTCTAAATACTTGATGAGTATTATCGCAAGTTTTGGATTTTCCTTTGAATGTTCATATTAAGACACTCCAAACTCATCAGTCTTTTGGGTATGTATTGTCATTTATTCATGTATCTCTTTGGATCGCATCCCTCATTCTGTCACAGTCACCAGCTCAATGTTTTCTCCATCCTCCCCCTCTCCTCCTCTCCTGCTGTCTCTCTCCTCCTTCTGGCCCTTCATGGTCACTCTGTCAGAGGGACACAAAGCAACATGACAGAATGGATGAAAACAAAGTGTGCTTCCTTCCTAATGTTGTATCTCTGAACAAAATCAACAGGATGCCATGACAGATCACCCACTGTTATTCTTTCTTCCTCCCCATTCTCTCTCTCCCTGCATGTGCCAACCCTCATGCAGTTCAGCTCATACATGTCCCTTGCAGAATCTGCAAGATGTTTATCAGGTTTTTTTTTTTTTTTTACGCTACCATTTAAAAGTTTGGGGTCAGTAGGTTTTTTTTATTAATTTTATTATTATTATTATTATTATTCAGCAAGGATGCATTAAATTTGTGATGCAAAGATGCATTTTAAATTTAAATCAGTGACAATAATAATACATTTGAAAATAGATTACAATAGAAAACTGTTATGGGGGCGGGGGGGTTCTGTATTTTTGATCACATAAATGCAGTCTTGGTGAGCGTGAGAGAATTTAATCAAAAACATTAACAAATCTTAGAGACCCCAAAGTTTTAAACGGTAGTGTATATATTTTATATCTCTTATATTTAATAAAAAATAAATAAATAAAAATGTTCTACAGCAATATCTTATAGATATTGCAAGGGTGAGCAAAGCTTGGATGTCATGTACACTAAAAACATACACAAAAACAGGAATTCATATATATTATATATATATATATATATAAAATATACACACACACACTATTATAGTATTTATTAATATTTTAAATTAGCATTTTATATTTTCAGTTTTAGTATTGGTAATTTTACGTGTTTTTGTCATTTATATTAATTTTTAAATATTTCTATTGAGCTTTTACTTATATTTCAGTTTAAGTTTTAGTAGTTTTAGTAGCCTACTTCAAATTAAACCTATTTTATTATATATATATATATATATATATATATATATATTATTATATATTTTCATTAGTTTTTCCGCCAATTGTTTATATCATATTTTAATTCAGCTTTATTTAAATAATTTGTAATAGTTTTAGTTTTAGTTAACAGTAACAACACTGCCCACAATATTTTATAAACAAACAATGACGGGAAATCTGCTGATTTGTGTGGGTGCAGATTCCATGTGGGTCTGATTATATCTAACGTTTTCCAAAATATGAAAGTTTAATGCAAACAAAAACTAATATCACTTAATGTTAGCATATATGAAATTAAATTTGACTGCTTCTATAGTCAAATACTGCTTAATACTGCTACTATATATACAGTAATAGCAACATACCTAAAGAAATATGCAAAGCAAGTAGACACTTATTATTACCAATCTGTGAGGTCATCCAAATGTGTTTTGTGTGAACATTTTTTTCTATGAAATGTCTCTCAGAAGTGTTGCTTTGATCTTTGTTGCTTGAGCATTTAATTACTCATTCTTTCTTTCCGGTCTTTATTTTTTGCACCCATTTGCTATTTTTTTCCCCCCAAAGTATATTACAAAACTTCTTTTTAATATGCCCAAACTGCTGTGCATGTAACCATCCTGTTATGACATACCTGAGGTACACTATGATGACAAGGCTGCCTGTGATGCTGAGTACAGTCAGTAAAATCAATATAATGATGAAACTGCTCTTATGAGGGCGAGGTGTGGCATCATAACCCAAGGGCAGTGACGGCAACACCGGAATCAGTCTAGGTGTTGTGGATGGTGGTTGGTTGACTGAGGGAAAGAGATGAGAGGAGGGTAAAACTAAAGTATACTAGACCACAATGAGTTGCACATTGAAAAATAAGCAATATGAACCCTGCCTACCTTTCAGTTGGAAATACATGCGTGACAGCACAGTACCCTTTTGATCCTGTAGGAGGCAGCGGTAGGTGCCTTCCTCATTGATTGTCAGCTGATTGAGTACAATTTTAGACTCCTCTGTCACCACCAGCACTTCACACTCCCCATCATGTGGCAGCTTGCAATGAATAATAAACTCATTTTAGTACATTTTAATTAAAAATTCAAATCACAATCAGTATAATCTGGTCTGTGGATCTCTGGAAAGATCACTACTAAAACTGTAACATATCAACCTAAAAGATAAACATTTAAAGTAGGCTAGTTGCTACACTACAAGCTGTATTGAAGCTACTTAAGGGGTCATTACCTTCTTAAACATTACTGTAAAATTATACATAATTACATAATATAACCAGTACTTGTTGGGAAAAGTAGTTTGTAACTGGAAAAACAGCCGAGCTGCTGTTGTGCTTTCATTTAGTTAAGTTAGCATCACCTTTTTTAGCTAGTTTCTCTCCAACATCCCCTAAGAAGTGCACTTAATTGTATTGAGTGTACTTCAAATATTGAAAGTATTTTTAAACTGTATTTGCTTATAATATTATTGAAATAAAAGGCCACTTAAGTATAATCCATGACTATGTTTCTTAACACTTTTAAACAGCACCTTTACATGGTGTTTGGACAGTGTTTAAGTCCAAACTTGGACAGTGTTTAAGTGTCCAAAAACATTACATTCAGTTTGCATATATTCTTTTTAAAGTCTTATTTCTGTAATAAGTACTAAAAAGTATGTTAAGTGTATTTCTTTTTTACAAGAGTTGCCTGAAACAGTTTTCAAAATGGCTTCAAGATTTTTGAAACTTGAAAATGAATTTAAATGTGTCTGTCTGTGTGCATGTACATTCTTTTCTTCAGGATGCCAGGAGTAATGGTACTCGGTCTGTCCAATGACAAGCGCGTGCCAAGGCAGGAAACAGTCCAGCACCACCTCCTCTCCTTCATCTGCCTCAAGATGATGCTCTGATAGAAACAAAAAGAGAGAAAGACAAAAGAGAAGTGTGTTAATAAAGACTGTTATTGCCATTGGGGTGTGTATATCTGGTGTTTGTCTCACCTCCACAGTCTAGTGGTGGAGTGGCTGACAGACATGTAAAAAGCCCATACTGACAGGAAGTGCAGTTCAACACTTTCTGATACAATAGCCCTATAAGAAACAATCATCCACATCCACACACCCAGTAAGCAATATAACATGTATCATTATACTCCATATACTCAGTATCCTGTGACACATACAGTACACGACCACCAGTCAAAGATTTGAACACACTTGACTGAATTTATGTCTCTCAGGAAAATCCTTTTGATTAAAAGCTTAAAGAGGACCAATTATGCCCTTTTAAAAAGTTTTGATTTTGTTTTCGGGGTCTAAGAATATAGGAATAGGTTTTCAAGGTTGAATGTTCAAAAAACACATGTTTTTTTTTACATATTTTACATTGTGCAGCACCTCTGTTTCCTGTACAACTATGTAACTCACTGCTTAACCACCATAGTACAATGCATCGTTGAAGAAATCAGCTAGCTAGTCACGACTGTTTCCCAAAACCGCGTTGTTGCAAATTTGTCATTCAACTACGTTGGTTAATGATGTCACACGTGGTGAAGTTATAACTTCTTTTAATGAATCCATTTGAGATCGAATTAAGGCTAGATTTTCTTTTGCTATAAATTACAGACATGGTATCTTTTTCTCAGTTATTTTGCTTTATTTTCAGATTGAGTCATAGGCTCTTTCTTACATAGAGCACATACGCACATGCACACTCTTCAAAAACGGTGCTTTAAATCTCTCGACAAACTAAAATATGTAAATGACATTTGTGTATTGTGACATTTGTCCACATGTCATACAAACAAGCAGGGATGGGCAGTATTTATGATACATGTATTTCAAATACGTATTTCAAATACAAAATAGTATTTTGTAATTTGTATTTGATAGGGTTGATGAAAATGGCTTTGTATTTTGTATCAAAATACTTTAGTGTTTTGTATTTTTGTAGTTTTAAAATACTGTAAAATAGTAAGAATTGTAAGAAGTCTACATGATGACATCATAAAAATGCAACCTCTGATTAGTGCTTACTGAGTGGTTTGCCCAGACTTGTTGAGTTCAGTGCTGCCAGTTGCATAAACATAGCCAATATGTTAAGACTGTGTCTTAAGTACTAGTATGACCAACTAGTGATTAGTCAAGGGCAATCAGTGTTACTTTTTGGTTTCAAATTATACTAATCTACGTTTTTATGTACTTAAAACAGTTATGAACAGTCTTAAAGAAAAAAATGTGATGGCTAACTTGTAAGACTAGTCTTAGCAGTTTATGCAACCGGCCCTCCAGCACAGATGTTAAGTTTTGGTGTTTGTTTTAGTAGCCTAGGCTAAATAGTTTACCAATTTACATAATGTTCTTGAAAACTATTATACCGAGCAGCAGCCCCCTATATTTATGATTAACAATCAATTGATTAATTAGTTATAAACTAGTTGCTATGAATACAGGAGCCATCAGTTGTCTTCTTATGAATGACTTGTTTGTCATTGCTGATGCAAAGTAGGCCCTTTGTTACCAAATATCAAGTAACTAAATTAGGATACAATTATAAGTCATTCGCAAACTGTTAAAAATTAAACTGTTGGTTACTTTTAAACTAACCTTCATCTGGGAGATCACAGGGATATGTGAATATTTGATCTGTTAAATTTTCGCCGCTAGAGGTCGCTTATTCAGTTGCTTATCCTTGATTTTGTGGAATCATGGG
The DNA here is from genome assembly GCA_037950665.1 of Hypophthalmichthys nobilis. Classification (NCBI taxonomy): domain Eukaryota; kingdom Metazoa; phylum Chordata; class Actinopteri; order Cypriniformes; family Xenocyprididae; genus Hypophthalmichthys; species Hypophthalmichthys nobilis. The sequence goes on along the minus strand of CM075473.1, from coordinate 21,310,022 downwards.
ATGTGTTGTTTTCACGTCTACAGACAGTGGAAAAGAATCGGGACAGGACTCTGGCAGAAATCATGTTCATGGATGAGATTATTAACGTTACGTTAGTATGAAGCAGAGCAGGGTGAGTGATGTTGGAGCTGAACGAGACCGCTGGAGAGATCGCTAATGAGAGATGAGCGCGATATGTCTTGAGAGCAGCGAATTTTTATTATGCCAGTCGCCGCTTCTGCTTTTTTTGGTCTAGCGTATGTGGGGTAATGCGGTGCTGTTTATCATATTAGATACATTTGTGTGTTGAAAGTTGTTATAGTGCTACTCTGCGTTCGCTCGGCAGCTGCTATGAGACACTTGTTGCACACTGCAGTAAGCTAGATCGATATTAGTCATGGTAAAACATGGTACTTGCGGTAAATCAAGAAAACAAGATTTAAACAAGAAGCTATATAGAATGATTAGTTTTCAGTCGATAAATGAATCCAAACAGTTCCTCATCTGTCTAATGAAACATAATAAAATATGTGTCTTTGGTGTTTCCATGGTTTCTACAATATAAAACCGGAAATCGAGGGTAATGTGGGTATGATGTCATTGATAGGCGATGCACGGACAAATAAAATTGCATATTTCTCTGGATTTAAACATTCTTGGAAACATTTGGGATAATGTAAGTACACAAGTCAACAAAATATATAACATTGTTCTAGTGGTTTTTGGATATTTTAATCCAAAAATCCTACTGTACATATTGTGCCTTTAACTGGTTGCATATGTCAGATTTATTGCATGACTTGGGCAGAGAAAAGCTGGTGCTATCAAACATTGTTTACATAATCAACTGAGTCAGTGTAATGGTGAAGGGATAGATCAAATAGGCCAACCGATGGAAGGTTTGCGAAGAAATTTCATGCTCCCTTGTAAAAGTATTTTTTTAGTATTTTTAAAATACAAAAATACAGTAGTTTATTTTGATACATGATGTGGCTGCTGTATTTTGTAGTTTATTTTGATACACTTAAAACTAAGGTATTTGGTATTTTATTTTAAAATACATTTTGATGTATTTTTGCCCAACCCTGCAAACAAGAAACTACCTTCTAACCACAGGTCGTTCCAACCACACATGTTTGCGATGCAGTTTGCGAATGTTTGTTGGAACATGATTTCAGGAAACACAGACTCATTGAACTATTCTGATAACGACGGAACTTGTGACCATAGTTGGCTAACGATGCTTTCGGAAATGCACCCCTGTTTAGTTCCAGTCTCAGTGAAACCCCTCCTTCTGAAAAGTGCAATGGGCTCTGATTGGTCGGCTGGACCAGTGTGTTGTGATTTGTCAATCGCTTCAAGCATGATTCAGAAATGTCACGCCTCTTACAATAACCGCAAGTTTTAACCAAGCATGCCACACAAGTCCTGCAAAGTGAAGCCAAACCGTCTCGATCGCCCCCAGGTGGCTGGATGCAGCATAGGTCATAAACCCCGTCCTTCCCATGTAATGTAATGGGACAAGACAAACTAAACAGTCAAAATACACATCAATTTTTTTTCCCCCCAAAGATGGTTTCTGTCATTTTAGGCAGTTTTTTATCACGCTGATGTTAAAGTGTTTGTTCTTTAAATAAGATTGTTTTTAGTTAGTAATTTGACGCTATAAAAATGCGGGTTTTGATGTAATGATTGACAGCTGAGATTGACAGCTTCTCTGAGCGAAGTAGTCCCTGAAGCACCAACAGACTTTTTTCTAGATCTTCAAGAGGAAATTGGAGCTTTAAAGCTGCTGTCTGTATAATGTTTTATAATTCAGGTGGTACTGGTGGGTTTTCGCGGGAAATTTTGCGGCATGTCACCGTTTGTCTTTGCGTCATTACGTCCCAGCTAACTAGGCTATATCGCATGTGAGGCGGATCATTTATAGCCTTTTCTCACAGCAGCTGCAATAATGAAACTTATCATTTGGATGGCGGATTGTGTGGTATAACAAATTAACATTAGAGATTAGACTGTACAGAAATTGAAATCTACAGGTAACGCTAATACACACTAAATACACAGTCACACAATGCTGATGCTGTTAACATTAACAATTTGAGAACAAAGTATAACAACAATTTGCACGGTTTGACGTGATATATATTTTTTTCCCCTCAGTTGGTCAGAACAAAAGTGGCAGACATGTTACTTTTCAGATGTTCAGATGACATTTTCCGGTGAAAATTCTTATTGGTCATACTTCAAGACTACAATCTGTGATTCCGAAGTATAATATCCACATTGATGTGGTGACTGACAGCAAACATTAGATTTATCCGCGCTGAGGAGTCGTGCCGAGGCACAACCCACATAAAGATGATAATTCCACAAATAACTGCAATTGCCGGTTTCAAACAGAGATGGCGACAAAGAGGCAAAACATACGGACTGCAGCTTTAACTTTACTTTCTACATTTCCAGAACTGTTTATTTCACAATGACATAATGAGTTCTGATTTATTAACCGATTCTGTGGGAGTGTGGACGGGACCTTGATATCATGGCTCCACTTTGTGCTCACTACTGCACAGACTAAGTTCACTATGCGCAGACTGGAGACTCAAGATGTCAGCGCCATATTGGCACACTGGCGGCTTCACCTACTACAATGAAAAAGAGTGATGGTGCATTGTCTATCTTTTTCTTACAGTCTGTGGTTTCAACACAATACTAACACAACTCAACCAGGCATTGCCCCTTTTTGCGTATGCCTTGGTTGAGAATTTAAATGAGGAATAATGTAATGTGTGCGTTCTACTACAATTGAGGCTTTGTAGGGAGTTTAGAAACAGTGCTTACTGATATAGAGACAAACTCCCTTAGGATTGACTTAATGCTTTGTAACTTTGCAGACCTTTTTAATTTTCAATCAGCAACATTACACATAAAGAAAGTCAAAATGTATAAAAGAAAAGCTGTATTCAGTGTATTCAGTGCTGTATTCAGGCGGAAGCTGACTATATAGAACCTGAAGATTCTGTTTTTGGTCGCCACATAATTTCTGTTATGTCTTAGTTTTGATGCCTTTAGTATTATAAAATTTGCAAAATAGTGAAAAAGAATGTGTGAGTGTGTACAAAATTTTGACTGATTACGTTAAGATATTCAGAACAATATTATAGAGAAATACAGGTATCTCAAATTTGTACTTACCGCATTTATTTGGACACAGACCTTTGGAAAATAATGATAAAAAATAATTAGTAAGAACATGTTCTGACATATTGGTATATAAAAACATATACTGAATGCCCACTGCCCACCCATCCTACCTTGGGCAATGAAAATCTCCAAATGTTTCTGAAGGATTCTCTTTCCTTTCTCCACTATAGTAATCATATCCCACTGAACAGAACCTACACAAGAATGATTTTTATTTTTATTTTTTCATGGTTTCAGATATAAAGCATCTTAATTTTTCTTATGTTTTTGCTCTAACATGAAAACGCTGATATTTCCTCCTTCTTATAAAATGGATGACTGCTCTTTTGGAAGTACATAATCTGCATCCACAAGCTCTCACCTGTGCTGTCTTCTTTCCAGTGCCTCTTGAATTCACTCTGATATTCTGTTCGTGCACGATAGAGTGTTGTAGGATCTAAAGCAAACATCACACAGCACTCAACATCATCATTTATTTAGGCTACTAATAGGCCTATAATTTGAAGACAACAGAAATTTGGCAAATCTTGCATGTATTGCCAGTCAAAAGTTTGGACAAACCTAAGTTTTATAATTAAAACTTATGCAGATATGAATGTCTATTAACATAAAAGGCCGAACGGTCCAGGAACGGTTGCATTTGTGTTTCCACTTGAGCCTGTTACGGCATGGCACGATTACAAACCGTTCTCGGCCCGGTTTGTATAATCGTGCTGGTAGAATTCGTGAAGTCGCCACTCAGGATTGGTCACTTGTCTGGCTACCAGTTTCTGCAGGCTAAAAAAACACTCTATTTAAGCGACGTAAACACAAATTAATAATACAATGAAAAGAAATATCTGATAATCCTCCATAACGCGGTCACTATTTACATTTCATATCATCAGTAAACCGTTGCGTTACCAAGGCAACGACTGTAGCTTGTATATTTCATGACAAACAGCGGCCATTATCAGGTGGAAAATCACGGTGGAAAATGAAACCCTAACCGTACCAGCTGGCCCGGATCGGCACGGAATGGAACGGTTATGATATAAGTAGTAGTACCTATGACACCACGAAATGATGTGCTGGTCTCCCGATAGTTGGCGTAAGCGTGCTCAATGATTTGCTTCAGTTCAATTTGATCACGGACAGTGATTCCTTTAACTGAAGACAGGAAATCTTCATGCACATAACGAAACACCGGGTCACACTGCAGACAGGACCTTACACTGGGGAATGAACAAAGCATCAAAAGCCAGCCGAAGAGAAACGCAAAAGCCATTTTGGAAAGCTAGAGAGCTGTAGGCCTTCAAAATATAAAAAGTGAATCTTTGGCATTCGTTAATAATGTCACTTCAGAGAACACATGATGTCATCATCATTCTAACTTCAATAGCAAAAATGCTTTTAAGAAATGAAGACATTTTTATTACATATGAGTGATTTTGCCATTTAATTATATAGCATAACATTTTGTAATGACATTTTACAATAAGGTTTCATTTGTAACATTGTTACTGTTTGTTACATTGGTTAACTACATTTATTAACATGAACCTACAATACTTCTACAGCATTAATTAATCTTGGTAAGTAGTAATCTAAACATTTACTAATACATTTTTAAAATCAAAAGTTGAGAACTAACATAAACATGAACATTTTTTATTAACTAACATTAACAAAGGGTAAAAAAATGCTGTAAAATAGATTGCTCATCATGCAAGTTGCATTAACTAATTAACAAATAATAAACTAAAATAAAACAAAATTGAAAAAGAAAATACAAAAAAGTAGCCTATATGCTGTTAATTTCCCTCTAATTCAAATATTATTTTGAAGTATAAATATTATTAATTTTAGTGGTAACATTTTACAATACAATACAAAAAGTACAAAAGCTGTCACTGGGGCGGTACCGTTTAAAAAAGGTTCTAATATGTACCATTTAGGTACTAATATGTACACTTTTGGTATCATTATGTACCCTTGAGGTACTTATATGCACTATAAAAGGTGTACCTTTTGAAAGAGTACCGCCCCAGTGACAGCTTTTGTACCTTGAGTGTACTGTAAAGTGTTACCACTGAAATTAATAATATTTATACTTCAAAATAATATTTGAATTAGAGGGAAATTAACTGCATCTACTTTTTTGTAATTTCTTTTTCAATTTTGTTTTATTTTAGTTATATTTTTGGCTACACTTTATTTTGATAGTTCACTTTAGACAGTCTACTAAGTAACTTTGCAACTACAACTCTCATCAGAGTATTAGAATCAGAATGAGCTTTATTCACCAAGTGTGCACGTTTTTTTTCAGGAGCTCTTGGTACATAGATAAAGTCATATATACATGACAGAACAGAAAGAACATTTAAATAAGGGGAAAATAAATAAATAAAATAAACAACAACAACAATCATAATAATGTGGTATACAATCTGGAACAGAAGACTTATGTGCAGATTTGTGCATTATGTACTGTAGCTGTATAAATAAAATATGTATATGTATTTATACAATATCTAATTATTGCCTCTCTCTTAAGTACTGAGAATGAATTATAAACAGGTGGTAATTGCTGTTAGCTGTTCAAGCTGGAGATAATATGGGGGGAAAACTGTTTTTGTGCCTAGATGTTCTAGTTCACAGAGATCTGTAATGTCTGCCTGACGGCAGAAGTGGAAACAGGTTGTGGCCAGGGTGAGAAATTTCTGTGATGATGTTACCTGCCCCTTTCTTCACTCTGGAGTTGTACAAGTCGTGAAGGTTGGGTAGATGCACACCAATTATCCTTTCAGCTGTTCAAATAGTCCTTTGCAGTCTTTTTATATCTGATTTGCTGGCTGACCCAAACCAGTATAGAAGTGCACAGAACCAACTCAATAACAGCTAAGTAAAAGTGTGTCATCTGTGGCAGGTTGAACTTTTTCAGTTGACGAAGAAAGTACAACCTCTGTTGGGCCTTTTTCACAATGGAGTCAATGTGATTGTCCCACTTCAGGTCCTGAGAGATGTTAGTTCTCATGAACCTGAATGACTCCACTGCTTCACAATATTAGTAGACTGTTAGGTTAAAGTTAGGGTTAGTAGAGTAAGTTGACGTGCTTGCAAAGTCACTTATAGCTGGATTTGCACAAAAGATTAACATGATGGCATGTGCTTGTCGATAAATTGAATCAATTCCACAGCAACTACATAAATGTATCCACTAACCGTTCAGAAATGTCCAGTTGCATTTTAAAAATTGTAACTTCTTCCTTAGTCTCTCCATCAGTGTCCGACTCCTGTTTGAACAATGTAAGGCTGAACACATTCACTGACGATCGTCATTTTGGCTGTGTGAGATTCTCCAGCTTTGTTGTTATTGAGCAATTGAAGCGCGAGCTGTTAAAGCTACGCCATCTTTTGGAAAGCAGGTCAGGAGCAGAAACACACACAAAAATGCCATGTTTTTGCTCACACCTAAATAGGAGTAAACTTGACAAGCTATAGTAAATGATCTGTGGGGTAATTTGAGCTGAAACTTCACAGACACATTCTGGGGACACCAGAGACTTATATTACATCTTGTGAAAGGGGCATTATAGGTCCCCTTTAAACAGACAGTCTACTGGGGTCACGTGATGCTAAGAAGCTGAGCAGACATGGAAATCTGAGCTTCTTAAACTATAGTCTCAGTTTTACTTCAAAACAACGCTGAACACTCTTATACTCGACATTTTCTACTTCTCATAGTTCGCCTTCAAAGTTCTCTATGGATCGCCGTTCTAAGTTAAAGAAAGACCCCCAAAAAACTCATGAACATATTGTAGCGCGATGCAACAAAATATGGCGCCCGACCGAATGAGCCAAATAAATCTGAAACCGAATTGAATAAGTAAAGCCATCATCCCAATTACATACTTGCGGTTCTTCTTATGGAAATTCAGGAAGGAAATAACACCCTCTCAAAGAAGATAGAATCTAAAACTGCAGACCTGCAAACTTACATTGAAAATCTGCACTCCACGGTGAGTAGTCTATTAGGAAGAGTAATGGAGGCTAAACAGCGCATCGGAGATACTGAAGATGAAGTACGTTGCATAGATGGCCTTATGAAAGTAATCAGACAAGAAAATGAGACTTCAAAAGACAAAGTGGAGTACCTTGAAAACTACAGCAGATGCAGCAACATACATATAGTGGGCATGAAGGAAGGTAGCGAAGGCAGTGATCCCATTAAATTCTTCAGCGAATGGCTTCCTAATGTTCTAGGCTCGCAACATTTCCCCGCGCAGCTGGATATAGAGCGGGCCCACCGCATGCTGAACCCTGTGCCGAACCCTGATAAACCACCGAGACCCATACTGGTTCGCCTTCTCCGCTATCAAGACCGGGAAAAAATCCTGCGACTCACCAAACAGAAAGGAGAGATAACCATGGACGGGAAACGAATCAGCATCTTTCCGGACATGAGCGCATAGCTTGCTAAATGACGCAAACAAATCCCGGCCCTGAAAGCGCTGAGAAAGCAAAAGGCCTCTTGCTACCTGGTTCATCCCGCTCGCCTAAAGATCCTGATGGAGAATTAGAAATTTTCTTTGACACACCTGGTGAGGCGTTTAAATTTATGGAAGATTGGGATAAAACTTGAACTATATCCCAAAGGAACTGTTCCCAGAGCTGTTGTAGTCTCACTCTAAACTAACTGAATTTACACTAACGGAAGGTACAACACTACTTAATTTATCCTGTCGTCTAGTGTGTTTATACCCAGTTCTGTTAATCTGAAGAAACTTGTCGATACCAATTTACATGGAAATAATCTATAGTTCAGTGTTGTTATAAGAGATAAGGAGCTCGTTTCAGGCTTTGATTGCTTGGTTTGGTGGATGACAAAGGAGCAAACGTGTTTTCCCGTAGAATCTGCTTACTTGTTTGCCGACATAGTTTTAAGCCGACAGATGTGTGGAATGGGGCTTATGTGTTCTTATATGTTGAATTTTTTTTTTTCTTTCTCTTTCTTTACGAGGGGTCATTATATGGGAAGATACAGGATTTGGTATTCTTTTTCAAACAATAATCCGACTCATTAACTATACCATTTGCACAACCATTTGATTAGTGCAGTAAAGTTTGTAACATTTAATGTAAATGGTTTGAATAGCCCAATTAAAAGGAACAGAGTATATACATATCTTAAGAAACATACAGTGCTCAGCATAAATGAGTACACCCCTTTGAAAAGTAACATTTTAAACAATATCTCAATGAACACAAAAACAGTTTGTTTGACAAGTGTTGACAAGACTAAGTTTAATATAACATATGTTTAACTTATAACATGAAAGTAAGGTTAATAATATAACTTAGATTACACATTTTTCAGTTTTACTCAAATTATGGTGATGCAAAAATGAGTACACCCCACAACAAAAACTACTACATCTAGTAGTTTGTATGGCCTCCATGATTTGCACCAAGTCTTCTAGGCATCAGTTCCAAAAACATTTATCTTGGTCTCATCACTCCAGAGTATAGAGTCGCAGTAGTCTTCATCTTTGTCAGCATGGGCCCTGGCAAACTCTAGGCGGGCTTTTTTGTGCCTGGGCTTTAGGAAAGGCTTCTTTCGTGAATGGCACCCATGCATGCTATTTCTCTGCAGTGTACACCGTATTGTGTCACAGGAAATAGTCACCCCAGTTTGGCTTTCTACTTCTTTAAATAACTGCAGTGAACTTGCATGCCGATTTTCTTCAACCTTTCTCATCAGAAGACGCTCCTGTCGAGGTGTTAACTTCCGTGGACGAGCTGGACGTCTCTGTGAGATGGTTGCAGTTCCATCTTTTTTAAATTTTTGTACAACTTTTACTAGAGTATTCTGACTGATAAGTAAAGCTTTGCTGATCTTGTAGCCTTCACCTTTCTGGTGTAAAGAAATTATTTTCTTTCTCAGGTCTTGTGACATTTCTCTTCCATGTGGTGCCATTGCTGACAGCATGAAATGGGAAGGGGTTTTAACACCCTTTTGTAGTCAACAGTCTGCTGGACACCTGTGTAATGAATAATTAGACTCACCTGTGGTTGAATTCTTGTTAAATTAGACATTTGTAGTTTAAAATTTAGCTTTGCTTCAGAGACTTTCAGTGGGGTGTACTCATTTTTGCATCACCCTAATTTGAGTAAAACTGAAAATTTTGTTCTCTAAGTTATATTATTAACCTTACTTTCATGTTATAAGTTAAACAGATGTTATATAAAACTTAGTCTTGTTAACATTTTGGAAATTGTTTTTGTGAGATATTGTTTAAAATGTTACTTTTCAAAGGGGGTGTACTCATTTTCGCTGAGCACTGTAAGGCAGATATAGTTTATTTACCAAAAAATGCACTTATTAGCTCATGAGCATCAGAAACTCAAGAGAGAATGGGTAGGACAAGTTTTTGCATCCTCATTTAATTCCAAAGGGAGAGGAACTGCAATAATTAATAGAAATGTTCCATTCAGGTCGACGCATACAATAAAAGATCCATTGGGGAGATATGTATTAGTACAAGGTTTTATATATTCAGAACAATGGACTTTTCTAAACATATACACACCAAATTATGATGACCACTTATTTATGCAAGCTATTTTCCTCTTGATTACACCAGGCTCGTATAGGTATATAACCCCCCCAACCTCCCAACCATCACTGGACACTTGTCAGGGGCTGGAGCCATCACTGGACACTGGTCAGGGGCTGGAGCAGACAGCGGAGCGGACTTAGGGGCTGGAGCCATCTCTGGACCCCAAGACATCCCCTCATACTACACTAGAATGCCTAAGGGCACAAGGGTGGTGGCCATAACGGCTGAGGGCTCAGGCGTGGCGGCAATCTTGGCTGAGGGTTCAGGTGCGGCGGCCATCTTGGCTGAGGGCTCAGACGTGGTGGCCATCTTGGAACGAGATCCTGGAGTGGCGGCCATCTTGAGAAGAGGCTCAGGAGTGGCGGCGCACAACGAAGGAGAATCCAATAAACAGACTTTAATGAAGATATTCAGGGGAATGAGAAGCAATGCAACACCATAAACACAAACGAGAACGAACAAAGACTAAGGGAGAACACGGAATATATACAAGTGGTAAACAAAGGGAACTTAACAAGACACACCTGAACTGAAACTCAAATCAATCTGTAACTATGACAACAACATAATGGTGGGAAAAACGGAACAAAGGAGGACATGTGACCAAATTAACAGACCAAAACAAACAGACATGTGACACCCATAGAGATAAATAGTGCATTTAGAGAGTTCTATAAAGGAATGTATTCACCTCAAGCAAATGGTGATAATTATGTCCCAAATGAAAACATTTATCTTTTCAATTGACCTACCCTGAGGAAAACAGTGATAGCTTAGATAGGCCATTCTCCAGTACTGAACTGAATGAAGCGATACAGTCATTACAATCCAATAACTCTCCAGGGGAGGATGGCTTCCCCCCTGAATTTTACAAAAAATTCAGAGATATGATTACACCATATTTATTTGGATGTGTTAGACCAAGCTAGAGAAGAGGGGTGCTTTCCAGACTCATTTTCTAATGCAATTATTTCATTTATTTATAAAAAGGGGAAAGACCCATTACAATGTGGTTATTGTGGCCTATTCTCAACACGGATTATAAAATAGTTACTAAGATGAGACTGGAAAAGCACCTACCTTCATTGATGAAACCAGACCAAACAGGTTTTATATCATGTAGGTTATCTTCGGATATCCTGAGACAATTTCTCAACATAATACACTTTGCTAATGTCAGTAATATATCTGCAGTAGCCATTTCTCTTGATGCCGAAAAGGCATTTGACTGTGTTGAATGGCCATACTTATTCAGAGTGCTTGAAAAATGTGGTTTCGGGGTTAAATTTATTGATTTGATTTGATCACTATATAAATTTCCTCAAGCCAAAATTATCACTACTGGATTTATTTCTGCATCATTCCCCCTATTTAGAGGATGCAGGCAGGGCTGTCCTCTTAGCCCAGCCCTCTTTGTATTAGCGGTAGTTTAACTGCAAAACTCTCACTATCTGGCCACTGTTACACACACAATGGGAGTGGATGTCTGTTTATCACAGCTGACGCGCAACAAAATGCTTAACGGAAAATAAAGTGCAGATGATGAATGAACGACAAGGAAGCACAAAAAATGAACGTACAATAAACAAGAGTAAATACAAACAAGAGTTTGTTGTTAATCGCCAACAGAACAGCAGCTCCAGACAATCAAAACCCAGTGTTACTTACAAGATTAAGGAATCAAAGCAACCTCTGCGTCTGTTTTCAGGCCTTCCCGCTTAGCTCTCTACAGCGCTGGAAAGCTTTTCTAATATAAACACGGGTCCTAAAGCGCTTGCCCAGTCATAAACCTTCATTGCAGTGATATTCTTTTGAGCTCTTTTGAATTTGTGTCCCATCTCTCATTCTGCAGTTTTTTTTTCTTTCTTATTTTCAAATCTCCCTCTTGCTCGTTCTCTCTACTTGACCGTCATACGCCCCTAATGCTGATTGGTTACACATTTGTTGGCCGACTAACTTCCAGGTTGCAGGTTGTGATGATACTGACTTTTTGAAAAGCCATCACTTAACTGGGCTCAATACTAGTTTTACTAATACATGTGTATTTGATAGTAAGTTAATGATAAATCATGAGCTGAATTTGGTAAGTAGTTAACAGTGAATTAATTATGATTGTGCCCCCTCAAGTAAAGTCATGACACAATGATGCATTAACAAGCCATTAGTTGATGTTAGTATATGGTTAGTTAATAATGAGTTAATTATGATTGTGCCCCCTCAAGTAAAGTCATGACACAATGATGCACTTACAAATCATTAACTAATATATGAATAAACACTAAAGGTGATGATACACGTGGCAACTTTTTGAGCAATGTTGCCGGGCAATGTTGCTTGGGCACTTTCCCACTGAGAATGAGCAACAAATTTATATCTGGATACGTTAGATCGGTCGTGGGCAATATTTTGAGATCCTCCAATCAGAATGTTAGCAGCCGATCACGTGACCGATTCGGAGATTTCAGAAAAAAATTCGAACAAGATGGCGGCCTCTCAGCGGCAGTGGAGCGGAGAAAAGGAGTGTGAACTTATATCCTTTTACTCTAGTAAGTTGTCATGCGTCAACCCAAAACGGAATTTACCTCATATATTGCTTAAAATACCAGCAACTGTCCAATGTAATGCATGTAAGCTGTAATTAAGCCATTGAATGATTTCAGTTAAATACTAAAAAGACGGTATTTGCTTGCCGTCTGTAGTAGCGTAGTGGGTAGGGCGTTTGGCACATGAGTATTGCTTTTGATGCAATCAACGCGGGTTCGAATCCGCCTTTTGCTGAACTCGCTCATGTCAAGTCAAGTCAAGTCAAGTCACCTTTATTTATATAGCGCTTTTTACAATGCAGATTGTGTCAAAGCAGCTTAACATTGATAACTGGTATATAATTTTAGCTGCACAGCAGCTCTTAAAGAATAGTGTCAATGTCGGCAGATCAAAGCACTGTTGAATATCAAATGTCAAGTGTCCCCAACTAAGCAAGCCAAAGGCGACAGCGGCAAGGAACCCAAACTCCAACAGGTGACATCAGATGGCAAACAGGTGGCAAATAGACTTCTGTGTTAAAATGGAGAAAAAAACCTTGGGAGAAACCAGGCTTAGTCGGGGGGCCAGTTCTCCTCTGGCGAACAGTGCTTTGTTACGATTCAGGTTGCTATCTTATGTCTGATAGGATCGCAACATTCAAAGTATTTATTCCAGTTCAGTCCAGTTGAGGATCGTATTCATCACACCGGTATGGACGGTTTGTTGAGGAGCTGTGCCACTGGCTGTTGTGTCGATGAGGCCTTCACAATGGATGATCTAGTTGACTCAATCTCTGCTGATACTTCAGGGCTACGTTGTGAGTCGCGTCAAGGCGCCGGTCCTCGGTCTCACCTGGATACGGCCCGGATCTGGTTGACTACGGTAAACCTCGGGATAAACAGAAAGACTAATATTAGCGTAGATGCCATTCTTCTTCTGATGTAACGAGTACATCTGGTGTTATAGGAAGTGTTCCCGGTTCCGGCTGACCTAATTTATGCAGCCTAATAATCCTTTAACGGATTTGAAAATATAAATTGATAATGTGTTATGTGTATGCCAGGTTAAAGAGATGCGTTTTTAGTCTAGATTTAAACTGACAGAGTGTGTCTGCCAGAATTTGTGTTCTGAAGATGAACGAAGGTCTTACGGGTGTGGAACGGCATGAGGGTGAGTAATAAATGACATTATTTTCATTTTTGGGTGACCTAACCCTTTAAATTATGGCAGTATTAAATCACATGTTTAAGTCCAAATATTTATTTTTCCTTCTTAAAGAGACTGTTTGATTTAGTATAAATGTTAATTAATGCATTAATTATCAAACATATATCAAACATATATATTGTAGTTAAGGCTGCTGTTTTCATGCATGAATCCTTATGACTCCTGTCGTAGTTAAGGTTAGCTCTTCATTAGTTCATGATTAGTTCATATCTTCATTAATCATGAGTTCATGTTGAAGTAACTATTAATTCAGGTATTAGTAAATGATTATTCATGTACTGTTATTGTAAAGTGTTACCATCTTGCCTAAACTTTTATATATTTTTCAGTCTCTCCCGATTCATATTTCACCGTCTTTCTTTTCTTCCCTTAATAGTTTGATCAGACGTTTTATTTGCCATGGTAAAACACCCAGAATAAAGATTGATAAATTAGCTTTAAAGTATAATCAGGGGGGCTTAAAGCTACCAATTTTTGAAATGTACTGGTTGGCAGCACACACTAGATTTCTGGCCAAGATGTTTGTAAGCAACTTTACCCCTTCATGGCTTAAAATGCTTTATAGAACTATATAAACTAAAAGAGAATGACCCTACAGATATTTTATATAAATGGGATGAGATATTGATAAAAATATCTAAAAACCCAATGATTACTCACACAGTCCGGTTATGAGTGAGGTTGCAATGGACATATGGACAGAAATGGTTCGTTCTCCTAAGACACCATTATGGAATAATAAGCTGCTCCCAAAATGCTTCCAGGATAAACATTTTAAAATATGGGCCAAAAAAGGAATTTCCTGCTTAGAACAGTGTTTTGAGGATGAGATACTGATGTCTTTTGAGCAGCATAAATCCAAATACAACTTAGGCAATAAAGAGTTCTTTGGATATCTGCAGTTGCGAGATTTTTTGAGTTGAGTTAAAACCCAACTGAAATTACCTATATTAACACAATTGGAGCAATTTGTATATTCGAGTCAAAATAACCTCTAGAATATATAACTCCCTTATGATAAATAAGCTGTTAACAACATTAGATAAATCTAAATTCAAATGGCAACAAGATTTGTACATTAACATAGATGATGGAACATGATGTGAACTATGCAGGGATGGTGCGACATCATACTTGAACTCTAGATATAGAATGATTCAGTTTAACTTTCTTCATCAACTATATCACACCATCAAATCTTCATAAACAAATTTCACCTTTGCTTTAGATGTGGAATAGATAAGGGAACATTTTTACCTTCCACATGGACCTGTCCATTAGTTCATTTATTTTGGCAAAAAGTATGCAAATTTATTTCTGATATTCATGGAGTCAATTTTCCAGTGGATCCAGAAGTATGCCTATTGGGTAACTATAACAATTGTAATCTTCAACAGGTTTACACCATAAAACTTACAGAAATTCTGCTAATTCAATTCAATTCACATTTATTTGTATAGCGCTTTTCACAATACATATCGTTTCAAAGCAGCTTTACAGATGTCAACATGCTAATAATCGCCAAGAAGTGCATTGCATTGAAGTGGAAATCTGATACTGCTATCCCCATCAGTTTGTGGCTATCTGAGGTTAACAAATGTATACCCTTGGAAAAACTAACATGGTTAAGGAATAAAAAAAAAGTGTATAAAATTTGGCAACCCTTTATCAGCTACATGGAAGACACTTCAATAGAACAGATGGACTCTCTTTTCGATTGAGGTCTTACATTGTACTAACAACAATACCCTGTATTTAAATATACCCTGTATATAACATTACCCTGCACCCAACTTATTATAATTTTTGTATTTTTGTTTTTATGTTTATTTTAAGTCATCTATAATTATTTTCCCTTTTTATCTCGTCTTGTGTATCATGACATGTATAATGTGTTTTGAACCATCTTGTATTGTTTTATGTTACAGTTCAAAAAAAAAAAAAAAACCAACAAAAATTTGTTTACATGACAAAAACGTTTCAGGACAAATCTAATGCATAGGGTTCAGGCAGGCTACTTTCTCTAGATCAGAGCAGTGATGTCAAAGTACATCATCACAGTAAGTTAGCCCACTCAGTGGTTAACCATGACAGTGGCGGGCCGTCCCACCGCAGCACAGGCCTGCTGTAGGTGACAGCTGCAAGATCCGTTTGCTTCGTTCGTGACGTGTGATGACTACGTAGGTGTGATGACAATGACATGAGCACATCGGAAAGTTTTGAAGTTTCCATATACCCAAACCATCGAATTACACAGTATGGAACACAAAGCACACACTTGTCATGCAAGTGCATTTGCATGCAAGACAATTAACTAAGCATATGCACTAAGCATATGCACATTGAACATCTAGTATTATAAAATATAATTCAAACCTGGAAATAATTTATCATTTTGAAAAATGTAAAACACAGAAACTTATATAGAAGACATATTAAATATTCTATATGTCAAGCAATACAAAAATAAGAGTCAACATAAGTCATTATCAATATAATATTGCCACCCACTGTCTGGTACAAAAAGAAATTAATAATTTTCACTGCAATCAAGCAATTCATATTTTTTTGTTAATCAAAGGTAAAGGTATATAAAGGTAAAAGGCACACTTTTAACCAAGAAGATAAGATTTATAAAAGGATAAAAGGTTATAAGCAAGAAAAGATGTAGTTACCTGATAGTTTATTACCTGCCAGAATACCCTGGGTATAAGTTCATCATATACTGTCTCGCCATATATGTTCAGAAGATAATTTGTGCTTGCATAACCACTGTCTATATGTGTGCATTTAAATAAGTGCATAATCTGTGCAAATCTTCATCCGTGCACATTTACTTAAACTGACCCCTTTCACATTCATGAAATACACAAAACTGTAAAAAGTTACTCATAGTGAGTAGAATGTTTAAGTGGACTATTGAAATAAAGTATTACCGTTGCTAGAACTAGTGCATAAACAAAAACAAGTTTTTTATGGCGTATTTACAACCGTTTTACAGCTTTTACAATGAAAACAATACAATACACTCAGACTCAAGAACAAACAATGACACTGAAGAAAAAACATTCTCACACACCCTTCGAGAAACCATAATCATTGTGGCACCACACCTAAAATAATAAAATTATTGTGCCCAGTCTTCAGTGTCCAGCCAAGTTTTTTCAGAAGAACTCTGCTCCAACAAGATCCAAACAAGTGTTAATGGTACAGTCACCTTTTAAAAAAAAGCAGAACAACTGGAAAGCCCCTCTCAGTGCTTGCATTTAAGTGGGATGACTGGAATGAAATGTGACTCTAATTCACTTTTACTTACTCAGATCCCTTTTTGCTTTGTAAAACCATCTCGTTATTCAGCATTTGCAAGATTTATACCATTAAAATAGCATTTCAACATTTCTTGAACTATTGTATAGTTTGATCAAACTAATAAATAATATATCTCAATTTCGAAATAATTAGGATTTTTACTGGTTGTGATATTAACAGTTCATGACAATTCTGGTGGTTTGAGATTCATAGACATGTGAGAATTTCATCTCTGAACTGAACTGAATCAACATTGAACTGACTCAAAGAAAACAACAATACTATTGTTTTCTATACAGCTGCTTATAATTGAATTGAACTCATTTCTTAATTGAATAACTTTACACAGTTTTTGAACTGAACTGAATGAACACCAAACTGACTTTACAGCAGAATTTGAATGTAATATTCACTGTGAAACTGCTTTGAATCTGTATTGTATAAAGCACTATATAAAAGGTGACTTGACTCCAAAAATAGTTATTTGGTACCTGACGTATGTTCATCTATTCATCAGCCGGCATACTTTTAGTGAGTTTATGCATTTATACAACAAGCCCAGTAAATATAACCCCTTTCATAGGAGATTTTCATAATTATCATGTATCAGCTTATGTTTCCTGTTCCTATGGCAACGGGCACTCTGTCCTGAGTGTCTGTATTATCAGTCATACAACACACACTGATAACACTAATCTTAATTAATTGGATTTTCAAGGACAGGGCAGGTAATCATTCACAAGTATATAGGATTATATGTCTTACATTAAGAGACAAGATACTGTACATATGAGGATAATATGAAACATGTTTAGTTAGTTTCAGATTTTTCATAATAAATAAGGAAAAAAGAATAAAATCCTTTCAAAATACGAGGGGAAAATGCAAAGTATGAAAATGAAAAGAAAATTAAAATACACAGATATTATACATTATATATATATATATATATATATATTCATAGCAGAAGACTTAAAAATTAAAATTGTAAGTAAGTTAAGACATTGAGAATTTACTGTCCATGACTTATTCAAACTTTTACTACAGAAACACAGAAGCTCAAATTCATTGGCAAGTTTTTAAAATACTTAAAATATTTTTATATAAAAAAATGCATATGGTTGTGTCTAATCAGCTTAGAAACACAATAGAGTAGAAGCCACAAGTCTGGCAATGTTCTAGTTCAAATTTAAACAAGTGTTTTTGGGAGTAAAAGTGTGCAGACATTCTTGTGTGTTTTTTTTTTTTTTTTTTTGAACACTATTGCCTTAACTGAAATTTAGATGTGCTCTTTATGGATCGAATCTACTCTATTTGCATTCACTCTATTCTTATGTCTGATAACATGCATTCATGTTTCTCAGTTTCAAAACCCTTCACTCTTCTCCCCATATATGTGAGATTCAACAATATCCTAATCATTAATCATTTGTTTTTATTCTGCACAATTACATCAGTCATTTTCTGACACTTTCCTTAGATTCAATAATATAAACAAATCATAATGTCATTATAGTCTAATTATTGGTTATATGACTCATTTGTCATTACCTATACGCCGGTTGGCTGTGTGCATAGAAAAATGTGGATATTTAGACTTTGTAGAATGTCTATAGACCTTGAGCAAGCTATTAAGTGCCAAATGATAGCATATCTATTAAACTATTTAAGTTATTTAAAAGGTATAAGCTGCTAAAGAGGCACACAAAATCTTAAGGTTTCAACTTTTAACCAGGATTACTATAGGTACAAAGGTAAAAGGTAGCAGGTTATATCACTCTGTATTTTTCTCTGGAAGCTTTATTAATCCTGCCATTCATACTGTGGCAAAATAACACTATACCATTGTGCCAATTGAAAAAAACATAGCAACATTGTAATTTAATTGTATTATATAATAGATACATATTATATACAAGATAAACAGTAATATACTGTAAATATTTTGTTTTGTGATTGTCTGTAAGCAGCAAAGATGGTTAGATGGTAATTATACCTATATAATTTGTTGTTTCAGTAACACTTTACAATAAGGTCCCATTAATATAAGTTGATGTATTAGTTCACCCAAAAATGAAATTTCTGTCATTAATTAGGCTACTGACTCTCATGTCGTTCCAAACCCACAAGACCTTTGTTCATCTTCGGATCACAAATTAAGATATTTTTGATGAAATCCAAGAGGTTTTTTATCTCCCATAGAAAGCAACAAAATTACCACATTCAAGGTCAAGAAAAGTAGTAAAGACTTTGTTAAAATAGTCATTGTGACTACTAGGGCTACTCGATTATGGCAAAAATCATAATCACGATTATTTTGGTCAATATTGAAATCACGATTATTTAACGATTATGGGTCGGTGATATGATCAAAATTATTTCATGATATGAGCCATTTTAAATGTCAGTGAAATTTCATACTTTAGCAAAAATTATTACTAGGTTAATTAATGTAAGTAAAAGTTACCAGAACAGCTACAGAAGACAAGTAAACAGTCAACAACAAAATAAGAACAACTACTTACAAACAAAACACAACAGAACAGAAATACAAATGAAATAAACAGTGCTTTAGGTTTTTCAGGAAGATTTACTAACAGTGATATTCAGATAAGTTATACCCAACAGAAATTGAATAAAGTAATCAAATGTAAAATAACTGCTTAAATATAGACTAATTTTTTTATTTAAAACTAGTTATTCATCCAAGAGCAGTGAGTGATTTTATCTTTGTCTTTTCTTGTTACTGCAGCAGTGATTAATGCTGGCTGCTGTCACTTTAAGAGCTGCATTGACCCAATATAGGCCTACTGTTACACACCAGCACTTTCTCAGTGTTCACGTAAGACATAACCAACTGTGTTTACAAGGATACTTACCAAAACGGCATTTTGCTATATTTGTGTGCAGGCTATGTGACCAATCTGAAGCCCATAGTATACTTTGCTTATGGGCGTTCTGCCCTGTCTCGAAGGGCACGCACAGGTGGCCGGCTAGGGAACAGCGTCTCTTTCGCGGCTTAATGCGCTTTTAATAGCACTGTTTAATATCAAGCACGTCTGCAGTTTAGCAACAGTAGACTGCATTTTACATCACTTTCTTATTCGGCTGATTTGGATGTTAAATTTGGGTAAGTAATAATGAAAGAGCACCGCTGTGATGGAAAGGAAGGTGCGCTGGACGGAACGCGGCAGGGCAGAGGTACAGTAGGCCTCATCGTTTTACCTCGATTATCTTGTTTTCATAATCGTTGGAAGCCAAATAAGATTAATCGCACTGCCCTAGTGACTACAGTGGTTCAACCTTAATGTTATAAAGCGACAAGAATACTTTTTGTGCACAAAAACAAAACAAAAATAATGACTTTATTAAAGAATTTTTCCTCTTCACTGCCACACTGCCACGCGCAGTGCAGAGCTTCTGTGTTCTACGTCAGTACTTTAAAATTAAGGTTAAACCGCTGCACACGGACCATTTTAACAATGTCTTTACCTTTTGGGGCCTTGAAAGTGGTAGTTGTGTTGCTGTCTATGGAGGTACAGAAAGCTCTCTGATTTCATCAAAAATATCTTAAATTGTGTTCCGAAGATGAACAAAAGTCTTACAGGTTTGGAACGACATGAGCGTGAGTAATAAATGGCAGAAATTTCAATTTTGGGTGAACTAACCCTTTAAGGGTAAGTTTATGGTTGGCGACCATTTTCACGTGAAAACCATCCCGACAGGTCTAAAATATAAACACTTATTGCCTAATAGGCTTGCCATAGTGAATCAGGATAAGAAAAAAACACGTTTTGGAAGAATTGTATTGACTCATTATTTAAATTTTGAACCAAAAAGTTACTTAAATAGTCTAATGTTAAAGGTGGGGTATCCATTTTTTCAACTAGACTGTTTGGAAATCAGTCGGGCCGATACCAACAACAAACGTTTAACCAATCAGCATTAGGGGGCGTATGACGGTCGTGGAGACAGAGCGAGCAAGAGGGAGAGGGAGATTTGAAAAAGAAGAAAAAAAACGCAGAAAGAGAAATGTTGAGACACAATACAAAAGAGCTCAAAAGAATATCATGGTTTATGACAGGGCAAGTGCTTTAGGACCTGCGTTAATATTAGAAAAGCTTTCCAGCGCTGGAGAGAGCTAAGCGGGAAGGCCTGAAAACAGACGTGGAGGCTGCTTTGAACCCACTTTTCATGTGAGTAACACTGGGTTTGAGTGTCATTGATTGTCTGGAACTGCTGTGCTGTTGCCGATTAACAACAAACTCCTGTTTGTATTTACTCTTGTGTACTGTACGTTCATTTTTTGTGCTTCCTTGTCGTTCGTTCATTAACTGTGCTTTATTTTTCGTGAAGCATTTTGTTGCACGTCAGTTGTGATACACAGACACCCACTCTCGTATTGCATGTGTAACAGTGGCCAGATAGTGAGAGTTGTTAGTGCACTCGCCTTGCATGCCAGCAGCGAACGGGCCGGGGTTCGAGACTAACTCAGAGCAGGGTGGTTAGGATTGGAGAATGAGTTTTGGAGGTGGAGCAATGAAGAGAGGGGTGGGTTTGTTTGGGTTGATTTCAAATATCAACAATGTCCAACAGTGTTGCTGAAAAAAATGGATACCCTACCTTTAAGAAATGGAACCTTAGTGTAAAATGTTAACGTTGTTTCTATGTTTATGTTTCACTTTACTGCTCTGTACTACGGGTCTACAAATCACATGTCAATGACACTGTCTGTGCAAAATGCTGAGGCATGGTGCAAGATAATGGATTCATAATGCAATTTCAGTCTTTTCTCTGGTCATATACCTTAGGCATACAAGGTAACGATGGACCCTTTTCACAGGCTGTGATAATGCATTTCCAGTTACAACATTGCAAATCTATAGATTTATAAACACTATACTTTGTGTTATATTACATTGGCAGAAATTAAAAATAATAATAATAATAATAAAAAAACACTGCTGCTAGGGTGTTTCTAATACGATGGCTAAGGGAGCCTCAATCACTCTATATTTTTCTCTCCTTTGGAAAGTCGTGGAAATGCTATCATGTTTTTTTTTTTTCTTTGTTATTGGAGCAAATGGGAATACAAAAATTATATTTGCTGCCATTTCCCATTCACTGCTATAGAAGTTTACCCAACTATGACGACTTCTGCTTCCATGGAAATGTGAAAAGGTCCCATAGTTTTCACAGTTATTACAGTAGAAGTAGATTAGGCAGATTTTAAATATTTATGAATTACACGTGAGCTTTTCCTTTTTTATATTAATATATTAATACTCTCTTATAAAATGCAGTTTAAAACTTTTTTGTGATATGTAACCTATTGATGGTAAAACTAAAATCTGCATTATAATTATTATGAACTAATTAAAATTTTTATATATATATATGAATTATTTCTAAATTGTTTTTATACATTATGCATACAGACATCTGCATCAAACAATATGAATAGAAATGTACTGTCTTAAGCTAATCTTAACACTCTTAATGCAACCGGGTTCATTTTTTTATTAAAAAAAACTCCCTAGTGTTTAGTACAAAAATGAAATGTTGGATATGTGTTAATACTTTTTTTTTTTTTCTCAGATTTTTAAAAATAAAAAATGTAAGAGATATAACCATTTAAACCAGATTGTTACACTTTTTGCTTTCAGATCTGTTTTGACCTAAAAGTGAACTGTGGTTTTACACATGAAATTATTGTTATTATTTTTTTCCCCTTTCCATCTATTATGTGGATCTGTCTCAAATGAATTTTCTTCTGTAAAATACATTTAGCCTCTTTCCTACAGTCACACATTTTGTTTATAAACATGCTTGCGCATAAACATACACACAAAAATGACAAATTAAATGAATGTCTGTTCGAATAGTCTAAATTTATAAAAGGAAAGAGGGTTAGAAAAAGAAGTCCTCATTTCACTCTGCTGCCACCTATAGATGAACCATTGCAACATGAAATTAAGATTCAGGCTGTTTATCATCTTTTTGATGTTGTTTTATGAGGAAAATTTTTTTTTTTTTTTTTTTGCCGATGGTCAATGAAACAGATTTCCATTTGTAAGGATGTGAGGCTATAAAGACATGGGGTAGTGGTTTGACATACCACTGCAACAAACCTCAAACCTCTACATATTAATAATTTTTAATTTTGTTTTTGAAAAATAACAGATTTGTTGGCAAGATCCACTTCCCTTGAACCGACACCAGATAGGACAAAGGTTTGCATAGTCGTCCTTCAGGAATATCAGTTAAAGCAATCCAGTAAGGTTCAGATTGATGATAAGATTAAACATGCAACTCGATAAACTGATAATGAACATGGAAAAAAATTAAGCTTGCAAATGCATTTGGAATCAATTACCCCTTGGTACCCATTAAAAAAACAAAAAAAAAAAAAACTAAGCTTCCTGGTTCTGTGGACCCTGTGGAATGGAAGCGTATAAACCATAACTTAATATTTTTTTAAATAAAACCATATTGTATTTGATCAGTAACTTCTCATTAATGAGTGAATGCACATTTTTAAATGTTACCATGTTTTATCATGCCATTACTTCATTTACCCCCTTTTTATTAATTTAAAAATTGAGAAATTCTTTGAAATGTAAAATGTTACAAGAACTAGCAAAAGACAGTGTGATGCAAGAAAACTGATAGATTACAAAACATACACAATTCTGCTGATTTCTTACAAACACCTGCGGTACAGATCACATTGCACACCATAGTGAACTATTGCATACTTGTACTGCTGCTATAGAACTCTGTTTCTCTAAACCCCTCCAGTTTTGCTAGTTTCTGCCTGTTTCTGCCTTCTCTCTGT
This sequence comes from Hypophthalmichthys nobilis, assembly GCA_037950665.1. NCBI lineage: Eukaryota > Metazoa > Chordata > Actinopteri > Cypriniformes > Xenocyprididae > Hypophthalmichthys > Hypophthalmichthys nobilis. The sequence continues at coordinate 21,286,337 of CM075473.1, read as the reverse complement.
GTTGTTGTCATTTGTTGGCTTTGGAAATCTATTTGGTTTATTTTGCGATAATGACCAAATCTGCATTGTCCCCTTAATACTTTTTACATTTACATTTATTCCTTTCATTTGAAGGCCACTTACAAATGAGGAATGCTACAACAAAAGCGATTATTTCAAGCTTTTTACCAAATAAATAACTGAACTATTCTTAAAATAATTATCTTAACTTACTTTTAGATTATATTAAAGCTTCTGCCAAGAAGCCTGAGAAAATGCCACAAATGATCAGCATCAAGAGACATATCATATCATTAATTATAAAATTACTGTCCATTTAAAAGTTTGGGGTCAGTAAGATAAATTTTTTTTTTTTTAAAGAAATTAATACATTTGTGTTCAGCAAAGATGCATTAAATTGATAAAAATTAGCAGTAAATACATTTATAATGTTACAGAATATTTGTTTTTGAAATAAATGCTGTTCTTTTGACCTTTATATTCATCAAAGAATCCTGAAAAAATGTATAATGGTTTCCACAAAAGAGCAAGTCAGCATATTAGAATGATTTCTGAAGGATCATGTGACACTGAAGACTGGAGTAATGATGCTGAAAACTCAGCTTTGACATCACAGGAATAAAAATTCATTTTAAAATATATTAAATTAGAAAACAGTTGTTTTTTTAAAAAAAATCTGTATTGTTGATTAAATAAATGCATAAATTGGTGAGCATAAGAGACTTCTTTCAAAAACAGTAAAACATTTTACAGACCCCAAACTTTTGAATGGTAGTGTACAATATGATATGATATAAGCGACTCATTTGTCTCTTGGTCTCATGGCCAAACAAAACCTACAAGTTTCTTTAGTCTTGTGTCATAAATCTTACCTGTTTGAATTGTTTTTCAGCACTGACGAAACTCCTCCAGAGGTCTTGAAAGAATGTCTTTCAATAGACTTTCTACCAATAAACGGTTAATTGATTTCACTGCAAGAAAAAAAAAACAGCACTTTAAATCGCTTTTGCGATTATTTTAGGCTTTTTTTGCCACACATTGTGTACAAATATGAATCACACCACTGGAAAAAAGGAAAATAAAATTGCAGTTGTTTTGCAGTTGTGCAGACCATAGTTTTATGCACATTTTATTAATGAGAGTCATCGGGTGGTTATCAGGTTTTGGTGGGTGTGTTTTGTTCTTTCAAAGTTCCATAGCATCTGTAACACACCTTTGGTTTAGTCTGCCCATCTAGTTAATGATCAGTGAGCTGGATTGGCTTTTGTCCATTCTGGTTGGTGGTGGAAACATCAGGCCAGATAAGACTCTGGTCATCATCAGTATCACTTATGTTCATCCAATGAGAGTGAGAAAGCCTTTCATTTCCTCCTGTCTTTCTCTACAGTATCAGCACAGGCAGAGATAGAGCAGGGATCGCTCTGCTACCTGAAGCTCCTGACGTCCTCCTGCCTTCATCTCTCCACTGGAACTAACACTCCACATGCACGGAAGAGGAAGAGAAATGCATTTCCAAAGAACGGGCTGGGGACGGTCCGTTGCGTTGTTGTCACTTGCTGTTTGTGTGGTAAGTCTTCACTTGACATGTTTTGTATATCTAACTTCCTACAAAACAGAACCATCCTACAAAATATCTGAAATGGGCTGTTTTAAATGTTTAAATAGCAAAGTTTGGCTTCCATAAGTCTCTTTTATATACGGGATAGGGATCAATAGTGTGAGTTGAGGTGATACTTGTTTCATTTTCACAAATAGAAAATTGATCAACAAATATGTAAAGCATTTCATAATAATGAGATATTGAAATATGTATGGATTTCTGACCGTACAATATCTTCTGTCAGCATGTGCAGAATGAATATTGTCTATATAAATAAAAAATAATGATTTCAGGGATACACATTCATATGGTCTTTGCCAGGGGATTCTGGTTGTCATTAAATTCAGAATCATTTCAGCAAAATCGGTTGACGTTATGCTTTTTCCAATGATACCCATCCAGACTTAGCTTTATTGGCTATGGTACAAAATATGATTGGTTGATTGGTCAGAGGCATTAGCAAAAGATTAAAATCTGAAACAAAATACATTTATCAATGTATGTTTGCTTATCTCATTTTTTTTTTTTTTTTTTATTTGTGTATTTGTTCGTGATTTTTGTGAATCGCTTTAGATTTATTTGTAGTTCTAATTTTGTGAATATGAAACAAATATCACCTCATTTGATCACATCCACACTTTTTCTCACTGTCAGAGTCAGAGTGTAGATACTTCTGAACATTATTTGTTACAAGTTATAAAGAAAACATTTAATTTCCTTTCATTTTAATTTTTTTGAATGAAAAAAGCTGTTCAAAAGTTTGGGGTTAGTAATTAATACTTTTATTCAGCAAGGATGTATTAAATTCAACTGAAAGTGAAGCCTTTTATAACTTTTATATTTCAAATAAATGTGGTTTTTATGATATCAAAGAATCCTAAAAAAAAGATTTCCACAAAAATATTAAGCGTCACTGTTTTCAACACTGATAATAATAAGAAATGTTTCTTGAGCAGCAATATTAGAATAATTTCTGAAGGATCATGTGATACTGAAAACTGGAGTAATGATGCTGAAAATTCAGCTTTGCCATCACAGGAATAATTATATTTTAAAATATATCAAAATAGAAAACCATTATAGGCCTAATCCTGACTTAGGCTAAGCCCTGTCTGTGAAACCGGCCCATTGAAAGCCGTTTTGGGGGGTTATTTTATGGCACCAAGATTTATTTTTTTATTTATTTTATTTATTGTACTGAAAGGCTTAATTGGAAGCCTAATGTCTACTTCTACTTTATTACTTATTAATAACTACTTTATAACATAATAATATTCATAGTATTGTTTTATATTGTAATTTTGATTAAATAAATGCAGCCTTGGTGAGCATAAGAGACTTCTTTCAAAAACATTGCAATCAAATGCTGGCAAACTGAAGAAAAAAAAAAATCTGAACTATTGTTGAGTTCTGAGTGCTAATGATCCAGCGATACAGCTCTACTGTTGACTAAACTACAGATTGTTACATCCTTATCTATGTTATATCTCTGTCATTTGCAGGTTCTCACTGGTGCTCAGCATGAGCCAGGCTACTGCTCATTTTATGAGGACTGTGGCCTAAACCCAGCTGTGGAGGGGGCTCTTATTCCCCCTAGGGTACCATGTAAGGACTACAGAAAAGCGGTGAATGTGACAGGAGACCACTATGAACTTTTAAAATCTGTGTGCCCAATGTTGGCCAACGGTGATGGTGAAACACTCGCCTGCTGCTCCATCAAGCAGCTCAGATCTCTACAGAGCAGCCTGACATTGTCCAAAGCCCTGTTGATCCGCTGCCCATCCTGCGCAGACAACTTTGCACATCTCCACTGTGCCACCACCTGCAGTCCCAACCAAAGTCAGCTGTTAACAATCACCAAAACCGCAAACATCACGCAACCCATTGGCATTGTCAAAGAAGCTGTGGTAGGTTACGAGGCTTACATATCCACCAACTTCTCAGATACATCGTTTAGATCCTGTAGAAATGTACGAATCCCAGCCACCGGAGGATTTGCTATTGCCACTATGTGCGGCCGCTATGGTGCGACTCTGTGTACACCGCAACGCTGGTATGATTTCCAGGGTGACTCGAGCAATGGACTGGCTCCTATGGATATTAATTTCAGGCTCTTGCCGGAAGGTCAGACCGCTGGACTCCCACCAGGAGCGTTTCCGTTTGCAGGAAGAGCATTGAATTGCAACGAGATGACACCTACAGGTGGTGAGGCCTGTTCCTGTCAGGATTGTGAGCAATCCTGTCCAGCTGTACCACCGCCAGCACCTTTACCAAAACCATTCATGATTGGTAGTCTAGATGGTGTCCTTGTCATCTGCATCATAGTCTTGGCCTGCATCCTTTTCCTTTTTATGTGTTACGTAGTTTTAAATTGCGTTACCTATTTCCAGAAGTCAAGGAGGGCTCACAAGGGCACTAGGGACCAAAACGAAAATGAGATTAAACATAAAATCAGTCCTAAAGATGTTACGTGCTCTGACAAAGCCAGTCTTGCCACTCAGGACTTCCTAGGGTCACTTTTCCAGACCTGGGGAACCTTAATGGCACGATATCCTCTGATTGTACTTCCAGTCTGCCTTGTGGTTGTGGTGGCATTCGCAGTGGGAATAAAAGACATAGAACTGACCACAGATCCTGTCCAGCTATGGTCAGCACCTCAAAGTCGTGCCATGCGTGAGAAGAACTTCCATGACACACATTTTGATCCATTTTATCGCACCAATCAGCTGATCTTGATCGCTCCAGACCGGCCCAGCCACTCCTATGACTCCTTACTCTTTGGCAAACAGAACTTCAGTGGCATCATCTCTAAAGGTAAAACTTCCTATTGTTTCACTTGTTGGTGAAAATAATTAGTTTGATGGCTACACAATCAATCCAAAAAATTACCATATGGTTGTCACAATTAAAGGTACAATATGTAATATTTTTTTAGTAAAATATCCAAAAAACCACTAGGCCAGTGTTATATATTTTGGGTAACACTTTATTTTACAGTGTCATTGTTACATATGTTACATGTATTTACTGTAGTAATAACTAGAAATTATGCATAATTACATGCAATTAACCCTAAACCAAACCCTCATCCTAACCCTAACCCTATAGTAAGTACATGTAGTTAATTGTCATTACTCAGTACTTAAATGTATAATTGCACTTTAATACTGACACCTTAAAATAAAGTGTAACCATATTTTGTTCACTTGAGTACTTACAATATCCCAAATGTTTCCAACTATTTGTAAATCGTGAGAAAATTGCAATTTTAACCAAGGCTCCGGGACATGTGAGGAGTCGCCTGTCAACTGCGTCATACCCGCGTTAACCCTTGGTCTGCCTCGGTTTCCGGTTTTATTTTGTAGAAACCATGGAAACAGCAAAGACGCTTTAATATATTACATGTTTTAATAGACAAGGGAACAACTGTTTTGATATATTTATAGACAGAAAACTAATTGTTGTTATATAGCTCAACATGTTTAGTCTTATTGTTTAAATCTAATTTTCTTGATTTTTTGCGAGTACCATGCTTTACCATGCCTCAGAGAAAAACACTATTTTGTCAAGTAGCTAACATAGCATAATCAGATGCAGCTTTATTTTTAGTAACAGTAATACAGAATTTTCTCCATCATACAATACGTTTTAAAATGAATTCCATGCTATTTATCAACACAAGCCATCCAGTATTTAATATGATATTCTAAAATCAATCTATCTTACTGCAGTGTGTCTCAAACAAGTGTCTCACAACAGCCGCCAAGCGAACGCACAGAGTAACGTTATAACATCATTTTCAACACTCTCAAATGTATCTATGATAAACAGAGCTGCGTTACCTCATACTCGTGACCAGAAAAGCGGAATCGGCGCCGTCGACTGTGACATAAAAAAAGTTCCGTGAGGCGTGTGTTGCGCAACCGCTCCAGCGGCCTTGTTCAGCTCCCACAACACTCGGTTCTGCTCTGCTTCATACTACAATAACGTTAATAATCGCATCCATGAACATGATTTCTTCCTGACTCCTATCCCTATTCTTTTGCACCGTCCTTTGAGGTGAAGACCACATGTCCCAAGATTCCGTGCTCAAACTTGGTGTCATCAAGCTACGCCTTTGTTTTGAATGGGCCTCTAGCGACCTCTAGCGGACAGAAATCCTACATACTGCACCTTTAACTCATAGTGAAACACATACAAAAGTATAATGGCATACTATTTAGATCTAATCCCACTGTGTTAAAGTTGCTGTGTAACGGAAGTAGCAACAGATCTTTTCTTCCGTATTGTAATGTACAATGGATTATTGAAAAATAAAAGTGTAGGATGGGTTCTATCTTGGTCCTATCCATCAGTTGTTGATTGAATGGAGATATATCTGAATGTGAGCTTGTAGTCCATTGTAAGAAAGGGTTTAAGTAGACTACATGACTGCAAAAGTTCAGCATACTTTACGTCACCAGTGAGAAGTCTATCGTTTCATTAGACATTTTTTGCTTATAGCTTTTTATATATTATCCATTCACAATTTGAATAACCACTGTGAAGTTTGGATGTGTAGCCTTAACCTCCTAATCAGTGTTTTATATAGCAATGCTTTCATTTTTGAGAATTTTCTGTTGCCCTGAATCTTACGTTACAGTCAGTAAAATATAGGCCTATTGAATATGTTTCTTTCTCACAGATTTGATCATAGAGCTGTTGGAGCTTCAGCAGAGAATCCAGGCAATTGAATTCTGGTCCGATGAACTAAACCGAAATGCAAGCCTTAAAGATGTTTGCTATGCGCCACTGAATCCAGACAACCCCTCTTTAACAGACTGTGCTGTCAACAGTCTACCACAGTACTTTCAAAATAGCATTGACAACCTAAATGCCAAAGCAAACATGACAGAACTTGGCGTGACTAAGGAGGTCGATTGGAGGGACCATTTCATCTATTGTGTAAAGTAAGTCACATAGTTCTTACTTTACCTTTTGAACATTTCCAGCTATTTGGAGTTCTACTGAACAAGTTTTTTGTTCCAAGCACTGGTACTTTTCACTGTTTGTATCACTTCGGGTCTTTCTGCAGTTTATATTGTCACATTAGTAGGTGGCATCAAGTGACTCTTTATGAGTCAGTCATTGAATCATTTGCTCACCGACTGATTAAAATACATGATTCATCGAGGAACAAATAAGAACTGGCTCAACTCAGAATTCTGTAGCATATACTTCTCTTAAGCTAGTATACGTACTGCTACTACAATATGAAATATTTTATATTAATATAACTATTGATATATGCTAGTATGCTATTTCGAATTCAGTCAGTCTTTATGGCATACTCGCATACTCTGTTTTATGAATACTGTGAATTTGAACATGCTACTCTTTTCATATACTGTTTTTGCCTACTATATAGTGTAGGAAGCATGCATATTCGGTTTGAAGCCAGTGACTAGCTCCTATATAGCATTCTAGAATGCTACTACTATAATATAAAAGAAAGAGTAGTTTGCTATGTCGAATTAAGTCTTTATGAAAGTCATTGAATCATTCACTCAACCAATTTCATTCAGGAATGAAACATCACCTAGCTTCGTTTAGAACATTTTTTGTTGTTGGCGCAAAAATAGACAATGTAACTGGCAATATTGTGTCTAAAATATATGTCACTCAATGAGTCTTGTTTATTGAACTTTTATAAATACAATATAACACATAACATAAATACATTCTGTTTGCCCACAGCTCTCCATTATCATTTAAAGACATCACAGCTCTTGGCATGAGTTGCATGGCAGACTATGGAGGCCCTGTCTTTCCCTTCCTGGCTGTAGGAGGATATGAGGGTAAGTCACAAAACGAACCGCTAGCATCTCATCTTTGTCTTAAAGATTTACCGAGCTGACTTTCATCTTTCCATTATATTTTCAGATGAGGAATACACCACTGCTGAGGCCCTGATCCTCACTTTCTCCCTGAACAATTATGCACGATCCGACGTTAAATTTAAGGTGGTTCAACAGTGGGAAAGCATGTTCCTTAAAATTGTCCAGGAATATCAGAAAAACCCTAACACAAGCTTCACATTTGCCTACATGGCTGAGGTGAGAGTCTGGTTGAACATATGCTGTATAGATCAAAGATGTCAGTGTTTAACAGTTTCATAATCAAACGGTCGGGTGCTTCCCAGAGGTCTTTGGAGGATGAGATTAACAGAACGACTGCAGAGGATATCCCCATATTCATGATAAGTTATGCTGTCATCTTCCTCTACATAGCCGTGGCTCTTGGGGAATATTCATCCTGCAAGCGTATCCTGGTGAGTGAGTAACGGAGTTGTTAATGGCTTACTGGGAATTTCCTCATTTCTGATAACAAGGAATAAAGGAAGCAGCATTTCTTTTCTCAAAAAAAAATGGAAACTCCAGCATGGTTTAATTGTTCTGAGCAATTCAAATTATACATTCTGAATATCAAAAATAAAATACATATAGATGTATTTTTTTATAAATATATATTTTATTTTTATACAATAGATAATATGTGAATATATATCCTAAGCCATATACTAATTTTTTAAACGTTTTCTGTTTTTTAATTGATTTTTTTCTCAAAATTATAACTATTCCACATTTGTTTCTCAGTTTGATAGAGTATGGATGGAAAAAAGAATAATAATTGAAAAAGCTTATGTTTAAAATAGTTTTAGATTGAGTATACACTAGCATGTCAAACATTTCCAAAAGTATTTTGGATGAACTATCCATTGGCCTAGTTTGACAAGTGAATAAATATATTTTAATGCAACTTCAACTAACCATGGTTGTATGATTGTTTTCTTAGGTAGACTCGAAGTTCTTGGTCGGACTGGGTGGTATTCTGGTCGTCGGCTGCTCTGTCTTAGCCTCAATGGGTTTCTATGCCTGGATTGGGGTTCCATCCTCACTAGTCATTCTTCAGGTGGTACCCTTCCTCGTGCTTGCTGTGGGAGCTGATAACATCTTCATTTTTGTTCTAGAATATCAGGTATGTTGAGTTATTTGAGTAATTCTTGTTTCTTTATTCCGTTTTTATTTGTAGCTTATCTTTCTGACATTCTTTCAAGGGTCAGCTTTAAATTGAAATTCACTTTTTTTCACTTAAAGACTTCTTTCACAGCTCTGTACAGTATTGTTCAAAAGTTTGGTGTCTTTTTTTGAAAGAAATTTATACTTTTATTCTGCAAAGATGTATTAAATTAATCAAATTACTGAAGTATTTGATTAATGAAAATACACTGAAGTAATGATGCTGGAAATTCAGCTTTGCCAGTACAGAAATAATTATAATTTTAAAATACATTCAAATAGAAAACAGTTATTTTTAATTTTAATAATATTTCTGTTTTACTGTACTTTTTGATCAAATAAATGCAGCCTTCATGAGCATGAAAAAAGAAATCTTTAAAAATCTTGCCAACCCTAAACTCTTGAATGGTAGTGTATATCCATCTATATCCATATCCATATCCACACATACACAAACACATACACCTACATATACATATGCATACACATACATACATATAGAATTTGAATATATTATTTTATGTCTCCACTACTATGACTATAACTTCATAAAACGCTTTCTTTCTGTCTTTTCCATGTTTAATCTCAATCAGAGAGATATGCGCAGACCAGGAGAGCAGAGGGAGGAACATATCGGGAGAGTTCTTGGAAATGTGGCTCCCAGCATGCTGCTTTGCAGTTTGTCTGAATCTGTTTGTTTCTTCCTGGGTAAGAATCTCCCACTGATCTTAAACTCTGCTTCACCCCATAAAACACAAGTACATGAGAAAAAACTAAAACAAAATATCCAACAATTATGGATGAACATTTGTTATATTGCCTGACCTTTACTCACTTGTGCATGTCAGCAAAACGTAAAGTATCAGATATGTAACACCCTAAGAGTGATATGATTTATGTTTAATGGCAATAATGTACTTGCGGCTCCTGAATGAGTCATATATAATGCAGTCAATGGGTTCAGTTTAAACACAGACGGCTGACTAAACACTCCCTCATTGTCTCTTTGCAGGTGCATTGAGCACTATGCCGGCTGTGAAGTCGTTTGCCCTATACGCAGCATTGGCTGTGCTCATGGACTTCGTTCTACAGATGACTGCCTTTGTGGCTCTGCTCTCACTTGATGCTCGACGACAAGATGCAAACCGTTGTGAGATAGCTTGCTGTGTTTCTGTGTCAACTCCACACCCATCCGAACCCAACCAGGGCATCCTGCTCCCTTTAATGAAAAAATACTACGCCCCTGCACTGCTCAACCCTGTCAGCAGGGTAATAGTGGTACGTTCCTACTCTACGGTATTATGGTTTCTTCAACTACAGGCATTTTATGATTTTTATTACAGTTGCTACTTTTCAAATGTCTTTTATTCATAGATTTAATGAGGTCCCACTTTATATTAGGTGGCCTTAACTACTATGTACTTACATTTAAATGAATCATTTGATACAATGCACTTATTGTGTACATACATATTTTTACATTGCACTTATATTTAAAAAAAAAATACCTGCATGTAATTACATCTGTAATTAATTTCTGTAATTACATTTATATTTACACTGTTGACCCATCCCTTAACCCACCCTTAAACCTACCCATACCACCAAACCTGTCCCGTACCTTACCTGTATCCCACCTCAATAGCAGCAAAAGTGTTTTGCAATAATATATAAACACAATAAGTACATTGTACTCATTTTCTGATGTAAGTACATAGTAATTAAGGCCACATAAAATAAAGTCGGACTAATAATACATTTTAAAAGCTATAATAATAATAAGAACAACTAGTGAAAAGAAAAGCATTTCATTTTTTGTGTTTAACACTTTACTTAAAGCCTTTATTTATAATGCATCATAAAGATATCCATAATGTATTTTATAAAGCAATATTTCTTTTCATAAAAAACTGCATTATAATTATAATATTTTCAGATTCCTTGTTACATCTGAAATTGGTTGTTTGTCATGTGTTTTAATGCATTATACTTTCTAAAGGTGCAACGATGAATAGATATGTATTATAACTGTGGTCATAATTATTCATAAATGGATAATTTATCCATTTATAACACCATCGGTGCTCGGGCCCTAATTAAACCATACAAGGCATAATTAATGCAATAAAATACTTTTATAATAAATTATATATAAAGGCTTTAAGTAATGTTACCATTTATATACATTTTATATTTCTTCAGCTGTCCTTGGCATGATTTCCAACACAACCAACAATTTTGCCACAAATAAAGTTAATAAAATCTGCAATTTTCTCAAAATAATGATTAATTTATAACAGAATAAAGAATAAACAGAATTAACAGAATAAAGGAATCAGACATTTTCAGTACAAATGTATGTGTATGTGGCTAAAACTTTCCATTGTTGAAGAAACTACATACCCATACTAGATTTTTATGCATCTCTTCCTTTAAAAAATGTGGAAGATTTTCTGTCCTTTACATGCTTTTATATAATGAAATGTGTAATAGTTTAATATCATGATGTCTTGTTCTGTTAGATGGTGGTGTTCCTTGTGATGTTCTGTGCCTCTGTGTTCCTCTTGTTCAATGTAAAAGTGGGCTTAGATCAGGAACTGGCCATGCCATCTGTAAGTACAGACGTTTATTTAACACTCTACTAGCCTACCAATAATAATACATGACCAAATGGCAATTAAATAATAAGTAACAGTGTTGTCTCTAACTTCCTCTGTGTGTAAATATTACCAGGACTCCTACATGTTGGAATACTTTGCATACCTCTATAAGTATTTCGAGGTTGGTGTGCCCACGTATTTCATCACGACCAAAGGATTCAATTTCACCAGTGAAGAGGGCATAAATGCAGTGTGTTCCAGTGTGGGATGTGACCCGTTCTCTTTTATGCAGAAGATCCGATATGCCACAGAGTACCCTGAGCGGTGAGCACTATATACAGTATTCCGATTTCAATAAACTAAAAATGTAATTTGGTGCTCTGGTAGCACTCCTCTACTCTTTACCTCATTTTGCATCACATCAGACCTTGAACTTACAGATTTGTGTTATCGATCTTGAAAGTTCACAGTGACACGGTCCTGTCAAGATAGTAGCATTAATGTTTGAGAATTATACAGTGAAATGACAATAACAAAAAAGCTTTTATACTTCTGCCTCTTAGTATTCTTTGAATACTGCCTCTGCAGTCATTCTTTAATGGTAGAATAGAGACAAATAATTTTATAATATTGTTAAAGAGCCAGATTTTTATGAGCTGTGGTGTCATTATGAACTACCGATTTGTTTGCAGACACCACTTGATTTGATGTTTTGTTTTAAAACAAAGAAATTCATACATTTTTACAAAATACAAGGAGTTCAAGATCACAAAATCACAATCTTGCTTATTGCTTTAGATCTTATTTGGCTATCCCAGCATCCTCCTGGGTGGATGACTATATTGATTGGTTGAACCCTGGATCTAAATGTTGTCGTCTCTATACGACTGGCCCAAACATAGGAACATTTTGTCCTGCCAATGAGAGTAAGTGTTTATATATGTATAAATGATCAGTTAACTTTTAAAGCCTTGTTCTTTGTTATGCGTATGGTTCAATGCAACATTTTTAGAAAACTAAATATAAACTTTTTTTTTTGACAGCGGGTATTCTTACGTGTATCCAGAAGTGTATGAAAAACCCCACAGATGGGGTTCTGCGGCCTAGTGTTGAAGAGTTTTACAGATTCCTGCCAGACTTTCTGAGCAACAGACCTGACCTACAGTGTCCAAAAGGGTAAGAAAAGCTACTACATCTGGTCATCTGAAGGACTGAATAGAAGCTTTGAATATTTAGAATATTTGCTGTCCATTATTATGGTCAACAAAATAATGTATTGACTAAAAATGTTTTGTTTCATTTCCAGTGGTTTGGGAGCTTATGATAAAGCTGTGATTAGAGACAATGAAACTGGGGAAGTAATAGGTGAGATACATGAATTTGTATGTGTAACATTTTGCATTCACCTTCTATAGCAGTGGTTCTTAACCAAGGGGCCGGGGTCCACTAGGTGGTGTCAGCAAACTTCCAATTGGGCTTCAAGATGACATTAAATAATTTAAAATCAAAAGTCAAAACAGCTGAAAAAAAAAAAAAAAAACAAGTTGTTTCCTATTTTAATTCACCCCCTCAACAACTGTATTTCTTTGAAGAACTAAGATTCCTACGGTTTTCGAAAACCTGGACATAATTTTAATAGTGTGATTTATAGACCTGGAAAATGGCTGGTAATTGATAAAATATTAAAATGAAATGGGCATTTCTATAATGAATAAACATTTTCCTAATTATGACAAGCTCTAAAAAATTTTATCGCGTAGAAATTGTGATTAATATTACGTGCCCTTACGTGGACACTGGGGGACTTGGAGTGAAAACATTGAGAATCACTGTTCACTCATAACATCAGTTTGTAGGCTAATTCACATCCCTCAGAATTTAGCAGTTTCTGATTTATGAGTAAAATTTATTACTAATATTATTGTAAGAGGCTTTAACATTTTGTTCTACAACATAAATTACTCACTTTCATACAGTACCTCAAACGTGATTCTTGAAACTTTTTAAAAGCTAAGTAAAGCTAAAAAGTCGCTAAGCTACAATGGCTACAACAGTTGTCTCAATTCGTTAAGCACGTCAACTCACATCCTTATGGTAGTTGTAGTCCTAATTTGGTGGATTGTTCACAATGTTTGAGGTCTGAGTATAATTTATGTTATAGAATAAAATGTGAAAAAGCCACTGTTTTACTCATAAGCTGAAAACCGCTAATTGCTAAAATGCTAATTCTCTTTCAGGTTCCCTGTTGAAAATACCAGCATATGCTGGTTAGGTATGTTTTGAAGCATGGAAGCTGGTTTGAGATGGTTTATGCTGGTCCTTAGCTTGTTTAAGCTGGTCCTGAGCTGGAGCTAGTTTCTTAGGACCAGCACTTGACTAGCTTAAACCAACTCATGACCAGCTAAGGACCAGCATAAACCAGCTCAAACCAGCTTCCATGCTTCAAAACAAACCTAACAAGCATATGCTGTTTTTTCAACAGGGTTTTAAGGCCTACAAACAGCTCATTTAAGACACATTTAAGTTTCAGTCGGCTCACAATTCATCATGGCATCTCTCCATTTCAGCTTCTCGGTTTATGGCCTACCACACTCCTCTGGTCAACTCACAGGAGTTCACGGCTGCGCTGCAGAAGGCCAGAGATCTGGCGCATAATATCACGCTGACCATGAGGCAAATCCCAGGCACCTCTCCTGACTTTGAGGTCTTCCCTTACACGTAGGTGTCGTCTTCTAATCCTTTCTTATCTTTCTGTATTTACCATCCTCACCCTTGCTGTTTCTTCTCTGGGATAAGATAAGAAGCGATAATCAGTAAATGTAACATTATTGAATGATAACATGTCCTTGAGCTACTTCATAAATTGCAAAACTACATCACAGATCCTCGAGCTACTTCATACATTTCTTGCAATTACAGGATAGAATATTGTGTGTAGCAGGGATGTCATGAAACCATAAAACACATTTTTTGAGATGTTAATAGATATTTATTATTAAGGAAAAAGTGGTTCTTTTTTCATTTTTCTGAGCCATTTCATTCTTCCTATTTAAAAAGCAAAGTTGAACCAACGTCTTGAAAAGTGAGGTATATGTGTTAATTCTGAGTGGTAATTGGTGGTTCAATTAGTGCCCTACCTCTGTGAAAAAGAAGTGTGCTTAATTGTATTGAATGTGCACTTGTAGAGTACTTCAGATCTTCATAGTATATTTTTAAGTATTGCCTGTTTTTAATGTATTATTAATTGAATAAAAGGCCTCTTAAGTGTACTTAAGGAGCGTACACTTCCATGGATGTTTCTTAACAAACTTAAGTACACTTTTAAAAAGTGCACTTTGCAATAATGACAAATTAAAAGCTTTAATATTCTTTGTTATGCTTTAAAGAACTACAGTACACATATTTTGATATGTTTACAAACATAAATTAAAACACACGTAAAGTGCTTGAAATTACATTTAAAGTTAATATATTTTAAAAACAAAGTTCTCCCATGAAACTCTAGATGGCGCAGGCTCATAAATCCTTAACCCAATCTGCTTGCAATTACATCATTCTCTATAGGGCACATTAGCCAATGAGCTTGCTGCTCAACTTTCAAATCCTTGCCTATTGTTTGTGGTAGCAGTTTGCAGCACGCTTTCAGAAACCCTCCACCTTCCCCAGCTCCACCTGTATAGATCTGCTACAGGGATGATTCATGCATACTTGTACAGCAGTGTATTTAATTGCAACTTCGTTATTACAAATGTATTTTTAGAAATACATTTAAATACATGACGCATTAGTATATATAATAACTATTCTAATAAATCGATATCTAATATAGTGTGTCTACAAGACAATTTAGTCTAACAGTAAAGTTTTCATTAAGTTCTCAAGCTGGCCCAGGTTCAAAAATCTCTGTGGACTGACTCTGTGATCTTTCATTTCGCAGTATTACGTACGTGTATTACGAACAGTATCTGACCATCGTGAATGAGGGTCTGTTCAACATCGCCATGTGTCTTCTCCCCACATTCGTTGTGTGTTGTATCCTGCTCGGCATGGACTTGAGATCAGGCTTTCTGAACCTGCTCACCATAGTGATGATCACTGTGGATACGGTTGGCGTCATGACGTTGTGGGGCATTGATTTCAACGCTGTGTCGCTTATTAACCTTGTGACGGTGAGTGTGTCGGAGAAACTCATCTGCAAGTTTGCATTTCATAAAACCAATGACTGTGTCATGAGCAATCCCTGACATTATTAACGGACGGTTTGTTTTGCAGGCTGTTGGTATATCAGTGGAGTTTGTATCTCATATAACACGCTCATTTGCTCTCAGCATTTGCCACACAAAGGTGGAAAGAGCAAAGGAAGCCACAGCTAACATGGGCAGTGCTGTGAGTACCAGAATAACAAAGATGCTAGACTTTAAGACCTGCTTAGCTATGCTATTCCAGTCTAGTTGTGGTGCCATTACATATGTCTTTGTTCACTTTCCCAGGTGTTTGCAGGAGTTGCAATGACCAACCTACCTGGAATCATTGTTTTGGCATTTGCTAAAGCTCAGCTCATCCAGATCTTCTTCTTCAGACTCAATCTGGTCATCACTCTACTTGGCATGGCCCACGGCCTCATATTTCTGCCTGTGCTGCTCAGTTACTTCGGTATGTTGCAGACATGAATGCAAGCACATAACCACACACTCAGTCTTTATGTCAGTGGTACTCAATTAAAGGGTTAGTTCACCCAAAAATGAAAATTAAGTCATTCATTACTCACCCTCATGTCGTTCCACACCCGTAAGACCTTCATTCATCTTCGTAACACAAATTAAGATATTTTTGATAAAATCCGATGGCTCAGTAAGGCCTGCATGGCTAGCAATAACACTCCCTTTTTCAATGCCCAGAAAGCTACTAAAAACATATCTAAAACAGTTCATGTGACTACAGTGGTTCAACTTTAATATTATAAAGCAACAAGAATACTTTTTGTGCACCAAAAATAACAAAATAACGACTTTATTCCACAATATCTAGTGATGAGCGATTTCAAAACACTGCTTCATGAAGCTTCGAAGCTTAACAAATCCTTTGTTTCGAATGAGTGGTGCAGAGCTTGTATCAAACTGCCAAAGTCACGTGAACTATTGAAGTTTCAAAACACTTATGACGTAATGAAGCCTCGTTTACTGAGTTTGTGATTACCAGCTCATGTGATTTTGGTGCTCTGAACCACTGATTCGAAACAAATGATTCGTAAAGCTTCGAAGCTTCACAAAGCAGTGTGTTGAAATCGCCCATCACTATATATTGCGGAATAAAGTCGTTATTTTGTTATTTTTGGTGCACAAAAAGTATTCTCGTCGCTTTATAATATTAAAGTTGAACCATTGTAGTCACATGAACTGTTTTAAATATGTTTTTAGTGGCATTGAAAAAGGGAGTGTTATTGCTGAAGATGCAGGCCTCACTGAGCTAAAATTAAGATATTTTATGAAAAATATCTTAATTTGTGTTCCGAAGATGAACTAAGGTCTTACAGGTGTGGAACGACATGAGGGTGAGTAATTAATGACATAATTTTCATTTTTGGGTGAACTAACCCTTTAAGTTCAAAGAGACTAATATATACTCATTTACTAGTATACACTAGTATTCAATTCTAAATACCTGGACCAACCAAACAATTTTGTGTGTGCTTATTTGTATATATTGTGTGAGAATTTATTTATAACAGTTTTTATACTGTTATAAATAAATTGTAAATAAACAAAAAGAAAGAAAAATAAAACAACAACAACCAAACAAAATCCAGTGTTAGAACAGGTTTGGATTGAGCAAAATTGAATGGTTTTATTAACTCATAAAATTGACTGTCTGTGTTTCTCAGGTCCTGGTGTGAACAACGCAGTTCTACTGCAGATTCAAGAGAAAAAAGCCAAGGAGATGGAGCTCAACAGCAAAGCCACATATGACAACGTTAGCTTTGAAAAGTCGAACGACGAAATCCCCGTAGAGACTTCGTGTCCAGTAAAGGCCGACATTGTCTCCAACACCACCCAGGCACCCACCCAATTGGATGTTGCCATTTTGTAGCCTAAGACCTCTCACAAACTGCTCTTCCAGTTCATTTACCTATTACACTGAATTTGCAGTGATGAAAGGAAGACATAAGACTGCCATTACATACACTACTGCATGTGAGCATTTGAGAGAAAAACAACCAACTGCACTGAAATGTTCTAAGCAGAATCTCATCATGCTCTGTCAGCTATATACCTCCTTATGTGGGCTTCTCGATAGCATTGCATTACTGCTATCAAACTGTCTAACACCTCCTGAAGATGTTCATGAGGATACTCAGCATGTCCATCTTTCGCCATCATCTTGCCCAGGTCACACCTGAGACAAAGTGATATCGGATATAAATGAGGAGCTCAATTCTACTGTTTTAGAAATAAGGAAATGACAACAATAGTCTAAAATTATTTTACTTTTATATTGTGTAATATTTGTTGAATGTTATAATTTTGTTGTTTATGTTTTATATTTGTCATTTTTGCATGATAGTAATTGTCTTGTTCATGAAAAGAGGAAAATGAAAAATGTAGCACAAATAACACTCCAGTTTATAGAGCGTCTGCTCTTGTATTACAAATAAGCATTACTGTAGTAATATTAAATGCACTGTGTGTATTTCTACATTCTGCAAAATCTCATTGAATGTTCAATATATTTCAACTTTGCATTCAAAGTTTACATTTACTGTTAAGTAACTATAAAGCACTTTTATGGCAGTTTATTGACTATGATTGTAGGCAAATTTAAGAGGCAATAGAGGAAACATTTTTTTAAGGATAAAAATTGATTTTTCATGATATTTATTACAGAGTAAATATGTAAAAACATGATTGTAGTACTTTTTTAAAAAAAAAAACACTGTCAAATGACATGAAATGAAAATAGTATTTTATTTCTATTGCAGGAAATTACATGGTTGAAATAATAAACTATACTGTAACACTGCCCTTCTCACATGAATACTAGATTATCTAGCAAGTATTAAAATATTGAAGTCTGTCATTAAATAAAGCAATAATTCCCATGAAGCCATGGTTTACAGTGAATTTAGAATGTTGTTAGGCACAACATGGAGCGGTTAGTCCATAAAAATAATTATTTGGTGTATGTTTGTAGACTAATTTACAACGGCTTTGAACACGACTCAACCAATCAGAATAAAGTACCAGAATTATCGGTTTTATAAACATCTTTTAATGTGATTGTACAAAGTCATCATATATCAAAGTTCACATTTACAGGCACATATCAGTCATAACATTCTATGTTAAACATTTGTGCGGTGAAAAATTAGTTTTATACAGCCACACTGAGTCTAAATTATACTGCATCGACTAGAAGGAATTTAACACATTCTAATCCAAAATAAAAGGCAAAATCAAACCTTAATGAAAACCATTGTAATTAATGACAATAAAATAAAATACATAACAGTACGGCAATTGTGCAAACAAAGCACCTGCAATAAAAATGTGCAATCTGCAACTCCCTATTCTTATGTTCAAATACAAACTCGCACGTACCCAAAGACTTTAACCTAGAAATGTGCTGCTCTCTGGCCAATACTGCTGCATAAGGGAAATCTCTGTCACTCACACATGCACTCATTCACTGGTGCAGAGTTCACTATGGTCAAAGGGGATATTTGGAAGAAAAACAAGGGCTTAGTCTCTTAACATTTTATTATTTCTTCCATGTATTAAGTAGCATAGCTATCAGCAATAAAATAAATGTCCTAAACACTTAAGTCTATAAAGATAAAGCTGTAAAGACTGAAAGACTTTACGGGATATATGGTGATTTCCTTGTTTCATCAAGTGAAAAAACACAGAGCCCACTGCCATCTAGTGGACATTTGACATCTTGTGCCATGGCATCGCTACACCTACATTATGCTCTCTGGAAATATCTTATACTCAAGTAAACTATTCAAAGTAGCTCAAGAGCTGTTATTTCTATATATATACACACACACACAATATACACAAAATTATTCAGTTTTATGACTGCATTCCACATTATCAAGATCATATTCCAAAAACTCCCCCTGTCCAATTGGATAATGTCTGGTGATCAGCCAAACAGACCGATGAAGAACCTGATGGATGATTTATGAAAGAAAGCAGACATTGATCTGATGATGACCATGTAGAACTGTGAAACAGAAGCATCTACTTCCCTCAAAACGTTCCCTCAATTAGTGTGCGTTAAGACATAAACACAGTTCATAAGGGTGCTGATACATAGCAGGAGAAGATCTGACCTAAGATCAGTAACTCTCTGGAAGACAGGAGGACGTCTCGTCCAGAGGTCAGCACGTAAGAGACCTCTGTTCACGAGCCTTCAAACTTGTTCTTTTTTTCCTCCTAACAGAGACATTGAGACAAAACAAACATTTGTTATTAAAATACTACGTATTTATATTAATACTTATTTGTATTTACAGTGGATCCAAAATTGCTTCAGTTTAATACAATTCTTTTTTTTCCTTTTTTAAAATGATATCAGTATAACAGCTTGAATGAAAAGTTGAACGGAAAAATTATCATGAATTTCATAATGTCATAAATTTTGATTTGTTTTTTTATGAGAACAGTTTTTGAATGAATATGTATGTCACATTCATTTGATGTTATAATGTTTATTTGTTCCACAAACTGCAAAACAAAAAAACAAAATAAAATGCTAAACAAAATGCAACAAAACAAATTTAAAATGTAAAATGCTAAACAAGAAGCAACAAAAACATAAAACAAAAGTAAAATGCTAAACAAAATGCAACAAAAAAGTAAAATGCTAAACAAAACACATCAAAACAGCATTGCACCTTGTGAAGGGTTTGTTTGGTTCATTCCTTTTTTGATTGCAAAAAAATATGCAAACAATATGCAAAACAAAGCAAAAAAAAATATGCAAACAATATGCAAAACAAAGCAAAAAAGTAAAATGCTAAACAAAATGAAACAAAAACAAAATGCTAAACAAAGTTCAACTAAACAAAAACAAAAAAAAGCTAAACAAAAAGCAAAAAACAAAAACAAAACAGCATTTCACTTACACCTCGTGTAAGGTTTGTTTGATTCATACCTTTTCGCTGCAAAACGATATGCAAACGCTAAACAAGCAGCAACAAAATCACAAAACAGAAGTAAAATGCTAAACAAAATGCAACAAAACACAGCATTGCACTTGCACCTTGTGAAGGGTTTGTTTGGTTCATTCATTTTTCGGTTGCAAAAAAATATGCAAACAATATGCAAAACAAAACAAAAAAATAAAATGTTAAAAAAAAACGAAACAAAAAGCAAAAACAAAACAGCATTTCACTTGCACCTTGTGTTAGGTTTGTTTGATTCATACCTTTTCGTTGCAAAACAATATGCAAACAATATGCAAAACAAAACAAAAGTAAAATGCTTAACAAAATGCAACAAAATACAACAAAACACAGCATTGCACTTGCACCTTGTGAATGGTTTGTCTGGTTCATACCTTTTCGGTTGCGTAACCATGCATTTCCATAGAACAGCATAGAGGGCTAACAGAAAGCCTATAAACACTGCTGCAGCAATCGCACCTGCAAACACACCAAACACCTGTTACACCGCTGTCTGTATCCTTGAAAACAATTGTCTAAAGAGGCATATAATATGTATCTTCTACGCAGAGACAAGATAACACTGATACACAGCGTGACAGAATGAGAGGTCGCAGTTTCATTGACTGCAATCCAAAATCACTGGTCCTTCTAGTGAAAAATGCAACTTGGTACTGTTAGTAAAAATCACATTGTGATAGCTGCTTTATATACTGATCTTAGGCCTGTAAAGGGTAAAAGGTCTCACCAAATGGGAAAGAACAGTCAGTTGGTGTTTTTTCATTTCAAAATCAAGACATAAAGACATAAACACTGTGTGTTTAAAGAGATATATGAGGAAGCGGGGGGGAGGAGGAAAATTCCAGTGATGACATGGAAACCTGTTTGAGCCTGTGAGCGGAGAAGCTAAAAAAGGAAAATCAACCCTGAGCAATGATTTAACACTCCATATTCACTTCCTATTCCACACCCTGATTTTTAAATTTGAAAAGTATTTCTTGAAAACAAAGAAAATCTAATTTTATAATATATATCTTGACCTTTTTTTTTTTTTTTTTTGTCCGGGCAGTGTATAACTACATATGTTGTTATGTAACCCCATTGACACCAGCTGGTAAACAGAAGACTCAAAAGTCATATTAGTTCTGAGAAAATCTCTAGGCAACATTTCTTTCCGGCTTGGTTGGATTTATATCTTTTATGTAATGCAATGAAATATAGAAATGTTTGTCTGAATTAGTCCAAATACTTTTTGGGCCACCCTATGTGTAGTCAATGAATGATATTTTCATAAACATTTTGCAAACAAAATGAGGTTATATCCTAATTTTCAAATGATCAGGTTAGCCTCTGAAAATCTGCGCTTGTCCAGAAATTCCAAGTGTTCTCTAGAATGCTCCGTATGCATTTAGTATGGTGTTTTTTGAGAATTCATTGAGTTTGATATTTCTACACAAACAAATAACCCCTTGTTTTATCTTCCAGGCAAAAGGTCATACAAGTTGTGAAATCAAATGATTAATTTAATACTCTTCTCAGAACATGACAAAAAAAAACAAAAACGTCATCTACAGGAAAAACAGCACTTAGAAAGTCGAGATCGCAGATAAATCATGTTTCCAAAGTTTTTGTTTTGACAGGACTCGTTTTGGAGGCATAAGCCATATGATAGTCACACACAAAACACAGTTCTGTCATGACAACTCTCATTGTTTGGCATGGTAATGGTATGGCAATGTTGATATGTTTGGTCTTGGCGGAACAGATCTGCTACGCTGCTGCTGTTGATTATTGCTGCTGCAGAGCAAGTACGGGACTTGCTACTGCCAATACATACACGACACGCTGCTGTGAGCAAGACATGCTGATGCTATAAAATATAGCGTACATGAATTACCTGTAGCAGATCTAAACAGGTGGAGCTGGGGAAGGTGGAGGTTTTCAGAAGCGCACTGCACTGCTAAGGCAAATGCTAACTCATGTATTTGAAGATTGAGCACGCAGCTCATTGCCTACTAATACAGCAGGAACCAATCATCTGTGTCCTATAGATAATGATGTGATTATGAGCAGGTTTCATAAAAAACAGAGTTTCGTCAGACTGATTAATGTCTAATTTATAAGAAAGACATTACAAAATTCATAAATGTAGTACTTAAATTTGTAAACAAATAGATAATGAACAAGGGAGGACTGATGAGAATTGGCTAAAGACTGACTGAATGAGAGTGAAGAAAACAACAGCCATACAAGAGGAAGGGCAGGTCTGATCACTGACAGGTGAAGGAATTTCAACTGGACAAGCTTTCAGCATGTCGTTTCTTTCTGTATGCACAGCCATACCATTCACATGTTGTAATGTTGTGGTTCATCTCAGAGCTGGCTCATTTGGTTCATGGCATAAAACGTTTCATTAAGCATTTTTGTAAATGCCAAGGGAGAAAATGAATGGAGCAACCAAATCAAAGGGTTAGTTCACAAAACAGAAAACTCTTAGATTTTATTAAAAATATCTTAATTTGTGTTTTTAATTAGTCTTACGGGTTGGGAACGACATGAGGGTGAGTAATTAATGGCAGAATTTTAATTTTTGGGTGAACTAACCCTTTAACACTTCCATTCAAAGGTTTGAGGCAGGTAAGATTTATGTTTTTGAAAGAAGTCTGCATTTATTTGATTGAAATTACAGTAAAAAAAAATAGTAATATTGAGATATACTATTACAATTTAGCTGTTTTCTAATATAAATATATTTTATGAATATATTTTAAAATGTAATTTATTCCTATGATGGCAAAGCTGAATTTTCAGCATCTTAATTTAGTACAGTTTGTGACAGGTTCTACACACAAGCATGGTGATACATTAGATCTTATCATGTGGTTTACAAGTTATTATTCTTGAAGTATGTGAAGCGTTTTTTTCTGATCATATTCCTGTTTTATTTGAGATCTCTCTTCCCTGTTATTCGGTATTGTCGAATGTTTGGCTGAATCTTGTTTTATGCCCCCCTCCTGTTTTAATACAGAGGAGTTATCCTCACTGTGTGTTTCCACCTGTCTAAGTGTTTTGGACATTGTTGCACCTTTTAAAGTTATGCGTTCTAAGCCAAAAACCGAACCATTGTTGAACAATACTACTTGTGCTGTTAGACGAAAGTGCAGGAGAGCCGAACGCCAGTGGAAGAAAGACAGATTGCAAGTGACTCTAGACATCTTAAAAGACACCTGGTATAAATACCAAACTGTCAAAGCTGAGAAAACTAAATACCTGAATACCAAACCTCAAGCTCTTTTTAGTACAATTAACACTGTACTAAATACTTCTCAGCCGTCTTGTCCTGAATCCTCTCCAGATGCCTGCGAGAAGTTTTTAAATTTTTTATAAATAAGATAGCAGATTTTAGAGCACACATTTTACCTTCATCTGAGGACCTTTCTATTTTTGTCACCTGCTCTGCTGCCTTTAACCAGTTTGAGCCTGTCTCTTTATCTTTTCTGAAAGATGTCATTGATCAAATGAAACCTTCTACCTATTCCACAGATGCAGTCCCCCCATGGTTTTTTAAAACAAGGTTTTGAAACTATTGGGCCTATAATTTTAGAAATTATAAATAGCAGTCTGACCTTTAGGTGTTGTACCACTGGGTTTTAAACTTGCAGTAGTACAATCACTAAAAACAAACCTAATCTAGACACTGCGGTTCTCTCCAATTACCATCCTATTTCTAAACTTCCGTTTCTTTCTAAAATATTAGAAAAAGCTGTATGTATACATGGAATTTCAGAGGTTTTTCGGTCTGCATTTAAAGCCTTTGCAGTACAGATACTGCACTTTTAAAAGTTTTTAACAACTGGTCACAGATTCTGCTATTCTTATTCTGGCATCTCTCTCACGCCTGCAGTTGGTGTAGAATGCCGCAGCTTAGACTATTAAAAAGAATACATAAGCGTCATTACATTTCTCCTACACTGGCCTCCCTTCACTGGCTTACAGTGCGTTTTAGGATTGATTTTAAAGTTTTAGTGTTTCTTTATAAATCCATAAATGGTCTAGCCCCAATCTACCTATCTGACCATACAACCGTATGTCCTATCGAGGTCCCTTAGGTCGGCAGACTACATGCTCCTGGCTGTACCTAGAGCAAGGCTGAAGCATAGGGGAGATTGGGCCTTTGCAGTTGCTGGCCCTATGGAATAATGTAGCATTGTCAGTGAGGCTGGCCCCAACACTCTCCGCTTTTAAATCTAGTCTTAAAACATACTTTTATTCTGTGGCATTTAATTCAGTTTGAGAGCTGTATATTTTGTTTTTGTCTCCAAGTTGTTTATTTTATGAAAAAAACTACAATATCCTTCAGAAATCATTTGAAAATGCTGATTTGATGCTCAAGAAACATTTCTTATGATTTTCAAGGTTGAAAAAAGTGTGCTGCTTAATATTTTTGTTGAAACATTGATATTTTTTTCCTAGGACTCTTCAATGTATCAAAAAAAAAAAAAAAAAAGGAACAGCATTCATTTAAAATGAAATTTTTTGTAACATTAAAAATGTCTTTTGAACAATTTGATGCATCCTTGCGGAATAAAAGTATTAATTAAAAAAAAAAAAAAAAAACTGACTCCAAAACATTTGAATGGTTGTGTAGCTGAAAAGTCACTTTTGCACTCTATTGTGACCGAAAGAAAATCAGAGAGTGAAACTGTACCTGGTATGATTCCACTCTCTCTGTTCATGGGGGTCTCAGCAAGAGGGGGTGGACTGGCAGTTACTGAGCCTTTAGAGACAATGAAGATTATGTTAAAGCATGAATGTACTAACCATCATTAGCATGATCTAATTAATCCTGTTTAATGTATTACCGTTTCTATCAGAGTTGGATGGGAGCCATGAAGACACTGGGGAAACTATCTGGAGAGAGAAAACAGCAGGTAATTCAGTGAGAAAATAATGGGTGGGGCTTGATTTTATCTTTTAAGAATCGACTGAATTGGGAAAAGTGGTGTTAAATACCATAAGAGGGAGGGGTTAAATAAATAAGCATATGGTGTCATTACTTTGAAAAAGAAGTTGTTTTGACACCTATATGTGGATGCATCATCAAACCAGAGCAAGTTTTCAGATAAAGATGTCATTGTCGATATTACCTACTCACAAGTATATTTCTCAGCCATAATTTATTCTGTAAGAGAAAGTGTCTTGTAATAGAGATAAAGCGTGTAGTATTGGGTTAATCATGTGATTCCACAATGGCAGTTCTCATAAGGGGGGGACCTGCCCCATGTAGAATAAAACAGCTTTTTCTAGGCCACAACTATAGCTTCATCAAATACAAGTGTACATCATTTTAAACATATTTGTCAAAAATAACTACAGAGCCTATCCAAGCACTGACATGTGCTTAAAGTCAGCATGAAACAGAAGTTACGATAGTCTTTTCTTCCCTATTACAACGTATCTGAGTGAAACAGCTTTTCGAACAGGAAAAAAAATGTAGGGCAGGACTTGATTTTGTCCATCAGGAATTGATTGGATCATTGTCATTTGCTATTGCTGCAATCTCAATTAAAAAAACAAAAGGTGCACAGACAAATTACTTATAATAAATACTGCAACATTCCAAAACAGAGAAGATTTTTCCATTTTGATTTCATGGTGACTTTAAGGGACAAGGGGGGAGGGGGCATGTCCCAGCACTGTTTAACAAAGATAAGAACTATGCCATGACTGAAAGTTTCCAAAACATGCTGGAAGACAGGAAATGAGAGAGAGAGAGAGGGAGCAAGAGAGATTTACTGTTTCCCAAGAAGTAGTCTTGCACCTCAAAACAACAGTTGATCTGTGCTGTAAATGCAGACAGTCTCTGTCTTGCAAAATGTAACATTTTTATTTCACTGAAAACTAACAAAAAACACAAAGTGCTATTCTGATACACTGACCTATTTTGTAGGCTGTATTTGCAATAAAATAGACTATACTTTCCTGATCTTAAAAAGCCTAGCTGGAGCATTTATAACAGAGGTACTGCAGAAGAGAGTTTAGTATTGCATTGTATTGTTTCTCATGCGTTTGCTTGTACCTGTGTGAGATTGTGCTCCTGTGGTTCTTCATGAAGAGAGCTGTTGTTGTTTCTCACTTTCGTCCACATGTTTCAGGGTGTGTTTGTGTGTCTTCCTGTGATCATCACGAGGCACGCAGTGTGAAGAGAGCGAATGAGACTCAAACAAAAAAATGTAAAATCCCCCTTAGTTTGCTCTTAAAGTGGCCGGGGTATGTAATTCTAGTGGGCGGGGCTACAATCCGCCTCTACAGTTAAACTTATCTAGTAGTCTCCACCTTGTTTTGCAATGCGAAGCTATTATCTGTGAATGCCCGATTCATTAGCCACTGAAGGCAACTAAAATAATAACAAATTGCAGTAAACTGTAAAACTGTTTGCTCTACAAACCAGTACGTTTATGATTACGATAATAATTTTTGTATACAGCTAATATAAGTGGAAGCGGATGACACCGGAAGCCTCGCACATTCGAGTTACAAATGGCCGAATTCGCTGTTACGTTGAAAAATATGGTGGGTAATCAGAGCCGTTTCTTGTTTCAATAAACTTTTTCATAATGCTTTTCATAATATGTGTTGACACTGACAGAAGTAAGCTGTAGGCCTAGATAAATTGGCTAAATAAATACATTTGAAAAAACGAATATGTACGTGGAACAAAAATGACATTTGAAATGTGCAGAGAGAAAGATTTTCCGGCAAAAGCGGTAAATTTACATTTCGGTCTGTTCATCATTATAAATCTATCTTGTGGTTTTCTTATGACTTTTTTAACCTGGTTTTGACAGACATGGTCTCTGAACTAATTGAACTGCATCAAAAGTCTTCATTTCCTCTTTTGTGACATGAGGGTGAGTAAATATTGGCAGACTTTTCATTTTGGGTGGAATATTCCCGAAAGCACAGTAAATACTCTGTGATACAATTATAATGGTTTATATTGTGCTACACTGCCATCTAGTAGCAGGAACCCTCTGTTGCATATTGTATAAAACTGTTTAGCTCTTTAATAATAATAATAATAAAACAATAGCCATTACTAACATTAAATGCTATAGTTATTTACAAAATATTGATATATTGAAAAAATATATTATAAATAATTTATGATAGATTGCAAAGCCATTGATGTACAGAGGCATATTACATATAATGTGTGAGGGACAATGAAACAATTACCTGAAATTTAACTTACATTTTTTAATTAATACTTTTCCCCCATAATAATTAGTTTGAGATCAAACAATAATTAACCCCCTGCAGTATGATCATTGACCCCCTGTTGAAGTCTTCTGTTTGTTTGTTTGTTTATTTGTTTGTTTTTTCTTGACACTGTAACATAATTTTGATTCTGCAATTTGATACAAAAATGATTCATAGGGACATCAAACAAATTATTACGACACTGTCTACACCATCATACAGAGGGTGATTTATTTTTGTAAGAGGCCCATTACATCAATTTACTTCATAATCACATTTCTGCTTTTGATGGTCTGACATCAAAGAAAAGCAGAAATGGAAGAGTGAGCAACGGCCCATGGCCACAGGCTTTCACTTTCAGTGGAGTAATCATGCACATATATATTATGTAAAGTCAAAATTACTGGTTTTCCCTGCTAAAGATTGCAATTTGCATCGCTAAATGAAGAGCAGCCTGCCTGCACTTGTTTGTCTTGGGCAACAAGCATGTTAACATGGAAGCTTCTTTTTCCATTTGTTCAGATGTTAAACAATCATAAAAATGAAAGAAGGATGTAGTAATGTTAGCACAGTGAGTTGGTCAGTGTATGGGCCAGAGAAATGTTTCTGAATGGGTCGATATTTTAAAATCTGGAACAACTAGTTTGAAGCTTGAACAGGCGTCCATCAGTCACATCTATTGATTGTGTCCCTTCTCTTGCAAAAGAAGTGCAGTGGAATAGTGTTTTTTTTACCACGGCTGATATGATTTTTATAATATAGTTCTGCCTTTTCAGCAGTAGATGACAACCTAGAATAAAATTAAATTATTTAGCTTCACTTGTTCCAAATCGTCTTAAGTAATTACAACACATTCACAAGTTGTGAAGCAGTACTACCAACACTGCCTTTGACTCATGCCGATCTGCTTTAACTTTTGGTAGGTCTTAGCCACATCCTCTATATAAGCAGTTGACTGCTGTGACCACAAAAGCAAGCCTACCATCTTGTACATATGTAAACATTATAAAAAGATTATTACTTGAGAAACAAAATTGTGTAAGTTTTTGTCAAACTTGCATTTTTTAAGCAAATACTTA
The DNA here is from genome assembly GCA_037950665.1 of Hypophthalmichthys nobilis. Lineage (NCBI taxonomy): Eukaryota > Metazoa > Chordata > Actinopteri > Cypriniformes > Xenocyprididae > Hypophthalmichthys > Hypophthalmichthys nobilis. The sequence goes on along the minus strand of CM075473.1, from coordinate 21,257,568 downwards.
TTTCTTGTTTTAGGCATAAAATTAATATGTTAATGTTTAAACAAAAATAAACCATAATTTATGCATATTTTGGCCCATTTGACTCTTGGCATTATATGAATACAAATATTTACACAGAAGAAGCACCAGGTGGCAGTAACACATCACTTCTTGTGTTATCCACCTGAATGTGATAAAGTCAAAATGTCATAAAGTTCTGCTTCAAAATAGGATGCAAGACTTTATGGCTTTTATCATAAACATATGTATATAATAGAGTTTTATGTTGCTTTTTTGATAGTGTAACATGTATGTTTTGTTTTTGTTTAGTTTTAACTGTTTCCTCTTCTGGTTTGCCTGTGTTCATTGTTTCCTTTGCTAATTAGTTTACATGGTTCTAAATTAGTTAACACCTGTTTCTTTTCCTGTTAATTATGTCTGTGTATTTAAACCCTGAGTTCTCTCTTTCCATGGTTCTGTGTCGTCAGTGTTTAATGTGGTTGTGTTTGAATATTCTCCTGTGTTTTTATGTTATTTCTAAAGAATGTTATTAAAGACTGTTCTTAGATTTTCTCCTTCATTGTGTGCATCATTATCCACCTTATTCCTGACTAGCCTACTGCGTTTCGAATTATGGGTTGCACTTCCAGTTTGGGGAACTTCCATTTAAAAAGACTGAAACGAATCGTTTCATATCATAAGGTTGCCCTCCAAATAAAGCTTATCCGTCAGTTTGACTGAATGGGCTGTCCATTTTTCTTTCATGTTTTATTTTCAGACATCATGAGAACATGTAGTAACGTAACATGTTATAACATGTATATGGCAAGAGCTCTTTTCAGTCGATGCTTTCTATCCTCGTGATTATTTTCTTTTGTCCCTTTGTATACCGCTGTAATAGTATGAAAAAGGACAACATTTACTGCACAACATTAATAATTCACTGGAATGCACGAAAAATCTCTCGTTTTTCTCCTCGAAGCCTCACGTCTCTTTCCAGGTTTGTTTTCACAGGTAAATACAATTTATTATCTGTAAAAATGATGGAAATCAATTTGAAATGGTATCACGCAATGCTGTTGTTCATGAACATGTTTTATTAAGGCAACATATATTACATAATACAGATATTGTTACAGAGTAGTGGTGTAGAAACACGCACGACGAGGAATATAATATCAAGAGTCAAACTTTACTAGAGAATCCAATGGAACATACAGGAACAGAGGAGATACACACACTACCAACAAACGATAACCGACAATACAATTGAGTGAGGTGGCTGTTTATATACAGAGTCCAGATGAGTGCTAATGACGATGATAGACTTCAGGTGCGTATGATGGTGATGACGTGTAGGTGCAGGACAGAGGGAATGCTGGGAAGTGTAGTGCAGGAACCGGTGACTGTAAAAGATATATATCACTATAGTTATATTTAACCCATCCGTTATTGCTGTGGAAAGAATCGCGCTTTATCATGGCCTGTTGAAAGTACCTCGTTGATGCTTTTACATGTTTAAATGTCCTTTTAATGTTCGTTGGTTGAAGGGTGAGTAGAATAATGTCATCTCATTGTACCCAGTTTAAAAATAAAACGTATTATTGCATTCATAGAGCGAGCCTTTCACTGACTGTTTACAGCTTAACAGAAGTTACACCCATAATTCGCACAAAGCATCATGGGGCGTAGGAATAAGTTGGATAGCCACAGCGATTAGTGACAGAACACGGAACCCTCAATATAAGTAAAGTATTTAAAATATGGGCTTGCCAGCCGTTCGGCTGCTCTGCCTTGAGCAGAAGGACCACAATAAGGACTTTTTAGATGTGGTGTGCCTAACCCAATCCGAGGCACGCCTACCTGGTCCTCGAGGAGGACTTCACCAGCCCCACTCTAGACCGAGAGCCCAGCCAGCCACCTCCCCGACTCTGCACAGAGCAAACACCTGAGCCCAATGCAGACGAAGATCCCGAGCCTGCCCCGATGTACGAGCCAGATGCAAGGACTGAGCCAACCATCGCCCTGGAACCCAAGCCCCACAGTGAGTCTGACCAGACCTGTGAGTTGGCAACATCTCGTTCCCCTGTGGGGCTGCTTGTAGTGTACAAGGGAATGGAGGAAAGCCTCGCCTACACTACTGCTGCTGAGTGTGAGCTGCAGCTGGCCTCTGCAGAACTTAATTATGAATTGGAACAGGAGCCTCTGCTGGTTCCCTTCAGCTCCTTCTTTGTCTACTCCACTAACCTGCGTGGATGCGCCTCGGATCTTCCGGTCACCCTGGATCCCCTGGCTCCAACCCTATCAGCTTGGGGTCGGCCTTCCCTCCAGCTCCGCTTGGTCCTCAGTCACACCGGCTCCGATTAGTCCACTGGCACCCTGGCTCCACCTCGGACGCTCAGCTCTGCAGCTTCACCTAGGTCTCCAGAGTCATCGGTGTCGCTTGGTTCCAATGGCTCTTTGACTCCTTCTGGCACTCCACCTCCATTGGCTCCATCTCCATCTGTCGTCCCCCTGGTTAAACCTGCCAAGTTTCCACCATGGCTCCTCCCTCCGTCGACTTCTCCGTGGGCCTTTGTATTGGCCGTGGTCTGGGTCCCCACCTGGCTCTTCCTGCTTCTGGCTCCTCCCACCATCATCGCTGCCTTGGTTTCTCCCGCCTTCATCTCATCCTGTTTGTCGCATCCATCAGCCCCTCGTCCTCCACTAGAGCCCCCTCCCTCCCTCCTTGGTTGGACTTTGTTATGGCGCAGGGATGCACCTTCCGGGAGGGGGGACTAATGTAAAGTGCATGTTCTGTTTTGGCTTAGTTTTCACTGTTTCCTGTTCTGGTTTGCCTGTTTTCATTGTTCCCTTTGCTTTTTAGTTTCCATGGTTCTAAATGAGTAAATACCTGTTTCTGTTCCTGTTAATTATACAGTCTGTGTATTTAAACCCTGAATTCATCTGTTATTTCTAAAGAGTGTTATTAAAGACAGTTGTTAAATTATCTCCTTTGTTGTGCGCATCATTAACAGCCACAGCGATTTGTGACAGACAGCAGTTTTATCAAACACAATCAGCCAGCAGATGTTATTATTAGTGTAATTTATTAAATAGTTAACAAGTATAGCTTGCCTTATAAGGGGAGAAAGTCTCCCAATGGTAGTTTTTACACCTCCACAACACTTACCTGAACATTTGTCACTGAAAAAGGTTCTTGATCCATGATGTCATGATGTGATTGATAAAAACTAATTTAATCTTTTTAAAAAAAAAAAAAAAAAAAAAAAAAGATAAAACCTTCCAGTGAGAATCACTGAAATTATCTCATAAAGACACAGAAGTGCATTTTATTTTATTTTAAACCAAAGGCCCCCTTCATATTAAAATTTTTCAACAAAAATGTGTTGCTCCATCAATAACAAGAGATGCATTTAATTTTCATACGCTCAAGAGGGGGCTTTAGCCTTGTTGTACCCTATAAAGGGCTGGACCGGGCATCATCATTTTATCCATTGTGATAAATATTTTTCATTTATTTTTAAACTATTTGTCTTTGAGTGTAATGTTCATGTAAGCTTCAGTGGGATTACAGACCCTTTAAAAAACGACAATTCGAGTGTATCAGTCAATAGTACAGCAACTTTATTTACAATAATTAATCATTTTCACATGTACAAAGTATATTCAAGTCCTTATTAAATAATTTAACAGTTCTGATTACAACTGAATATAAACATAATTTAAAAGTTAATAAATAAAACGAGCATTAAACAGTGCACAATTACCTTGCTGAACCTGAACAGTTCATTTATATACAATCACATCTAGTTCCCTCCACTTCTCTCCTAACCTCCAAACAGCCATGAAGGTGCAAGTATATGTAACATTACCTGAATGTGCTCAGGACAATAGCAATAATAAAAGATATATGTTGTGTCTAAAAGCACATTTAACTGGAAATATCTGACTTAAAATGATACATAGCCTATGTTAAATATTTCAATGGCCTGTATGCATGTGGTTAATAGATGTTGCCAAACAACCCTGTAGCCGCCCACTTCATAAACGCAATGCAATGTTCAAAAGGAGAAAAGCACTTTCACCATAAGGAAGGCTTTCCAAGACCGCTCTAACATTGTGGGTCAGTGGTGATTCTACAGTTCCAGCTCACAAAGACGAATCGTGTGGTTTATCATGGTGTCAGCATGCAGGCGGCCATCTTGCACGCCACAGCAGAAATGAGAGCCGCGCCCCGACCGCTCCCTTCTTCTGATTGGATGAAGGTAATTTCGCAGTGAGGAGTCATTTCCCACACAAGCTTATGGAACCTCTCCTTGAAACTGAATGAGAGAATTTGAAGGTCAAAACACATTTTAATTGTGTTTATATCACATTGTGTTATATCCCTTACTCATCTATCAAACACCATCTTCTGTTTCCTCTTAATTTCCCCCCTCATTTCTCTTTGTTTGCCTTGCCTCTCTCTCCTCTTGTATACTCACTGAGGGTGTAGTTTGTAGACAGAGCCATCGACTCCCACAGTGATCTTCAGTTCCTCTTGACAACGGCGCTCCCTCATTTGGTTGATGACGCCAGCGAGTCCAGCCCCGCACATGTGAGCGGCTCGCGTAGACACACTCTCACATGCCAGACGCACAATGTCACAGTCCAGCTCGGACGGCAAGATTCCCAGTGAACTTAAGATGTTATAGATCTGCTTTCTGTCCCCTGTGTCACTGAAATGAAGAAAAAAAGCACTTGTATTAAGGTACAAGCTTTAATATAAATTCTCTTATCCTTGCACACATACTTAATATGATCTTTTCATTGTCTTTCGCATTTCCCCATGTGAAAGAGAAGTATCTTTTAACAGTTATAATAAAGAGTATAGTTAAGTGTGAACTTGTTTTCAGCTAAATGTATCTTGATTTAGGAATGCTTAAATATAAAAATCTCTCTTTTATAATCAGCAATTTAGTCCTACCTCTCAATCTGGGAGACAAAGCGAGTTTCAAAAGCTCCACGTGTTTTCAGCAGGTCTGAGGCTTCGCCGTTAAACAGCAGATCTTCATTCACTAGTTTTAGCAGCACAAGACGCACAAGCTCCCCCATATACTTCCCACCAATCAGCTTCTCATACCTAGAGTTGTGAGAGAAAAATATGTACATATTAGATTAAAGTCTTTCTTGACTAAAACAATGACAACTATCATCACCTATCAAGTGAATGATAGTCGAAGCCTGAGGATAATTATGAAATACAAATGGCCTAAAGTGACATGGACAGAGGAGCGGCCCATTGAGCTCTTCTGTATCTTCTAGCATACACTGTAAATACCCATTAAGCAGGCAGCTTCACTAATGATCTCCTTTCCTGGCCATTAATCCAGCCGTGTGTATTCCAGCACTGACGTGGCTACCGTCAGTATCTCCACATGTACAGAAAAACAACCCTTGTCACCTGGAGACCACATAAGAGCTCCAGGCTGCTGATCTAACTAACCTCCTCTTGAACTTGGAAGCATGTAAGGACATCTGCGTTTCAGATTCAGCCAATGATCAAACTGCTGCTCAAAATGTGTGTCTACTTTAGTTACAATATTATATTTGAGGAAATTTTGCATGTATCTTTAAATATAACAGAGTTATTTGATATATATGTGAAATCATAACATAGACTGATGTCTTGTTAAAATATCATGCATTAAATATTTCTTTCATGGATTGGCTGAAATAACATGTTCCTGTGATTGTTTTAGATTAAAATTCCATCAAAATATCCTAAAATATCAAACAAAGCTATATATTTTTGTAAAAACTATTTTAAAGTATGTTTAAATGAAACTTAATTGTTAGTTGTGCTCTGAACTTAAAGACGTTTTAATTTATTGAAGATAGAGTGGGATCCAAAAGTTTGAGATCACTAAAATGCTTCTATTTTATTATTATATAATGTTCTAAAGAGCAGCTTGTGCTTCAATGAAAGCAATAAATTATGCAGAAATTTTTAAGAAATATTTCATGTTTGATTTACCTCATAAACTTCCTTAGTTACTTTTTAAAAAAACAAAAAAAAAAAACTTTGTTTATTTCCAGATTTAAATATGAATTTGAATCCCAGATTATCAAAGTGGTCTTGGTGGCTTCTATTTTACATATTCATAAATTTATGACATATTATATCATTATATTATGTTCTAAAGAGCATCTTCTTTGTGCAGAAATATTTTAGGAAATATTTTACCTCATAACTTTGTTTTTAATTTTATATATATATGTATATAATATATAACTTATATTATATTATATATATTATAAATAATATATATAAATTATATATATTATATATATAAATTGTAAAACTTTGCTTATTTCAAGATTTTTAATATGAATTTGAATCCTAGAATATCAAAGTGCTCTCAGTGACTTATTTTACATTTTTATAATAGAGTAAAAAAAATATGACATATTACATCATCTCATGTTCTGAAGAACATTTTGTGCTTCAATGAAATCAATCAATAGTGCAGAAATATTAAAGAAATATTAAGAAATATTTAATTTAGAAGAATATCAAAGTGCTCTCAGTGGCTTGTATATTATATTTTTATAGTTTATTATTTTTATTAAACATATTATGTCATTATATCATGTTCAACAGAACATATTGTACACATCACTGGGAATAATAAATAGTACAGAAATATTTAATAATTTATTTCCAGATTTAAATATGAATATAAGTGCTCTCAGTGGCTTCTATTATACATTTTTATAATATAGTAAATTGTTTATGACATATTATGTCATTATATCATGTTCTAAAGAGCATCTTGTGCTTCAATGGAAGCAATAAATAGTGCAGAAATATTTAAAAAATATTTCTTATTAATATACCTCATGACCTTCCTTTCTTTTTATTTATTTGTTTTAAAATAACTAAGTTAATTTCTAGATTTAAATATGAATTTGACCAGAATTGTTCAAGATCACTCACAGCTGATGTCCAGGGTTTAGTGACGTCTCATCAACAACACGATCGTATTCCAGGCGGAAGTCCTCCAGTTCACCGTTGTCCCCAAACGCTCCCCACTCCGTGTTCACACACATCCTCCCCTCCTCTCCTTCAACCAGCTCCACCTTACGCATCTCCTCCATATAACACGCATTACACCCTGTACCTGAGAAATGATGAAAAAATGATAGAGAAAGAGAGAGAGAGACAACAAAAACATTAAACTAAAAGCTTCAGGCATATTACTTTATAGCCATATTGTTTTTTCCTGAATGGTTGTTAAAATATTCCATCTTCCTGTTATAAAGTTTATGTCCGAGCTCTAGTTATATTTACATGGGTCTAAGTGTGTGCAGTCACTCTCTTACCTACTATCATGCCAACTTCACAGCTGCGGTCTTCATAGTAGCATGAGATCATGGTGGCTACTGTGTCATTCACCATGGCAACCACATCCATTTCAAAGTCCTAAAAAAAGAATTATTCAATCGCTTTTATAGGACAGCCGTTTAAACCTTTTATTATAAGCTTTTAAGATGTATAATGTACTTTTAGTTTGAAAGCAGCTTTCCATTACCAGTTAGACAAGATCCCAGAACAGAATTTGTGCTTGAAATTTTTAGTATGAAAGGTAACTCATGCATACTAACCCCTCTCCTTTTAATGGCATCTCTCAGAAGACCCACAATGTTATTGCCTTCAGCGCCAGAGGCCTTGAAGCCTTTAGTCCAGTTAAGCAGAATGCCCTATCACAATTTAAACGTAAAATAATCTGTTAGACAACACTGAAAAAAGCACATTTTTAAAAAAAAATATGACCCACATCTGCCACAGCATCAATTTGACCAATAAACCTTAAAGGGTTAGTTCACTTCAATATTAATATTATAAAGCGACGAGAATATTTTTGGTGCGCCATAAAAACAAAATAATGACTTATATAGTGATGGCCGATTTCAAAACACTGCTTTATGAAGCTTCGAGCGTTATGAATCTTTTGTGCGAATCATGATTCGGATCGCATGTCAAACCGCCAAACTGCTGAAATCACGTGCTCCAAACCGCTGATTCGACACAAAAGATTCATAACGCTCTGAAGCTTCATGAAGCAGTGTTTAGAAATCGGCCATCACTATATAAGTTGTTATTTTGTTTTTTTGGCACACCAAAAATATTCTTGTCGCTTTATAATATTAATATTGAACCACTGTACTCACATGAACTGATTTAAATATGTTTTTAGTACATTAATGGAGCTTGAGAGAGGAAATGTCATTGCTGGCTATGCAGGCCTCACTGAGCCATCGGATTTCAACAAAAATTTCTTAATTTGCGTTCCGAAGATGAACGAAGGTCTTACGGGTGTGGAACGGCATGAGGGTGAGTAATAAATGACATTATTTTTATTTTTGGGTGAACTAACACTTTAAAGTCACCATGAAATCAAAATGGACGATTCATGAATATAATTCATGTGCACTTTAATTAAAATAACTCCCCCTTACTCGTCTATCTCTTCTCTGATGACGTGTTCATCGCCCTACATTTGTTCTTGTTCGAGAAGCCATTTCACGTTGCGGAAAAGACTATTGCAACTTCCATTTCTTGCTGACTTTAAGTGGCCCATGTTTACTTGAATGTAGACACTAACCTTATCCAAATCCTCATGACGGACTGGAAAAGAGAAGGTGAATCCCAGTGGAAGCTTCTTATGTTTCAGATTATGTTTGTCCAAGAAGTCAGATATGCACCCGGCAATGTAGTCAAACAACTATATGGAGAGAAAAGGGGGTACAATGAGACGGAGGAGACAGAATATGTGTGTCTGTATTGTGTGTAGGCTACAGAGTGTTTGACCTTTTTAATATCTCACCATTTCAGCTGTGCCGGTCATTGCGTCTTCAGGGATGGAGTACATGTGATGCTTCGTCTCCACCTTCCAGCCTCGCTCTTCATCCTCACCCACTTTCACCAGCATCACTCGAAAGTTCGTCCCTCCAAGATCCAGTGCCAGGAAATCACCCACCTCTGAGATGAGTCACATGAATCAACATCAGCAACAATGTGAGTCATACAAATAAACATCAGGTTCCAGAAAAGACAACTCATTTAGACTTTTTGTCAATGTACCCCTTCTGTTGTTACATAAACTAACCTAAAAAGAAACTAATAATAATTAAACGCATAGCAAATTATAATACGTTTACTTTATGCCACTTATAGGGATAGTGAAAAAAAATGAAAATTCTGTCATCATTTGTTCATCCTTATGGGGCCCAAACCTATATGTTGATAGGCCCCATTGACTTCAATAGTACTTTTTTTTTATTATTATTATTCCTTACTGTGGAAGTCAATGGGGCCCTCAACTGTTTGATTACCAATAATAAAGAAATTCATACAGGTTTGGAATAACTTGAGGATGAGTAAATAATGACAGAATTTTCATTTTTGGGTGAACTATCCCTTTAAATGGATAAATTCTGTCATCATTTACTCATCCTTCATGTCCAACCCTAAATATCTGCATAACCAAAAGATGTTTTGAAAAAATGTCTGCTTTTTGTCAAAGTCAATGGGGTCCAATGTTTATTTGGCTTTTATTTTGGACAAAAAATAAAAAATAAAAAAACAGAAGAAAGAAAGCCATAAAGGTTTGGAAATGAGTGTGAGTAAATGATGACAGAATTAATAGATGACAGATGAATATGTGCTGGATAACAGCATCAGATGTCTGATGCAACATAAAAAAAAAATCACATAAAATATGAAAAGTGGATCAAAACCTTTCATCAAAGTTGTCCTAAAACCTTCTCCTGAGGACAACTTTGATTAACTTTTTTGGTCCGCTTTAAATGTTGACTACTATATTAAATTATAAAATGCAGCATATAAAGTATACTACTCAACCCCAGCACTTTTTGGTTTTATTGAACTATTTTGTATTTTCCCAGTATGAGAACGCTTACCAGAGCCTTCAGGAGTGGAGCGCACATAAGTGGGCAGCATTTTGACACTGGCTTCATCGTGTGTCTCCACACGCAGTCCTCTCTCCATCTCTCTCCGCATTCTCCTCATCACTTCCTCTAGCTCTTCTTTACTCAGCAGAAATTCAGACAGAATTTGGTCCACCTGTAGAATATGTCAGAAAGAGATTCAAATAAGTGAATAGTTTTAAATAGTCATAATTTGGAATTAACATTTGGTTAAGATGATCTCAAATACAATCACAGTAGTGCCAATGAACCAAACTTAGCCAAAAATTATGTATAATGATTCCCATTATATGGGCACCCTTAAAGTCAGTCTACAAGTAGATATAACTAATTTAATTGCTTTGTCTCTTACCATGAAAATTCTCTCCAGTACTGACTCAAAATTACTCGGTATCCTCTGCCTACGAGCTAAGGTAAGACACGGCATCTTTGCAAGTCTTTCCAAACAAGTGTATGATGAGCGTTGATTTGCTAAAGTTTGAATGTGTGTGAGGTGCATGGAGATGCTCAGCTGTTTTTATGCTCCAGTGAAGGAGGTGGAGAGGTGTGGTCAAAGAGATCATTGCCCTCTGTGTACACACACACACACACACACACACACTCCTGATCAAACACACCCACACATACACATTTAATCTCACCCATCACCTTGGAAACCAGCTGTCAAGGCCATTCAGCGTGATCACGCGCTTCACAGTCACATGACCTGACCTTTGCCTAGACATTCAACTTGTGATTGACACAATTAATGTGATGTCTACAATTTAAATAATATGAAATAAAAATTACTGTATTTAATCATTTTATAATCATTTTATAAATGTATTTATATTTATTTAAATTTTCTTTCTTTCTTTCTTTATTTTTGCCTATTTTTTCGGGGATGGGGGCTTTGGGAGACAATCGAAGGAAATTATATTATACTACAATATTATAATGTAATATTTATATATTATAATGCAAAGCAGGCATGTGGGTTTCTTCTTTGTATGTGTGCTTGCTACTAATGTTTTGGCTTATACATTGTTATATTATATTATATTATATTATATATTTTGTTTTATCGTATGTAGTGTACTTACAGAAATTTGATGGATTTTTTATGGCATTTAGGTTAAATTCAAAAATAGCTACTGAACTTAAACCCTTGCTAAATATAGATGACTTAGTTTGCAAAGGGCAAACATTTTTCCTGAAATAGGCCTGCAGGAATGTGATGTGAGCAAAAGTCCAAAAATCTATTGCACTATTGCAAGTCCAAAAGTTTATTGCACTCTGAAGAGTTACCTAAGTGGTCAGACAGGGTAAAAAAAAAAAAAAAAAAGAGAGAGAAATACAGGGTTATGTTCAAGTCTGTTAAAAAATCAGATAAACGTGATTTCAGAAATATCCTAAATTACTCCGAAAGCCTTAAAAAAACATTTAAAATATAACATTAAAATAATAATAATAATAAATTATTTTGACATTTCATCAATGTTAAGTTTATTTTGAACTCGATGGAAGTTCAAAAAAGTCAAGAGAAAGATATTACAATTTTAGTGCAGAGGCTTCAATATCATATATAAGCAATTCAATATAAGCAATCAATATCATAAGTTTGTTTTATAGAATTACAGTTTAGAAAATTTGTCTCTGCGGCCCTGGTAAGTCTTGTGCTGAATGCTGATAACATGAGGGTGTTGACTGTGTACACTACATAGCCCACATTTCCTATAGAGGATATGCATAGACGTCACTTTCCCGCCGGAACGCGCTCCCTCAGCTGGACTGAGTGGCAAAAGAACCTGCTGCATGACTGGATTTAATAGGGGAAACTGCGAAAACGCGAGTAAAACAAACGATTACACTAAAGGTTGGGCTCGAAAGTGTTCTTTTTAACATCTCAAAGAAACCTAATCCATGGAAATTGGCATGCAGCCAGGAATCGTGTTTCCAGATATTTATATGTGCCTGATTTCGACGCCGGGGAAACACATAAAGCAAATCTGCCTGTGAACAGTTTATATAAATACAATATAGGTAACGTTAGGTCTAAATCCGAGTGATCACTTATATTTCGTCATATCGTCCAGCCCTAAAACTTGTATAGTTTTTGTCAGTGTTTATTTAAAAACACCCAATTATGCAGAATATAAGATGGTAAATATTTAATTGATGAGTTGTCAACACAATATATAACAACACAATATACAGGGTATGATTTTACCCCAAAATCCAACATTTTGACACAAAATGATAACTCAAAACATGTTTCTTTGCCTGGAGTCCAGTTGTTTCTGTGAATTGCAGTGATCCATTTGCTTCTTTTTTCTGTAACTTTCAGCAGTCTGTAAAAATATACCTCAGATTTTGTGTCAAAGCTATTTGTACAGTAAGTAGCAAAGCTTTTTCCCGTTTTGGATGTGTTTTTCGCGTCTTCACCAATGCTGCCACTCAGTCTTTTGCCGCTCAGTGGGCGTAACCGCAGTCGTAATAGTCGACGGTGACGTCACGTATACCCTCTATTCTCAGGTTTGACTAGGCCCTAGACAAATCCTAATGTTACATCATACAATTGCATTATATATTATATGAAGTTTTGTTACTTTATCTAACCCAAATATGAGAACATTATCTAACATACACTACAAAGACAAAGTAATGTGGCTTTTAATATGGATCTTGCTTTGTACATACAGTTGCATTATAAAGAAATATGTGCATACTTCCATGTTCCAACTTTGTTGCCACAGTTTGTGGAAAGCCATTTTCCCGTTTCTTTCCAGCGTGTCAAAGCAACATCCATATTAAAAGCCACGTGACTTTAGCTTTGTAGTGTATGTTAGATAACGTTCTCATATTTGGGTTAGTTACATAAAGGAACAAAAACTCATGTAACTAATTTTCTTAGGGCCATTTTTCAATATATACTGTATGAATGTATTTGTGAATGTATGTATGTACGTATGTGTGCATATAGTTGCATATACTTTAAATATGTAGCACAATAGCACATTTTTATATAATTTAAAATTTAGGTTTGTATATATATATGCACACACACACACTCACACACACAAACACAAATTGTATAATATATAAAAAATGTGCTACATATTTAAACAATTATGTGTGTCAAGACCTTAAAAAGACATGTACTCTTGGGTCAATAAGGTGGTCAAACACCCCCTGAACTCCCACGCCAAGTTATGGTCACAATACTCTAACATTGCGAAAGGTGCTTATCAGTGCAAACAAAACTTTATTTTTGGACACATTTATCATCTATTCTTGGGTTCAAATGCTTTAAATAGTTTAGCTAAAGAACTGACTTTGAATCATATTGTAGAATACTGTAGAAATACCCCACACAATAATCTTTATCATAATATTCGAATGCATTTGAATCACAACATAAAATAAATAACGCTATATATACAGTTGCACAACTGATTGCAAAGCAAATAATTGAATCATCGCCATAGGAGCAGAATTTGTGTCGTTAAATGCACATTGCAAGTCTAGACATTACTAGTCATTACTATAAGCAAACCTGTCCTGAGTCTAAAGTAGTCAAGACAGACCGCTATCAGCATAATAATTTTTACAGCTGTGGCTTCTGTATGTTGTCTAGGCTTATTCCAGAAAAGAATTTATGTTAATCTTTAATCATTTTATGAGAGAGCGTGATTTACTGTAGTTAGAGTTCATCAGTAATCAGTTTTTGGTTTATGGTTTTAGTTTTAAGGTTTATGGTTTATGTTTCGTTGGCATTCCAATGTTTATTCCAATTTATGACATAATAATGCATTAAATAAATAAATAGGTAACTCAAAACATTTGAGGAAACAGATTGCCTTAACCATTGAAGTTTAAAAGCTAATATTTATGAGTACTGTGAACTTATACTATTTGAGTCCTCATAATATTAAATTAAATAACAATTCCACTTTGTGTAGCTGAAACTAAGGGGCTGTTCACAACATCATTTTCAACTAAAAACTGAAAACTTTTTATGGGTTTTGGTCATTCATTTACACGACAACGGCATTTTGGGGGCATGAAGACATAAGCTTTTGAAAACATTTTCAAAGTGCAAGTTTTTGAAAACGGTACTATTATCGTCTCCATGTAAACTACAAACTCACAAATTTGTGAAAACGGTGACGTCATGAGCATGCATATTACTTGTTCAGTCTATAGGCACACAGTGTTTCAAAAAGTTGCACTTTGAACCCATTTGCAAAAGTTTGCGTTTTCACGCCCCCAAAAAGCTGTTGTGTAAATGAATGGCCAAAACGCATAAAAAGTTTTCTGTTTTTAGTTGAAAACGGTGTTGTGTAAACAACCCCTTACTCTCCTTTGACAGTCTGAAGCGAAGAATGCTGGGAAATAGAAATCTGCTGTAACTCATTCCATTTGAGTTCTGCATATACAACCCGAATTCCGGATATGTTGGGACGTTTTTTAAATAGTTTTTTTTGAATAAAATGAAAACTAAAAGACTTTCAAATCACATGAGCCAATATTTTATTCACAATAGAACATAGATAACATAAATGTTTAAACTGAGAAATTTTATCTACTTTTACTTTTTTAAACTTTTAAACACTAAATGAGCTCAAATTTGATGCCTCCTACAGGTCTCAAAAAAGTTTGCACGGGTGCAACAAATGGCTGAAAAAGCAAGAAATTTTGAAAAGATTCAGCTGGGAGAACATCTAGCAGCTAATTAAGTTAATTGATATTTCTGTAACATGAATAGCAATAAAAGAGATGTCTTAGATGGGCAGAGGCTCTCCAATCTGTGAAAGAGTGCGTAAAAAGATTGTAAAATACTTTAAAAACAATGTTCCTCAACGTCAAATTGCAAAGGCTTTGCAAATCTCATCATCTACAGTGCATAACATCATCAAAAGATTCAGAGAAACTGGAGAAATCTCTGTGCGTAAGGGACAAGGCCGAAGACCTTTATTGGATGTCTGTGGTCTTCAGGCCCTCAGACGACACTGCATCACTCATTGGCATGATTGTGTCTATGACATTACTAAATGGGCCCAGGAATACTTCCAGAAACCACTGTCGGTAAACACAATCCACTGTGCCATCTGCAGATGCCAACTAAAGCTCTATCATGCAAAAAGGAAGCCATGTGAACATGGTCCAGAAGGCTCAATTAAAATGGACTGTTTCAAAGTGGAAAAGTGTTCTATGGTCAGACGAGTCCAAATTTGACATTCTTGTTGGAAATCACGGATGCCGTGTCCTCCAGGCTAAAGAGGAGGGAGACCTTCCAGCATGTTATCAGCATTCAGTTCAAAAGCCAGCACCTGTGATGGTATGGGGGTACATAAGTGCATACGGTATGGGCAGCTTGCATGTTTTGGAAGGCACTATGAATGCTGAAAGGTATATAAAGGTTTTAGAGCAACATATGCTCCCCTCCCGACGACGTCTATTTCAGGGAAGGCCTTGTGTATTTTAGCAGGACAATGCAAAACCACATACTGCAGCTATTACAACAGCATGGCTTTGTTGTAGAAGAGTCCAGGTGCTGAATTGGCCTGTCTGCAGTCCAGATCTTTCACCTATAGAGAACATTTGGCACATCATTAAACGAAAAAATACGTCAAAGACGACCACGACCTCTTCAGCAGCTGGAAACCTATATCAGCCAAAAACAGGACCAAATTCCAACACCAAAACTACAGAAACTCATAACATGCCCAGATGTCTTCAAACTGTTTTGAAAAGAAGAGGAGATGCTACACCATGGTAAACATGCCCCCGTCCCAACTATTTTGAGACCTGTAGCAAGCATCACATTTTAAATGAGCTCATTTTGTGCATAAAATTTCTGTTTAAACATTTGTTATGTTATCTATGTTCTATTGTGAATAAAATTTTGGCTCATGTGATTTGAAAGTCTTTTAGTTTTCATTTTATTCAAATTTAAAAAATGTCCCAACATTTCCGGAATTCAGGTTGTATAATCAGTTGAGTTTACATAATTATTTTCTATTAAGTGCAATGAACTTTAACTAATATCTGAATAAAATGAATTTGTTTCATTTAGTAAATTTAACTGAAAAGTTTTACAGGGATGGACTTAAACACACAATTGTGCCATCTCTGTATTGAAGATGCAGCCAGAGTGACACAAAACACACACGTGGAGTTCGTCCAAGGTCATGAGCCATTGACAGTCATAAGAGCAATCTCGCAACAAAGAAATCTACTGTGGCGTGAGGGGGAGGATCAACAAAAGGTGAGCAGATATTTGCAGGACATTGCAAAATGCATTGATAAATGCTGCATTCCAGGCAATGTCTTGGACAGAAACCAGGTGCAATTACAGTAAGTCTAGATAAAAATTTTAATCTGATTTAAGAAAGTACTCTTGACACTACTTTGTAAATAAATAAATATCCACTTTATGAAAGTTAAAATTCACTGAATCTGTATATTTAGATGGTATACTACTATATACACCTACTTATATTATTTATTTTTGGTTAAGGACATTTTGGGTAAAGCATAATAACTATCAATGATAAGTCCAATTAGACAACAAATGCTGCCTATTCAAATAATAATAAAAAAAAATTGAATAAAACATTTTTAAAAATACATTTTAAGAAGATATTTTACCTTGTCCATGGTATGAAGGTCCATGGTTTTTCTTGCTCATGGGTGCATCATTTCAAAGAGAAATGTGTGTATGATGCAGGTTTTCCTCGGTTCTTCACAGCTCAATGAAAATGGCTCAAATGGAATGGAAAAAAATATGTATATATGTAAACCGTCGATCAGCTTATCCAACATTCTTCATGGTCAACTGTGGATATTCCAATAGTCAGTCACACTGGATGGTCCTTTGTGTGGTCCATTTTTAAATCATCTGAGTGTCCCAAAACCAAAATCCAAATATTTTTGTAGCCTGGATATGTTGTTCAGTATTTTCATTCCAGTTTACTAATTCCTTGTCCGGCGTTAGAGGTGTACCTTGAAAATGATGCTCAACGAGCTTCCCTTGCACCACTAAAGCTATCTGACCCAATGATAAAAAAAATAATAATAATAAGTAGACTTACAGTATCATGACTGCATTATGCCTTTTAACTTAAATAATCAGTGAAACACTCTATTGAGGAAAAGGGGTTTCATTCATAACTTTCCCCCTCCCGACTCCCTGTAACTAAGGCAACAAAAGGACTGTTTCCTCCTGTTTTGTAGAAAAATACCCACACCTGTCTCCTTCTACGCCAATTCAGACCACAGGCCCCTCTTGTTGCCATGGCAAACTCGTCACCTTGGATATCTGTGAAGACCACACACTACTGATATGGAAAATACTTTGCTTGCCCTGGGTTAAGTGCCCAAAGGAAATTGTTAAATGAGGCAAAATTACTTAGGAAAACATTGGAGGAGTATGAGTGTTGTTTGGTGAAAATGAGTGAGAGTCTATCTAGTGTTCGCTTAACACTAACCTTCATAGACAATAGGATATTTTATATTGTAATATGGATTTACAGAGAAATGCTTGTTGCTGTTGGTGCAATACTATATCGGCCAAAGATAATAAAAACAAAAGATATGGAGTCTGATATTTAAAGTTGAATAGTGGGCCAAGCATGTGTAAGGATGCAAAGATAGCTCCTTTTATAGTCAAGAACAAAAGGATTCATAGTTCACTACAGAAACTTCTTATCAAATCAACTTTTAAAGATAATACAGACAGTAAAAGACAGAATCTCTCTCTTATACAAGGCCTGTACGCTGTGACAACTGGTCCTGCCCCATATTTGACCCTTTAGGCAAACATTACTAAGTTCTGTTGTGTAGCATTAATGTAAATGTACATTAATTTGGCATTAAAGGTACATAATTGGGCTTCAATCATCCCTAAAAGATTTAATCTAAACAGTAATTTATAATGACAGTGACTCTACTCTGACTGCATCGAATTATTATATTCGTGCCGTATGTTCCATAAACGTCTTGTGTATTTGTAAACTGCTCTTTTAATAAATATTCATCTTTTTAGTAATATTTTAAGGTGTGGTCATATTGGCAAAATTTTTGAAATTTCCCGGGCAAAAAAAAGGTTCGTTGTCAACAGTGTAGAAATGTTTTGCCCTTAAACCAAATTCATGTGGATTCTTATTGAAATGGCTGGATTTTGCCTGTGAAAATTTTGCTGAACAACAGTAAATGTTATCGCACACTAATTCCTAAATGCATGGATTCCTATTGAAATGACTGGATTTAGCTCACAAATATATATATATATACATATACCGATCAGACATTACATTATGACCACCTTCCTAATATTGTGTTGGTCCCCCTTTTGCTGCCAAAACAGCCCTGACCCGTCGAGGCATGGACTCCACTGGACCCCTGAAGGTGTGCTGTGGTATCTGGCACCAAGATGTTAGCAGCAGATCCTTTGAGACCTGTAAGTTGCGAGGTGGAGCCTCCATGGATCGGACTTGTTTGTTCAGCACATCCCACAGATGCTCCATTGGATTGAGATCAGGGGAATTTGGAGGCCAAGTCAACACCTCAAACTCGCTGTTGTGCTCCTCAAACCATTCCTGAACCATTTTTGCTTTGTGGCAGGGCGCATTATCCTGCTGAAAGAGGCCACAGCCACCAGGGAATACCGTTTCTGTGAAAGGGTGGACATGGTCTGCAACAATGCTTAGGTAGGTGATACGTGTCAAAGTAACATCCACATGGATGGCAGGACCCAAGGTTTCCCAGTAGAACATTGTCCAAAGCATCACACTGCCTATGCCAGCTTGCCTTCTTCCTATAGTGCATCCTGGTGCCATGTGTTCACCAGGTAAGCGTCGCACACACACCCGGCCATCCACGTGATGTAAAAGAAAACGTGATTCATCAGACCAGGCCACCTTCTTCCATTGCTCCGTGGTCCAGTTCTGATGCTCACGTGCCCACTGTTGGCACTTTCGGTGGTGGACGGGGGTCAGGATGGGCACCCTGACTGGTCTGCGGCTATGCAGCCCCATACGCAACAAACGGTGATGCACTGTGTATTCTGACACCTTTCTATCAGAACCAGTATTAACTTCTTGAGAAATCTGAGCTACAGTAGCTCGTCTATTGGATCGGACCACACGGGCCAGCCTTCGCTCAAGAGCTGCAGTTTTGGAGATGCTCTGACCCAGTCATCTAGCCATCACAATTTGGCCCTTGTCAAACTCGCTCAAATCCTTACGCTTGCCCATTTTTCCTGCTTCTAACACATCAACTTTGAGGACAAAATGTTCACTTGCTGCCTAATATGCCCATTCACTAACAGGTGCCGTGATGAAGAAATAATCAGTGTTATTCACTTCACCTGTCAGTGGTCAGAATGTTATGCCTGATCAGTGTATATTGTTAAATAGATTGACTTGTTTGACTGTTACATCTCATGTCTTTTGCAGCATCTTGTGCAAGACAACACAGTCAACATTTCGGGGCTCAATATGGGCTTAAGGTATTGACCCTACATGGGTTTCTCCATGGGTTCCATTGTGGCCCTGTCTGAATTAGCACATGGGCTATTGGAACCAAAAACACAGTTCTCGAGTTAAAAGAAGTTCATCTTTTAAAAACAAATCTCTATTTTTTTATTCCACTGCCATATGTCTGGTGTATTTTAAGGCAAAAACGTGTTCTGTATGAATGGACCCTAAGAAATCGATACAGTGCGCAAGTGAGCTGTCCCAATGATTCAGACTGAATTGTGAACCATTTTGCTAACCCATTTGACCCAAATCATAAAAAGAACCAACTCCATTTACTAGTCAGGCATCGCTAGCTCTAATTCTAACACGGGACTTAATAAAAGACAGTATAACAAAAATAGTACAGTTTTTAAAAATAACATTCACAGTGCTGTGTCAAATAATCTATAAAAAGTTTTCCTCACACACTATCCAATTCAACATTTCACAGTCACAGGGACTGCGTTTCCCAGAGCTTTGCTCAAGGACACTATGTTTGATATGAGACTTTTGTAGTTCTCCAGGTCATGGGCTGACCTAATTTGGTTTGAATATAACATTTGTGCTGCCACTCAGACTCACATACTACCACTGTCTCAGGCCCTTGATCCTTCCATTCACATTCACTCAGTTTCATTGCATCCATCTGTCCATCATTTTCATCCCTTAAAATCTCTCCCCTCCCCGTCCACACACTTTATCTCATTTTCCACCCTACTGGAATCCCGAGTACTTGTGCAGTTATCAGGCCTCCTGTATTTAGGAGGCTCTGGGTGTCCATTTAGGGGACTAACAGAAGCATTGCAGACCTTTATAGAGGGACGAGTGATAAGAGTCCTCATACATAAAGACTCCATGAACAACACCACTGACCCAGGAGCACATACACGGAGCAAAGCAGACAGTGAACATGGTGAGTGGAGACGGCTTCTTATTTATGGTTAAATTAAAATAGGAATGATTTATAGTGCATATAGAAGCACTATTGAACTAACTCTTCTTTTAATATTGCTAGTTAATCTGAGGAAACTTACCTAATAAAAGCGTAAACATTTTCTTAAACTTTTTTTTTTTTCTGTGACATTAGTCTCAAAAAAGCTATTTTAATTAGCCACAGTGTATATATTTATTGCTGTGGATTAAATGATATAGGCTGCCTACTGGGTGCTTCCAATTGTTATTTTTCTTATATTTTTCTGTCTTTCCTACTCACAGGCAAGTAAGAAAGCTGCGTCTAAGAGGGGTAAAACTGCTCAAAGGGGCTCTTCCAATGTCTTCTCCATGTTTGAGCAATCACAAATACAGGAGTTTAAAGAGGTCAGTCTTTATATTATATGAAAACCAAACTGAACAAAAAATTACAGGTTTCATAACGTCACCAGTTAGTATTTCCAATTTTACTAAAATTACGTAAAGCAATATGTGACCACAAGGGTCAATTTTTTTTGACATTAAGATTTATACATCATCTGAAAGCTGAATAAATAAGCTTTCCATTGATTTATGGTTAGGATAGGATAATATTTGACCAAGATACAATTGAAAATCTAGAATCTGAGGGTGTGAAAGATTCAAAATATTGAGAAAATTGCCTTTAAAGTTGTCCAAATGAAGTCCTTAGCAATGCATATCCACTCACAAAATAATTTTTTAAATATTTACAGTTGGAAATTTACAAAATATCTTCATGGAACATGATATTTACTTAATATCCTAATGATTTTTGGCATAAAAAAAAAATCGATAATTTTGACCCATACATATTGTTGGCTATTGCTACAAATATACCCGTGCGACTTATGACTGGTTTTGTGGTCCAGAGTCACATATATATCAAACCTCTGCTCTGTGATTGTTTATATCATTACAAAATATAAACTATACTTAAAGTATATACTTATACATCCAACTTATAAGCTGTGCATTAATAGTTAACATTTTGCAACAATAAATATTCATGTACTTAGTCATAAATTTACATGTATTCATGCAAAACTATATATTCTACAACAAATCTCAACTGCTTGATTGTTTATATCATTGCTAAATGTAATTATATTATTCCCAGCTCTAAGTGTAACTATAAGGCATGAAGGTATTAAGATATTATAAACATTAACATAATGATTTTTGTAAAGTTGCTTTAAGCAATGTGCTATATCTACTCAAAATTTTGGCAACAGATTACAAGCAATATTATTAATTAAATTCAACAAATAGAATTGAGTTAGAATTAATCAAATTTAATTCCAAATTCTAAAAATGTCAACTAATTAAAACAAGTAAAATTTAAAGTAAAATTTAAACAAAATCATCTGAATAACAGACGTCAAAGATGAATTAAGAACTCTTTATTTTTTATTGCCTACATTGAAGACCTGATGATAACAAGCAGAATCACCGAAGGAAAGAGAAACACAAGAATTAACAGAGGTTTAGATGTTGATGTTGATTTTATTAAAAATGTTTGGTCACCATTATGGTGGTCGGTGTTTCATTTAGTTGGGTGGTTTGACTCTGCTTTTTATGTCAGTTTGGGGTTTTTAAATGGTTGACTTTTAAGGAATTAATTTGATTAATTCTAACTCAAGTATTATGTGTTGCTTGTAATCTGTTGCCACAATTTTATTGAGTAGATAGAGCGTATTACTTTTTACAGTGTCTGTGAAAAAAACAAGATATGATAAATATGATAAAAAGCTACATAAGGCAAAAGCAGAAGCTGATATCAGGAGGATTGCTTCAATATAATAAATAAAATGTGACATACATCATGTGCTTCTTTTTAGGCATTTGGCTGCATAGATCAGAACCGGGATGGAGTTATAAACAAATCTGACCTGAAGGAAACTTATGCACAACTGGGTATAAAATGCATTTGCTGTAGAGTTTCAGAATAATTTCATTAAACATCTGATATACAAAACATCATATAAGTAAGCAGCTTTTTAGATAAACATTGAGTTCTGTGTTTGCGCAGGGAAGCTGAATGTGAGTGATGAAGAGCTGGAGTCTATGTTAGCAGAGGGAAAAGGGCCCATCAACTTCACTGTCTTTCTTACTCTCTTCGGAGAAAAGCTCAATGGTATGACAAACTTTCAAGATCTTTCAAGGCCTTGATGAATAACAAAATATAAGTTTTAAAGAATGGAGGATTTATTATAATTTTGTAATATTCTTATCTCCAAACAGGCACAGACCCAGAGGAAACCATCCTTGCTGCTTTTAAACTCTTCGACCCAAATGCTACAGGAGTTGTCAATAAGGATGAGTAAGTGTACAAATCAAAAACATTACTGTATTTTTTTTTTTTTAAAGAGCAGTTGATGTATTTGATGTCATTTTGTTTCAGGTTTAAGAGGCTGCTAATGAACCAAGCTGATAAATTCACAGCAGAAGAGGTTAATATTTGCATTTAAAAATACTAATGGCATCTAAAACAAATATTTAGTCACATAAAATGCATAAGAAGTTTCCCATATACTGCTATCACAAACAACAGGCTTTTAGCCTATATTATCAGATACTGTGATAAAAAGCATGTTCTTTTAAAATAATTTCTTCTACTTGATTCTGTTTCAGGTTGACCAGGCTTTTGCCGTCGCTCCAATAGATGTGGCTGGGAATATTGACTATAAATCACTTTGCTACATTATCACGCATGGTGATGAAAAAGAGGAGTCTTGAATAAAGATGAGGCTTCCATTTCATTCGAATGTTGTAATTTCAGTTCTGTCTGCTTTTGTGTTTGTGTCAACCCTCTGGTACATCAGCTTTCATTATTAAAACATTTGTTTTGCATTTTAAAACAAGATTTATAGTTCTGATAGTGCTAGATATAATTAAGGCAATGCGTACTTCAAATCTATTGCTTGTTTTCACTTGTAATGAGCCGTACACTGCAAGGTAACGGTAGGCTAATGGATTCATAACACAAAACAGCATCTTGTATGTATTTAACTAAAAATAGATAGCCTATGACATGAAAGCTAGCTCATTTATTTATATGTTTTATAAAATTACATACACTCAATATGCAGAAGATATATTATTATCATATATTATTGCTGAACAACTGAATATTAGAAAAGACCACAAGGGTAGAATATTTTCTCACTCGTAAATTCTGTCTGTAATTGCTGCCCCCCACAGACAGTTAGTCGAACTGCATTTAACTGGAACTTTTCTTGGACTAATGACGCATTTTCGTAAACCTCTAATAAACTTCTCAGTTGCTATGCTTGGTTTAATTCTTTTAGTTTCAGAATAATGCATTATGCGCTGTATAAACTATATTTAGGATAAAGAAATAGAGAATCCAACTTTTTCAGAAATCTTAAAGAAAATGAAAATTTTGTCATTTTTTCCCTCATACCTTTCTAAACCAGTATGACTTTTTTCAACAAAAGATACCTTGAAGAAATGTCTGTTTTAGTGGAGGTCAATGTTGATTGACCCGAATGTTCTTCAAAATATCCGCTTTTGTGTTCAGAAAGAAATGCACAAAGGCATGGAACGACATGAGTTAATAATGAATAATGCATACATACTAAAATTAATTGTTTAAAAGACTGACAATTTGTAAAAACAGCCTGGTAGATTGTGTATAACTACCAATATAATATATGTCATATAATAGAATAAATATATATTTATATTGTTATTATTATAAACGTCTTATAGCCTACTCCCATTGATTTTCCCGCGTTTGTCACATAAACTTACATTGATTACATCAAATTAAACCTCGAGAAAGGTTTTTTTTCAATTCCTTTGGCTATGCGCATCTTGGAAACGAACATATTCTAAAATATTAAAATAAATAAAGGTTTTAATATAAACAATTAATTTATTATTATTAGTGCCTATTATTATTAACTACTATGAAACATTAAACAGAATCCTATTCATTTTCCCTCGTCTCTCAAATAAAGATAACAATAATTCAAATTAAACCTCGACAAACTTTTTCATATCCATTCTATTGAAATACAACATGCAAATAACCTGTGGATTCCGGAAGTGACACAGACGCGCATGTGCAGAACTGTCAAACGCAACGAAAGAATGGAAACTCAGCGCTAATGTCATCATCGCCACCCTAACACTAAAAATACGGGTTGACTGATGTGACATTTACTTTATTATTTACCTCTTAACCATGGGACCTCGACTTAAACTAAGAAAACAACTCTGTTGGAGCATGTTGACTGGGAATCTGCTCTCTTTTCACCCTCAAACATCGGCGTGCTGAATGAAAACAGTCCGCTGGACTCTTTGAGCGCGAGACCTGACAATCCGTGGACTGGAAAAATGTGATTCAGGAAATTCATGCGTAGTTTCGTTCGTCCGGTTGTTTACACGTTTTTCGGGCGGTTTTTCTGCATATGTAAAGTACATTTTCAATCGTCCTTGTTTTGGGATCAAACTAACTGTGGGTTAGATAGTGACACGTCGCGCGCTAAGCTAATTTAGCATTTAACTCGGGTGATTTAAACGCACAGTAATCCGTTTAGAAGGCGTTGTAGCTTTAATAGACGCACAAAATCTACAAACAACGTGGGAAATAAAGTTAATGTTAAGTTGAGTGAGTAGTGTTTTTTGTGTAGTTTTTATTGGCCTGATTTAGAAACAATTTAAGGTGAAGCATCACATTAATTGGACTTTTTCTCGTGGGATGCCTACAGATGGGTGCAGGTGATGCCCTGTAAGTGAACTTCTCAGCAGGGTGTGTTTGTAGAGGATCATGATGGCTCAGCTGGAGAATGGACGTCTGTCGTCTGATGACACTATGAGTGTGAGGACTCTGGGCAGTCAGTTTGACGAGGAGAGCTCATTCGGATCGGACTCTGAAATCAACGGATTCACCAGCTCGAGAAAAATTGACAAGTATGGATTCATCGGAGGAGCCCAGAAGTATTCAGAGGAATCGTAAGTACACTGCTTTACAAGGCGGTTTAGTTGATCCCATCAAATCCTGTTTGTGTTGGTTGAGCTGGGCAAGGCAAGGTCACGTGGTTAAGCATGAAACAGAAAATATCGCATGCTTGGACTTTAATGGGTGTGTGAGTAGTAGGAAAGCGTTTGAAAGTAACAGTTTGCATTCTTGACACAGTTAAACAGAAGGATTCAAAACAAAGCAATCTGTGTGAATTACTGTAGCTTAACTTAATTGCCATTTGTGTGTGTGTGTGTGTGTCTGTATGTATATTAATAACTGTGTAGCCCAATGAGGGGGAAAATAAACGCATGCCTTTTCTAAAAATTTAGAATTTTATTTCGTGTAACTAGCCTGTCAGTTAAACCATTTGAAGTTATAATACTAATATATATATATATATATATATATATATATATACACGAGCCATCATGATATACACACACGTATGTATGAACATGAATTTAAAAAAAAAAAGAAAAAGAAAAAATGTTTTTAAAAAGAAGCCAGTTACGCTCCTTAAGGCAATACAATTATAACAATTATATTTGTGTGTGTACTGTGTGTATGTATGTATATACAGTCAAACCAAAAGTTTTTCAGACATTTTTGATATATTTTTACTAGTGGGTGCAGGACAATATAGTTCATTTATGAAAGTGAGGATAGAAAAATAAAGTAAACTGTGACATATTATACCCAAAATTCTTCATACAGTGGACTACCAGTAAAATGTATAAAAATTTGGAACCAAAAATTATTCAGACACTTTGACCTGACCATGTTTTGCTTAAGTGTTATCTGACATAATTAAGATTATTTTTTTCTGACACTGAGATCTTGTCATATTTTATTACCATTTTTTTTTTTTAAACTATAGTGAATAAACTGTTGTAATGAATGAAATGTTCAAGGTGTCTGAATAAATTTTGGTTTGGCTGTATATCATGTATCTTGAACTCATCACGATTAACCAATCTTTTTGTAGGTTTTGTGTAACTTGTTGAACCAGTTTTGATGGATGTATGAAACAAACGTTCTTTTCATTGGAAGTAGGCAAAAAAAAGTTTCTCGTTAGTTTTTATTGATGTGGTTTGAATGGAGTCTCAGGGTGTTTCATCCTCACTTGCTTTGCAGCCAGTTGCAGATTTGTTAAAGCTTCCTGTCTTTTATCAGCAAGACATCTGCCCCAGGTTGGTGTCTTTATTAAAGACTCTGCAGTCAACAGAGGACAACACATTCATGTCATTTAGAGAGCCGCCTGGATTTGGGATCGTCACCACTTCTTTATTAAGAATTAACGGTTTTAAACAGTAGCCTGAGACAGTGGCAGGCTGCTGTATTCATTGTGGATTGTTAAAGAGAATGGAATAGATGAGTAAGTGATAGTTGTCCCTCTGTACTGAGTGTGCAGCCGCTTTCCGTTTCCTGTGGTTTATGGGAGTGCTGGTGCTCTGAGGCCCGTGCCAGCTACTGGAGAGAGACCGGCCCTAAACCTAACTCTCATGAAATCTATTCTAGGTTCCTCCATTTTTTTTTGTTTTTTTTTGTTTTTACAATTACTCTGAAAAATGAAAAGGAAGTAAAGCTTAAGTTGTAGCTTAATAGGAAAAATATTGATAGAAACATTGCTTTCAGATCAAATTTCTAGTGGTTAAGATGGGTGTCTAAGAGGAAGCTAGCTGGTGGTTGGTGTGCTGCCAAACTGATATTTAAAAGTCTAGGCCACAAGCTAAATGGTTTAAATTTGACTAGGGGAAACATAGGAGCAAATATAACAGGCCTGTTCCATCACCAGTGTGGCCTTAGGCAAAGTAGTTAACCACAGGTTGATCCCAGGAAGATTCTCCCTGAAAATAGTCTGGATGAAGTGTCTAGTCATCTACTGAATGGCTATTTTTAGTGCTTACGTTAGTATTGAAATTGTTTCAGCTTAATTCTGTCCTAAATTAAAGGGTTAGTTCACCCAAAAATGAAAATAATGTAATTTATTACTTTTAATTAATTACATTTATTACCCTCATGTCGTTCTACACCCGTAAGACCTTCGTTCATCTTCAGAAAACAAATTAAGATATTTTTGATGAAATCTGATGGCTCAGTGAGGCCTCTATAGCCATCAAGTTAATTTAAACTTTCAGTGCCCAGAAAGCCACTAAAGACGTATTTAAAACGGTTCATGTGAGTACAGTGGATCTACCTTAATATTATAAAGTGACGAGAATAGTTTTTGTGCGCCAAAAAAACAAAATAACGACTTTTCAACAATATCTAGTGATGGCTGATTTCAAAACACTGCTTCGAATCTTTTGTTTCGTATCAGCGATTCGGATCGAGTGTCAAACTGCCACTGATTGAAACAAAAGATGGGTGTAGAACGACATGAGGGTGAGTAATAAATGACATAATTTTCATTTTTGGGTGAACTAACCCTTTAAATTTCTGATAATTAAGCTTGTTTGCACTTGTTTTTCTCGTTCATAAATTTGTGGTCTGTAAGATTTTTTTAATGATTTTGAAAGTCTCTTATGCTCACCATTGATCAAAATACAGTAAAAACATCAATATTATGAAAAATTATTAACATTTAAAATAACTGTTTGCTATTTGAATCTATTTTAAAATGTAATTTATTCCTGTGATGGTAAAGCTGAATTTTCAGCATCATTACTACAGTCTTCAGTGTCACATGATCCTTCAGAAATCATTCTAATATGATGATTTGGTGCTGAAGAAACATTTCTTATTATTACTAATGTTGAAAACCGATGTGCTGCTTAATACTTTTGTGGAAACCTTGGTAAAAAAAAAAAATTACAAATAGAAAGTTTAAAAGAACTGAAACGGAAATCTTTTGTAACATTATAAATGTCTTTTCTGTCACTTTTGATCAATTTAATGCAACTTTGCTGAACAATAGTTTTAATTTTATCCAAACAATAAATAAATAAATAAATAAATCTTACTGACCCCAAACATTTGAATGGTAGTGGATAAAAACAGCTCACAATTTGTTATGCCTCACTTATTATGACTCATAAAATTCAGGTGTAAATGGGGAACTCATATTGAAGCTTATATTAGATAACATGATATAAACTTCCTTACATTGTTTATGTTTTGCATACATTTTTATCAGCCACTGTAAAGTATACCATATAAAGTATGTGGTAAGCTAGAAAAACGTAGCAGCTGTCCTGTCCATATAGGCTACCATGTTTGTAAGAATCTTATTTTAGTAAGACATCTTAACTAATGTTGTCTGAATAATGTTGTTTTTAATGATATACTATTATATGAAGGAATTAAATGTGACAAGTGACATATGTTTGAGGTTTGTTTTGTTGAAGTTGAAGAAACTATTTTAGTCATTGGTTTAGTGGTTGCACAGTTTTTCCTGCGAATAGTTCACTCTTTCTGTTGTACCCTAGTACGTTTTTAGAGATTAAATGAATAGTTTAGCAAAAAATACAAATTCTGTCATTATTTACTTCCCCTCATCTCATTCCAAACCCTATCCCCTGGTTTCACAGACAAGGCTTAAGCTAGTCCTAGACTAAAATAATTTTTTTTAACTGAAAGCAACTTGCACTGACATATCTTAAAATACACTACCAGTCAAAAGTTTGAAATCGGTAAGATTTTTAATGTTTTTAAAAGAAGTTTCGTCTGCTCACCAAGGCTGCATTTATTTAATTAAAAATACAGTAAAAACAGTAATATTGTGAAATATTATTACAATTCAAAATAACTGTTTTCTGTTTGAATGTTTTATAAAGTAATTTATTCCTGTGATCAAAGCTGAATTTTCAGCATCATTACTCCAGTCTTCAGTGTCACATGATCCTTCAGAAATCATTCTAATATGCTGATCTGCTGCTCAAGAAACATTTATGATTATTATCAATGTTGAAAACAGTTGTGTACTTTTTTTTCAGGATTCCTTGATGAATAGAAAGTTCAAAAGAACAGCATTTATCTGAAATGCAAAGCTTTTGTAACATTATACACTACCGTTCAAAAGTTTGGGGTCAGTAAGAATTTTTATTTTTATTTTTTTGAAAAGAAATGAAAGAAATTAATACTTTTATTCAGCAAGGATGCATTAAATCGATCAAAAGTGACAGTAAAGACATTTATAATGTTACAAAAGATTATATTTCAAATAAATGCTGTTCTTTTGAACTTTATATTCATCAAAGAATCCTGAAAAAATATATATATTGTACACAAATATTTTGTACAATTGTACACAATAAATGTTTCTTGAGCAGCAGATCAGCACATTAGAATGATTTCTGAAGGATCATGTGACACTGAAGACTGGAGTAATGATACTGAAAATTCAGCTTTGATCACAGGAATAAACTACTTTATAAAACATATTCAAACAGAAAACAGTTAATTTAAATTGTAATAATATTTCACAATATTACTGTTTTTACTGTATTTTCAATTAAATAAATGCAGCCTTGGTGAGCAGACGAAACTTCTTTTAAAAACATTAAAAATCTTACCGATTCCAAACTTTTGACTGGTAGTGTATGTCAGTGCCAGTGTTTTGTCTCAAGATGAACACCAGTAATGTTTTTTTTTTTTTTTCTAGTGTACATTTATAAAAGTTACTTAAATATCCTAATTGAACTAAGGTCTAATCCTGGCGTAGGCTAAGCCCTGTCTGTGAAACCGGGCCTTTATGACTTAATTTCTTTCTTTCATGGAAAACTAAAAGAGAAGTTAAGCAGTCTGTTTAGGCATATACAGTCATCATACCCTGAAATAGGACAAAAGTATTATAAACGTAGCAGTAATTTGTATTTATTCACATCTCATTTGCACTTCTGCATATTTAAACTTGAGGTGGTGTGATCGTTTCTGAGAACTGTGAAAACCAATGTAGCATTTGGCATTTCCTTTGATAAGCAAATTTGGGGTTCTTATTCGTCCTTTCTCTCTCTCTCTCAAACTAATCACACAGGGCTCAAGACGTGCCTCTGGAAGTGTTAAGGCACAGGGAAGTCAAATGGTTGGATATGCTGAACCACTGGGACAGATGGGTCAGTAAAAGGTTCAAGAAGGTAGGAGCTGCCATCGACATTCATTATATTCTTCAGTCAGTTGTGTTCATTTTCACTGCATGTTCCCAGGAACAATTCAATAATGTCAGATGTTTGCCAGTGCCTTACATGTACACACTAAAAATAAAGAGAGAAGTTACACCAAACTGTGAAAATATGAGGAAATCATCTCTGTATGAGGGCTTGGGGCTTTAAATGATCACTGTTATCTTCTCTTCCATTTCCCTTCTTCTCGTGTTTCCCCATATTGACTTGCTCAGACAGTCCCACTGCTGCTTGAATTAATTAAAAACCTCAGCAGAATGTCACCATGACACAATCGTTTCAACAAGGCCCTGTCTGGACAAGCCTTATATCGCATCAGCTCTCCTTATATGGTCTTCAGTGATGTGTTTATCTATTAGTCTAAGTGTTCACCTCTGTTTTTCTCTCAAGCTTTATAAAGCTTTCACTGGGAGTGAGGCGTCTTCAGGTAAAGACGAAGGAAGAGTTTTGCCAGAGGCCGTCCTAACAGTCTTTGTTGGCCTTTTATGTTTGCATGCCTGTTTTACTGTGTGTGCTCGTCTTTGTGTCACACAGAGATTGAAAGCAAAAAGACACAATTTAGGGTTGGGAATTGAGAACTGGTTCTACTGAAACCAGATGAATTTCATGACATTTTCATGGCGAATCAAGAATAACATTACCTGTTGCGTTTTGTCCATCACGTTCCAGATTAAAGTAATTAAATTTGATATACTCTCTTACTGTAGTTTTTCATTTCAAAGCATTTAAAATGATTTAAATTCACTAGATTATGGAAAAATAGACATTACTATATTATTGAATTTTATATCCTGTTACCATGAAATAAAATTCTTATTGTGAATCAT
The DNA here is from genome assembly GCA_037950665.1 of Hypophthalmichthys nobilis. NCBI lineage: Eukaryota > Metazoa > Chordata > Actinopteri > Cypriniformes > Xenocyprididae > Hypophthalmichthys > Hypophthalmichthys nobilis. The sequence goes on along the minus strand of CM075473.1, from coordinate 21,226,202 downwards.
AAGGTCATCATAAGCTCACACTATTATATAAAAAAAAAAAACCATTCTTTTTAAAATCTAAAAAGGGATGCAAGATATATCTGTATTACTTCGGTTACTGTATTTTTCTTCTTATTATTTTTTTTTCTATTATTATTAGTATCTTTTCCTATTTTTCCATTAACATTACCTTTGCTGCTATCTAACGCTTACTTAAAGTTATTCTAGAATACGCTAGTAATTAAACAACACTATTAAATGCAATCTTTAGAAAATCTTATGTTATGTTGCTTAAAGTGCCCGATTATGCCTTTTCGCATTTTACCATTCATGCAGTATATCTGTCTGTGAATGTTAAAGGTCTGCCAAGTTTTAAAGATCAAAGTGCATGACAAATAAAGTTGTGTCCTAAAAGAAAGTCGTCAGCGATTCCAGTCACTTCCTGTTACAAACAATGTAACAAATTTTCATAATGCCAGCCTATAGTTTTCAGTTGCCCATGTATGCCCATGTTTCAGTATAGTTTTGGTTGCCCATGAAACACATCTACGTTGACCCACGCTTAAGCACTGCAGTCAAAGCTGAGGCATGGAAGAGGTTTGGTTGGTGTTGTCGACAGAAGATGCTGTTTTCTGTGCTTCGAAACTACTTTGCATTCAAAAGGATGAGGATTTGCGCTGGAATTGATATGTTAAAACTGATATGGCCATCGTTACGATTCGTATCACTGTGTGTACAAGTGCTGAGGAAGCTTCCGGAGCTGAAATTCAGATATGGCGCTTTGTTTCCGACAGACTTGTATTGCACAACAGGCTGGGCCATCTGATTAATCGGAGCAGAGTAGCTCCCAGAAAGTGTTTTTTTTTTTTTACCTTTGATACATATAAATCTACTGTAGGAGACCTCCAAAACAAAATTAGGAACATTTAAAGGGGTCATATAAAGCCACTTTTACAAGATGTAAAATAAGTCTCTGATGTCCCCAGAGTGTGTATGTAAAGTTTTAGCTCGTTGTAGTCCCTACCAGCTGTTTGTTGTAGTCCTTAAACAGAGAATTCTTTAAAAGAAAATATCTCCCTTTGCTTTAAACTTTGAGCATCCTAACTTTGCAGATGTTGTTTATGCTCTAACAGCAACATTACACACTAATTAAAGTTAAAAAAAAAAGTGGAATCATAATCAACCACACCTTTAAATAGCATAATATGGGCACTTTAAATTCACTTGTAGCATTTAAAACAGTTGATTTTATTTTTTAGTGTTTTATTTCTAATTAATTTAGACAAAATATTATACAATTTTATGATTTTTTTATGATTTTATACGATTAATGACTAGAATTTAAATACCAGTGCATCCTCAGAAATAATACAAAAATATTAAACAGACAGTAAATTGTTTTGTTGGATTGACCTCTAATTGTATGTAACTATAAAACTTATAGTGCAGCTACTGTTGTTCGACAAGAACCTTTAGGGAAACTGAATAATCAAGTATAATCAGTGCCAACATGGGTAAATTCTATGATTCCCATCCCTACTAAATACATGTTTTTTCATTGCTGTTTGCTGATGCCAGCAGAGATTGGGCCGTTTTATAATCATAAAGATTTGTCCAGTGGCTTCTGTGTTGAAGGGAGACTGACATATTTGTGTCAAATAACCTTTTAAAATGACATCTGATTGCAGTGTGTAATCACTGTGGATGCATGCTGGTCCCTGCTTATCTGAATATTACTGCGTCAGTGTGTGACATTCAGACGTTTGTAACCCGCAGGTGCGACTGCGATGTCAGAAAGGAATCCCGCCGTCATTGCGAGGCAGGGCCTGGCTGTACCTGTCGGGTGGAAAAGTGAAAAGAGAGCAAAACAGCGGGAAGTTCAAGGTGAGTCAGTGAGGTCTACACATACTTGATTACAGTTGATTTGTAGTGGTCACACTAGATGTGTCATTTTGCATTTCTTACTGTAGAGCTTCTCAACCTTGGTGTTGCAACCCCATGTATTAAACATATGCAGCTTTTCTTGTCCTTAAACTGTTGTATGACATTAGGCTTCATAATCACAAGATTATAGGTTGCAGGCCAAGAAATATTGAGCTCTGTATTACTGTTTATGACTGTGATTTGGTTTGTGTCGTTGGCGAGTAGGAGTTGGATAGCATGGAGGGAGACGCTAAGTGGATTGATGTGATAGAGAGAGATCTACACAGACAGTTCCCCTTCCATGAGATGTTTGTGTCCCGAGGAGGTCATGGGTTAGTCTGTATATATATATATATATTATATTTACACACATACAGTTGCAAGAAAAAGTAAGTGAACCACTTGCAGAATCTGTGAAAATGTGAATAATTTTAATAAAATAAGAGGGATCATACAAAATGCATGTTATTTTTTATTTAGTACTGTCCTGAGTAAGATATTTTACATAGAAGATGTTTACATTTAGTCCACAAGACAAAAATATAGCTGAATTTATTAAAATAACCCCATTCATAAGTATGTGAACCATTGGTTCTTAATACTGTGTGTGGTTACCTGGATGATCTACGACTGTTTTTTTTTGTTTTGTTTTGTGATGGTTGTTCATGAGTCCCTTGTTTGTGCTGAGCAGTTAAACTGAGCTCTGTTCTTCAGAAAAATCCTCCAGATCCTGCAGATTCTTCAGTTTTCAAGCATTTGTTGCATATTTGAACCATTTTCAGCAGTGACTGTATGATTTTGAGATCCGTCTTTTTACACTGAGGACAATTGAGGGACTCAAACACAACTATTAACCCTTTCAAGCGTGAGTTTAAAATATTCTAACTGACCCCCCAGAGTGAGTTTTTTTAAGGCGACCGTTATTTTAAAACGTTTGCCCTTATTGTTTCCATGGCGACGCGTCTTGCGTGTCACGAGCGCTGAACGCAGCCACAATAACACTGTATGACAGATGGATCGCTATTATTTTGTTTTTCCTTTTTTATTTAAAATATTCGCAAACTTGCTTACCATGTCATCAACCATATGATATTCCGATTCTCAAATATGTGTAAGTGAGTGTGTTCTGTCGTTTAAAAACCTTTATAAACGATCTTTATCTTGATCTATAATGCGAGATGGGCGCCGCCATCTTAGTTTGCGCTGCAGTTCACAGTCGGATTTACAGCATGTGAATTCATCAGTTTCTCCCGAAATATATGCAAGTAAGTGGCTGGTGAACTGGAAGAATAATAGAGTAAACTTTATAGTTACTTAGGCCCATTATGTGTGTCTGATATGAATAAATGTCGGCAAATTATATTTGAATGGATTGTTATTACTGCTTTCACTGATGTCTGACATCAGTGTGTATTTTATAAACTCTAAATGTATTGTTTTAATGGTGCTTATGCGTATTTAAATGTCTGAAACCTTAAAAGAAGCATTATGTGGCTGAAAACACTGCATAGCTTTGGTATATGACAAGAGCTGAGCGCGTCCGTCTCACAGACAAAGCGCGAAAGCACAGTTTGAATCTGGCAGTTATGTGACATCGCTGAACGTTCGAAAGGTTCAAACATTCACTGATGCTCCAGAAGGAAACACGATGCATTAAGAGCCGGGGGGTGTAAACTTTTGAACAGGATGATGATGTCCAAATTTTTCTTATTTTGTTTAAATATCATTGTTTTTCATTTAGTACTGCCCTTCGGAAGTCACAGAAGATACTTGCATGTTTCCCGGAAGAACAATTAAGAACAATTTACCTTGATATTCGAATTCAAAAGTTTTCACCCCCCGGCTCTTAATGCATTGTGTTTCCTTCTGGAGCATCAATGAATGTTTGAACCTTTTTTAATAGTTGTGTTTGAGTCCCTCAATTGTCCTCAGTGTGAAAAGATGGATCTCAAAATCATTCAGTCACTGCTGGAAAGGGTTCAAATATGCAAAAAAATGCTTGAAAGCTGAAGAATCTGCAGGACCTGGAGGATTTTTCTGAAGAACAGAGCTCAGTTTAACTGCTCAGAACAAACAAGGAACTCATGAACAATCATCACAAAACAAAAAAACAATCATAGATCATCCAGGTAACCACACACAGTATTAAGAATCAGTGGTTCACATACTTTTGAATGGGGCCATTTTAATAAATTCAGCCATTTTTTTTGTCTTGTGGACTAAATGTAAACATCTTTTATGCAAAATATCTTACTCAGGACAGTACTAAATAAAAAATGCATTTTGTATGATCTCTTATCATACTCTTATTTTATTAAAATTATTCACATTTTCATAGATTCTGCAAGTGGTTCACATACTTTTTCCTGCAACTGTACATAAACAAACGAACAAACAACAAATAAATAAATATTTATTATGTGCATATTTTTATTATATTATATTTATGTATTTTTGTTTTATATATTTTAAAGAAATTAATATTTCTATTCAGCAAGTTAATGTGTTTGATGAAAAATTACAGTGAAGGCATTTATAATGCAAATAAAATAACATTTTGAATAAATACTGTTCTTTTGAAATTTCGATTACTACAATCAAAATTCCAATGTGCTTCTGTATGTTTTTGAGCAGACAGCAGGACCTGTTCCGGGTGTTGAAGGCTTACACCCTGTACAGACCAGATGAGGGTTACTGCCAGGCTCAGGCTCCTATAGCAGCGGTGCTTCTGATGCACATGCCTGCTGAGGTAAAAATGTATAACAATGTTTTTGCAGCGCATATTCAAGTGCACATTTTTATTAGAATCAGTTGTAATACTTAAGTAATGATTGAAATGATAAATCATGTTTGTTTAATTTGTGTATTCAGGATGCATTTTGGGGTCTAGTTCAGATTTGTGAGAAGTACCTCCCTGGATACTACAGCGCAGGCCTGGTAAGACCTGTTTCTTGATATATTAGAAATAAATATTACTAATGAAATCTAATCCATAAAGGGGATACAAATAGTGCTTATTGGATGAGAACAAAATTTAAACTTGATAATGAGACTAATTTTGCAACTTCAACACTAGTTATTGAACTGAATTGAATCAACATTGAACTGATTTGAGCTGAATAATTACACCTTTCAGGGTTTTTTTTTTTTTCTGGGTCAAAAATGGCCTTCAGTGGTGGCGGATGAACACGGTCGTCTACACACACAGTACAAAGTACCCTACCCATGTGAATTGAGATCCCAGTACTGACAATAAATCCAAAATAAATGCAAAGAAACAGGTTGTAATATTTACTTATTTTATTTATTCATGAAATAAAAAATAATCACTGTCAGGTCCAGTGTTGGGGGTAACACATTACAAGTAACGTGAGTTACGTAATCAGATTACTTTTCCAAGTAACCATTAAAGTAATGCATTTTAATTGTGGTTATAAGTTGTTATACCACATCTACATAATATTTTTATACATTTAAAAAAAATATTCTTAATATTTTTGTTTTTATGTTTGATCTTACAGTGCCCTCCACAATTATTGGCACCCTTGGTAAATATGAGCAAAGGCGGCTGTGAAAATAAATCTGCATTGTTTATCCTTTTGATCTTTCATTCAAAAAATTCTCAAAATGTTAACCTTTCATCAAACTAAAACAATTGAAAATGGGGGGAAACTCACATTATGAAATAAATGTTTTTCTCCAATACATGTTGGCCACAATTATTGGCACCCCTAGAAATTCTTATGAGTAAAATATCTCTGAAGTATATTCCCATTCATATTTACATTTTTTAGCACACCAGGGTGACTAGGAGCATGAAATTGACTTCCTGTTCCACAGGAGTATAAACATGAGGAAACACAAAGGCCAAATTCCCGTAATCATTTATCACAATGAGTAAAACCAAAGAATATAGTTCTGATGTGCAGCAAAAGATTGTTGAGCTTCACAAAATAGAAAGTGGCTGTAAGAAAATAGCTAAAGCATTGAAAATCCCCGTTTCCACCATTAGGGCAATAATTAAGAAGTTCCAATCAACTAAAGATGTTACAAATCTGCCTGAATCTCCAGCATATTCAGTTGTCAGACAAGACTGGAACTTCAAACGGGACCAGCTTCTATGGTCAGTTGAAACTAAAAAAAGAGCTTTTTGGCAGCAAACCCACCAGATGGGTTTGGTGCACACATGGATAAAAAGTACCCCATGCCCACGGTTAAACATACTGCTGGATCTTTAATGCTGTGGGCCTATTTTTCTGCTGGAGGTCCTGGACATCTTGTTCAGATACATGGTATCATGGATTCTATCAAATACCAACAGATTAAAAAATCAAAACCTGACCGCTTCTGCTAGAAATCCAATAATGGGCCATGGTTGGATCTTCCATCAGGACAATGATCCAAAACAAACATCAAAACCAACACAAAAATGTGTCACTGAGCACAAAATGAAGCTTCTGCCATCCCAGTCCCCTGACCTGAACCCTGAAGAAAATGAGAGTGAAGAGAAGCAGCACCAACATGGAGCTGGGAATCTGAAGGATCTGGAGAGATTCTGTATGAAGGAATGGTCTCTGATCTCTTGTCAGGTGTTCTCCAAACTCATCAGGCATTATAGAAGACAACTCAGAGCTGTTATCTTGGCAAAAGGAGGCTGCAAAAAGTTTTGAATAAAAGGGTGCCAATAATTGTGGCCAATGTGTTTTGGAGAAGAACATTTATTTCATAATGTGATTTTCGCCCCCACTTTCAATCCTTTTCCTTCAATGAAAGGTTATAATTTTGTGAATTTTTTTGAATGAAAGATCAAAAGGATAAACAATGCAGATTTATTTTCACAGCCGCCTTTGCTCATAATTACTAAGGGTGCCAATAATTGTGGAGGGCACTGTATATATCTCCATATTAATAAATGTCTGACTAATTCTGAGTCTTGAACTGTAAACTCTCAAGTGTTGCTTTCTAAATATATGTTGGTTATGTGTCTATTCAGAATGTCTTATGAGCAGCAACCTTTTTATTTTGGGTATGTCATTTATGCCCCACTTGCCAAAATGTGGGGTGTGCAGTGGGGGTGTAACGGAATGCGTATTCTTACCGAACGGTTCACGGGGCAAGTTCCAAATGGAAGTGATCATCCCTATGTGAGCAGGGCATGCGCGTGCCATATGTAGCTGTTTGAAATGCACTTGGCAAAGGGAGCGGCATTTCCTCATCATCTTTAGCTGGGATGTTCCTGTGACAACGCAGCACCAGCATAAATAATATACAATTTATATTTTTAAAAGTTTTATATGTGTGTATATATATATATATATATATATATATATATATATGTGTATGTGTGTGTGTGTGTGTGTGTGTGTATATATATATATATATATATATATATATATATATATATATATATATATAATATATATAATTACTTTTTATATACAGTATTATATAGCATATTTTAAAAACTTTTTAAATATAAAATGTATGTTTTTATTTGCAACAGTTAGGCTAAAAAGAATTATGCCGTTAAAACAGCGACATCTGCTGACGGACACTGTGCTGCGTTGTCATGGGAACATCCCAGCTGAAGATAATGAGGAAATTATGCCGCTCCCTTTGCCAAGTGCATTCCAAACGCTACATACGGCATGCTTGTGCCCTGCTTGCATAGGGATGATCACATAGGGCATAGGGATGATCACTTCCATTTGGAATTTGCCTTGTGAACCGTTCGGTACGAATAGGCGTACCGTTACACCCATAGTGTGCAGTAAGGGGTTATTAAAAACAAGCAAACCACAGCCAGATTAGAAAAAATAATGCAAAAGTAACATAACACATTACTATCCATAAAAAGTAACATTATATTGTAATGCATTACTTTTAAAAGCAACTTTCCCCAACACTGCTTAGAACTATTTTATATTTAAAAAGCTGTAAATTTATATGTAAAAAAAGTGACTGATTTAAAAAAAAAAAACAAAGCATCACATTACGTAGAAAAAGTGGCAGGTCTATTATTTTGCATTTACACTCCAAGACTTAATGCACAGATTATTTGCCATACAGTATCAGATTGTTTTTTTTCTGTTCATTGCTGTGGTTATCAGTGTCAAACAGACTCATTTGCGCATTTAAATGCAGTTGTCAAACCAGAAACTTTGCTATGTGTAGTTAGCAGCATGAAAAATATATATTATACAGAAAGCAAGCAAAGATTGCTGCCATTATAATCACTGAAGCTGTCAATCACAACATGAGGTACACAACGCTGCGCTTTTTAGAAAACTTCCGTTATAATCAATGAAGCTGTCTGCGCTGTGCAGTGAATCGTGTGCATGCTTTGTTGGTTATAATGAAAGGATTCGGGAGCGTGCAGAACTTGTGCAGAACCTGTTTTGAGTGGTGTCAGATTCTGACTTAAACAAATCTGATTGGCCATTGCATTCACACACTCAACAGATATGTCTGTGATTGGCTACATTGCTCAACGCTGCAAAAACACATTGTAAATAGAAAACTTTGATGCACTTCACAGGAGTGTTTTTAAAGCAGTCGGCTATCAGCGGGTACCGGTACTGTAGAACGGCAGGTATTTTCACATTAAATGATCAAATAAATCTTCCGTTTACCATATCTGATGTGTGTGTTGATGGACGTTTATATGTGAATAAAAGCCTAAATTCAGTCTGTTCATCATGCGATCGAGTCTCTTCAGAAAATTTGCACAAAACCGCTCAATTCATATGGATTAGCTTTATGAACTTTATGAAGAGTCAAAATGGTAGTTGCGTAGCTGTCTATGGAGGGACAGAAATGTCTGATTTCATTAAAGATCTTCATTTGAATATCAAAGATGAACGAAAGTCTTACAGGTTTGGAACGGTATGAGGGTGGGTAATTAATGACATGATAAGTTTTCGGTGAATTAACACTTTCACAGTTATTGTCCTGTTTATTAGCTGCTTTGAAACAATCTGTATTATTATATAAAGCACTATATAATGGGGTGTAACAATACATCGATATAGATCGATACATCGATCTAATGTCTAACGATACGATACATCGATGCAACGCGTAAAAAATCGATACCTGTGGGCTTATTATAGAGGCACCTTTGTTTTAACACTCTCCACATTTTCACACAATGACAGTCTATGCATTATCGCCAACGCATGCATTCTCGTTTAAACTGTCTTTCAGAACTTGTGAAAGACGCTCAGGGCAGTAGATGGAGCTGTCACTGTCCCGATCGAACCAGTGCTGAATCTTCATGAAAGTTTATAATTTACTTGTGTTTAAAGCCTTGCAAAAAGCAGTGCGCGCACATCTCAAACAGTGTCTGTTAGTTCGATCACAACACTGGAGAATAGAGCGCTTGAATCGTTCTTCACACACACAGTAACTGAAATTTAAAACTGTTAAAAGAAAATGCTCAATAAACTGCTGCATAGGAGCGTTGTGCTATGACTCTGTGTTGCTTCAAGCACATCACTCTGCACACGGGATGCGCATAAGTGCTTTGTGCCGCTGTGTATTGGAGCCTTTATAATACTTTTGCACAATGAAAGAATATTAATAGTCTGTCTTGTTCTGTCCTACCTATAATATGTTGCTGCTTCATTAAAAAGCTGCGCTACACATTTAAAAGAAATGTCTTTTAATTTTATTGAATATTGGCCTATATACAATATATACATGATATATACAACATTTCCTTGTTTGTCAGTTTTTTGACATTACACGTTTTAGCACAGATGCCTAAAATACTTGACTGTTGTCATGTCATAAGCTGTCATTAGATTACTGTGTGAGTTTTTTATTTACAATCAGGGTGCAGGATGTGAAATTTGGAAATAATTGTTTGTTATATAATTTGGTTGCAGTTATGAGTTTTAAAAAAATGTAACTGGTAGTGTAAAATAGGCACATAATATCATAATATCGAAATATTAATCGATATACCCCTGATTCGAATCGAAACGTATCGTATCGCAGAACTGTTTGAGGTATCTGAAAATATTGTATCTCCGGCTATTAGAATCAATATTTTATAGATGACGAACTGTTTGATTTACACCCCTACTATATAAATAAATGTGACGTGACTTGACTTGTGAGATCCACCTGACATTGTGTGTAAAAGTTATCTATTGCCTGTATGATAGAAGATCTAATGACAGTTGCACATTATGAAGTTCCTTTATTTTACAACCATTGACCAAAGCATTTTAATGATGAGCATTGTGGACGAAGACTAAGTATTATGAACTTCATAGTTTTAGGTAATAGAAACCTTATCTGGGTTCCTCAGACACGTTCTCTGGTTCATAGTTTGCATTCTACTCATAGCATTCATATCTAAAGTTCCTTGTTTTCAATCTGCAAACACTGAATCACGTTTCTGAGACAAAATGTGCCGTAGGTGCCGGTAAAAACATAACAAAGCTTCTTTTGTTCTTCGCTCAAAGGTGAAGTAAGCAGCACAAATGTAGAGTAGTAAATGAAATATCTGTGGTTTCCAAAGGTCAAAACTAATTTTAATATAATCTATGATTGCCCTATGCCTGTAAATGTAGAATTGCTGCTGTAAATAACTGCCTGACAGACGAGCGAGTTGTATAATCTGAAAAAATGGCACTGTTACTTCCAAGACAACGAAAAAACCTCACCGTCTTAATTCTGTTGTTTTTTATGTGTTGTAGGAGGCCATACAGTTGGATGGGCAGATCCTAAATGCGTTATTAAAGCGTGTGAGTCCTCCGGCGTATCGGCACCTTGAGAAACACAAGATAGAGCCCATCCTCTACATGACGGAGTGGTTCATGTGTGCGTTTTCCAGAACTCTACCCTGGGCATCTGTGCTCAGAGTGTGGGACATGTTCCTGTGTGACGGTCAGATTCACTTACACATTTTACCACACAGGCAGGTTTGTCATCACCTTTCTGACTTTATTTTTCTTTTGTCCTTTCAATAGGAGTGAAGATAATATTTCGTGTCGGGCTGGTGTTGCTGAAATGCATGCTGGGAACTCGTGAGAAACTGAAGGCTTGTCCTGGTCAGTATGAGACTATGGAGCTTCTTAGAGCCCTGGAGCCACGATACATGCAGGAGGGCTTTCTCATCCATCAGGTAGCGAATGCACGCACTCTCACGCTGTTATACTGAATTTGGGTTTTGAGTGGATATTATCGAATATTTTTTTTTTTTTTTTTTAATTTTAATAAGTGATGTACAGTATATACCAATTATTGTTGCATTTATGTGTAACTGATATGCAGAACCAATACTTAATAATTGTTTTATTAATGCTTTCTTTGTACATTAGTAACTAAGTACAATTAAACTACAGCAATAAAAAACAAATAATGATCGCTCACTATTAAAATACACTCATTTGAAATTTTAGGGCTGCTTTTACTTGGTCATACTGTAAAATAGTAATATTGTGAAATATGTTTGCAATTTAAGATTGTAAAATAGTTTTTTTTGTTGTTGTTTTGACATATTTTAAAATGTAACTTATTCCTGTGATGCAAAGCTGAATTGTCAGCAGCCATTACACCAGTCTTCAGTCACATGATCCTTCAGAAATCATTCTTCAAGAAATATTTGTATTATTAATGTCAGTGTTGAAAACATATTTATTTTGTGGAAACTATGATACATTTCAGGATTCTATGATGAATAGAAAGAACGTGCAATAGAACAGCATTTATTTACATAATATTTTTATTCTGCAAGAATGCATTAAATTGTTCAAAAAGGACAGTAAGCACATTTATAATGTTAATTAATTAATAAAACAAAACTTTTGAACAGTAGTGTATAATAATTTTAAATCGCAAATCAAGGTAACGCTTTAGTTTAGGTCCAGTTCTCACTATTAACCAGTTGCTTATTAGCATGCATATTACTAGATTACTAAGATATTGGCTGTTTATTAGTAATTATAAAGCACATATTAATGTCTTATTCTGCATGACCATTTTCACTTAACTGCCAGATTCAAACTGCTTTCGCGCTTTGGCTGCAAGACGGACACGCGCAGCTCTTGTCCTATATCACAATTATGCAGTGTTTTCAGCCACATAATGTTTTTTTAAGGTTTCAGACATTTAAATACGCATAAGCACCAGTAAAACAATACATTTAGAGTTTATAAAATACACACTGATGTCAGACATCAGTGGAAGCAGCAATAACAATCCATTCAAATATAATTTGCTGACTTTTATTCATATCAGACACACATAATGGGCCTAAGTAACTATAAAGTTTACTCTATTATTCTTCCAGTTCACCAGCCACTTACTTGTACGTATTTCGGGAGAAACTGATGAGTTCATGTGCTGTAAATTCGTCTGACAGGACTGCGCGAGCTGTGGCGCAAACTAAGATGGTGGCGCCCATCTCGCATTATAGATCAAGATAAAGATCATTTATAAACACATATTTGAGAATCGGATTATCAGATAGTTGATTACATGGTAAGCAAGTTTGTGAATATTTTAAATAAAAAAGGAAAAACAAAATAATAGCGATACATCTGTCATACATTGTTATTGTGGCTGCGGTGTGTTACGTGACATGCATGACATGTCGCCATGGAAACAATAAGGGGAAATGTTCTAAAATAACGGTCACCTTAAAAAAAACTCACTCTGGGGGGTCAGCTAGAATATTTTAAACTCACGCGTGAAAGGGTTAATGTTAAACTAAAGGTTTAAATTTTATAAATCTAAAGCTCACTAGTTCACTAAATAACCAAATATTCATACACTCATATAAAGTCAAGAGTTTTGCTCAAGTGGATTTTGTTTGTAACAAGCCTGAACATCTCTAAACTCTGAATGGCTGGGTTAAGACACTAATATTACAAATAGGCAACAAAGAATTAAAGCTAACTGTTTGGTTTTAAAGTAAACACTTCAAATATGTCAAATCTTGCTTCAACATAAATGTGTTAATTACATAATATTATTAATATGAACAATGCATTAAATAAGTGAGTTACTTGCTTGTGAAAGCTGCTGTTAAAGGGATAGTTCACCCAAAAATGATAATGATCCCATGATTTTCTCACCCTCAAGCCATCCTGGGTGTATATGACTATCTTCTTTCAGATGAACACAATCAGAGATATATTTAAAAATATCCTGGCTCTTCCAAGCTTTATAATGGGGCCAGATTTTGAAGCCCAAAAAAATGAATCCATCCATTATAAAAAATAATCCATACGGTTCCAGTGGGTTAATAAAGGCCTTCTGAAGCGAAGCTTTTCTTTTGTAAGAAAAATATCCATATTTAAAACTTTATAAATTCAAATAACTAGCTTCCGGCGGACGACCGTACGCATACTGTGCAAGTCGATTTGTGTCAAATGAGTAATCCTCTGACACGATGTATAACGCAGGATGTAGGAGTAACGTATAAGCTTGGACGCCTTTTGCGGTTTAAACAAATAGGGCTGTGCAACAAACTCAAGCTCCTCTTCTCTCATATCGAAATCCTCTGACATTTCTCTTTAAAAATTATCATTTTAGACTTATAATCCGTGACCGGTGTTTTGTTTTGCTCTATCCACTGTGCTTCTGCGTTCGTCAATACGTCATGCATTGGGTCAGAGGTTACTCTTCCGCCGCAAATTGAGGCGTACGGTAAAAGCTTGGCGCTGTACAGCTTGCAATGAACTGTAATTTCATCTATCTTGTCAAGCCAGACATCTCAACGTGACTTCGAGGCCATTCTCTCTCACGTCTTTTGACGCATGCTGTGGCAAGCTAAAGAATCAGAGCTCAAGGCGCCACCCAAAGTGCTGCTAACCAATCAGGAGAAAAGGAAAAAAAAAAACATTTCGATCATCATTTACATGATCGATCGTCACTGTCACGGTCGAGTGGTCGAGTACTCGAGTACTCGATCGCTGTTGCACATCCCTATGCCCAACCCTGTTCCTGGAGATCAACCTTCCTGCAGAGTTCAGCTCCAGCCCTGCTCAACACACCTGTCTGTAATTATCAAGTGCTCCTGAAGATCTTAATCAGCTGATTCAGGTGTGTTTTATCAGGGTTGGAGCTAAACTTTGCAGATGGGTAGATCTCCAGGAACAGGGTTGGGCACCCCTGTTATAGTTAAAGTTTTAAATATGGATATTTTTCTTACAAAAACCCATCGCTTCACTTCAGAAGGCCTTTATTAACTCACTGGAGCCTTATGGATTACTTTTATGATGGATGCATTTTTATATCGTTTTACCAGATATTAAATCGATAACTGATAATAAACAGGTTTTATTGTCAGGTAGGAACTTTAACTCATTGATGCATTTTATTTGCGTCATGTAAATACATTTATGAACATAACATTGGTGTTTGGATGTAGAGGTCAAAACAACAAGGCTGCACAATGGTGATGATGAAACTTCTCTTCTGCACATGCAGGTGTTAGAGCTGCCCATATCTGCTCGAGATGTTGAACGAGAGCACCGCGTGCAGCTGAAGCGCTGGCGAAAAGCCCATGGCGAACTCAGCTACAAGTCCCCTCCCAGAATGCACGGCGCTCAGGCCATCATGTCTGCCGAGCCACACTCCCGCCAAGACCTCCGTCAGAACCCCACCATCATCGTTGAGTATCCCCAGCTCTTAGACACTAAATCTGAATCCACTCGCATCAAGAAAAGAAGCACCATCCGAAAAGCCCCCTTTCCTTTGGAAGTCCCCAATCCATATGCTTTACCAACAGACCCCAAACCAGACCCTCTTAATAATCAAGCACAAGACACAGCCTCAAACAATCAGCCCAGCCATCCTCCTCCATCACTACAGCAATCCCTCCTCACTACACCTGAGAAGACACCAGCTGGGAAGGCAGAACCTTCCTCTGATCCACCAACCTCTGTCATCCCAACCCCAGATCCATCTCCAAATCTTTCTCGCACCCCACCACCTCCCCAAACCGCACCGGTTCCCATTCCCACATACCCGACCGTGCTTCCCCACTCCTCCAACCCAGCAATCACTGCCGAACTACTTCCTATCACTAAAAACTCAGGCAACACCAACAACTCAGCCCAACTTAAAAATCCTCCACCCACTACAGACTCCACTCCTCTTCTTCCAGACGACGCACCTGTGAATGGCAACTCGACCGCTGCTCCCAGAGTTCCCGGTTTACGCAACTCATGTGAGAGCGTGGGTTCAGAGGACACGTACCTGTAGCTCTCACATCAACATTCAGGGAGAATGCAGTATTGGGAACCAGCGACCACTTTATGCATGAGAGCAAGATGGGAGGAAAAAACTATGAATGTATTTTTGTGCAAGAGTTAGAGTTTTGGAGGCGATCGATACAGTCCTAAGAATCTTTGCCATCAGTATCTTTACTTCAAGACTTCAGGAATATATAAAGCTTAACGACAAGAAGGATCAAATGACATAAAGACAACCGCGACTTCGTTTTTGTGTCACCATGCACACAAACCTCTTTATTTTTCTGTGCTAGTCCATAGTGAATTCCACAGCCTTTGTATTAAAAGCTCAAAAAGATCAGAATATTAGTTCTTCCATTATTCCTCAATCATAAGCAGAACTGACTTTTTATAATCAAATATGTTTGGCTAGTTATTGTGTTACTCGCTGCTTAACAATATTAGGTCACATTGCAAGAGATTATTAAATGTGTGACTTTCCAGTCTAACAGTTTTACATTTATAACCGCTCTTTTGACCACTTTTATAAGAGTTTGTATTCTTTTTCAGCCTCACTAAACCATTTTAACATGTGCAGCTGTCATAATATTGAGAGCAAAGGAGCATTTCTTGTTTCAACATCATGTCTGTTACCAGTAGTTGCACACAAATATAATTGAACTGAAAACTTCTTAAAAGCAATTTAAGTCAAGGTGTCCTTTTTTTCTGCAAATCTTGTACCTTTATGGGTACAAAAGCTTGTACCTGTAAAAAAAAAAAAAAAAAAAAACACTTACCTGTACCTTATATACCCCTAAAAGATGAATATTAGTACCCTAGTACTTTTTCTGAGTCCTTTTGATTAAAAAAATTAAAAAGGAGGAACATTCTGGACACTTTCTTGTGACATTATAAAACAAAAAAAGCTCAGGAAAAAAAATCCATCCTTCTTGTGTGTTACAAATGTAGTAGATGTGATGTTGAAATGATGTTGGAGTGTCTCTTTAACACATCTGATGTATTTATTTTGTTGATAATGTGAGAAACTGAAGACTGTAAACCTATTTCATCTCAAGCCACCAGATGGCGCACGTTTCTTACAAATGATTTCATTTGCTGAAATGTCTGAGACATTAACCTGTTACATTGGGAATTTATTTAGATTAATAGTTACATGTACAGTCATCATCTGTGAAGAGAGTTATGTTACAAAACAGCTAAAACGTGCTGGTTTTTTTTTTTTTTGGTCACAGACATGTGATTAAACATTATAGGGAGTCATTTTTACTTACGTTACATTTTAATAATAGCTGAAATTGTCACTATTCTCTTTCAGCTGCATCTTATAATATTTTCCTTTCTGAAATTATGGGAGCACTGTTTAATTTTTATATGCTTAATTACTCTGGCAAAAACTTTGATTTGTGTGTCTAATATTTAATCACTTCTCAACAACTGACTGTCAACTCTATGTAGATTTTGTACAAATAAAAGCACTTATAATAAGACCGTGTGTTTTATGTGCAGGACGAAGGCGCCGTTTCCCACTGGGGCACAGGACGTGTCTGTTTTCTGTCACTGCTGCGCTTCAATTACCGCAAGGAAAGCCATCAAAGAGGCCGCTGTAAACCGAAACCTTAATGCTTTGGGTCATCTGCGATGGCCTGTACTAAGTAGCAAATTAGAGAGCACCTTTCTTTTTTTCTGTCGGAGGTCTAAACCCATGTCTCTGGTCACAAATTACCAGTGACAACTGCCTGCCTGAGGTCAAACTGGAGCTTTAATGCTGACCATCATATTCACTTTCATGAGCAACTCTCTGCAGAAACCTGTTTCTTATTTCTGCTATTTACAGATATTATAGCTTCTTAAATTGTTATTTTCAAAATTAAAATATCATTTATGTTAGAGTTCAGCTTGATTTAAGCAAAAAACTAGAACACACAAGAGTGCTGTAGTGGAAATATAAAAATAACAACCATGCCTGCTTCTTCCACAAACCTTCCTCAAATTTAGAAAAAAATAAAGAACTGCAAAATGTTTTTTTGGAAATGTATATACACTACTGTTCACTCAGGAGGAAAAAAAAAAAAAGGTACAAAATCTCTCACTGGAATAGTACCCTTTAAAAAGGTTAATTTAGGTATCAACATGTAAGGTATAATTATGCACTCTTTAGGTACAAAGGTGTACATTTTGAAAGTGTCCTGCCTCAGTGACAGCTTTTGTACCTTTTATTCTTAGTATTTAAAAGTTTGAGGTAAGTAAGAATTTGTTTTTGAAAGTCTCTTATTCTCATCAAGTCTTTACTGTCATTTTGTTCAATATCCTCACTGTATAATGAAATGCGTAATGATCTGAACTTTTGAACGGTAGTGTAGATGGTTTAAATGACTCATATTATTTTCTGATTTTGTGTTCTATAATATAATAACCTTAATATTTGCCAGGTTATCTTGCGTGCTTCTGTGAAACAGAAATTTTTAAGATATGTATCCTGGTATCACTTTTACTTCACCCCAAGATGCTACAGGTTCCTACCTGTGAAAATAGGCAGACATGCCTCAGGATAAAACCACATATTTCTTTGAGTCTGACTTTGTCAATTAGTCCTCATTCGCAGAGGCGCCTAACCGCTCCATACTTTATATTGAACTTTGGCCTGTAGACAGAGAGAAGAACAGACACGAGCAGCTGTAGGGCACTGAGGGAACACATTCAAAATAACAAAAAATAAAGATTTCTGGGAATCTCTGTATATAACTTCCACACGTCATGAAAGAATTGCAGATGTCAACATGATTAACTATGACGAATACTTCAAAGAGTATTTCACTAGAAAACATCACTCTCAATATTCAAATTTTAAGCTTAATGAACTCAGTTTGAGTTCCTAGTTTTTAAAAACATGATCAGATTTCAGCACTGGATGAATCTTTAGGCAGAGTTATTGGTTAACTGAAATTAAAACTAAAACCATAAAAAAAAAAGCTGGTTGGATGGATGGATGGATGGATTTTTAAGCCAACATAAATTAATAAAAAGTAAAACTAATAGTATCTCAATTATACAAAAATAACAAGCAAAATTAGAATTAAATCAATTCTGCTCAGAGAACATATGGTCCCTCCCTACATAGAGTTAAAATAACACTGAAGCAGAGTTAAAGTTAATAATATAATATGCTGTTTGTAGAGTTGTTTAATCAGATCTTGAGAGATTTAATGTATTTTATCTTCAGTTGATTTCATCTAAGGCTGTGGCTGGAAGTCATTTGTAGTTATTGTGTTTCTCTTAAGTGATTATGCTTGTTAACACCAGGTGTTCATCACTAATGCTCAATCATAATTAATCTCATTAACTTTAACTCTGCTTCAGTGTTACTTTAACACTATATAGAGATGGACCATATGTAATCTAAGCAGAGTTGATTTAACTCTGGGGATTTTGCTAGGAAGGCTAGCTGATAAAATAAAGTTATATTTTTTTGCTGTTGTACACTGTGGCTATAAAAATCGGAAAAAGATGCAGGATCATTCACTCGGCTCACATAAAACACTGAACTCTCCTAATAAATCCCATCAGGTGTCTGTCAATGAAAAATCAATAGCAGTTGTGCTGGACAGAACAGGATTCCTGAGTGACTTCGCCAGTAAATCTTTATATATGGACTTGGTAACTGAAGCAATCAAAATCAATCTGGGATTGAGAAGACTGAGGAACATAGATGAGGCACAGATACGAAACTGAAAAGAAAGATATTTCAGTTATTTCTTTCTTGTCATGGGTGGGTTTGTTTTCTGAGATCACAAGAATTATGTAATAACTGAGATACGGTCAGAATATAAAGTTATTATCTTTATCTCTCAGAGAAGGGGTGGTCTGTCCTCCACAGGAGGGGGGGATTGGGGGGCTGCAGGTTTTGGCTTTATCCCCACACAAACACACCTGATCCAACTAATCAAACTCCTGCGGAGAAGAGGATAAGCACAATCAGATGCAAGAAACCAGCTAGAGAGCTAAACTGATGAGTCTCCAGGTATCTATGGAATTTCTTGATTGTATTTTCTAACTACTTGCACCATGATAGTTAATGCATGAATGTTTAAGTGATTTAATCAATTTTATGAAAGTTAATGTATATGTATTAAAGAGATAACAGTATAATAATAATAATACTAATAATAATGAGGGTTAGTTTTTTTTTGTAATTATGCATAATCTCTGTTATTACAATAGTAAGTAAGATGTATAACAGGGATACTGTAAATTCGTTTTACCAAAAAAAAAAAAAAAAAAATATGATATCAGTTATGTTGATTTGGTTTATACCACTCTAATAATAAGTGTACACTTTTATTAAGGCCACAAATTGAAAATGTTTGATTTCAGATTTTTTTTAAGTGTTACATTTTAAATCAGCATTGGAATTTAAACTGTGTTTCACAAGAATGTTGTTTTGAGTAGAACATCCAAAGTCTACGAGACAGTATGTTAGTTACTGAGACATTCCTTTCAGCAAAATGTGACTTGTATTTGACTGACTTTGAAACTGAAAATTAATCTTCATTCATAAAGAGCAGAGCTCAAACCTTGGCGAAGGATTTTTCTAAAAACATGACTGCTTCAAATGTTAGCATGACGCTTGATGGTTGAGTTGTCACAGCATAGCTCTGACATCATGTCTGTCTGAGCCAGATAAGAGAACTGATAAACAGAGGAAGACTCCTGAATAAAGCAATTAATCAGAACCATGGGCTTTCAAACCTGTGCTGACATCTGACAGAGGCCTTAGGCTAGTTATTTAAGGTTATGAGTCAAAGTAATGCCTGGAAATTAATTGATTTTAGCTTCAGAGCTTCACATCCAGTTGTTTTTTTAGCATGTGTGTCAATGTGCAATTATGCATGTGAGGGTGTGTGCTTGTGTGTACTCTATATAAGGTGATGAGTAACACACATATGGTAGATATCAGTGACACGAGGAGGAGCAGACACCCCGATGTGTACTCACACACCCTGTCTCCCCATCCTGTCTCCATGGTCCCCGAAGGGACTCCATGCAGTAACTCTATCCTGTACATGTGAGTACTCAAAGGTGCTGTGCTGGTGGGGGTGTTTGTGTGTGTTTTTCTGCAAATGTGTGTTTCCACATACAGGGCTGTAAACAGCACAAACATTTATTGGGGACATATTAGAATAGTGGTCCTATATTTAAAATATGCTCTACCATTCAAAAGTTTGAGCTCAGAAATACATTTTTTTTTTCTTATTATTTTTTGAAAGAAATTAATATACTTTTATTCAGCAAGGAAACATTCAATTTATCAAAAAAATGTAGGCAATCGGTTACATCAAAATTTTTAAGTTAAGACATTCAAAGTTTAAGTAAGCAAAACTTTTATTTTGTACTCAAACATTTTAATTGTTCTTAAATTGAAATATTTTATTAAATTAAACTAATTCATACATTTAACTTAAAATTATCATGTAATCTCAGCGTAAACATTTTTATTAGTGGAAACTTAACTATAACTAGATGCTAAGTATAACAGAAAATGCAAAACAGAATTGCTAATTTGCTAACGTTAGCAATAGCATGGTATATCACTTGCTGAATGAGTCTAGCAATATAAAACATTTAACATACTTGCTCCTAAACCAAGCCACATGCACCACTTCTCACCATGATGGTAACTCTCCTAAAACCATAACAGAAACTCTTCTAAATTAGCATAACACCCACTTAACATTAATCTTGCACAAAAAACATTATAAAACACTCATTTTAGCATTTACTCTCCCTTTCGAGTGCCATGGGCAAAGTATGCTGGGAAACAGAAATCCCAGCCCAGTTTCAGTTAAACTCAAGTTTGTGTAAATGAAAGGAAATGAGTTCATACAACTCAAAACAATGAAACTGTTCAGTTTACTTAAAATATATCAGTTCTGTGAACTTGAAAGAAAAAGAAAGTGCTAAATACTCATAAAAGTTCATTTCACTGAACTAATTTGTTTAATTTAAGTTTGTCCTACTCAAACCATTTAATTATTTTGAGCGTTAGGGTTTACAGTGTACAGTGACTTGCTTCTGCTAAAAGCTCAGACCATAAAATTTCCGGAAACATGCTGCTTCTGCTATAGAGAGGGAAACCCCCCGTAGCAGATCTAGGCAGGTGGTGCTGGGGAGGTGGAGGGCTAGAATAAGAATTTGAGAAAATATGACATCAATCATATTTTAAAATAAATTAAAATAGAAAATAGTTAATGTCTCAATTATTACTGTTTTTACTAATCAAATACTGATTAAATAAAACAGCTTTGGTGTACATTGGAAACTTCTTTCAAAAACATTAAAAAATAAACTTTTGAATGGCAGTGTGTATGTATAATGTAATTATTTACATGTATTAAAATGTATGTATGAATATATAATATCATATAAAATCTTTAATATGCTTTCATATATGAGTTTTACATTCATCGGCTTGAATGTACACCAGGGTTGTACACCAAGGTTAATACAGTATATATATATATATATATATATATATATACAGTCAAACCAAAATTTATTCAGACACCTTGAACATTTCATTCATTAATTCAGTTTATTCACTATAGTTTAAAAAATGGTAATAAAATATAACAAGATCTCAGAGTTAAACTGTGTCAGAAAAAAAAATAATCTTAATTATGTCAGATAACATCTGAATAATTTTTGGTTCCAAATTTTTATCAATTTTACTGGTAGTCCACTGTATGAAGCATTTTTGGGTATAATATGTCACAGTTTAATTTATTTTGCTATCCTCACTTACATAAATGAACTATAGTGTCCTGCACCCACTAATAATTCATTTTTTAAGTTTTAAAAAAAGGTCACCCCAAATAAAAATTGGAACAACCATGTAACAAACATTACTGCTTATAAGTAAGTAGCACTTCCTAAAACTTCATAGAACAATTTTATTTTTAAGAAAAAAAATCATCGATTTATGATACAGGAAATCTTTTATTTGAAAAATAGCCAAAAAGTTATAACCCCAATATATACCTTTCAGTCTTATATATTCCTTAATTTAAAGAATTATTTCATGAAAAAAAAACAAAAAAGCCAGCAAGGGTTTTCCCAGACTTCCTTTTATTCTCTTTCCATTCTCCACTTTCCTATTTTTGACTACTGTTTGTCTTTTTTTTTTTTTTTTTTAATGACTACTTACTGATTCAGAGTGAATATCCTTCAAATGGGATGTGCTATACAAATGTGTGTGCATGTATATGTGTTTGTCAGGGTGCAGTGAAAGTGCATATGCTTTACACACAAAAGCTGTATCCTGTTGGATACAAAGCAACTCTCTTTCCTATTTTGAACTTTTACTAGTATGGCACAAATTGTGCCCCTTTATCCTGTGTGTGTTTGTGTGTGGGGGGGTGTGTGTAGGTGAAGTGTAGGAAGCTCCTAGTCTCCTGTGTGAAAACAAGCTGGCAGAGAAATGTCCTCTGGTCACATCAAAGTAAACAGACACACAACAGAGGAAGTAAGCTCAGACCCACCAGGGTCGAAGGTCACCACAGTGGCATTGTTGGGAAGGAAGAGCGGATACTGAGTGGACTGTGACACGTCCAGAGAAGCTCTTGAGTGTTTGTGTGTGCGTATGTATTAATATATACAGTGACCCGTGAGAATAGGAAATGCACTGTACTCTAAATGCAGAAGCACTAAATCTGACTACTGTTATTGACAACCAGCCAAAGTGTCTCATCCAAACTGGCTCCTCTTCTTAAAGATGTTTTTGTTTAAAAAACGGCCCGTAAATCAATGAAACATCCTGTGATTGTGTGTTTTGGGGAAGGTGTGTTGTTCATTTGATATGGGTTGGTTTACTGTAGAGGATACTAATATCTAAATTAACATCTGAGATGCCCAAAGACAAATACATTGTTCAAAGTTCCTGTTTTTTGCAAAGAGTTTTATCAAGTATCATATTGATGCACATGTACTTTATGTGTGTTGGTGAACAACATGAAGCATGAAGGGAGAGTGTGTGTGTGTATATATATATATATATACACCAATTAGGCATAACATAATGACCACCTTCCTAATATTGTGTTGGTCCCCCTTTTGCTGCCAAAACAGCCCTGACCCATTGAGGCATGGACTCCACTAGACCCCTGAAGGTGTGCTGTGGTATCTGGCACCAAGATGTTAGCAGCAGATCCTGTAAGTTGCGAGATGGGGCCTCCATGGATCGGACTTGTTTGTTCAGCACATCCCACAGATGCTCGATTGGATTGAGATCTGGGGAATTTGGAGTCAACACCTCAAACTCGTTGTTGTGCTCCTCAAACCATTCCTGAACCATTTTTGCTTTGTGGCAGGGTGCATTATCCTGCTGAAAGAGACCACAGCCACCAGGGAATACCGTTTCCATAAAAGGGTGTACATGGTCTGCAACAATGCTTAGGTAGGTGATACGTGTCAAAGTAACACCCACATGGATGGCAGGACCCAAGGTTTCCCAGCAGAACATTGCCCATATATATATATATATACAAAGCATCACATTGCCTCTGCCGGCTTGCCTTCTTCCCATAGTGCATCCTGGTCCCATGTGTTCCCCAGGTAAGTGACACACACCCACCCGGCCATCCACGTGATGTAAAAGAAAACGTGATTTATCAGACCAGGCCACCTTCTTCCATTGCTCCGCTGTCCAGTTCTGATGCTCACGTGCCCACTGTTGGTGTTTTCGGCAGTGGACAGGGGTCAGCATGGGCACCCTGACTGGTCTGCGGCTATGCAGCCCCATACGCAACAAACTGCGATGCATTGTGTATTCTGACACCTTTCTATCAGAACCAGCATTAGCTTCTTTAGAAATTTAAGCTATAGTGGCTCATCTGTTGAATCGGACCACACGGACCAGCCTTTGCTCCCCATGTGCATCAGTGAGCCTTGGCTGCCCATGACCCTGTCGCCGGTTCACCACTGTTCCTTCCTTGGACCACTTTTGATAGATACTGACCACTGCAGACTGGGAACACCCCACAAGAGCTGCAGTTTTGGAGATGCTTTGACCAAGTCGTCTAGCCATCACATTTTAACCCTGTCAGTGGTCATAATGTTATGCCTGATCGGTGTATATCTATACATTATAAAGGCAGTTGCCAAATAGCCAATAGACATCGGAGCAGCTTGCAGCTCACACTAGCTGGAACAGCTGAGTTGCTAATATAAGAACAATAGAAGTCAATGGGAAGTTTCCACGATAATTTAAAACCAAATGTCTATGTGCAAATGAGCACTTTAGAGTATTGCAAGGTTTAATGGTGAAAAGGTGAAGGTGTTTCCTGCTAGCATCCTTCCCACATGCTAATAACAATTTTTTTTGGCAGATGTGCTGATCCGGTTAGTCATTTTTTTTTCATAATTTTATGGTGATTCAAGATGTGTCCACAGGTGCACTCTGCCTCTCTTATACTCTTTCCTTCCGTTATAATCAGATTGTCTATAAAACATGATACTCTTTTTTCCCACTAATCATAGGCATATGCCACTGAAAACCTTGATTGAGCATATTGGTCCAGTGCGTGCATTTTTAACTACTCTGAGGTCAATTGCACATAAGATTTCATCACACACATAGATTGTAAGCACACATGACTATATTGAGACACATACCATCCAATCCCCAAATTGCAATCAGCAGAAAAATGTTTTGATGTCAATCAGTGGAGTGCAATTTCCTCTTTGTTAACAAAATTAATTGTGCTACATGTATTCACACAAGCACACACTCACAAAAGCACACACTTACACATTTGTGTGTTATGTGATCCTGGAGGGTTTCATCTCTGTTGTTGGAGGTTTCCCTCATGCTGCTCTTATCCCCAGAGGAAAACTCCCATCATACACTTCAGCCTGCAGCCTAAACTATGAGCAAAACCGTGGCAAGATAACTTACACAACTATGTGTGTGTGTGTGAAAACTAGTTTGTGGCTATAAGTTAGATGTCAGGTTTCGTGTAGCTCAGGTTTGGACAGATGTTGCTATGGCAGTGAGCCAGTTGTGTGATGTCATGAGAGAGGCCCCAAACCTCCTCTAGAAAGATAAAACAGAGATTAAGAGGAAATGGTTAAGGACAAAAAAAGGAGAAAATAGTTGATAACATTGAACATAAAATATTGTTATACAGAGTTATATAGTTATAATATATTATATGTGTATAGTTATACAAGTGTTATATTATAAATGCTATACAAATATTTTTTTTTTGTTTTGTTTTTTGCACTTTTGCATTTGCTATGATGTTCTGACTTGTTCAGGGTGGATTTTAGTCTGTTGCTAGTACAGGCCTGCCACCTAATAGTCAACTAATCTTTACCAAGTAACCAGAAAACCAAACGTTCGCTTATCATCCATCAACCTCAACTATAGCTTATCATTTGAAACATGTAAGTAGTAACATCTTTACATGACTGCTCGCTCTAACACTAACCTAGATAAATGTGCGCTATTATTAGGCATGCACGTATCCAAGTGTTCATGCGGAGTGTAAAAGCTGAAGCACGTTTACTGCAAGACATGGAGCGGAGGCGTCAACACGATTACTTACATTTTTTTCTGATAACAGTGGAAACAACTTAAAATACTTCTTCATTTTTGGTCATACAGATAAGAGTAATACATCATTCGAACAGGATCTACTTTTATTTGTGTAAACTCACAATAACAAGAAAACATTGTGCCTTTGTAAAATAAAGAAAACAAACAGTGTGCACTTTCTGATTCCTGAAATGAAAGCTCTAGTGTAAGTTCTGCTGGGAAGACTCAAGTGTTACGTCGCTTATTAGTTTAGAACTAACCAATCATTATCTAACATTTGGAGTATAAAATATCAGTACTTACACATGTCTGTGTTCGCAGATGCTGACTCCAACCTTCACCTCCCCCTGTGGGACATACACTATATTGCCAAAAGTATTGGGACACCCCTCCAAATCATTGAATTCAGGTGTTCCAATCACTTCCATGGCCACAGGTGTATAAAATCAAGCACCTAGGCATGCAGACTGCTTCTACAAACATTTGTGAAAGAATGGGTCACTCTCAGGAGCTCAGTGAATTCAAGCGTGGTACCGTGATAGGTTGCCACCTGTGCAATAAGTCCATTTGTGAAATTTCCTCACTACTAAATATTCCACGGTCAACTGTTAGTGGTATCATAACTAAGTGGAAGCAATTGGGAACAACAGCAACTCAGCCATGAAGTGGTAGGCCACGTAAAATCACAGAGCGGGATCAACGCATGCTGAGGCGCACAGTGCGCAGAAGTCACCAACTTTCTGCAGAGTCAATAGCTACAGACCTTCAAACTTCGTGTGGCCTTCAGATTGCTCAAGAACAGTGTGTAGAGAGCTTCATGGAATGGGTTTCCATGGCAGAGCAGCTGCATCCAAGCCTTACATCACCAAATGCAATGCAAAGCATCGGATGCAGTGGTGTAAAGCACGCCGCCACTGGACTCTAGAGCAGTGGAGATGTGTTCTCTGGAGTGACGAATCACTCTTCTCTGTCTGGCAATCCCATGGATGAGTCTGGGTTTGGCAGTTGCCAGGATAACGGTACTTGCCTGACTGCACTGTGCCAAGTGTAAAGTTTGGTGGAGGGGGGATTATGGTGTGGGGTTGTTTTTCAGGGGTTGGGCTTGGCCCTTTAGTTCCAGTGAAAGGAACACTTAAAGCTTCAGCATACCAAGACATTTTGGACAATTTCATGCTCCCAACTTTGTGGGAACAGTTTGGGGATGGCCCCTTCCTGTTCCAACATGACTGCGCACCAGTGCACAAAGCAAGGTCCATAAAGACATGGATGAGCGAGTTTGGTGTGGAGGAACTTGACTGGCCTGCACAGAATCCTGACCTCAACCTGACAGAACACCTTTGGGATGAATTAGAGAGGAGACTGTGAGCCAGGCCTTCTCGCCAACATCACTGCCTGACCTCACAAATGCGCTTCTAGAAGAATGGTCAAAAATTACCATAAACACACTCCTAAACCTTGAGGAAAGTCTTTCCAGAAGAGTTGAGGCTGTTATAGCTGCAAAGGGTGGGCCAACTCCATATTAAACCCTACGGATTAAGAATGGGATGTCATTAAAGTTCATGTGCACGTAAAGGCAGGCGTCCCAAAACTTTTGGCAATATAGTGTAGCTCGTTTAAAATTTAGGCCGACTTTATCGTAATTTATTAAATTACTGATATGTTTTAACCTAAAACTTAAGCTTCAGTGAACCACTGCAAGCATGCAGGTCCTCTCTTCGTGGACTTCTATTGTTTTCGAATTTCATTTCAGCAATATCATCAAAGGGCCTCATCAAAGACACGGCTGCAATCTTCACCATTCTCACGTCATCACTATATCAGCCTTTATCTCAGTGAAAAGTATTTTCATCGTTTTATGCACTTTAATGTCGATTGGGTGTAGAATCATACTCTTTTGCTCTTTTTCTTTCCACATACATAAGCTTTGTGCTTGTTCGCATATAGTGCGTTGTTAATGATCCACATGACACAGGTTTCTGTTAACGTTCATTTTCGTTTTAGAAGCACAAAGCAGAACAAAATGGTACAGCATATTTGCCTCTATTAATCTCCCCTCGAATGCAAGGTTCGTGAAAACCCCTAATATGGGTTCTAAAGCAACATACACCCAGACATATATCGCAGTAGGAGTAAAATTGTGTAAGGTTAATCGGGGGCTGCATGATTAACCGATGTTAAGCTAGAATCACGAATTGGCTCAGCCTTATGAAATCGCTAAGTTCAATTAAATATGCTGAATATGGCTCAGCATGTTTTTAAGTACAGCACTGACATCATTGCATCAATCTGTCTCATTAAATACTGCTCGATTCATCTTTGCAAGCGCTGTGTCTCTATGTGGCCTTTCGTGGCCTATGCCTCTATGTGGCCTAATGTGGCCTTCGTCTCCTATGTGGCCTAACGAGGCCTTGTTTCTATGTAGCCTAACGTGGCTCTGTCTCTAAATGGCCTAACGTGGCCTTTGTCTCTATGTGGCCTAACATGGCCTCCATCTCATATGTGGCCTAACAAGGCCTTGCCTCTATGTAGCCTAAAGTGGCTTTGTCTTTATGTCGCCGATCAAGGCTTTCGTGCCTATGTGGCCTAATGTGGCCTTTGTCACCGATCAAGGCTTTCATGTCTATGTGGCCTAAGGTGGCCTTTGTCAATGATCAAGGCTTTCGTGTCTATGTGGCCTTTGTCACCGATCAAGGCTTTCGTGTTTATGTGGCCTAAGGTGGCCTTTGACAACGATCAAGGCTTTCGTGTCTATGTGGCCTTTGTCACCGATCAAGGCTTTCGTGTCTATGTGGCCTAACATGGCCTTTGTCGCCAGATCAAGGCTTTCGTGTCTATGTGGCCTAACATGGGCTTTGTCACCAATCAAGGCTTTCGTGTTTATGTGGCCTAAGGTGGCCTTTGACAACGATCAAAGGTTTCGTGTCTATGTGGCCTTTGTCGGCGATCAAGGCTTTTGTGTCTATGTGGCCTAACGTGGCCTTTGTCGCCGATCAAGGCTTTCGTGTCTACATGGCCTAACATGGCCTAATGTGGCCTAATGTGGCCTAATGTGGCCTAACGTGGCCTAATGTGGCCTTTGTCGCCGATCAAGGCTTTTGTGTCTGTGTGGCCTAACGTGGCCTTTGTCGCCGATCAAGGTTTTCGTATCTATGTGGCCTAACGTGGCTTTGTCTTCATGTCACCGATCAAGGCTTTCGTGTCTACGTGGCCTAACGTGGCCTTTGTCGCCGATCAAGGTTTTCGTATCTATGTGGCCTAACGTGGCTTTGTCTTCATGTCACCGATCAAGGCTTTCGTGTCTACGTGGCCTAACGTGGCCTTTGTCGCCGATCAAGGTTTTCGTATCTATGTGGCCTAACGTGGCTTTGTCTTCATGTCACCGATCAAGGCTTTCGTATCTATGTGGCCTAACGTGGTCTTTCTCTTCATGTTGCCAGTCAAGGCTTTCATGTCTATGTGGCCTAACGTGGCTTTGTCTTTCAAGGCCAGTCAAGGCTTTCGTGTCTATGTGGCCTAACGTGGCTTTGTCTTCATGTCGCCGATCAAGGCTTTCGTATCTATGTGGCCTAACATGGCCTTTCTCTTCATGTTGCCGGTCAAGGCTTTCGTGTCTGTGTGGCCTAAAGTAGGCTTTGTCTTTATGTTGTCGATCAAGGCTCTCGTCTTTATGTGGCGTATCGTGGCCTTTGTCTCTATGTAGCTATTGTTGCCTGCTTTTTCTTGCTTTCTCTCATCATGTCTTCTGTTGCGTTCTTACTGCTTTCGCCATTTTCTCACACCATGGCGAAGTGGCCCTCTTCCACTGGAAAGCATTATGGTCTCTGAGTCCTTTTCATGTTAATTAAAATTTTATTTATCTCTGTTTCAGGAACCGCAAGATTCACTACTGGTGGGTATATATCTCTTACAGTTCTTGGGGGGTAGGCTCCGTCCCTGTGGGATAATTCTCCTTCACCATTTTTGGGGGTCGACTATGCCCCTGCCTTCATCTTCAGGCAGGAAATGCAGAGTCCGCAACCCTCAGGATGTGAGCTACGGATGGGGCCTACGCCAAAGAAATTTATCTTACCATATTTTGCTTGCTGATTGTTAATAAATATCATTGTTACGTTATCTTGCCTCCCGAGTCTTTCTGGTAGATCTGGAGCGCATCACAAAAATGAAGCGAAACTTAGCATATAGGCTACTTACCTCACAGACATGAAAAAAGTATCTAGGCTATAGAAAGCTTGAAATGTCTACTTTTAAATGAACCAATTCAAATCGAAAAGAAGTACATCCCTAGTTGCTAGGGTGTTCTGACTGTTTTTAAGGTGTTGCTATGTGGATGCTAGGGTGTTCTGAGTCTTTTTAAAATATTCTTAGAAAACGTTCGCATATATTATATTGATGTATCTTAGTGGTTGTGTATATTAATTCAAAGACATTTCCTTGAGGAAGAAAAAGTTAATATTGATCAGGATTATACAACAGGCTTTGTAGTGTTTCCATAATCTCAAACATGCCTGAAGGGCTCAACTGGGCCCTTACAGACTTCCAGGAGGGTAATTTGTAGTGGAATTGTAATACTAGTATGCGGTTAGTGTGCTTTTGAGTGTGCATTTCCTATAATTAGGGTGTACGAACTGTGTAATAGAAGAGTATTGGAGCGTACGGGGTGTGTACTTTGAGTGTAATGGGTCTCCTCCTAAAGGAAGTCAAGGGTTGAGTTATAAGCACGGGAAAAAGAGATGAACGACACTTGAGTGGGAACAACAAGGGTTCTTCCCATTCTCAATATATCTGGTTTACAAATAGTACAATACTTGACTGGTATCTATTTAAATTGAAGTACAATAAGTGAAACAAAGGTCTCTGCATAGATTTGACTTATGTGATCTTTATTTTTACTTCATTGCACATTATTTTGATTCCAATTGATGTTTTTTGAAGGAATGTTTGTATTTCAAAACTTCTTTTTAGTTAATGAACTTTGAAACTTTTCTTGTTTACGTCACTTCTGTAAATCACATTAAATTACTATATAAGATGTGATATATAGATAAATCTTAAGAGAACAGGAGATGTAATTTGGAAACGACACACAAATCTGACCCATTTACTATTTAATATCAATTTACTATCTCAATACTATTCTGTTCATTCCAGCTCTGCTCATTTCTCTCTCTCATTCACACACATTTTTTTCTTTCTGGACTTGTGCCAAACATAAATTGGTCCCTTATGCACAGGGTAGGGGGCAGACTTGGAAGAGGTGGTAGCTCATGTTATGTGTGCAAGTGTGTGGAAAAACAGACACACGTGGTGTTGTGTGTTGACAGCCCTGTTCATTTTTGACTGGCTCTGTGTGTGGTCATACAGCAACTGCAGAGCTCTGTAATGTATGAGTGCAGAATTTTCTTAATCAGTATTTTTCATTTTGTTTTCCAGTTAAAACATCGAAACAACTCTAAAACAGGATCAGTTTACTTGAGAAGCAAGATTGCACAAGATGGTTCTTGTTTCCTTTGCATTATTTTATATGAGATCATTAACACATCATCAGCACCATCATCATCACCATTCCATCTAATAAGTCACTTTTGTCAGGTTATTTCCATTCACACACACACACAAAGGTTAGTCAGGAGGAAAGCAGCAGAGGGTTAGCAGGTGTGTTGGGGCTTGTCTATGGGGCCCCATTTTCTGACCTCCTGTTACAAATTACCATACAGGTGAGGGGTCAAATACAACAGAAAAGAATTCAGATTACTGTGTGTGTGTGTGTTGGGGATGTTGTGATGAGCCCATAAGCTGCAGGCATTGTGCTGTACACCAAATTTAAAACTGTGACAGAGTCGAGGCCAATCTGCCCCCCAGCTCTCCGCCTCACTGAAAACTTTCATTAACCTGCGTCAAAAAATGAAGTAGGGGGGAGAGTACAGGTCATAGCATGTCTGTGCCACAACCTATAGCGGATTCCATTCTCGCTCTGAGAATTGGGGTCAATGAAGAAAAAACAGTGTCAGCTCTTATTGTTTAGACACTGTGTTAGGGAGATGATCGTCTATTCATATGACCTCTGTCTTCTAGAAAAATTGCCTTAGACTAAATGGAAAACTTGAGCTACTTGTTTGCAACTTCATGGGAGGACAGAGAGGAAATGAGAGTAAAGAAGTGATAAACTGCAATAAGTTAAAATATTTCATCATGAGAGTGATTTATTAAATTAAAGTGAGCTGTGATACACTTTCCCACACTCTCGCACATATCTATACAACCAGCAAAAACAGCACAGCTTACACACACAGAGCTATAAAAAAAAAATGTACTCCCCAACATATTAGGTTTATTTGATTGGCATTTCACCAATGTTAATAGATAAATAAAAGCCATATAATTCAGCAGATTTCACTTGGAATCAACATTCTGTAATGATTCTTATAGCATAAATAAACAGAAAAGTCCTTTTTTTTTCTGTGGAGAAAGTTATAAACCCCTAATGCCTAAAATTAGTATACCTATTAGTTGTCGTGTGGCTTTATAACATGCACACCACAGGCAGTGTTGCCAAGTCCGCGGATTTCCCATGGAATTGGGCTACTTTTACACTGTTGCCGCGGGTTGTTTTTCATGTCTGCGGGTTGAAGCGACCCCAAATATGATATTTAGCCCCTGGAATACGACCTTTACCTGGGGAGCCCCACCAAAAACGCGGATTTTACCCCCCAGAACGCGATTTTTACTGTGGGACCCAAATAAGTGATTTATTTACTACTATCAGAATGTCCTTTTTAATATCAAAGCTCCTCAGTTTCCTCAATAAGCCTAGATGTTGCTAAGACTTCTTAAAAACACTACATGACTACATGCCTATCAAATGTAAACTTGTGGTCAATTTCTATACCTAGATATTTACTACTACTAATAATAATAATAATAAACTTTATTTTCTATAGCGCCTTTAAAAAGTTACATGTCAAAGCGCTTCACAAAAATAATAATAAGAAAAAATAAGAGAGAAATACAATAAAATAAAATAATGCATTCGGGTCATTGACAAATAAGGTTTTTAAAAGTGTAAAAAAGCATAAGGGAGATATAATTAATTTTGAAGTTTTATTAAGTGTTAACAATGAGATTATGTGGTTTTTATAATCAATTAACACTGCTTTTGTCATTTTTTACAAGATGGGCAAAATTTGTCACCAAAAAAGTCTTTCGGTTTAACCAAAATTTTGGTTTTACCGAATAACACATTTGGTTGTTGTCACAACCACACACTTTATGAACTGTCAGTTTGCTTGTTTTCCTTTGTCACATGTTCCTTTGTTCCTAGTTCCCGCCACTATCTGTTTCCATGGACATTAATCATCACCTCAGCTGTTCATCATTTGAGTTCATCAGTGTGTGTGTATATTAGTTCTGTTTGGTCAGTGTGTCTTTGTCGGGTCTCGTTAATGTGTTGGTGTGTATTCTGCCCTGGATTCTGTGTTTCTCCTTGTGGATAATCAAGTAAAGACTTACTAAACGTACTCTTCCTCGTCGTGTGTTGTTTACACCACCCCAACGTAACAGAAGACCCGACCAAAACAGTTGCGACGTGTGTTTTCCTCAGTGTTTTGTTTGTTCCGTGTTTTTGGTCAGTTTGCTTTTTGTTTTTGTTTTCCCGCACTATGGACCCTATTTTTCCGTGCAACTGCTTTGCCTTGAGCAGAAGGACCGCTCCCTCGAGGCACATCTAGAAGATTTCATCCGCCTTGTGCCATTCACTACTTTTCCGGACAGCAGCCTTTGCAACTTTCTATATGCCGGCCTGAACACCGCCACCAAAGCTCTGCTGTCGGAGAAAGGCCTCGAGGAGCTTCCTGGATTACGTCGAGTGGGTGCTGGTGTCCTGTAATTCACATCTCACTGTTACCATCATCGGCGACACCAGCCCCACTAGATACCCAGTGCCCAGCCAACAACACCCGACTGCGAGGATCGACAGCCCGAGCCCACCGCAGGCTATGAGAGCCACTCCGCGCGACGTACACACCAGCGCACACAAGAGCGACCGAGTCGAACGTCGCCATGGAGCCTGAGCAACGCGCGTGCCTGACCAGGTGTGTGAGCCGGCTGCTACTACCATCGCTGAGGGAGTCTTAGTGGAGTTCGACGGGATGGAAGGAAGCCCGCCCAACCCCACCACTGAGAGTGAGTGTTCGGCCACCGCACTGGAGAGAATTTTTTGATGTTGGAGAGGTTGTTTTGTCTACCCCTCTGTTATCTCCTGAGTCTGTCTTTGTTTCAGTCTCCCCGCTGGTTCCGTCCAGCCCTGAACTGTCCGTCTCCCCGCTGGTTCCGTCCAGCCCTGTGTTCCCTCCCAACCTCCCTCATCCACTACCTCTCCAGCACACCTTGGACTCTGTTTTTTGTTTTGGACTTTCCTCTGCTCCTCAGTTTTTGTCCCAGTCCCCAGCTAATCCTGTAATCCCGTCATCTATGCCTCCCATCTGTCCCTCAGCGCCTCCTCTCAGTGGTGAGGCTACACCTCGGGCCCTCTGGGAGTCATCTTGTCATGGCTGCGAGAAGCCCTTGGCTCCGCCCTCTGCCTCTGCACGCTCCAGTCCTCCTCGACCTGACGTCCCAACTCCTGCGCCTACGCTCCTTCCTCCCTCGATGCCGGCAGAGACCGTCGGACTCTCAGCCTCGCAGGACTCCCTCAGTACGTCGGCTCCACCTGGGTCGGGCATCGCTACGCCTACGCCACGGACTTACGGGCCGGTCGCTACACTCCGGCCCTCCACCCCTTCGTCTTTGGCCAGCTCCTCCCTCCCTCAGGCTCCACCTCCGCCCTCGGTCGCTCCTGCTCGCCTTCAGCCCTCCGAGTCTCTACCACCACCTCGGGGGGTCGTCACTACGGCTACGTCGCGGCCGCCAAGATCTTCAGAGTCCCTCCACTACATCGGCTCTCTGGCTTCGCGGTGGGCTTCATCATCGGTGTCGCCGTCGCCTCCGGTCGTCCCCATGGCGGCCCCTATGATCTTTGCTCTATGGCTCCTCCCTCCTGCGCCGCCGCCATGGGACACAGTCTCAGCTGTGGCCTGGGTCTGCTCACAACATCTGCCCCTGCTCAAGGCTCCACCCTGGACTTTTGTTTTCTGCCTCCTCCCGGTAGGCCGTCCACCTCCTGAACCGCCTCCTACATCTTCTTCGGCATCTCTCCATCGTCTCCTTCTCTCCACGGCGCGAGGACGCGCTTTCCGGAGAGGGGCGATATGTCTAACCACACACTTTATGAACTGTCAGTTTGCTTGTTTTCCTTTGTCACATGTTCCTTTGTTCCTAGTTCCCGCCACTATCTGTTTCCATGGACATTAATCATCACCTCAGCTGTTCATCATTTGAGTTCATCAGTGTGTGTGTATATTAGTTCTGTTTGGTCAGTGTGTCTTTGTCGGGTCTCGTTAATGTGTTGGTGTGTATTCTGCCCTGGATTCTGTGTTTCTCCTTGTGGATAATCAAGTAAAGACTTACTAAACGTACTCTTCCTCGTCGTGTGTTGTTTACACCACCCCAACGTAACAGTTATACCAAATAACGATATTTTCAAACAATGGTAACAGACTGATATCTAGCTAGCTAGCTAGTTAGTTTGCTAGCTAGCTAGCAAAAGGACAATCAAACATTTTATATTTAGCAAAAGTTTTTAAAATATTACAACATTTTCCATGTTTTATAGCGGTTGTACCGAATGACCTGATGTTTCGGGACATGCATATGAGCAAATGAAAACATGAATTTTCCGAATATAGTTAAAAGAGAGTTAGTTACTTTGCTTCAGGACAATTTGGTCCTTTGCAAGTGACTTAATGATGTCACATCCTGTCACATGATATTGACCGCATGACTTGATCCAAAATGGTTACTCCGAATGACATCAATGAAATTTATTTTTCCAGACATTCTTTATCATAACAAAGCAATGACTTCTACACATAATTTTAATACCATTTTGCACTATTGATATATGATGTTATAAAATCATGCCAGAATAAAAAATATATACATTTATTACATTTTAAGATATTTTAATCACAAATGAAATGGCTGTA
Source organism: Hypophthalmichthys nobilis (assembly GCA_037950665.1). Lineage (NCBI taxonomy): Eukaryota > Metazoa > Chordata > Actinopteri > Cypriniformes > Xenocyprididae > Hypophthalmichthys > Hypophthalmichthys nobilis. Next base: position 21,190,416 of record CM075473.1, on the reverse strand, counting down.
TTGACCTTCGGACGGTTAAACTCTTTGACACTTTAAAATCTTTAAAAAAAAAAAAAAAACCTTTATATGTAGCAAAATATAATTAAAACCTTTTGGATTCAATAAAAGAGATCTAGTTGTACTACCTTACATACTTTGGATGTCATATGTTTGTTTATTATTATTATTATTAAGGCCTTTGGACAAAAAAATGACCCATCACATCATTGACCCATTCATAAAAGTGAAGCGCATTCAGATATACAATACAAATATAAAACGTTATCAAAACAATTCCATAAGTAAATAATTAGAAGTAATCAAATAAAAGCTACCCTAAAAAAATACGTTTTAAGGGAAGATTTAAAGATTCCGCTTGCCTAATCTCAGAGGGCAGAGAGTTCCATAGTCTTGGAGCAATTGAAGAAAAAGCCGTATCACCCATAGATCAGACAAGTTGAGGGGACAGTTAAAAGACCAGCTACAGAGCGGAGATCATGTATTGGGATGTAGGGGATTAAGGGTTCTGACAAATATTCAGGAGCCAGACCATGCAAAGCCTTATAAGTGAGCATGAGAATTTTAAAATCAACACGAAACCTGACAGGGAGCCAGTGTAAGGACTCCAAGATAGGAGTGATATGATCCCCTGTCCTGGACCTAGTCAGGATTCTGGTGGCTGGATTTTGAACAAACTGTAACTTGGTTAGAGTAGCTTTTCCATCCACATTTAAAGTTAAAGACCCAGCTTTGCATATCTGGTGGGGTGAGCCAATGAGTATAACTTCAGTCTTGTCACTATTTAGACAAAGGAAATTTTGAGACATTCATTTTTTTTATTTATTTATTTTTTTTATTGCAGAAACACATTGAGACAGAAAGGCAACAGCCACATTATCATCAGGTTTCGAATGTATGTAAATCTGTATGTCATTTGCATAAAAATGAAAGTTAAGACCAAGTGATCTTAAAAGTTGACCAAGTGGAAAAATGTAGATGCAAAAGAGTAAAGCGCCCAAAATTGATCCCTGAGGAACACCAGATTTCACCACCCCAGCCTCAGACCTGCAACCACCCATAGCGATAAACTGCTTTCGATCAGAGAGGTAGGACTTAAACCAGTTTAGTGCAGAAACACCAAAGACAGTCTCTAAGCAGTTGATTAAAAGAGAGTGATATACAGTGTCAAAAGCGGCACTGAGATCAAGAAGGATCAAAACTGAAAGACAGCCAGAGTCCGAAGCAATTAATAGATCATTTGTGACCTTGACTAATGCAGTTCCAGTGCTGTGGAATTTACGGAAACCAGATTGAAGGGGCTCAAACAAATTGTTTGCAATAAGGTGAGAGTGCAATTGAGAAGCAACAATTCACTCTAAAAGTTTAGCAAGGAAGGGAAGATTACAAATGGGACGGAAATTATTAAGATTATCAAAGTCCAAATTCTTTTAGGAACAGGGGTTACAGCAGCAATTTTAAATGCTGCTGGAACAACACCAGTGCACAGGAAGTCATTTATAATATTCAAAACAACAGGACATAGAGAAGCAAAACATGACTGAAACAGATAAGTCGGTATAGGATCAACAATGGAAGTGGCAGCTTTCATTTGTGAAACCTCATTGCTGAGAGAATGACAGTCCAGTGTCGAGAAATTTGAGGGCAAAACACAGGAAACGGTGAAAACAAAAACAAAACAGAACATACATAATGTTAGTAGAATCGTACAAATTACAGCATTATTAAAGGCCACACCTCATATGAACCTTAATAATCGGATGTGGTTTTGTCATAAGAGCTGAATGTGGTACCATCATTTTCAATTTTCAAGCTATTAAAAATCCACCTCGACAATGTACATCAAATAAACTAGAAGTGGTGAAGGCTTTAGACCACTGATATGAACAAATATGTTTAACACTTAAAATAAAATATGGTAACACTTTACAATACTGGTGCACTAATATGCATTAATTAATGCAACTGTCAAAACCCATTAATGACATATATTACATACAATTAGTTAATAGTCATGTGCCTCAACAAGTAAAGTCATAACATAATGATACATTTGCAAATCATTAGTTAATGATTAATTAAAGCAGACAACTAGAAGTTGAAGTACATGGCTTCAAACCATTGTGGTAATTAACACATTAACTTACACTATTAGTTAATAAAATATGTTATTAAGGAATTAATACATTATGACACATTTAATTAATAACAATTCATATATTAATTAATCTATTAATCATATAGAAACGTTATTAGTTGCTGATGCAGTAATCATTAATTAATGGTTTAGTTCTTCATGAGTCATACATTAAAACATGATTATCTGTGCATTAGTTAAGCATGAATTAATGCATATTAGTGCACCCGTATTGTAAAGTGTTTTTAAAAAAGTTAATTTTTGCACCTTTATTCACTTTTATGTACATATGAACATCAAAACAGACACATCAGAGTCACGTACACAAATCCATCACAGCATACTCTAATCACCTTTCTAGACAAAACAAACTGATTCTGACTCTCTTTCTCTCTCTCTCTCTCTGCTACATATCAATTCTTCAATCAATTCTCCCATCCTGCTATTGTTCCCACAATGTCTAGAGGTGGGGTTCTGTCCTATTTTCAGCACACTGACCCCTCAACTATATTTCTTTGTGGCCCATTATGAGAATGTGCCCAAGTCACAAAGTGTGTCAGTTGCTGTGTAAGAGATGTGTTTGTGTTTATGGGATTCTTTAAGCAGTTTATTTTAAGAAAAGTTTTGTCATCTTTTACTCACCCTCCCATTCATTTCAAACCTGTATGACTTTCTTTCTTCTGCGGAACACATAAGAAGATATTTTGAAGAATGTGGGTAACCAAACAGTTTTGGTGACCTTTGACATTAATTGTCTGGATAAAAAAACACAGAGAAATGTCTCAAAATATCTTCTTTTTTGTTCTTCAGAAGAAAGGACATGATGGTTTGGAATGACGTGATGGTGAGAAAATGACAGAATTTTTGCATGAACTATCCTTTTCAGAGTCATCTTCTTCATTCACTTCCATTAAAGTGTGTGTGTTTGTGCTTATTTGTGTACTGATTTGTGAACAATAGTTGTGTTAGTAAGGACACTATTAGTTAGGGTGAGATCACTTTGGCTGATAAATTTAGCTAACAACTCATGGACAGATATAAACAATCCATTATTGTTCTTGTTTAAATGTGTCAGTCTCCTATTGTTTATTGTCCCATATCTTGTCTCAAATGAGCCCTAAAACCACTAGATCTTCTGACAGATGCTGACAAAATATCTGTGCGTGAGTGTGTGTTTGTGTGGTTACGGTATGAACGGAAAGGCATCGTGGTCAGGGAGGGGAGTGGTTGACCTTGTCCAGCAGACTCCCCTCCCTGTCTGTCTCTCCCCTGCTCTTTCTTTCAGATGGAAGATGTATGATGCCTAATCAGCAACAGACAGAACTAGCACAGGAAACACCTTCCATCTTAAGATGCAGGAAAATAACATCTCAGAGAGAGAGAGAGAGAGAGAGAGAGAGAGGGAGAGATATCCTTTAATCGTCTTCACATCTGCCTCTCTTCTAGGTTCTAATGGAAACCCATCATGAAGGTCGTAGTGCAGTCAAAACACATGCTAAGTGTGCCTGTATAAGCAAATGGGAAGCAGCTCATATACTCTTAAAGTGTTAGTTCACCCCAAAAATTAAAATCTGTCATTAATTACTCACCCTCATGTCGTTCCACACCCGTAAGACCTTCGTTCATCTTCAGAACACAAATGAAGACATTTTTGATGGAATTTCGAGAGGTATCGGACTCGTCCATAGACAGCAATATAACCACCACTTTCAAGGTCCAGAAAGGTACTAAAGACATTGTTAAAACAGTCGACATGACTGCAGTGGTTCAACCTTAATTTTATGAAGCGACGAGAATACTTTTTGTACGCAAAAACAAACAAAAATAACTTTATTCAACACTTCTTCTGTTATTGAGGTGGGATACGGTTAGGGACAGGTTTCATGGTATGATTAGGTTTAAGGGTGGGTTAAAGTGGAAGGGAAGGATCAACAGTGTAATTTTAGATTTAATTACACAAATTAATTACAGCTGTAAGTTCATGCAGGCAATGTTTGAAGATAAATACGATGTAAAAACATGTATTTACACAATAATTGCATTTTATCAAATGATTCATTTAAATGTTAGTACATAGTAGTTTATCACAGCATGGTCAGATAAAGTCAAGAGAGGGATCCAAATACAACAATCAATGTTTGGATGAAGAAAAACTCTACACTCGGAAACACAGAGAAACACAGGTAACAATGACGAGAACGGACAAAGAACAGAACTAAACTGTGGATATAAATACATAGGATAAAAAAAAGGAACCAAACAAGACACAGGTGAAAATAATCAATAACAAGGGAAACCAAATCAGTGGAAACTAAATGAGGACACTACAAATCCATAGTAACAAATGATATGAGAACAAAACACAGGAACATAACTAAACACAGACTAAGGTACATTTACACGACAACAATGTACTAAATACAGAAATGTTTTTCCCTTTGCATTTTTCGCATATAGACGACAACATTGTCAAAACATTCCCCATTCACACGGATCCGCGAAAACAACTAAAAGCACTGTTTTATTTATTCCAGGCCAGTAGTTGGCAATGTCACTTTGTAAAGAAACACTACGTGCCTATAGACCGTTTTCACAAATTCGCGTTTTTGCAGTTTACACAGAGATGATAATGGTATCATTTTCAAAAACTTGCCCCTTGAATCCGTTTTCAAAAGTTTGTGTTTTCAGGCCGCTAAACACCGTTGTCGTGTAAATAAATGGCCAAAACGCTTAAAAAGTTTTCAGTTTATAGTTGAAAATGGTGTTGTGTAAATGGTTCCTAAATGTGACATAGTTAAAAACGCTAAATATAAAGTGGGACCAAAGTTTCTTTACCCTATTAATCAGTGTTCTTTTTTAGTACTAATTGGAAAGTTTATAAATACAAATTAAATAGAAATAGAATAAAACATTGAATTATAGAAATTAAAATAGAGTAGAATTTATCTCCTATCAACACACACACCCACACACCTCAGTAATGCTTTTTTTTTTTTATAAACAGTCACAGTCACCGTGGAGAAATAATCTCAGTAATGTGTACAGTGGCCAAACTTGGACACTTTGGGTCGGGACACTTAAAAACTCAAGCCTTTTTTAATGAAATGTTTTGGTTGAAAATATTATCATATAATGAAAACATTCATAAATTTTTAAGTGTGTTTAAGTTTCTGTACCATTCAAAACTTCAGAATTTTTAATGTTTTTGAAAGAAATATTTTATACTCACCAAGGCTGCATTTATTTGATCAAAGATACAGTTGAAACAGTAATATTGCAAAATATTAATACAATTTAAAATAACTGTTTCTATTTTAAAATATTTTAAAATGTAGTTTATTCCTGTGATGATAAAGCTGAATTTTCAGCATCATTACTCCAGTCTTCAGTGTCACATGATCTTCAGAAATCACTCTAATATGATGATTTGATGCTCATGAAACATTTATTATCATTATCAATGTTTAAAATAGGTGCGCTTATTATTTTTGTGGAAACTGTGAAAACTTTTTTTGATTTATATAAAGTTCAAAAGAACAGCATTTATTTAAAACAGAAATCTTTTGTAATATTATAAATGTCTTTACTTTCACCTATGATTGTGTCCTGAATAAAAGCATTAATTTCTTTAGATTAGATGATTTTAGATTAGGGTCCAATTCTCACTATTGACTAACTATTAACTTGGCTTTTGCCTCAATAAACTCCTAATTACTGCTTATTAATATTTAGTAAGGCAGTTGTTAAGTTTAGGTATTGTGTAGGATGTAAGGGTGTAGAATTAAGGGATGTAGAATATGGTCAGGCAGAATAAGGCATTAAAATGTGCTTTAAGTACTAATAAACAGCCAATATACTAGTAATATGCATGCTAATAAGTTAATAGTGAGAATTGGACCCTAAATTAATGTGTTACTGAAAAATCTTGAATGGTACTTTATATGCGTGTGTGTGTGTGTGTGTGTTTGTGTGTGTGTGTGTGTGTGTGTGAGTGTGTGTGTGCGCGTGTGTGTCATGTTTTGGACAAAAAAACCTGAAATCATCTATACTTTTGTGGGGAGCAGCCTTTTTTTTAATAATGGTGGTTAATGTTTTAATAAAGATGTATAAAATGTTTTCTCTCAGGGTTAGGTGGAGTTTTATGGGATAAAAATAAGTGAAGTAAATGGAAAGTCCCAAATATGGCTTCTAACAAAGGGTCAGCAAACATCAAACATCATTTCCCATTGACCATCCTTTGTGCATTTGTGTCTGTGTGGATTTGCTACTCTATGCTTTATGTCCTGTAATCCAAGTAAGCATTTAATGGACAATGACAAGGCCTGGTGGTCCAAAAAAATCAAAAGACAGAGGGGAGGTAACAAAGAATGTGATAAAAAGACTTTACTGACGGATGCAAAAGATTCCTTGTGACAGGTGAGTGAAAGAAGAACTGACTCGAGCTCTTAAAGAAGCTCTCAGCAAACAACAAGAACAAACTTGCTGAAACTCGCAACCATTGCTTCTGCTTCACCTTGCTGTTCACCTTGCAGACAGAGGTTGCCCTTTCAATGACACATCAACTTTGTGTGGTATGTTTCTGCTTATCAATGCAAATAAAATAATTCAGATAACTGAAAACAAAAAAGTTCATACTGAAATCTCAGATGTTTGATTGCAGAGTTTAGTGCAGGTCTGAACACAGTGTGTGACGCTGGGATCTCTTCTGAAACTCTAGATGATATGTGAGATTTCTGAGGTCTTTTTCTCAGGAAAAAATCTTAGAAGCAAGAAACTTCAGTTTAAAAACATCTGCTTAATATCTAATATCATTGAGAAATGGGATATTAAAGAGGTCTTATTTGTGTGTGTGTGTGTGTGTGTGTGCTGATAGGTGCAATGCAGCTGTCAGCATTTAGAAGATGAAGGTCAGCTGCTTTACTATTAGTGTGTGCATGGAGACCATTCCTTTTTCCTTCCCTGATTGTTGTTCACATAAGCGTTTTAGAGGACATTTCTTCAATTTGTTAAATCTGTCTTAGTGACTCCAAACTCTAATGCTAAAACTGACTGGCGGTTTACAAGTGCAATATGTCTAAAGAAAGTAGCCAGTGCAAATATTTTCCCACAGTGACCAGTGGTGCTTGTTATTTGTGTGCGTACGAGAGACACACACTTGGCTTTGACATTGGCTTTTAGCCCATGTGCCATCATTAAAGGGCAGTTTGTCAGTGCGCACCAGCAGCAGGCAGACGTAAACATGAGGGTCTGTCTAAAGTGCTCTAAAAGAGTAACCTCTGTCTGTTTTAGAGCACCAAAGAGTCTAATAATGGCCTGTTACAGACCATAACTTGGCCTTCTGGAGTGTTTATGTGCCAGAGGTCCAAAAAATTATCTCAAAATACTCTCAAAATAAAAGAATGTTATTGCTTTAAGTACTAAAATATCAAACCATATCAATAGCTTTTTTGCACTCTTTAAGCAAAATTAAGTCACAATGAAGTCATATGAGATATAATGTCACTTTGTGATATGTCACAATTTTAACCCAGCCAGTTCAATCACAGGCATGGATTCATAAATTTAAACATATTTTATTGTATTATTATTATTAATTTATGAATACAAATCACTTAAACTGAAATTGTTCCATTAAGATGTATACAAAATGTTTTAAACTTTTTTTTTACTCATTTAAAATTCAGAATTCATAATATGAATACTATGTAAGGATTATTCAATTTAATTTGATGGAAATTTACTATTAAAATAAGATTCATAAGTCTAAATGTGGAAAAAAGTCAAAATCCAGTCAAAATCAAGCAAGTGAGAGAGCGCAACACGAGCAAATTGTCAGTAAAAGTTAGATGATGGACCTTAAAAAAGGAAAGGCAATGCAGAAAAGGTTCGAGAAAGTAAAAAAGGGCTCTTTAGTCCAACGCTGCCAAATGCCTCAAATTAACAGAACTCTTTTCAAAGGGTTTAAATTCGGCTGCTGCTGCAGCGGAGGACAGTAGTGCCGTAAAGGTAAGAAGAAGAAAAAACAGAAAATACAGCTAGTTTTTGTAGTAAACAGTTGTAAGCTTAGCGTATAACCCCCGTATTTAAAATGCCATTGCTTCGTGATAATTGGTTACAAGTGTTAGCTAGCCTGTTACTGACATGACTGAAATATCAGCAGATAAGGTGGGATTTAGGTTAAACAGACTGCTGTAGGCTACTTGCAATATAGTAACACGTCAGAAAAGTATAGCAACCCAAGTGAAAAAAGTACACTTCCATAATGTACTTAAAGTGCTCTATTTTCGCGCACTAAGTTTGTACTTAATATACAAAAAATTCTTCTTTAGTAGGCCTACTTCTTAAGAAAATCTTAAGAACATCTAAATGTACTCAACTGTGCTATTTTGAGACTACATGAATATGAACTAAAATGTGCTTTTAACATACTATCTCTGTATTTGTAATATTATGGGTTCTCTGTATTTGTAATATTATTTAATGGATCTGAGTTAACATGAACTAACATTGAACAGCTTTATTTACTAGTCAGTAATTTTATCCCTTAAAACTCATCGTTGATCACCAAAATTACATATTTAAACGTTTTTTCCTGTGAAAAAAAAATTCTTAATGCCTTAAAATAGCTTGAATGTAACTCTATACCTTTGCCTCATTTAATATAGCCTAGACGGATCTATGAATATGATAATTAGCCCCGCCTCCACTCACTTGCACGAGCTCAGGCGAGATCCACACGGTCAACTTACTAAGGTAAACGCACAATGGTATCGCTTTTTACAACGTCGGACACATAATGGTAATTAATATGATTAGCGTTTTGATTGACTATGTTATCAAACAGCTAATAATGTGTTGATAATGTTACACAAACCATGTTCACATTCACAAGTCAGACAGCTGCTTCTAACAATCAGTATCCTTAGAAACGCTTTGAACAACTCAGAACGTCAGTGGAGAAAGGCTAAAGTTCATCATAACATCGTAATATGCATCAATTACCCGACATTTTGCTAAATCTACCCGATTTTCAAATCAACAGAAAAATATACCGGGATCACCTTCTTTTGAGACTCCCTTGCGCAGTCAGTTAATGAAATGCTAAAGCCCGCCGGCACGTTGACATGATTGGTTACAAGGCAGTTTGTGACATCAGAAACACCAACTATTTAAGCTTTAAGTTTACACTTAAGTAGCCTATATTCTTTTAAAATATATTTTGTACTTGTTTTAAAAGTATTCTAAAGTGTATTACTTTTTCACATGGAGTGTTATGGCATTCAACTGCTAAACAAGAGAGAGAGCAATTTGCTGAGAAGGAAAATAGAGTGGAAGGAAAGTGATTTGTGCCAGTTCTTGATTGGTTCTGGCTGCAGTGCTTGATTAAAGGTCTAGCATGAAGATAAGGAAGTTTAGAGTGAACATACACAAGCACATGAACACATAAACACAGCTACTGGATGTCAATGACTGCATGGTCTTACAAATTGTTTGTTGTGTTTTACTGACTGCCTACTGAGCAGTAAGAACACCAGGACACACTCACACGTGCAAAGAGACGACGTACCGCCAATAATTCACATGCTAGCACGCGCCTGTTAACAGTAAGAGCAGAAGCCATTGTATTCCACAACAGGATGATGATTGTGCCTCTCACAGGAGCAAAACAGACGGCCAGCTAACAATGCAGCCAGGAAGCTGTAACATTACATGCTCATTTATCACAGTACAGACAATCATTAATAAGATCGTATTCCCATAAAGCACTAAGATTAAATCTTAAATTTTAAAATTGGTTAAAGGGATAGATTCTGTCATTATTTACTCATCCTTGTGTCGTTCCAAACCTGCATGACTTTATTCTTCTTTTCTGGTTTTGTCTATACAATGAAAGTCAATGGGGTTCAAAACTGCACTGAAAAAAAGGAAGGACAAAAACAGACTTTTTTTTTTTTTTTTTTTTTTTTTTTTTTAAATGAGAGCCATTAAATGATGAAAGAAGTTTTTCATTTTTGAGTAAACTATCCCTTTAAATGAAACATAAATTAATTTAAGGGTAAGGGTTTTTTTTTTTACATTTTTGTAAATGTACTTATAGATAATATAATATAACTGAAATAAAAGGCAACTTAAGTATACTTAGAGTACACTTTCATGACAACTTAAGTACATGTGCCTTTTAAAAAAAAACAGACATTTTTAAAATGAGGGTTATTAAATGATGAAAGAGTTTTAATTTTTGAGTAAATTATAACTTTAAATGAAACATAAATTAATTTAAGGGTCATTTTTTACATTTTTGTAAATGTACTTGTAGATAATATAATATTACTGAAATAAAAGACAACTTATACACTTTAATGACTGTTTCTTAACACACTTAAGTATACTTTTTAAAGGTGCATTTTGTAATCAAATTAAGTTAAAAATAAACAAAAGAGACATTTTTAAAAATGAGGGTCACTAAATGGTGAAAGAGTTCTCATTTTTGAGTAAACTATCTCTTTAAATGAAACATAAATTAATTTTAAAAGGTGATTTTTTTTTTTTTACCAGGTTTACAAATACATTTGCTCATTCTTCAACTTCCATCTTTCCAAAAAAAAAAGCAGATAATATATTACTGAAAAAAAGCAACTTAAGTGTACTACTTTCATCACTTTTCATGTTTTTTAACACACTTAAGTACACATTTAAAAAGTGCATTTTGTAATGACATCATTAAATGTTTTACTTTAAACAAAACAAACATTTTTAAAAATGAGGGTGATTGATAAAAGACTTTTCATTTTTGAGTAAACTGTCCCTTTAAATAGAACATACAGTAAATTAATTTAAAAGGGTAATTTCCCAGGCTCAGAGATACATTTGCTCATTCTTTCAACTGCCATCTTTCTGTCCATTCAGTCCTGATCATTTGGTCCATTTGGAGTGCAAGAGTTTGTCTGTCTTTAACATTCAGTGCGGTTTACAGCTACAGTAAAATCTCTGGAATAGAAACACAGCTATCAGGTGAAACAGGGTATGCAGTGTTTAAAATCCACCTGTCACTCAAACTGTGACACCTCTGCCTCTCGGCGGGACGCCACTATGGGGGTCTGACAAAGCACATACACACAAGCACAGAATTAGCTCAATAACAACCACATTTGGGTCACTGTAAACCATATGCCAAAAGAGGTTTTGACAGAGTGTAAAAACAATCTTGGCCCGTAACAGAAACAGCCCTTCAGGGGCTCATGAATAGCACACACATATATTTAGAAAATTTTTGGTGGGAACAGTCCAAAGTTATGAAGCACCTCTCTCTTCAGGGAAAACTTGTCTGGTTAGTCAGAAATCTAGTCTACAAATACAAGGGAATGTTCTTGTTTTTGTGTTTGTATAAGGGCTGCAGCATTTATTCCCAGCATCCTGATGAATGCATGAGCATTCAAAAATAAAAAGCGTATATATTTTGAGATGGTGTTTGCATACCTATTACGCTGAACTAATCACTAAAGTATCCTGACATTTTATGATTTATTTCTCACTTGTACATATTTCATTGTCAGTGAGTCTTGAGAAGCAAATATAGGAGGTTCTTTTTGATAATACAGTGCCTTTTGTGTGCTACATGTACAGTATGTGTGTTAAAATAACAGACAGCTACTGATGAAAGTACTTATTAAGGGGCATCAGCTAAAAACAGAAAACTTTTTAAGTGTTTTGGCCATGCATTTACATGACAACGCTGTTTTGGTAGCCCTAAAATGCAATTTTTTGAAAACAATACCATTATTGTCTCTGTAAAAACTACAAAAATGCAAATTTGTGAGAACAGTGTCGTCATGAGCATGCATATTACTTTTTCAGTCTGTAGATGCGTAGTGTTTCTTTACAAAATGACATCGCCAACTACTGGCCTGGCATGAATATTACAGCATTTTTAGTCATTCTAGTGGATCCGTGTGAATGGGGATCGTTTTGACAATGTTGTCATCTGTACACAAAAAAACACAAAGGATTTTTAGTATATTGTTGTCGTGTAAACATACCCTTAATTAACAAGACACTGTCACATTATCTGATAGATTTTTCTGTGTAATATATTTTGAAATATAAAATTAGTTGTATAGTTAGTTGAATTAGATGAATATTAGCCATTTTGCAAACTGTGCCATTTCATCACTGTTACATTATTTATTATCTAGAATAAAAATCAATTCTACTTAAATTTAGCTTTTATTAAAATTAAAATACCACACTTTTACTTTTTTAATATGGTATATTTCTGAAATTCTTTAGGTATTTTCTGAAAATGCAAAGTTGTGGCAGCCTACTTGTGACATTTCCTCTTTAAAGTAAAATAGGCTAATTTAAATAAAAATTATTGTTTAATCTTCCTGAAATCATAGAAATTTGTCAATATTATGTTTAAATTGTTTTATTAGACACGATTTTGGTTCTTTGGTCACAGGTGGTTAGCTGAGGCGCATTTTGTTGTTTCCACCTTTGATTTGTGTTAGAATTTCGCAGGACCATCAACTCTTATTCTGTCATACCCTACATCACTTTCACGGGAACGTCTAATGCTATGCCCAAATATACGGTTTACGAATGAGTGAGAAAAATTGCATTTCTACTACAGATGTGATGGGGTTGCATTCATTTTACTTGAAAACACTATCCACCAGATTTGTATTTAGCACTGACTGCTTGTGATTAAATCAACAAAATGCATCTTGATACCAGGTGTATGATCAGTTTTTCACAGTTTACAGCACAATATAAATACTATGCGTAATGTATTTTGGTAATGCAATAATTAAGGTCATTGTTAGCCATTTTGGACCTTTTCAGCTGCAGTGTTAATACATACTGAATGTACTGGTTTGACACAACCAAAAATTTTGGGACAAAACTGTCATGGGTGATTTATTAGGCACACAAAATTACAAGCATGTGACTTCCAAACTTACTGTGACAGGGTTAAAGTTCTGTAGAGTGTAGGTAATGGAGAAATATGATTTTTTGAAAGTTTAGCAATAAATTATTTAAATGAAATTATTAAAAAAAAATACATAATTTTCCTAAAACTGTGTAAGCATTTCCTGAGAGTGACACATTTGTGATTTAGTTTATGACACTGAACATTATAACCATTATAACAAGCAATAACTCTAACTTAACATGATGACCAGCTCTTTTGCTTTTGAAAACTGGTCTGAATTAGTTCTCTGTTTACTCTTGAACTGTGCTCTGTCTTCTTTTCACACAATCTGTCTAGTGTGTGTGTGTGTGTGTGTGTGTGTGTGTGTGTCTTAGGTAAAGCTGTGGAGAAGCTTTTGTTTTCTGCAGGATTTGGGTCCAGATGTGTCCAAATTCCTCTAAGGCCCCCAGGAAAGAGGTAACTAGATAGGCGGTAAGCTTTATCCTCATGTTTTAAATGTGAAATGGTGTGAATGCACATTGTGCGTGTGTGTGTGTGTGTGTGTGTGAGCACGATTGAGTATTTATGTGTTTCGTTCTCCTCTAATCCTGCTCATTATCCATTCCTGCCTCTCATCACCTTTATCTTCTACCTCTGTTTTTCCTCCTCTAGTTGTTTTTCCTTCTCATGTTTTCCCGCCTGTTTCCTCCCTCTCTCCCTCCTTTCCACCATCACCACCTTCCTGATCCGCAGCCCAAGGGCTCCACATAAATGCTAGTTATACAAATAATGATTAAAGAAGGCACTTCCTGTTAATTCAGCGATGTTTTGCATAGCAACCACTGAAGAGTGAAAACAGCAACACCAGCTTGTCTTTTGGTTCTCAAGCTGTTTATCTCTCATGGCCTGTTTGACCCCAAGGCCATTTTAATAATTTGGAAATTGTACTTATCATAACTATCAGGTCATTGATTATGAAATTACTTTGAAATATGATGAAATATGTTCTGAGAGACCACATATGCAATGAAGTTTCACATGAAAATGATGAGTTAGAGGGTGATGGTTAAAGCTTCAATATAGCATACTTTTAAAAAGAGTACATTTAAAAAACAGTTTGTTCATTAAACGTAATTGAATTAAGGAAAACTTTTACACACAATTAAGTTAGGTTCATACAACAAGTCCTTTTAAACAAATAATAGATTGTTGAACAAACTTAATCAATTTAGGTTCTTGTGTCAGAAAAAGAATTTGTTGAGTGAACTTAATTAAATTAAGGAAAAAGTTTCCGTGAAATTGAATTATATTCTTCCAACAAAAAATAATTTGTTTGGTCTGATTTATTGTAGTCTTGTTGGATGAACTTAAATTCATCAAGTTACCATTGTGGTGAAGAGTGAAGCTTGTGCTTAGGTTGTGGGTAACTATTGTGCACATAAGAGCTCCATGATTGTCTGATGGGGGACGAAGCCATAGACCGTACGCAGATGACTTAATCTGCGTATGAAGAAGAGCAGCACTGTAATCCAGTGTTGCCAATTTAGGGATTTTGTCACTAGATTTAGTGACTTCACCGCCCCTTTTGAGACTTTTTTCAAAAGTTTAGGGACAAATCTAGCAAGTTCTAGGACAAACCTTATCTAGATTCTTATTTTGCTCACTGATCTCTATTCATATTTATATAGATCAATGAATTTGCCATTATGATGTTATCTAGTGACATTTAGCTTCCAGTTTTAGCTACTTTTGAAAGCATTTGGCAACACTGCTGTAATCAACTAATCTTACTTCAAGTTACAATAAATAGTCTGGACCATGTTCACATAATGTTTTATAGCAATAGCATTTGAACATAATGAACATAATGAACTAAAAAAATACATTAAAAAACACTTAATTTCAACATTTACTCTCCCAATCTATCCCTATGCAAAGCATGCTGGGAACTAGAAATCCACTGCCCAGTTTCATTCAATGCAACAGAAATGATGTAGTCCCAACACAAAGGGTTTAAGTTAACTTAACATTTTACAAATTTAATTTCATTTAACGTAATTAAATTAAGTGCAAATGACAATTAAGTAAAAAAAAAAACTCAGATTTGTGTTGTTTCATCTTATTTTATTTAAATAAACTGAGCAAACAGCTAGAATCTTTTTTTTTTGAGTGTACTTATTACAGATATAATATATAAAAGAATATAACAAATATTGTGATAATGACCTTATATTAAGATAGTGACAAAAAATAAGGACTTAAAAATGTACTTAAAAGTAAAAAAATTAAAATGTAATTAAAAGTAAAACTGTTAATTTGTGTGTGTGTGTGTGTGTGTGTGTGTGTGTGTGTGTGTGTGTGTGTGTGTGTGTGTTTGTGTGCGTGTGGGTTTTTGTGACATATCAGGACACAAATTTGTATAATGACATGGGTATGACATAGGTATTACAAGGAGAGGGTGACTTATGAGCACATTACCCCATGTCCCCATTTTTCAAAAGGCTTATAAATCATACAGAATTAGTTTTTTTGAGAAAGTAAAAATGTGCACAGGTTTCTGTGATGGGTAGGTTTAGGGGTAGGGGTAGTGTAGGGCGATAGAAAATACGCTTTGTACAGTATAAAAACCATTACGTCTATGGAGAGTCCCCGTAAATCATATATACAAGTATGTGTGTGGTGGGATACATGTGGGCGTTTGTGAATTTAACCTTGCAGTGCACATATAAATATGAACCAAAGACAACACTATGGTCTATTAAAGCCTTAGAAGACCTATATTTGGGCCTATATTATCTGCAAAACCTTCTATAAAAACAACTCTAAATGTTATTTATGTGGAAGCAGACCCCACACAAGCACACACACACACACACAGCATCTTCCATTATCCTGAGTCCAGAGCTCTTCCTGCTTTGCTTGCTGCTTTATCCATTCAGGGGACAAAGGGCAAAGGAGAGAGGCAGTTCAGAGGTCACTAAGTCCTCAGTGCAAGCAGGGAAACACCTTGAGAACCCTGTTTGTTCCTGAGAGAGTGAGGAAGAGAGAGTCCATTTTTATGATGTAGAATGGTATATAGATTTGATGATCTTTGTGGGTGTATCAGGGTCAGAAATTAACGGGGGCTTAGGTCAAAATACCACCAAAAATCTTTATGTACACAGATATATATATATACACACACATTTTGTCTTCAGAACTGCCTTAAAGGGTTAGTTCACCCAAAAATGAAAATAATGTCATTAATTACTCACCCTCATGTCGTTCCACACCCGTAAGATCTTTGTTCATCTTCGGAACACAAATTAAGATATTTTTGTTGAAATCCGATGGCTCAGTGAGGTCTGCATAGCCAGCAATGACATTTCCTCTCTCAAGATCCATAAATGTACTAAAAACATATTTAAATCAGTTCATGTGAGTACAGTGGTTCAATATTAATATTATAAAGCGACAAGAATATTTTTGGTGCGCCAAAAAAACAAAATAATGACTTATATAGTGATGGCCGATTTCAAAACACTGCTTCATGAAGCCGAGCGTTATGAATCTTTTGTGTCGAATCATGATTCGGATCGCGTGTCAAACCGCAAACTGCTGAAATCACATGACTTTGGCGCTCCAAACCGCTGATTCAACACAAAAGATTCATAACGCTCGAAGCTTCATGAAGCAGTGTTTTGAAATCGGCCATCACTATATAAGTTGTTATTTTGTTTTTTTGGCGCACCAAAAATATTCGTATTAATTCTAATATTAATATTGAACCACTGTACTCACATGAACTGATTTAAATATGTTTTTAGAACATTAATGGATCTTGAGAGAGGAATTGTCATTGCTGGCTATGCAGGCCTCACTGAGCCATCGGATTTCAACAAAATCCGAAGATGAACAAAGGTCTTCCGGGTGTGGAACAGCATGAGGGTGAGTAATAAATGATATTATTTTCATTTTTGGGTGAACTAACCTTTTAATTCTTTGTGGCATAAATTCAACAAGGTGCTGGAAACATTCCTGAGATTTTGGTCCATACTGACATGATAGCATCACGCAGTTGCTTCAGTTTTGTCGGATGCACATCCATGATGTGAATCTCCCATTCCACCACATCCCAAAGGTGATCTGTTGGATTGAGATCTGGTGACTGTGGAGGCCATTTGAGTACAGTGAACTCATTGTCATGTTCAAGAAACCAGTTTGACGTGATCTGAGCTTTGTGACCCGCCGTGTTATCCTGCTGGAAGTAGTCATCAGAAGATGGGTACGCTGTGGTCATAAAGGGATGGACATGGTCAGCATCAATACTCAGGTAGGCTGTAGTGTTTAAACAATGCTCAATTGGTACTAAGGGGCCCAGAGTGTGCCAAGAAAATATCGCCCAACTCACCATTACACCAACAGCAGCAGCCTGAACCACAAGCCAGGATGGATCCATGCGTTCATGTTGTTTACGCCAAATTCTTACCCGACCATCTGAAATCACTTTTATTTTTCCACTTCAAGCAATGGTGGTGGTGGAGGGATGCTGGAAAACTGTCATGGAACAGGAGTAGGTCTGCTGTATATATAATCAAATTGAGTTGATTAACTGAATGTGCTCCTCCTGTGTTAATTAGGTTAATTATCTGAACATACTCTTCCTGAACTTTGTTAATAAAACATCATAAATCGAGACTCATCAGACCAGACAACATTTTTCCAGTCTTCTGTTGTCCAACTTTGGTGAGCCTGTGCGAACTGTAGCCTTAGTTTCCTGTTCTCAGCTGACAGGAGTGGCACCCGGTGTGTCTTCTGCTGATGTATCCCATCTGGTTCAAGGTTCGACATGTTGTGCATTCAGAGATGCTCTTCTGCATACCTTGGTTGTAACGAGTGGTTATTTGAGATACTGTTGCCTTCCTATCAGCTCCAACCAGTCGTGCCATTCTCCTCTGACCTCAACAAAGCATTTTTGCTCACAGAACTGCTGCTGACTGGATATTTTCTCTTTTTTTGGACCATTCTCTGTAATGCCTAGAGATGGTTGTGGCTAGAAAATCCCAGTAGATCAGCAGTTTCTGAAATAACATAAATTGCGAATCGAATGACAAATATTGATTTTAATACAACAATAAGTCCAACAAACAAGTTCAATATACAAGAAGTTAATATTGTGTTTTAGGATTGTGATTATTGTCTGTTTTTACTCTATTTCGCCAACAAAATTTGTTCCAAACAAAGAGCAGAACTGTTGCGTGCCTCTAGACCAAACACTGGCGTTCGTTAAAGAATGAATCACATTTATGAACGAATCAGTTGAGAATGATTCAACGACCAATTCATAAAGACAGTCACTTGCTTTGTTCTGGAATGAATCAGCTGTTTTGACTGAATCAGTTGAGTCACCACCTCCGCAGTGTAATAGATTCTGTTGATACTGTTTTCATTTGATGCTAACAGCCCTATAGTGTCTTCTTATCCTAATTGAATTTATTGGTTCAGTTTAGGAATTTGACATTGGCCAAATATAATGTATACATTTAATAAAATCTGCCTTATAAATGTAAAAGATAGCCCTGGAAGGGAGCAATGCAGTGGTGTACGTGTGCTTTTCAGCCTCTTACATGGGAAGTTTTTATGTGTAATGGTGTGATTAGGGTCAGAAACAGTACAATATACAGTAGAAACAGGAGTCAGCCACCATTGATCCCCTGATGCAATGGCTTCCTCTATAACAATGGTCTTATCTGATCCAGCACTCAACATTCACACAGGTGTGCCTGTATGTGTGGCCACTTGAGGATACTGTGTATGTGTGTGTGTGTTCATGCACCATTATGTGTGTCCATTGGAGATAAGCTATTTATGAGCCACATAATTTATGGAGGGTTCTCAGGAAATAGTGCCATTTGTGTCTTATGTGTGTTCCTATTACCTACATCTGATATATTTAGCAGCTGATATAAATTTGCTAGTTCATGCCGCCATTTTGCACTGACCCTCAACCCATAGCATACAACCCTGAAACATTTTGAATGTAACAGTGCTGGCATAAAACATATTTTGAAAGAAAAATGTCATGATTTATTATTTTTCAATCAATGTTTAACTTATTTCAATGTACAGCAGGACTGATTGAATTTACTCCATTATTGTTTCTTTTCGAGACTGTAACTACATATTTGAATTGGCCATTGAAAAAACAGTATTTGGTAAATATTTTGGCATGAAAATATGGAAAGGAAGAACACAATCAGGAAATGTCAAAAGCCACACTTGAACTCGCATCACCCACATGAGCAACATGGCCAGTGCTTCAGAACATGTGCCTTAATTCCAGTAAATGGCTTTGGGAACATCGCTTTTTTTTCGTTGTTGGAACACTCTAGTTAAGTAGTGAAACATAATAATTTCCAAACAACAAAAGATGTGACAAATATGCCTGGAAGAGGACGTGTCTATATCGTCTTAATGCGTGGTGAGGAGGAAAGTTTGAGTGGACAAAGACTCTCCAAGGATCACAGCTGGAGAACTGCAGAAATTAGTTGAGTTTCGAGGTCAGAAAGCCTAAATATATCAAACAGGACCAGCTTCTATGGTCAGATGAAACTAAAAAAAGAATTTTTTGGCAGCGAACACATGAGATGGGTTTGGTGCAAACAGGGATAAAAAAGTAGCCCATGATCATAGTTAAATATACTGCTGGATCTTTAAAATTGTGGGCCTATTTCTGCTGGAGGTCCTGAACATCTTGTTCAGATACATGGTATCATAGATTCTATCAAATACCAACAGATAAAAAATCAAAACCTGACCACTTCTGCTATTAATCTTATAATGGGTCATGGGTTGGATCCTCCATCAGGACAATGATCCAAAACAAACATCAAAATCAACACAAAAATGGGTCACTGAGCACAAAATGAAGCTTCTGCCATGGCCATCCCAGACCCCTGACCTGAACCCTAAAGAAAATGAGTGGAGTGAACTGAAGACAAGAAGCACCAACATGGAGCTGGGAATCTGAAGGATCTGGAGAGATTCTGTATGAAGGAATGGTCTCTGATCTCCTCTCAGGTGTTCTCCAAACTCATCAGGCATTATAGGAGAAAGCTCAGAGCCGATATCTTGGCAAAAGGAGGTTGCAAAAAGTATTAAAAGGGTGTAAAAGTACACTAAAAGTAAAAGTATAAAAGGCTGCCATTAACTGTGGCCAACGTGTATTGGAGAAAAACATTTATTTCTTGAAGAGATTTTCCCAACATTTAGGTAAGAATTTTTTTTGTTTGTTTGTTTGTTTTTGTATTTTTAATACATTTTCAAAAAGATTAACAATGCAGATTTATTTTTAGAGGCTTCTTTGTTCATATTTACCAAGGGTGCCAATAATTCTGACCATGACTGTAATTACTAAAAACCAGTCCATAAGGAAAGTCCACAAAAATATGTTCTAAGAATATTTTGCTAATATTCCCATTAAATTATCAAAACGTTATTTCTGAACCTTCTCTGAACTTTGTTTTAAAAACACTTTTTCTTGGTTATGTGAACATTAAGGGAACATTCCATTTGATCATTTTGCAAACATTGGAAAGTTACTTTTGAATGTTCTCTGAACATTCTGAAACAAGTAGTAACATTTAAAAAATATTTGATGAATGTCCAACTAAAACATTCCATAAATGATGTATAAATAATGTTTTTGAGCTAACATTTGGGAACATTATTAAAGTACGGAGCCCCGCACATGACATGCAGGAAAAAAATAGTCCCCTTAATTTGCTAAATCATGCACACAAATCAATTTACTTTCTTTTCCTGCATGCCATGTGCGAGCTCCGTATTAAAGACCATTCAATTAACTTTACTGGAAAAATGTTTGTTCATAACCTTGCCAGAACATTAACTAAAGTTCTGAGAACGTTCCCTGTTAGCTGGGCATATGGCATTTTCATTATGGCCTGTAGATTTAAGGGCAAGAAACCTCGAAAAAGAAACACCATTTTAAAACTCCCTTGGCTATGGCTCCAGGTGAGTATGCGTGTTATCAGACTCATCAGTGAGGGCAGTCTCGGGGTAAAGAGTCAAAGAGTCGGGCGGCTGCCCGCAGGCGCCATATTTCAAACATGCCTTCAATAATGAGCTGGGCTGGACTAACCCAGAGCTACAGAATGGCAACTCACTTAAGAGGAGGTGAAAAAAACACATTAAATGACAGAACAACTTGTCGGTATCCTCCACTATGTGATTACTGAGTACACATGGGGGAGAGCGAGGGGGTGAGCAGACACATGTTTTCAGGGATTTCAAAGACTCTCTACATCAAATCAGAAGAGAATGCTAACCTGCTAAGCTAAAAGGCAAACAAACCATCATGATTGCCTTTTAAATCTCAATGAATTAGCTTGCAGGCCTAAGTCAACAGAAAGATGGTGATCTCTCTTTCTGTGTGTGTGTGTGTGTAGCAACAGAAGTGGGGTGTTGAGTGGCACATGGGTGTGATATCGTCTGAGGAGGTTTCTTGGTGTTTAGCATACCCATATGAACACTTGGGACGTTGTCTTTACAACAGAGAGATCCAAACAACCAATACACAAAATACAAGGGAAAATTCTCCCTTTCAGTTTAAACGGACAGCCTCTTGAAACTCCTTCTTTTTCATTGCCTGAAGTGCCTCTGATGACACACAAAAGCACAGAAACACACACACGCACACCTTGTGTGATTTGTGAGGTTTGAAGTTCCACAAATCAAGCCATGAGATCAAATCTGACGTGTTAGGTGCTTGACAGCTGTATACTTCAAACAATCCCCAAATTACAGCTCACACCCCTCCTGTAGCTTCACCTCTGCTGGCTTCAGCCATGCCTAACCGCTTGTTCTGTGTTCGAATGTGAGTGTGCATGCATTCAGACGTGTGTGTGTGTAAATGAAACATCGCAGCTCATGAAATGGAGGACCACTCTAGCCTGCTATGTAGCAGCGGTCCGGTCAGCTGTACAAGGGCAAAAAACAACACAGCTGCTATGGGGTCTCTCACACATACTCACTCACAGGCAAAGTTGCGGTTTCTTGTGTGGTCTTACTCTTCACAGCTGATAGAAAAATAAAACTTAAAAAAAAAATAGTAACTATTGGAAAACTAACATTTACTTTAACTGCATCATTTTTTTTTTTTTTTTTTTGCCAGAACAATAATGAGGAAAAATATGTCTAAAAGACATGAACTTTTTTCTTTGTGCTCTTAAATTGTATTATACCTGATGTACTATTATATATTTTGCTTAATTATGATTTGATGATTTATGCTGATTGTTGTGTTTGATACATTTCAGGATTTTATAATCCTGCCTTGTCAAACTTAAAAATAAACGTCAAACCCCATTTCAAATAAATGCTGTTCTTTCTATTCATCATTGAATCCTGAAAAAAAGCACTCCCATGAAATTTTAAGCAGCACAACTGTGTCAACATTGAAAATAATAATAAATGTTTCTTGAGCAGCAAATCAGCATATTAGAATGATTTCTGAAGGATCACGTGACACTGAAGACTGGAGTAATAAAGCTGATGATGATTGCCATCACAGAAATAAATGACATTTTAAAATATGTTAAAACAAGAGTTCTGGTAAATTGTAATAATGTTTCAGAAATGTACTGTTTTTACTTTTTTTATCAAATAAATGCATATGAGACTTCTTTCAAAAAGTTAGTTCAAAAACATTTAGTGGATACAGACTGGAGAAAAAAAAGCAGAATCACATACTCAATAACACAATACTCTCAATGTGTTTATCTCTTCATTACTGTTTACTTTGGTAAAATATTTCTAGTGTATGGCAGTTTTTATGCTCATATGCTTCACTTTTATATCAAACTCAACCTCTGAATTAACCTCTGACCTCTAACCCCCCAGTTAACCCCATCCGGTCCGTTTGGCTTCACTAAGACTTGAACAAGTACAGTATTATCAGTGTGATAAAATGTCCATGAGTAAATCACGTTCAAACAAAGCTTTCACTAAAAAATTTTGATTTGTTACAACAAAGGGCTTTTTTGTGAAGATCTCAATTTCATCTGCCTAATCTGGCAATTAGAGGTGTGTGTTGAGTGTTTGAAAGCCGTCTGGCTAATCTGACCATCTGCTTCTTATCAGTGTTTCTTTTATTTTTAAAATGTGTGGATTTATTTATTTATCTAAGGATCTATTAGAGCAGCAGGCAGCCACATCTCTCCACAGTCAATCAGATAGCAGCCTACCAACCTAGCACACCTAGTGTGTGTGCGTGCGTGCGTGTGTGTGTGTGTGTGTGTGCCTGGTATTCCTTATTTGTTATGGGGACCAAATATCCCCACAAGGATAGTAATACCAGTAAATTTTGACCTTATGGGTACATTTTTTGGATCCCACAAGGAAAACAGCTTATAAATCTTGTAAATGTAAAAGTGTTTTGAAAAGAAAGTTTTCTGTGATGGTTCAGGGGTAGGGTTAGTGTAGAGGGACAGAACATACAGTTTATACAGTATAAAAATAATTGTTTATATAGAAATCCACTAGAGGGCGCAGTCTTGTCTGAGGGCCTGTCAGCTTGATTTAAGCAGGAAGCTGTCTGTTGTTTTTGCCAGGCTGTCTGCTGTGGGTGTGTGGGGTGTTTTAGTTTCTCCCGATATGAAGCACTGAGGTCCAACAAAAACAACATGCAGAGGAAGGGGTGAGGGGTAGACTGGGGCAGGGCAAAGGATTATGGGGGCACGGCAACCCCGTCGCCTTTTTGCACAGCAGGAGCTCCTCACTGACTTTATGCAAACTTCGAAATTATACAATAATTTATGGCTACAAGTAATATTTCAACAAAAGCATGAGTAATAATGCCAAAATATGAACCATGACCTCGCTTATTGCTTGCCTTTAAAGTAATTTTAAAGTATAAGGCAGTGAATTAATCATTTAACAGGTGTTTTGAGGGATAAAGACCCATGAGGGATCTGATCTACAAACCTATGAAGAGCATTTTCAGTATATACTTTAAAAAAATAAAGGCTTTTAAAGGGGGATTTTGCCATAGAAGAACCTTTCAGTGAACAGTTCTTAAAAGAACCATTTTTTTTCTTAGTGTGAAGAACATTTTATCAAACTAAACCTTTATTATGCCAATAAAGAATCTTTATTTTTAAGAGTGATATGTAAAGTATTGGATCAATCTGTATGATATGCATCATTTGCTATTTGTTTTCAAATAACCAAGACTACACTGTCAGAAAAAAAGGTATGGTGCTTGTCACTGGGGCAGTACCCTAAGGTACAAAAGTGAAAAGGTACATCTTTCCTCCTAAATGGTGCATATTAGTACATTAAAGGTACATATTAGTACTTTAAAAGTGCATATTTGTACCTTAAAGGTACATATTAGTACCTTTTTACCTTTGTACCTAGGGTACTGCCCCAGTGACAAGCACTGTACCTTTTTTTCTGACATGTACCTTAAAATGTGTGGTGAGAATGTCATTCAAAGTGAATTCTGAATCTAAATCTTAAGATGTTTAAAAACTGAAAAAATAAAGATCATACCACAGATTCAATGTGCTGTATCTAGAATGTTCTGATGCCAAAAACTGATGCCACGAGTGGACATGTGCAGACAGTATCCTCAGAATAAATGGTAAACATCCTTTTATTCAAATGTATGCTTATTTGCCATAAGTGCCACTATTCACACATTTTATATCTAATCTGATGCATTTAAATAAATTTGTCAGAGATGCATTACATGCAGTGGCGTAACTTTGTTTTAAAAAGTTGGTGGGACATGAGAGTGTGTGTGTGTGTGATCGCTGCGTTTCAGTTCAAGCAACACATGAACGGATCATCTCTTCCTACTAGTAATAAACATGAATTAACATCAGTACACACTGTTTTTTAAGTTCACCAACCCCTCTCTCAGTAAAACCTGCGTTCAGTGATAAAGCGCTCTTCTGTGTGGACTGTGCCCGAGCGCCAAGAGAGCACAGTTGCATGCCACTGATATCAGCGGCAACATCAACGAACGCTCAGCATGATTTCAAAAACATTTTCAACCTTCCAGTGCCAGATCACCTCTTATTTAACAAACTAATGAAATTAATGCTTTGCTAGTAAACTGGAGATGTTTCATGTGTATTAATTACATCCATGCTGCAAGATGTTTCAAAAAGTGGTAGGGACAATATCGACCCTGGTGAAAAGTGGTGGGGACGTGTCCCACCTGTCCCACCCGCAAATTACGCCTATGATTACATGCTTCTGTTGTCTTTACATTAGTTCTCAGTGTTAGTCACACATTTACTTCACACTATCAGCAAAGTGTTATACAAGTTATAATTCATTTTATTCCTCTAAAAATGGTTACAATCCTGTAGCACTTGAGTAGAAGATACTGGCAGCTCATTAAGTGATTGAGAAGATCTGCAGATGATCTCATCAGTGACACTCTGATAGGTTTTGATTGATGGATTACACACTGATCCTGCTAAATGTGATTGCACATTAATTTAAGGAGCATGGTGTGTGAAACAGGATTTGTATGTGTAAATAGCGGTGGAGATATATGAAACGACCAATTTAACAGGAGACTCATGGGAACTTCTTGAAGGATAATCATCTGTAGAACATCTCAGGTGTATAAGGAAAAATAAGTTAAGTGTAGCCTGTAGTTTTCCTGTTTGTTTTGAATGTGAATTGCTCTCTATTCAGCCTAAGCTATTTCGCTTTAACTGCCCTTTTTCAGGTGCTGCAAATTGGGTGTAACGCGTGAACAGCGCGTCCTTAAGAAACTCGTTAATGTCAAATGCGTCGTTTCCTTTTGTTTTTGTTTATTTTGCAAGTTTGTGTCTGCTATTATCATGCAAATAAATGCAAGAAAGTGCGAATTAAATTCACACATATCCAAATCCTTTGCTGACATGTAATCTAATCACCAAAGACACTCAGAGCGCTTTATAATATAGCGAACAATGTATTTTTTATTAGAATCGCTGAAATGAATTGGATTTGAGCTCCGAATTTTTTTTACTAATAAATATTAGTATCAGAAGTTCACAACGTAAATAAATAGCAAGTTATATGATGTAGGCTAATATTGCTAAATGTAATATTTATAATGTAACGTATGGGTCTGTCTTTTTAAGAGTTTGAATAATGTGTCTGCAGGTAAATCTCTTCTTTCTATTAAAGAAGTTGCAGTGATGTGTTGTATACTGGAAATAGAGTGTTTGAAGTGACTGCATGTCACCTTCATGTAATGTTTGAGTGAGAGGAAATCACAGAGCAATGCCTTTTTTTGCATCATTTGGTCCCAGGCGCTGGTTTCACTGGGAACCTGTCTGAAACCTGTTTAGACTTGCCATGTTTAGTTAAGTTTTACTTTAGGTCCATATACATATCTGTAGGGACTCGGGAGTAATTATTTAGACTTGCTGTGTGAATTGAATAGCCTAATACAAATATCAAAAATACACACCTACTGCCAATGTTATTTTTACAGGCAATTTCTCCAGGCTTTTCTCAAAACATGCTGCTTTACTGTAACAATCTTTTCATTATTAGCATCATTGTTTCCATCCATTTAACGTGTCACAATAATCAATTTAACTTGTCAAATAATTCTGTCACACTTGAATAAAAGAGCCCTCTCTCATATAAAGTGTCGGAAAAATGAACGCCTCACTGCAAGTTTTACATAAACCGTTGAGGTAGCAATTTAACTAAAGCTCATAGTGGGCTGACGGAAAAATAGGCTACCAAAAATAGCCTAAATTAATTTATTCATTTATTTATTCGGCCAGGATGTTCAAGTCTGCATGACATGAATAAACAAATGTTTAGTGTGTGGAAAAGTTAACAACATCCATTGAAATTCTGCAACTGTGACTATAGGCTGTTTCTCTTTTTTATTTAAAATGTGCCGTAAATGAGACGTGACGCAAAAATATTTTTGTCAGACAATTTAAGCTAAATCTAACTTGAAAGACGAGCAAGCCATTACTTTTTCATTAAGAAGAAAAACAAGAGTTAAGCTCACTTTGTTGACATACTCGCTCCTGCCGACTGCGTGGCCCGGGGGGGGTTGGTGTGCCGTGGTGGGTGGGAGCGTGTGTGTGTGTGTGTGTATGGGGGCTGAGGTTTAGTGGAGATAAGGGGTTCGATATATGGGTTCAGAAGGAGGGGTGAGAAGTCTGGAGTTTAAAAAGACAGGGCGCTTCTCTCCCTCACACAGACGCGCTTCAGCTTCTAGTGAGGGAAACTTACCACAGACTCTTGTTTCAGACAGAAGAATCCAAACATTCCCACTGAACTCCATCAAATTAAGACCAGAGATTCGGATACAACTGCCGAACCAGAGATTCTGATAAAACTGCCAAAAAACCTGAAGGACTCAAAGCTAAAGCCCCCTCACCAAATGGAGCCAACGCCGGAATACGTCGACACGTATGACTATTATGACTATAATGATACTGTGTGCGACTACTCGGAGTGGGAGCCGTCTTATTCTCTCATCCCCGTGCTGTACATGCTCATTTTTATCCTCGGTCTCTCCGGGAACGGCGTGGTTATCTTCACTGTCTGGCGCGCGAAATCCAAACGGCGCGCGGCAGACGTTTACATCGGTAACCTGGCGCTCGCGGACCTGACGTTCGTCATCACGTTGCCGCTGTGGGCTGTGTACACCGCGCTGGGTTACCACTGGCCGTTTGGCGTGGCTCTCTGCAAGATCAGCAGTTACGTGGTACTTGTCAACATGTACGCAAGTGTCTTCTGTCTGACCTGCCTGAGTTTTGACCGCTACCTTGCCATCGTCCATTCTCTGTCCAGCGGCCGGCTAAGATCCCGTGCCACCATGCTGGCATCGCTGGGTGCTATCTGGTTCCTCTCATGCCTGCTGGCCGTGCCCACTCTCCTGTTCCGCACTACGGTGGACGACGCCGGGAACAACCGCACCACCTGTGCGATGGACTTCAGCCTGGTCACTCACAATCAGGATCATGAATCCCTTTGGATTGCGGGTCTGAGCCTTTCCTCCTCCGCTCTCGGATTTCTTCTGCCTTTCTTGGCCATGACCGTCTGCTACTGCTTCATTGGCTGCACAGTCACCCGCCATTTCAGTCACCTGCGCAAGGAGGACCAGAAGAAGCGGCGTCTCCTCAAGATCATCACCACCCTAGTGGTGGTCTTCGCATTCTGTTGGACGCCTTTCCATGTGCTGAAAAGCATGGATGCACTGTCCTACCTGGACCTGGCGCCCACCTCATGCGGCTTCCTACACTTCCTGCTTCTGGCTCATCCGTACGCCACGTGCCTGGCATATGTCAACAGCTGCCTCAACCCGTTCCTCTATGCATTCTTTGACCTGCGGTTCCGCTCGCAGTGCCTGTGTCTACTGAATCTGAAGAAGGCCATGCATGGGCACATGAGCTCCATGTCCTCGACCCTCAGCGCCCAGACTCAAAAGTCGGAGGTGCAGTCACTGGCCACCAAAGTGTGAGGGAATTCAATGAGAAGAACAGAAAACATGAAGTTGAAGAGAAAACAGTGGGTTGAAGGGGTTTAAAAAAAGTGGAAATCTACTGACGGCTGGTCCGTTCTAACTGGTGTTGAACTGATGGACTTTGGAGAACATATTGCTTTATGTTTGTAAATAACACTCATAGTTTTGTGTACTCTACTGTATTTGTGGATGAGTTGCTGGAATGATGTGTGAATGCATGTGTAAATTTATGTTCGCTGACATCTTCGTCAGCTTTGACACACTCAAAAACACGCACACTCAGAAACATTCAGGCAAACAGGAGGTCAGTTTTGTCGAAAACATTCAAACTGTATTCTGACCACAGTGATGCTGCACTGAGGATGAACTTGCTTGTGTGGTTGTAAGAGTGTGTGATTGTGTTGAAGCCTGTATACACTGGTGTAGAGATGCAAATTGTACAGTATTTTCATACTATTTTCTTTTCTGTTAATTTCCAATGTTCAGAAATGTGTTCAGTATCTGTAGCACTTGTTAAGAGGAGATATAAAAATTATAATTTTTGTTAAACTCCCTGATGTGAATGTGTGTGTTTTTTTGATGAGTGGGTCAGTGTGTGTGAGTGTGTTACAATGCAAAGTTAATGCTGCTTGATTAGATAGTTTAAAGCGCAGACAGATAGTCAGGGTTTGGGAGGGGTTGGGGGTCAGACAGACAGATGGGCTGGTGACAAATGTCTCTGGGAAAAAAGGAAGGCAAGTGTGGAGGAAGGGAACAAATTTGTGGGGTGTAAATGGATATATATTCATGAAATTGTTATATTTTTGAAACTTCTGTAACTAACTACTGCTACTGTATTAAATATGTTCCTTAAATACAATACCGTCTTAGCGTCATTAAACCTGATTATGGGTATGTATTGGTGTGCGCAATACAATTCAAAAGGACTTTTTCCAAACTGCTTGTCCTGCCACTTAATTGTATTGAATGTGCACTTGTAGTGAACTTCAAATCTTGAAAGTAAAAACTACTTGCAGACAATATCATATTAATGAAATAAAAGGCCACCCAAGTGTACTTAAAGGGATAGTTTACCCAAATTTTGTAATCATTTACTCACCCTCATGTTGTTCCAAACCTGTATGAGTTTCATTATTCTGTTGAACACAAAAGAAGATATTTTGAAGAATGTTGGTAACTAGACAGTTGACGGCACCCATTGACTTCCATTATTTTTTCCCTACAGT
Organism: Hypophthalmichthys nobilis; assembly: GCA_037950665.1. Taxonomy (NCBI): domain Eukaryota; kingdom Metazoa; phylum Chordata; class Actinopteri; order Cypriniformes; family Xenocyprididae; genus Hypophthalmichthys; species Hypophthalmichthys nobilis. The sequence goes on along the minus strand of CM075473.1, from coordinate 21,160,639 downwards.
GGAAGTCAATGGGTGCCGTCAACTGTCTAGTTACCAAATATTCCTTTAAAGAGAGTACACTATGTTTCTTAACACACTTAAGTGCACTTTGTAATAATGTCAAATTAAATGTTTTATTTCAAAGTACATTTTAAATCAGTGTTTTAATATTTTGTTGTGATTTAAAGTGATGCATTGACAACATACAGTATAAAACATGTAAAGTACTTGATTATAATGTAATTGCAACTTTACATTAATTTAGCTAAATTTACTTCATCATTACAAATGTGTAAGCACAAATACATTTATGACACACAAGTTAAATGACATTAAAGTATGTTTTATTTTAGCATAAAAGCTCAAGGCTCAAAGCTCATAAAAGCTATAAGTACATTTGGCAGTAAACTTTAACTGTATTTTAAATAGAAGTAATTATGAAATTACATATAAAAAGGTACTTCATTTCTTCTTAAATGTGTCAAAAAAGCACTCTGAAGATCAAGTAATTGCATTTAATATAAATTAAAACTCCAATACATTTTATTTTAATTGGGAATAGCATGCAGTTAAGTTAACATTACATTTGGATCACACTTACGTATATATATTTCTCTAATAATATGCTTTTTAAAAGTATGCTAAAGTGTACTTCCTTTTCACACGAGTATGTAAATGTATGCTTGTGTGTTTGCATGCATCAAAACAACAGCAAAGATGCATAAAAGTCTTAAAGTTTCTCTGGAAACCAGGTTCTGTAGATAGACTTTTCTTATGTTTGGTTGTGAACATACAGAGAGTTTCAAATATTGAAAAAAAAAATTCTCAAATATCTGTTTTGAAATAAAATTAGAGAAACCAACATAACGGGTGGGGTGGTCCGTCCATTAAAGACCAGTCTTACAGGCCTGGAACACACACATACACACACACACACACACACATAACATGTGGTCTAATGATGACTAATTAACAGTGACATTGTGAGGCCCCTATGATTTCTAAAGAATGAAACAGGATGGATACATATCTGATTGAAGCTATGTGTAGCTATTATGGGGCAAGTGAAAAATTTTTTTTTTTGAAAAGATGACCGTTAAAGAAGGGGGAAAGAGACGCTACACACACTCACATAGAGGGAAATCAACCAATAACAACAGAACCGACATGACCAATAGGATCCAGACACTTTCAAATCAAAGAGAGCAGAGAAAACAGTGAATGGACAGAGTAACCAGAGTAAGACCTTGAGCACTTGTCGAAGCCCCTTGTAACATGCAGAATCCCATAATAAATATCGCCAGATTGTTTTTGGCAGACTGTCTGATATACACACTGTCTGGAAGAGAGATATGATGAGATAATCTCATTAGCTGGATAAACCAGACCAGTGATGTCATTTTAAAAAACATAACAAACCTTAAAAGCCCAATGCATTTGTCCACAACGCACTAAATGTTAAGCAGCTATTTCACATATATTCTTTCCTGTGACAGTTTACTGTAATTGCAATAGCATAAAGTAAATGCATTTGCAATCGTTTGACAGATGCTTTCATCAACAGTGATTTAGAAATGAGGGACATCGCAAGAACAAACATTTTTTGCAGTACTCAATTCCATGTAAGCTAGAGTTTTACACAAGCTTAAGCAGAGATGAAATGCATAAAAAAACTAGAGAAAAAGAGCATAAAGTGGTGTGGTAAATATATTGTAAACTAGGTAAACTACATATATATATAATAAACATTAGTTAAATGATTATGTTTGAGGTTCTCAGTTTCAATCAGAATCTAATGGGAATCTCATGTTTCAGGGCTTTTTTTTTTTTTTTTTGCCAAACATAACAAACCAAGCTTTCAAAAAGGAGTTTCAAATGAAAAGGAACATGCTTATTTCATCCTGCCAATCACAACACACTTTTATTCACTCTTTCGACAAGTCTTCCGGCATCCCTTCAGCAACCCAGCTGCATGTTTATTTCATTAATTAGGTCCAGGGGGGAAAGAATGTTTGTGCCCATCGATTAGAGACTGCAAGAAAAAAACAAAAACAAATAAACAGTGAATTGTCTTTTTTTACCCCACAAATAAAATAGGCTATATGAACACATGGACCTGAGAAAAAATGTTGATAAATCATGTCATCATGCTGGGCCTTTTAATGATTTCACTGTTACTGTGTGTTTGGTAAGGTATGCAAAGATGTACAGAAGTACAATCACACTCAAATGCCTCTGTGTGAAAACAGAAGCAGGTGCTGAGCTACAGTGTTGGAGTGTGTATTCAGGGCTGTTATAAACCATTAACCTTGTCTCAGAGTTAGATTATGATATACATGTATGTATGTGTCCCAGCTGCTAAGCTTCATAATAAAGAGCAGAAGTGCATACCCTCTGTCATCACTACTCAAACTCGCTCACATCCCCCAGTCCTCGACAGGTGTGTTTCCTCACTGGATTTTGCCGTCACTTGGGCATCCTATGTCATGCCTTTAAACTTACATTGAACAACTGTCCAAATGCACTGTGATGGACAGCTCTCAGGAGGCTTGGGTGCACTTTATCTGACCGTACTCTCATTCCTGACAAAATGATGTTAATTGGATGAAGTACTGCAATTTAAGTGTGTCATTATGTAAAACATCTTAATTTGTGTTCTGAAGATGAACGAAGGTCTTACAGGTTTGGAATGACATGAGGGTGAGTAATTAATGACAGAATTTTAATTTTTTAGGTGAACTAACACTTTAAGGCTGCAATACACTATGTGACTTTTGCCCAGAGTTTTGCTCTGATTTACAGTCTGGAGGAGTCGACACAAGTCTGCAGACTTTGGTCAGTCGGAGATGACAAATTTCACAGAAAATCATATAGTGTATGATGGGGACAGACTCTGATTTTTAGCCTCAAACTGTGATTATTTCAAGTCAAAGCACATCAAACAAGTTTGATATTTTGAGCCGATTTTTGAACATATATATATATTTTATTTATCATATGTCTCCTAGCAAGGAGGCGAATGTTTCTGCATGAGTTTGTTGTGTTTGGAATGACTCACATAGCCAGACATTTGCATGATGACATAAGGTCAGCACTCTCAATAGAGTGGTGCATGACGTCAAAACCCAGAAAACTAATTCGCCCCTGGTTCCCTCAAGATTTTCCTATGGGTTTTTTCCTATGGGGTAAAATAAGGTCTGTGGTAAATATAAGTTGACAATACTTGAACGTTTTGCTCTACAAGGTAAACTGCACACACCCATATCGAAAATGCATATTATGAAGCTTTGAAATTGTAAAGCTGTTTTTATTTTAAAAAACGTAATAAGTAACTAGCAGATCTGGGTAGTAACGGATTACATGTAATCTGGATTATGTAATCAGATTCCAAAAATCAAGTACTTGTAATTAGAGTAAACTACTTTTTAAATACTCGTAATCAGACTACAGTTACTTTTTTATGGATTACATGATTACATATTATTTACACAATGGCAGGAAGTTCACAATTCATTGATTCTCCTAATTTTTCATTTTTTTAACATTTATATTTTTTTCATAATAAACCTGCCGCTTATATACGTTCGTGATTCTTCGAGTTTTTCCGGCGGTGAGGGGGAGGGGTGTGGAATCGTGCACAGAAATCAGCAAAAACAAGAATATTTGTTTTTGTAATGTTGCTGTTTTCTAAATTTACTTCATTTTAAGTAAACATGTTTTAAAATCATAAGATATGATTTTGTTTTATTCAGTGTTACTATCAGCAAACACTAACAGGTACATTAGTGTTAGTACTTTGAAGTATTAACTGTTCATACATTGCACTGTAAAAAGAATCTGAGGTTTTTGTTGGTTAATAGAATATATTTTTTGGACTATATTTGTTCTTTGTATCTGTCAAAATAGTACAAGATTATCCTACAATATATGTGACATCAAATAAGGGTTAGCACAAAAGTAATCTAAATGTAATCCAAAAGTAGTCAGATTACATTACCAAAAATGTGTAATATAAGAGATTATATTACTGATTACAAATTTTGTCATGTAATTTGTAATCAGTTACGGATTACAATTTATTAGTAATCTACCCAACTCTGGTAACTATAAGAACGTTTGGGGTGTGAGTGGAAACTAACCAAAGTCTGATGTCAAACAAACCCGGATAGACACCAAAAGCATTTCTCCTGAAGTGGTTTGTGTGATTGGATGACAATCCATCTCAAATATATATGTGTGTGTTGATGAATCTGTTTGTCTCGCAATATGAGGTTATATTGCGCAGTTGTCACTTTTTATCTCACAATTATGACTTTATTTCCAATTACTTTTAAATTCTCATTAAACACTAATTTTCTCTGATTTTGTTGTTTTAATTGTCAGGCCTAATCCTGCTGTCAAACAGAGTTCTCTTTTACTCTTAAGGACAGACATCAGCTGCTCTCATCACGCACCCGCACACATTCACAGAACGACCAACACAGTAAGTGTCAAGTCAATAACGCAATGTGTCTGGCCTAGCTTGACAATGGAGCCTCTCATCTATCAAAACACAGAGGCCATCTTTGAGCAGAGGTTTGCTGAAAGACACACACTCACACAGGAGAACATACTCAGTGAGTTGTAGGGTCTCCCGTTACTGTGTGATGGAGCGCAGAGCTCTCTGAGAATGTGTAACACATTAGCTCCTGGATTTGCCTTGCGTGTGAGTGTTACACAACTGTCCGTTTGACAGATGAGAGTGATGTCTACACTGGGAATTCCTATTTTCTATCGTGGTTTCTCCGAGATAAATCATTTATGACGTTTGGCATCAGATCAAGTATCTAAACTAAGCCAGATGGGTCTTTTTTGATATCGCAGGTTCATCATTTGTGTACAGTCAAAAGAAATCATCCTTTTAGCCTCCCTGTCATGATGTTTTCTCATTTATGGGTAGAGTTGTACCCTCTTTCCATTCTGAAACCAACTTGTCTGCTAATGGATTTGTTCCTTTAACCATAATCTTCATTCCTTGAAACTCCCATGAAACTTTTTACCTACTTTTCTCTCATCTCTTCTCTTTCCCTCTTTGTTCAACCCTGTGGTTTAGGCTCTTCTGATGTTTAATGTGATTTCTACTCCCCTGTTTAAGTTGTAATGAGCTCTGGGAGAAAAAGAAAGCATTAGCCTAAGGATAAACACAATTTTACCACAGAGAGGTTATATGTAATTGTTTTAAAGCATCCATCTTCTACTATTTAAGTCACTGCCAATGAGTTTGACTTTATATTTCAAATCCTTAAAGTCAAGATGAAAATGTTAACACAACCCAATGATTCACTGAAGCACATTATTATTATTAGAACAGATTATTTTAAATAAGTTTGACAAGAGACCAGATAAGAAACTCTGTGACATTTACAACAAAAGAATACAAAGTTCTGAATCATTCTGCTGGCACATGTACAGCATGACTTGTCAGCCAGAGGGGTTTTGTGTTGTTTGTGTTAAGTTGTTAGAAATAATCTACAAAAGCCTTGTGAAGATTTAAGGATGAAATTTGATCATTTTCCAGCTGTTTCATGGTGTTTATGCCTAAGGGGACATTAAAATGACAACGGTGTACTAAAAGCTGAAAAGTTTTTCCTTTGCGTTTTTCGCATACAGACAACAACATTGTCAAAACAATCCCTGTTCATACAGATCCGCGACTAAATGATTAAAAATGGTGTATTGTGCATCCAGGCCAGTAGATGGCGATGTCACTTTGTAAAGAAACACTACATGCCTAAAGACTGAACAAGTAATACGTATGCGCAGGACGTCACCATTTTCACAAATTCAGTTTTTGTAGTTTACACATCTTTTTCAAAAACTTGAACTTTGAAACCCGTTTTCAAAAGTTTGCAATTTCATTCACCCAAAACGCAGTTTTCGTGTAAATGAACGGCCAAAATGCATAAAATGTTCTTCGTTTTTAGTTGAAAATGGTGTCTTGTAAACACCCCCTAAATGTCCTGGAAAATTTGATTCAGAGGAATCTATAGTAGCCTATATGACTTAAGCAGTTGCGTGTGAGCTTGCAGTATTGTGTGACACGGAATGTTTATCATACTTATTTTAAACAGACATCATAAGAAGTTACATTCAAGCCAGAAACACACACGCACTCTCTCTTTACACAGGTGTCTGTGATCTTTCATTCATGAATACATATATGGCTCCAGCTGCAGATGTTGTTTACTATCTAAGCTTGTATGGCAAGTCTAAGGGGTCAAACCTGCTTTAGGATGTTTCTCTGAGTGAGACTATTTTTCCTTTCTGCAATATTGCATTCTGAGTGCCAAATGCAGCTATTAAGACAAATCTTGCAATTGAAGAAACAGTGATTTGGATTAGTGATATCCATAATAATGAAGGAGACAAGCAATACACACAGATGATGTGGATGATCCTGTTACACAATGTCAGAACCAAAGGAAAAGCACGTTGTTGAATGCATATATTCTTTACAACTCCCAGTGACCACACCCAGAGAGGACCAAACCTGTCCATGTGTGAATTTAGATCAGACAAAGACTGAAGTGGCCCCTCCATTCAAGTGCAGACAAAAGCTATAACTAAACTTGTTTGCATTGACTTTCATTCAAGTTCAGTGTAGTTTTCCAGGCTACATTTGAGGGTCTCATTGTATGTGCCTGTATGTTTGGCTAATAAAAGATTATATAGATAATATAACACAGCAAGCAGAACAATAACCATATTGAACACCAAAATCACCATCTCTCATCAAGTTCATTTTGTGTTGCACAGAAACAAAACATCACATGGGTTTGGAGTGACATAAATTGAGACAGAATGTTTGTAATATTAAAATATTGCTCCAGGCAGTATTCTTTTTTATATCATTAACATATTAGGTGTATTTTTTTTTTTTTTTTTTTGTAGCTTAAGTTAAATTTCTTTCAATAAAAAGTTTAATTTTTCATTAATCAACAAAACAGGTATACACTGCAATGAAACAGTTATCCAAAAAGGGATATAAAGATGAATAAAAATGCTTTTAATGTTTTTTACAGCAGTTTTGTATTTTAAAGTTTTATTTAAATTGTTAGCTCCTTTATATTAAACTGCATATGTATTTCTTCATTTGTAAAAAGCATTTGCTACATAAACAATAACCATACACCACAATCACCAATATTGAAATACTGCTCCAAGCAGTATCATTTTATTTATTTATTTATTTATATTATATTATATTATTTATTTATATATATATATATATATATATATATATATATATATATATATACACACACACACTATATTGCCAAAAGTATTGGGACGCCTGCCCTTACGTGCACATGAACTTTAATGACATCCCATTCTTAATCAGTAGGGTTTAATATGGAGTTGGCCCACCCTTTGCAGCTATAACAGCTTCAACTCTTCTGGGAAGGCTTTCCACAAGGTTTAGGAGTGTGTTTATGGGTATTTTTGACCATTCTTCTAGAAGCGCATTTATGAGGTCAGGCAGTGATGTTGGACGAGAAGGCCTGGATCGCTCATCCATGTCTTTATGGACCTTGCTTTGTGCACTGGTGCGCAGTCATGCTGGAACAGGAAGGGCCCATCCCCAGACTGTTCCCACAAAGTTGGGAGCATGAAATTGTCCAAAATGTCTTGGTATGCTGAAGCATTAAGAGTTCCTTTCACTGGAACTAAGGGGCCAAGCCCAACCCCTGAAAAACAACCCCACACCATAATCCCCCCTCCACCAAACTTTACACATTAGGCACAGTGCAGTCAGGCAAGTACTGTTCTTCTGTACCATTCAAACCCAGACTCGTCCATCAGATTGCCAGACAGAGAAGCGTGATTCGTCACTCCAGAGAACACGTCTCCACTGCTCTAGAGTCCAGTAGCAGCGTGCTTTACACCACTGCGTCCGACGCTTTGCATTGCACTTGGTGATGTAAGGCTTGGATGCAGCTGCTCGGCCATGGAAACCCATTCCATGAAGCTCTCTACACACTGTTCTTGAGCTAATCTGAAGGCCACACAAAGTTTGGAGGTCTGTAGCTATTGACTCTGTTGGCGCACTGTGCGCCTCAGCATGCGCTGTCCCCACTCTGTGATTTTACGTGGCCTACCACTTCGTGGATGAGTTGCTGTTGTTCCCAATTGCTTCCACTTTGTTATGATACCGCTAACAGTTGACCGTGGAATATTTAGTAGTGATGAAATGTCATGAATTTTTAACTAGTTTTTTTTTTTTTACTTTTTACTTATTTTTACTAGTGGGGGCAGGACACTATTCTTCATTTATGTAAGTGAGGATAGCAAAATAAACTGTGACATATTATACCCAAAAATTCTTCATACAGTGGACCACCAGTAAAATTGATAAAAATTTGGAACCAAAAGTTATTCAGACACTTCCATGTTTTGCTTTAGTGTCATCTGACATAATTAAGATTAATTTTTTCTGACACAGTTTAACTTGTCATATTTTATTACCAATTTTTTATACTGCTTTGAAAAACATTAACAGTACTTTCTTTCATATATATGAAAGAAAATACTGTTAACGTTTTTCAAAGCAGTTTTGCAATGTTTTAACATTTTATTATTTACATTTTTTAAAACTTCACTGCTAAAACTGTACCTTTATATTAAACTGCATGTCTATTTCTTAATTTGTAAAATGCATTTGCTTGAAAATATATTTACACTTTTTATTATTATTATTATTATTTAACATTATTAAGTGGCAACAATGCAGATCAATTACAGATTTATGGTTGATGGTGATGCAGAACAATTTTATTTTATTTTATTTTATTTTGTGCACAATATAAAAACACATCAGCTTCCGTGAATGATGTTTGCGGGCTGCGTGTGTGAATACACGTGTATGTGATATGACCAGGAGGGGTGAATCTCTGACTGCCCTGAGAACAGGCAGCTCTTCCTCTCACATTGTGCTTTTTAATGGATTAAACATGCTGTTTCCCCAGGATGCTACAACTGGGTCAGAATTTGACCGTTTGAGGTTAAAGCGCAAGAAATCCACACGCAGCACTATCTGCAATCGCAACACTTATATAATTCCACTATACCACATTGTGGTATAGTGGAATGAGAAATTGAGAAATTAAAAAAATATGCACAAAGTATTAATAATTGGACAATATTACATTATGAAAGATTAAACACAAGGTGCATGAACCACAGTCTGTCTGTGTGTCTTTCACTGGAGGGAGATGTGGCTGCATCCGATGGTGATTTTGGCGGGAGGATGTCGTGTGTTTATATGAGTGTGTCTGTATGAGTGCCCAGCTGGACTGGCAGTGAGAGCAGAATCATTTAGCTTTCTAACGGGCAGCCAGGGGTGGACGGCCCGCACAATGCCATCCTCTCACGAGCACCTAAACGGCCTCTTTGTAGCTCCAGGAGGAAGGATGAGTCGTCTCTGCATCCAGATCCGGCCTTGCACACTCCAGCACACACTCACATACAGGTGTTCAAACAGACTAAATTTGTGCTGTTACATTCCTCTTCATTCCTAGTCTCCTTCTGCTCACAAACAAAATTGGGTCAACACATTCTTAAAAATAAAGGTGCCAAAAGGAGGTTTTCACACCAATGCAACAGAACAACTATTTTGGGTTCCCCAAAGAACCTTTCAACCCAGTTTGGACTATTTTTTTATATTCCCAGTGTGTGAACATCTGAATCATCTTTAAGAACTTTTTTGCACTATAAAGAATCTTTTGTGCAATGAATGATTTCTTCATGAAAGTTTCACCAATGCCAATAAAGATCCTTTGTCTTTGAGAGTGTAGACAAACAGTAGGGTATGGGGGGGATGTATATTATTGTATTGTAATGTATTTTTTCTCACAAAACTTTATTGATATTCTCATACCAAGAATAAATATTTTTATTTTAGTTTTTTCACATTTATTTTTAATTACATTTTTTACATATTGGAAAAAGACATTGGCCACCATTCAGTTATTTGACTAGTTTATTTAACCACACTCTCAAAACAAGCTAAGAATATAATTCTAAGAAGTCCAGATGCAGATAAAAAAAGAAACAACTGAGGTAAAGATCTCATTATATCACACACTAAATATAATACCATACCAGATAATATAATAAGAGATTCACACCCTAATATACAGGTTAGATCACTATTTAAATGTTTGTGTGTACAAATTTGTACCCAGAAGTGAAATAAATCTAACAAAACCTCTCTTGGGGGATGTCCTTATTTGTAAAAACAAACATTTTATGAATGGTTATAGTATTTATATAGAAAAACAATATACATCAATGGGGTTTTCAATCTTTTAGATGCCACAGACCTCTATATATGATCATTCTGGTGCAAGGGACCCATATCCTAAAATTTAAAATGCAGCTATTTATTTTCATGTATAAAGAACCAATTTATACTGTGAAAATTACTTATTATAAATATGTGTATAAGGTAACATTTTACAACAAGGTTCTGTTTGTTAACATTATTTAACTCATGTACCATGAAACCATTCACTCATGTAGCGAATCTTTGGACCAAGCATTTAAAAAAAAAACTGTAACTAACATGAACTAACAATGAACAAACACTTTTTTGCAGCATTTATTAACCTTTGTTAATGTTAATTAATAAAAATGTTCATATTCATGTTTGTTCACAGTGCAGTGCATTAACTATGTTAACAAATACAATTTTGTACCCTAAAAATGTAGTCGTAAATGCTGAAATAAACATTAACTAAGTAAATGTTACATTATATTGTGTTCAATTATTTATTTATTTCCAATTTCTACTTTAAAGTATTCTATAGTGTGTGAAATTGCACACACGCAGCAGGTTCACCACTGGGGCGTGACTTTGGCATGTTCCGAACCACTGATTCGAAACAAAAGATTTGTAAAGCTTCAAAACTTCATGAAGCAGTGTTTTGAAATCGCCCATCACTAGATATTGTGGAATAAAGTCATTATTTATTTATTTATTTTTTTATTTTTTTGGCACACAAAAAGTATTCTCATCGCTTCATAACATTAAGGTTGAACCACTGTAGTCACATGAACTGTTTTAAATATAACTTTAGTACCTTTCTGAGCATTTGAAAGTGTTAATTATCTTGTAGGCCTCACTGAGCCATCAGATTTCATCAAAAATATCTTAATTTGTGTTCTGAAGATGAACGAAGGTCTTACAGGTGTGGAACGACATAAGGATGAGTAATTAATGACAGAATTATAATTTTTGGGTGAAATAACCCTTTAATACTGGTTCTGATAAAAAGGTGTCAGAATACACAGTGCATCACCGTTTGTTGCATATGGGGCTGCATAGCTGCAGACTAGTCAGTGTGCCCATGCTGACCCCTGTCCACCGCCGAAAGCGCCAACAGTGGGCACGTGAGCATCAGAACTGGACCACGGAGCAATGGAAGAAGGTGGCCTTGGTCTGATGAATCAGCACAATATTAGGAAGGTGGTCATAATGTTATGCCTGATCGATGTATATTACCTAAAATGTATAATGTAATGGATTACGTTATTAACTACAATTTTTGTCGTGCATTTTTTGAATCAGTGACAAACTACAAATGTAAGTAATCTACCCAGCACTGTTTATTTAGTACAACAGTTAAACTTATTATTTATTTGTGTATTTTTGCATTTTTTAACAGTTTTTTTTTTCTCCAAACTTTTCCACAAACTTTTCTGGGGGTCCCACAGTTTGAAAACCGCTATATGGAATGTCCTCATTTAGATAGCAAAGTGTGTGTGTGCGTGTCTGTGTGTGTGTGCATGGTCTGGTTAAATTCAGTCAAAACTGCCAACACACAAAACTGTGTCCAAACTGACTGGAGCTCTTAGGCAGTCTTAAAACCCTTTACTTCTCACCTCTCTTTCTTCATCTGTCACCTAGCAGACATCTCTTTCCCTTCACACACACACAAATAGACACACACGTCTGCCTCATCTGGCCATTGCTGCGAATTCCCTGCCTGTAACAACAAACCGCCATTACCCACTTCCTCCTGACAGGTGCTCCCAATGAAAAGACCTCCAGTGTGAGAGATACATGGCACCCCATCAAAGCTACAGAGTGACGGGAAGTGAGCAGAAACAGAGCGAGAGAGAGAGAAAGGGGGGGAAAGAGAGATGACCCTCTCTGAATGTCTTGAGAAGCAAAGCAGCATACCAACACAGTCATGCTTTAGTTAACAGAGACATCACTGATCACCCCGAGCATCATTTGAGGGTCTATACGCAACTGAGCAACTACAATGAAGCAGTCATGAACTCAGGCTCACCTGCACTTCCAGCAGAAAGATCACAGCACATCAGTCAGGAGCCAAAGAATAAGCTACATGCACTTACTTTAATTACTTAGCAGCAGGCTGTTGGAAATAAAGGCAATTTATTATTATCCACAAAACATATTAAGAGGTTACAGCCAACCATTAAGTAGGCTATTATGAGGTATATTTTCCAGAATTTCTAATTAGGCCTAGCTATAGTTTAAATAGATAAGGTACTGAGGTCTTTTCCAGGTCTTGACCTTTATGAGCCTGATCAACACTGCCATCTGCTGATGCTGGCAAAGTGTTACAAGTTGACTAGTAGCTTTTTATCAGCCAAGACCAGTGTTGCCAAGAAAACGTGTGTGAATTAAACATGGATGATTAAATACTAAAATACTAGTCAACTTGTAATACATTGCTGGTATCAGCAGATTCAAATTTCCGGGTTTCTCAGAAGTGTCATAGTTGGGTAAACTTTTATAGTGGTGAATGAGAGACTTCATTAAATATATTTTTCGTGTTTCCATTTGTAGAAAAAAGAAAGAAAGAAAGAAAAAGAAAAACTCAACAATAGTGTTTTCACAACTTTTAAAAAGAGGGGGAAAAAACAGAGAGCAATTGATAATGGTCATCAGAAGAAAGAAAGATGTAATTTTTATTTTTTTAATTCATGTTATAAATGTACATATATATATATATATATATATATATATATATTTTTTTTTTTTTTTTTTTTTAATGAAAATAATCATTCTTTTGTTTTTTGTTTGTTTTGTTTTTTTAGTTAGTGGGTTGAACGCGATTTTACCCCCCGGGATGCGATTGGGCAAGTGGCCATGATTGCGTGGGTTTTGTTAAGCCCGGAACACACGAAGTCGACGCCGACGAACTAGTGGCGACAAAAGCAGAACATTGGTTCATGTGGGCAATGTCTGGGCCCAAAGTTGCCCTGACACACCAAACCGACGCTCGACACCCAATGGCCAAGTAGCACGTCCGTTCTGCGCCTGCGTAAGAAGAAATACCTTTCTGTACCAGCAGGTGGCAGTAGCTGAACAGCCAATCAGAATGATCAGGCCCGACTGACCAACGAGTTCCGACGCCGATTCACCTGTCAAATCGGCCGAAAAAAAGCCGTCGAGGACCAACTTCAGCCGATGGTGCGGAACACACTGAGAAAACTTAAGCCAGGTACACACTGTGCGATTTATAATAGTCCTTTAGGATTGTTGCTCGTCAGACTGTACGTTCATGATCCTCATGTCACACTGTGGGATCTCAGCTGTCATTTATGTCAGACTGTAGGCCCTACGACAGTCAACACGCGTTAAAAACGGACGCGCGCATGAAAACTTGTCCAGAGTTTTACATCATCACGTTCAGTGACTGTGAGCTGCATTACACACGGGACTGAAATTGTGCCCAAAATCGCACAGTGTGAACCCAGCTTTAGTCGGCCGACGAACAAAACCTGTCCGACGGCCGACTGTCAGCTTGGCTATACACAAACCTGGCAACCCTGGCCAAGACTTTCATCTTGAACTATATTACATGATATATGCATAATGTATGCTGAGAGTGAAGCAGTGTTATTTTAGTATCATTATAGGCTACTACTATTTTGAATTTGGTTTTATTTATATTTTGTTTTCATTTAAAATTTTAGTTTTTGTATTTGTTGTATTAATGTCTATTTCATTTTCATGTTTTTATTTTCATTTTATTTTTAATGGTTTTAGTTTTAATTAACGATAACAGGCTTGGAGTGAATATTTGTATTTCTTGATTACGTCACGCAGATGAGAAAATATAAATCATAATTTAAAACAACAACAATCTACATGTAGCATCTTTTTAGTGCTTTCTAAAAATGTTTTTAATAATCCTTGATATCTTTAATCAATACTTTTTTTCATAGTTTCAGTAAGTGTAATTACAGCAACGTGTCTGCATTTTAAAAAGAGTATTCAGTTACTAGGATAAAAAAAGTCAGCTGACAATAGATGTTCAGTTGTTGTTCAGTTCCTCAAGGGGGCGCAAGGGGCTCAAAAAGTCCAATCCACATTGAGCTGCATTCAATCACAAGACATTTTTTTGGACATTTTGTTCTATTCTATTTTGTCTTGTTCTATATAAACTGTGTACTGAAACTCGGACTAGAAAGGTAAGGGAACAGCAAAAACACACTTGTGTAGCTTTCATTTCATCCTGCCATGCAGATGACAAATGATAAATCCAATTTTAGCATGATAAAGGCTACACAAGGCTTCATGTTTGCCCCATAATGAGTAAATCTAACTAGAGACAAGATAGAAGTTCTGAGCTCTTTAACATTTGGAAAGTTACTGGAAACCAAAAAAAAAAAAAGAAAAATCTCAGCTATAATCCTCTTTAAACTGTTCTTACACAATAAGAAACAATAAGCGCTTTACACATTTTTATTGGGCAAATGCTCATTTTCTTTTTGACAAGTACTTGTCAAGGACACAGAAAAGTAAAATGATGTGAGATTGTCGAAAAGTGCCATAAAATAAAACATGGGTCATCTCCCAGCTCTAGCATCTTAAAAAAAATAAGGCTTCTTTTAACCCCCATTAAGTGGGGATATTGAAAAGATTCACAAAGCAAAGCAGCCCAGACCCTTATAGGATAAAAAATAAATTGTTATATAAAATATAAAAATACGATGCTCTGATTTTTCTATACATCCATAACTGTCATTACATCAGAACTACTTCAACATGAAAAAGCACAGAAACTAAAATGTCTGCCAGTAAAACAGCACCAGTAATGTACTTCTGCTTATAGAAATTGTGGATACTGCCTTTTTGCCATAAAGACAAAAATGGACTTTTCAAAGGCTTATTATCAAACACGTATTTGTACATATTTCAAAATAATAAAACACTTAACCAACTTAGCAAAAGATAAGACACACAAGCGCAGGTGGCCTGAATAATTTGAAATACTCAAATATCTTCCAAATAACTTTACAGTATATGTGCAAAAACCTAAAAAAAAGAGATTTTACTCTTAAAATTATTCTAAAGATTTATACAAGACTATATATGTAAACAAATTATACCAGCCTCTGTTTATAATAGCCTCTTCACAGCAAAAGGCTTTAAAATATCTCTATTAAAAATAATCAAACCACATTTTGTATTCACACAATCGAAACATGCTGAACAGAGAAAAACAAAATAATATACAATATTTATAATATAGATTTTGAGCTGTTTTTAGCCACAGCCAAGAGCAAGATAGCACTCCCCCCCCCAAAAAAAACATTATTTCTGCATCTATACTAAATAGCATTAACGTAAATATGTTTTCATATGGCCTGGCACATAAATGATAATAGAACCAGCCGCAACCCACTGTTTGGCTAAAATACAAAATGTAATTTGCATATCAATTTCCATCAATTTTTTTTAAACGGGTTTTAGGTAAACAGGTCTTCAAAATGTTATTCAGTCATTTCAATGACACTTTCAAGCTGCGTTTTAAATAAAATATTAAGTATGAAGGGCTTTTCACACTTGAAAGTTAACCCTGGGTCATTCTAAATCCCGGGTTAATGGAATCCTGGGTTATCTTCACATTTCACACTGCTCATAATTTACCCAGGGTTAACAGTTATTAGTTTTTTTCACCTGCTTACACACAAAATACTTACTTGTCACACAGTTTCTGAAACCTAACACTCAAACACCAGAACCATACACTAATTCTTTGACTTAGTTTTCAATTTCATAAAACATTTTTTTCAAAACACAACACACAATTCTCCATGTTACACACAGTTATGTTAAATTATGTATGTTAAATATACAGGAAGTATCTTGATTTCCTTTTTCAAACAACAACCAATGTTTCTGTCCAACCACACATGGTTGATGTATTTCTTTTCTTTTGTACTGTGTAATACTGTATTCACAACCACAAATGCTTACAGTAAAAGTAAATAGTTTGGTTTAAATCTTGCTTTCATGTTTACAGTGAATTTTTCAACATCTCTTTGCCAATTACTTTCAATCTTGTACAGAAATGTACATAGGAGCTCATGAAAGAAGAGCTTTAGGTTTTGAATAACTGTGTGGGGCTGATATATCCAAAAATAGAATATTATGGCAAATGTGTTTGCAACATAAGACAAATGTTTGCTTTTGAGATGTGATTGTGATATTTTGAATGCAGTGCTTTATTTTGCAAGAGATGTGAGGCATTTTGCATTTTGTGTGTGTGCAATTCTTGGATTTGTGTGTAAAGTTTTGAAAAAAAGAGGCAAAGTTTTGAAAATGTGTGCAAGCAGTTGAAAAAAACTGTAATCCTGGGTGTTTATTAGTAGGGTTGGGTATCAAGAACCAGTTCCAAATTTCCAAGAATCATGAATTTGATAAGACACACATTTCAATTCTGCTTATCGATGTGTGTGCATTTCAATTTGACCATTCAAGTGCAAGAATACATGAAAGAGAACTCAATTCGGCACTCGCATGCTGTTTTCTGTGCTGCGCACACATCCAAAGCGCGAGCCCACTTGAACGGACAAATTCAGACAGAATTATGTCAAAATATCCTCTTAAACACAAGAAAAAGCATGTGTAAGTATATTTGATCCGTGCATCCAGTCTTAAAGTGACAGCAGCCTAATAAACCTGCTGCCTCTCATTAATGTTCCTGACGGAATAACTTTAATAGGAATTAACATTTTATTTATAAAAAAGTAAACTATGCAGTGTTATTTATATGTGATTACAATTTTAATTTCTATACCTGAACTTTGTTGAACTGTATTTATTTGTGCCATTGCTAATTTGTTTTTTGATGAGCTCAGTACAGACTATAAAGGTCTCTTCTTCACTCCAATTGTCGCATTCTCTGTCACAATTTGTCAATTTGACTCATTTGATTAAACCTGCTTCTAAATTACTGGTACAAATGTGAAACTTTCCTTTACCTGGCATTAAAAGCTTGCTTTAGAGCGACGATAACTTGGGGTTAAGCGCAGTGTGAAAAGCCCAAGGTAAATCTCTGAGCAGTTTAATCATATTTTTAAATTAACTATCATACAATATGCTTACATTTAGACTTATATGCATTATTCAGACTTATCTGCTTTATGCAGTTAAGATGAAAAGAAAATGAACCTATTATTATAATACTGAAAAACATTATTAAAGCTTACTATGCATTTGGATGTAACAATTTGGCCTAACCGTAAACGGAAATTCTATAAAAAAAAACTGTAACAACCAAACAGTTCTGGCAAACATGTTGATGTTACTATTCCATGACTATTCAATGATTCAACTACTGACTCAGGATGCTAAAAAAAGCCTACATTTTTAAATCTTTATTGCTTTTCAGTGACTGTCACTGTTTTTGACTGACACTTTCCATGCCGGAAGCATCCAAAGCGCTAAAAGAGAAAAATGAAAAGTTCCGCAAGTTCAGACAACCAACAGCAGCAGGGAATTTTGTATTTGCAACAAAATAATTCTGCAGTTACTTACAATAGAGTGATGGTACAAATTTCCCCATCTGTATTAAGGTTTGTATGTTCACATAAAAAATTAAACAAGGCATCACAATGTTGTGATACTAACATATTGCAGAATCCCTGATTCCCACTATAGTGTCTATTAATTTATAACAACATTCCATATTTTGGGAAATGGTTTGGTGTGAGAACAAGGACTCATTGAAGTGCGTAGACTAAGCAAAATTCGCCTCTCCCCTGTTATCCAGTTGATTTTGCATCTGTGTGATTTTGGCCAGAACCTCCAACTCCTCGTTCTGCCGCTCTGTTTTGTGGCTGACCAGCGAACGGTAAAAATGCACAGCGAATACGATAAACACCAAGCCAAAGGGCACCATGATGGAGGTAGAGGCGATTGCTGCAGCTTCCCCTGGGCTTATACCTTGAGTTACATTCTGATTTGGGTCAGATTTTTTATTCTTCAGAGGAAGGAATTTGACCCAGCAGAGAAGAACCACCTCTGCGAGAAACAAAAGGGTGCCTATGACGGTGGAGAAGGCCCAGGCTAGCTCGATGTGACGGTGCATCCGCTCATGTGGTGATTCCCTTATGGAGTTGAGGTTGTGGACGTTGCTCACGGCTTCCAGGTTGGGCAGGATACATGTGCTGATCATCAAGGCAAAGAGATGGACGGCCACCAGCACTGTTGTGCAGGCACTGAAAGCAACCAATAAACCAGGAGGGTAATTGTGATCTTCCTCCAACTGCACTTCCACCATTGCTACCTGAAAACACATTCATTGGTAACATAAGACAACACGGTCAACCTCAATAAACATGTTTCAGCAACCGACCTGTAAGACCTTCGTTCATCTTCGGAACACAAATTAAGATATTTTTGATCAAATCTGATGGCTCAGTGAGGCCTTCATTGACAGCAAGATAACTAACACTTTCAGATGTCCAGAAAGCTACTAAAGACATATTTAAAACAGTTCATGTGACTACAGTGGTTCAACCTTAATGTTATGAAGCAACAAGAATACTTTTTGTGCGACAAAAAAACTAAATAACAACTTTATTCAACAATATCTAGTGATGGATGATTTCAAAACACTGCTTCATGAAGCTTCGAAGCTTTACGAATCTTTTGTTTCAAATCAGTGGTTCAGAGCGTGTATCAAACTGCCAAAATCAGGTGAACCATTGAAATTTTGAAACGTTTCGAAACACTTATGACGTAAAGAAGCCTCATTTACTGAAACCATGTGACTTTGGCAGTTTGATACTCGCTCCAAACCACTGATTCGAAACAAAAGATTTGTAAAGCTTCATGAAGCAGTGTTTTGAAATCGCCCATCACTAGATATTGTGGAATAAAGTTGATTTTTTTTTTTTTTTGGTGCACAAAAAGTATTCTCGTCGCTTCATAACATTAAGGTTGAACCACTGTAGTCACATGAACTGTTTTAAATATGTTTTTAGTAGCTTTCTGGGCATTGAAAGTGTTAATTATCTTGCTGTCAATGAAGGCCTCACTGAGCCATCGGATTTTATCAAAAATATCTTAATTTGTGTTCCGAAGATGAACAAAGGTCTTACGGGTGTGGAACGACATGAGGGTGAGTAATTAATGACAGAATTATAATGTCTGGGTGAACCCTTTAATACATCAGACCACATGCACAGCTTTGAAGTCGCTCTACTGAATTATATTAAAATGAAAAATATTCCTACAATTATGAGTTCTTTTTTAAACTAATCATTAGCTATTGACAGACTTATTTCTAGCATACAAGAAAAAAAAGGAAATAACTAAATTTGAAATTAGATGGCAGTGTTATTTTAGTATCATTGAGATCATTATAGTTTTTATTAATAATTTGAATTAGGTTTTATTTTTAAATTTAAATTTTTTTATTTTAGTTAAGGTTTTAGCATTTTTTTTTTTTTTTAATTTGGTATATCAAGTTAAACTAAATGAGAAATGTTGCCTTGGAAACTAGTGTAAACGTTTTTTTTTTTTAATTCCGTTAACGATTATTTAAGTAAAATCATTTTTATGGTTTTAGTTAACTAAAATAACCCTGCTACCAGATATACCAGTTAGATTAAAACATTAATGTTTACATCCAACGTTTCCAATCTGGATCTGGATTTGGATGTGACCAATGAGAATTATATAATCCCAATGTAAATGGATAACATAAACTTCCAAATATATTTAAATTATAAATTGAAATTGATTGTATGGAATGAAATTGTGACAAAATGTTGGAGAATGTTGTTGCATTAGCTCATTTTAAATTGAACAAGCTGAAAAAATGATTCCGTTCTCTGAAAGCAATTCTCAACATCTAAGCAATTTTACTGATCTTGTTTTAATGACATTTAAATATTTTTTTTCCTGGAAAACAAGACAACAATATTGATTTAAAAAACTTTTTTTTTTTTTTTTCCCAGCATGGCAGACACATTTTTAATTTGGCAAACCAGCTGTTTTTCTTCAGAAAACACCACAGACCATTGAGGTCAGAAAGCAGCCCAACAAGTTACAGCCACAGATATGAAAATGAGCTTTGAAATCAACAGCAGGTTACAGTAGAAGTGCTCTACTCTTGTGTAGTGCATCTAAACAATCTGAAATGTGTAATTATGTTTACTCCGATCTCTAAAGAGACAGACGTTTTTGATCTGCAGTTTCTTCGTGCCACACCTATTCATTTCATTTCCTGTGCTGCTGCGCTTAAAGAAAACAGACTAAGCTCAAGCACAATAATCACCCTCTGAAAGAATATTACACCTTTTGCCAATCGCTTTATACACATTTCCAGAAAAACATTTCTGGTTCTCATGTGGATGGAGAGTCTGTTCAGCAGGGAAACAGTAGTAAGAAAATATGCTTATAAATATTCTTACAGTAGCAAAAAATAATATGCTCATCAACTTTTAAAGGAGAAGAGACAATGCTTCCCATATCTTTTGTTTTTGTAATCAAATGATGTGGTGCGTTCAATCAAACTCTACAGTATTTTAGTGTAAATTCATCTCTACAACATGAACACTGCGCATGACATGTCCTTATATTAATATTTTGGTATTTTAGTTTACTTTTGTAGGATAAACTAATTTTGTGTTGGGTCACCACTTGATTTCTATCTAAAAGCAAAAAGTGTTGGTGTATTGTGAAAAACTCTAAATGCCATCAGGGAATAGCTGAATTCATATAAAACACAAATGTCAATCTCTTATAAAACTAATTTAATAGTATTTTAAGTCAAGCCGATTTTTGTATAGTGCTTTTCACAAAACAACTTCACAGAAATGTATGGCATAATGTTTATAATACCTTAATGCCTAATTGTTCACGTTTATCAGTTTATGTCACCTGTTGGAGTTTGGGTTCCTTGCCGCTGTCGCCTTTGGCTTGCTTAGTTGGGGACACTTGACATTTGATATTCAACAGTGCTTTGCATCTGCCTGCACTGACACCATTTTCTTTAAGAACTGCTGTGCAGCCAAAATTATATACCAGTTATCACTGTAAAGCTGCTTTGACACAATCTGCATTGTAAAAAGCGCTATATAAATAAAGGTGACTTGACTTGACTATTATTTTACACCTATCAATGGTAACAGAAATACTTAACCCATGGTTCTATTTCACATTAAAATGGACTTTTATCAGTTTACTGATAAACACAACACTGTCAAAGGAAGTGCATTTCCAGTTGCCATGATGTAATGTCATTTCCTGTTGCCATGATGAAATGTCATGCAATGGATCTTCCAGTAAACGGAAACCTGTCACTGTGAAGATATTGAGGCCCTTACAAATGTTTACTGTAACTGCAGTTGTTGCCAAAATTCTATAGCTAATACAGTTATTGTAACTACTTTACAATCATAATTATTAATATGACGCCTCCTCGCAACATTGTAAGAAGATTTACTACTCTATTTTTGATATTACTGGTGGTCAATACCCTATGAAAATGAAGACCTCTTTATTTTACTGTATAACAATTAATGTAGTGATTTTGGTATTTTTGTGTATATTATGATTACCCAAAAAATTAATATGGTAAGAGAGAAAATGTATTTATGTCTGGAATGTCAATTGAATTTAGCAGTGTTTTGATTCGCCGGTGTTTTAAACAAATCTTTTAAATGAATGAATCGTTCTCGTTTACTCCTCATGTTTTTCGTTCACTCAAAGACAGACTACAGCAGTAGCCAATAGCATTCGAGTCCGTATTGTGAAGCAACATTTCATTGGTTATGCCAGCTGAACGAATACGCCCCCTTCACTGACTGAATCGCCGTTTTGCACGAGATTCGTAGCAGCGCTAAAAGAGAAAACTCTTTCGTGAACTAACTGAATTAACTCGGACAACCAGTTATTTAACGAGAATCTGCAAACGGACTAAACGATAGGGAGACGACTTTCCTTCAGGATGATGCTTTTCGGAGTTTCTTAATGGATCGGAGGGTACGCTAATTAATAATTTAATATTCCTGAATAACACACACACAAAACACTCCCGTCGCCCCCTACTGGCACACCAATGGAAAGTACAGAAAGGGCCACTGAATCGTTGAACGGTAATGAATCTTTTTAGTCAGCGGATTCAAAAGATTCGACTGACTGGAATGAATCAATCCTCACCACTGAGAGCACCAACAACTAGCACTTGTGAGAGATATGTCGAAGACTAACAATGCTAATATAAAAACCTAAACTCTTTAGCCCTCTGATTACGTTGTATCCATGACAGGTGTCGTTTGGAAATCAAAGTGATTGACATGTCACGCGTCGCATTACAACGCTATAACTTTGGAAAACTTGCTAGGCTTCCGAACAATGTACGTTTCTCATTTGCATAAGTGTTAAGTAATTACTTTTATTAACTCACCATAGCAAAGCCGGAGAGCAGGGCAGAGGTTCTGCTGGTCGCTTTAAGCTTAGCTCGACTCAAGTAAAGTTTTCTCCATGACAAAGCTTGAAGGGAGTGCTCGTTAGAACTCATTGTGCTCATTTTGTCGTTAATCCAAAAGTTATGAAACTTTATGTTTTAATCTGAGATCGCCTTTGTATCTTCTTGGTTACCCTTCGTACGTTTGCCGGAGCCCTTCAACGCGATGTGACATACTCAGATTGTAAAATGACTAACTCCAGTTACCCTCTTTTACAGTCTGTTCCATGAGAAACTACAAGTCGAGCTACCCACAACGCACCGCTGACGATCACTGCGCAACTGACGGTTTGTGGGATTTGTAGTCATGCTGTATTTGAACTGTCATGTCCTAGAATTTTAAGTTGCCCCACACACACACACACACACACACACACACACACACACACACATACACACACATACACACACATACATATATAGATATATCTCGTCACTGATTTTACATTCCATCAGTAAGAGCAGTGTGAAAGTTGAATTAGCAGAGCTTTAGCACTAGCCTGTACATAAGATATTGCAATCCATACAACAAAATGGGAGACATATGAGAGTTCAAAATTGTTGTTGTGCGTTCAGCTCATCTGTGACCAGGACAGCAAGTCTTTGTGGTCTATGGAGAGCTATGGTATCCAGGGTAATGTTGGCATACCACCACAAACCACATCCAACAGCAGTATCTGTTGATGCAAGAGGAAGCTGTCTGAAAGAGATGTCAAGGCAGGTACTAACCTGGATTGTATCCAAAAAATATAAAACCACGGCTGCCCTGTTTCCACCAAAATTGTTCGTTGAGAATACCACAGAGTCAATATTCATGTTCGGGCTGCTATAGCCAAACCTTTGGTCACTTGTCTTGTGCCAGTGCCAAATGTCAGTTTCAGTGGTGCCAGCAGTGCAAGTCTTGGGCTGTGGACAATGTGAAGCATGTATTGTTCTCTGATAAGTCCACCTTCACTGTCTTTCCCACATCCGTGGGAGTTACAGTGTGGAGAAGACCCAAAGAGGTTTTACACCTGGACTGTCACTGCCCGGAGTGAAGCACAGGGGTGGGTCAGTGATGGTATATGGCATTCCCTACTGTGCTTGATGGGCGCGTCTCTGGCAAGGACTACAGAGTACCGAACTATTCTGGAGGATGCAGATGTGCTCCAAATGGTTGTATTATGTGCTCCACAATATTGTACCCTGCAGGGGGTGTCGTGTATCAGCATGATAATGCACCAGTACACACAGCAAGACTTGTGACAGAATGGTTTGATGAACATGAAAGTGAAGTTGAACATCTCCCACGGCCTGCACAGTCACCAGATCTAAATATTTTTAACCCACACGGGGGTATTTTGGAGGAACAATTCAGAGAACTTTTCCTCCACCACACACACACACACACACACATTACTTATTAGCACACTTAATTCTTGACCCAAAACAATTTATTTGCTCCATTAAACCCACCAGAGGTTCCAATGTCTGTCTTGCCATTTTGTTTTTCTAACAGGTGCAGAATCTGAACATGGCATCAGGAATCTGTATGATGAATGACTAAGGTAATCTCTCTACCTCAACTTTGGTGGTTTTTGTTTGTCTATAGCCTTTTTACAACTGATTAAGAAGTACACAGCCAAATATAGCAGCTATATGAATGCTGTTGTGTGTAAGATACTAAAATGAGGTTTTATGTCTCATCTATTTTTAAAATTTACCATAGGTTTGGCATTATAATCATTACTGTGGTATTTGTAGTAAGACTATAACACTATGGTAAGTTTTCATAATAGTTTTTTTTTATTTGACAACAATGTCATACACTAATGTTAACTAATGAAACTTATTGTAAAGTGTTACCAAAATATTTTCAGCTAGTTGCCAAGGCAACATTTCTTTTCATTTAGTTTAACTTGAGGTACTAAAATAACAAAAACTAGAAATAAAAGTGAATACAAACTGTATAGACAATGTAATAATAATAGTAAAATAAAAATAATGTCCAAAACGCATTACAAAATGACTATTATTTAAATACAAAAATAAAACATAATTCAAGATATTAATAAAAAAAAACTATAATAGTGTCTCAGTTGTACTAAAATAACATTCCTTTTGACTCAAAACCTTATAGTTACTGTTACTGAAGTAAAGTCCTTGCGACAACTTTGCTGTGTGACAACTAGCCCCGATCTCCCCTATAATGCCTGATGTTCAAGACAGCTTCATACAGATATGCTTTAGTTAGTTTTTATATTAATACTATTACAAAAAAAATATATATAATTGTGAACTTTTAAAATATAGCCTTTTTTTTTTTTTATAAAAACTAAACTTTTGTATTTTACATTTACATTATACTAGTATCTGTGTGACATCTTATTGATTTCCTTTTTAAGTATTTCTGATTACAACTGAACAGATTGTTCTGGAGATTTCAGTCTTTTGATTTAAATGTTAACATTTGATCAAAACATGTTGTATTTTAGTTCAAACAACATAAATGAGGATGCCCAAGTATGCCATTCAGTGTTCCATGAGTAAAAACGCTGACTTATTTGAGATTTCCTAAATGAAATAGAGGCTCGTGAATGTGATATATTTGACCTTTGTCATTCAAATGAGCATCCCACCATGTTTCACTAACACTGCTGTATAAGACTTTCATGCACCAATGGTTGCAGAAAGCAACACATTAGACCGAAACAATCAAACCCAAGTTAACCGATAACTTCCTGTATTTGTAAGAGGAAGGCAACATCAGACCCTCTGAATCACTCGCAGAGCGAGACCTTGCTCTCGCATGGTAATGTCAGTAGTCCTTTTGTGTGCAGCAGTGCCTCCCCTCCCCCTCTCCATCTCCCACCCAGACCCACGGTACAATGTGTGCTCTTTGTAGGCAAGCCTGTAACTGGACGCCAGGTGGTCTGTGATTGGCTGAGTCGAGGCCCCCTCTCCCCCGTCTTCTTTTTCTGGTGCATATGCATGAGATAGCAGGCTGGTGTGTGCCTGTGCAGCTGCCTGTTCCAGACAGGAAAAGAGAGGGAGAGAAACAGGAGCGAGACATTGGGGAAGGTTAGAGGAAGAGGAAAAGAGAAAGGAAATCGGGTGAGGAGACGGAGGGCGACTGTGACTGGGGGGTTGTAGCCATGTCTATGTTCTGTTTGTCTGGCTGGCTATGAGATCAGGCAGCTATGGCCATGTCACTGAGCGCCGACGATGAGGATTACGACTCGGACACAGCCGAACAGGTCAGCTCTCTCTCTCTTTCTCCACATACACACAAACAATTAGTTGCCTTCTCAGGTTCCCTTCCTCGTAGCACCATGCCTTTCAAACAAGGCATGTGTTTTCTCCACCTCCTTCTGCTTTCTTCACCTTCCTCACCATCTTTCTTCTCTCTCCATTGTTTTTGAGTTTTGCTTTATTGCAGCAGTAATAATAAGACTGGAGAGGTTTCCATGCGACAGGAAAGAAAACATTGATACAACAGAGAAGAGTGGTATCACCACTGAGCCTCTGTCTTATTGTTTGTCTCCATTGAGCTTCAGCTATCAGTTGTGATTGGTTTGACACATGCATGCTTCCTTTAGAAAAAAACATGTTCTTATTGCTTTACCTTTGTGTTTGAATGTGGTTTATACTGGTTTGTCTCATTTGTTTTGTTGGGAGAACTAATATGTTGTAGAGATAGACTTTTTTGGTTGTGATGTACTCTGATTTTCACACTTGTGCAGGGTTTTTAGGGAGTAAAACCTGTATTAAAGGAAGACTAAAGTTCCTTTAAGCAACAGCATGACTGGACATGTGTTGCCCTTAAGTTCCCTTCCCATGATGCTCTGCTGCTCAAACTGTTTTCTAGGAAATAGAACATAACGCTTGTTTTGTTGTTTTTAAGTGCGGACAAAATCTAGACTAGAAAACTGTTTTTCTTTTGCACCCATTTGAAAGGTTAAAAAATAATTAGGGACACGAGCGTAATGAGTGTAGTATTTTATTTTCCTAGGGAACATAACATGCTAATTTTTGCAAAAGACACCTTTGAATTTGTATATATATTTGTGTGAGAAAGCATGCACATATGTGGATGTCATTGAACCAAGTAAGCCACATGTGCTCACTAACAACACAAATAATGTGTGCATTTCAAATCTCTTAATCCCTGTTGTGATGTATAACTGGGTCCCGTGTCTTTAAAACAGTTTCTTTGGCTGTTGAAGACTGGGGGAGGGGAGGAGCAAAGTATGTGTGGAGTGGGGGGGACAATAGGAAGGCCCTGCTGCTCTTGGGCCCCCAGTCTTAGTTCATCTTGGGTAGTTTATAAGTCAAAAGATACATTTACTAAGACTCTTTAGACATGTGTTTGGTCTAAAGGTGCGGCCATTATAGCGAATTGTTTGGGAGCAAATTTCATGGACATTAGCAAATTGATGTATGAAGTACATTTCGCTCAGAAGTCACTTTCAAATCAAGCAACTTTCTGTTAAACGTAGTGAATCCACATGGGGAAATCTTTCGGCTTCATATGAAATTCCTGATCACATGGGTTCCTATTGAAATGACTGAATTTCGTTTCGAAAAGAAAATTCGCTAAACACCGGTAAATGTGACTGCACCTTAAAGGGTTAGTTCACCCAAAAATAACATTTCTGTCATTAATTACTCACCCTCATGTCGTCCCAGACCCGTAAGATCTTCATTTATCTTCAGAACACAAATTAACATCGTTAAAATAGTCCATGTGACTACAGTGGTTCAACCTTAATGTTATGAAGTGACGAGAATACTTTTTGTGCACAAAAACAAAACAAAAATAATGAGTTTATTCAACAATTTCTTCTCCTACCTGTCAGTCTCCTACGCTGTTGACGTAGTGAACACATTGCAGCGCTTCCGGGTTCTACATCAGAACGCCGACTCATTATTGGCCGGCTCCTACATCAGCATCACACGCATGCGTCGTGGTGCACTTGTGTACTGCGACGACCAATACTGAGTCAGCGTTCATTCTTTTTGTTTTGTTTTTGCACACAAAAAGTATTCTCGTCGCTTCATAAAATTAAGGTTGAACCACTGTAGTCATGTTGACTATTTAACGATGTCTTTAATACCTTTGTTGGACCTCAAATGGTGCAATGACGTTGCTGCCTATGTATGGTTCAGAAACCCTCGGATTTCATCACAAATATCTTAATTTGTGTTCTGAAGATGAATGAAGGTCTTACGGGTTTGGGATGACGAGGGTGAGTAGCCTACTTAATGACAGAATTTTCATTTTTGGGTGAACAAACCTTTAAAGCATTAATCGATTAGACTGATTTACTCAAATTGCACAGTGGTTTGATCTTCAGATGTTTGTTTCTTACACAGAACACCTCAACAAAGTTCAATATGTTGTCATTGACATCATCATTGTCGTGCAGAGGCGGTAGTTTTCACTCCTCTGCTAGATCAGTGGTTCCAATGAGGCCTTATGACTCAATGCGTCCTTTGACTTGTGTCATGGCATGGGCATAATAAATTACCAAGAATTACACCTATAAACTCTCACCCATGCCCATGAGTAAACATATTCACACAGACTCTACATTGGTGTGTAGGATGTGTAGATTATCGCATCTACAACATGAATGAGTGTTTTAGAAGAATAGTGTGTTTGTGATGTATCAAAGTCACGTCAGAATGAGTGACCAAAGTTAATTGCCTATCATTCTCTGTGGCAGCGCATAAATTAAATAAAATACACATGTAAAGCATCAGTTACACGCCTAAACAGCATCCTTTGCTCTGCATTCTGCTGCATTAGCGCTTTAGGCTTCCTGTCTTTTTCAGGAAGTGAACAAACGAGAAAGGAATATGAAATTGTTCAGCATATCCATTTTATTCAGACTAAAATCCCTTGAACAGACATAGCAGCATAATTATTATGTATTATAATTATTATATATTATCATAATTATAATTATTATAACTGGGAACTTCCTATGAGGGCTTGAATGCATGTGGGTTTTTCAGAATGGAGAATAATTATAAAAAAACATATCTTTAGGTGAATTGCATGCTGATGGGAATGAGGAGCCCTGCGGAGGTAACATGATGTCCCTGTAGACCATTGTGGTGGAATGATTCCTTCAAGACCCAATAGCAGATCATAGATTGTAGACTATTGACTGGTAGAACATTACAACCAGCCTGCAGAAGACATTAAAATCAATGAGGCTCCCCAGAAAGTATAGTCTGTGCCATTTGTTTATTCATCTATTTTGCTGGACTCACAGGTGTCTGTGTAGATAGATCTCATAGACTTCATATCCATTGATGTTGCAGCATATAATAGAAGAGTAACTGGAGAACATCTTGAATGACCTGGTGTTTTACTTTCTTCAAAAGGTCTGATCTAGAATCAGCTTCATCAGTCCAAACAGTCATTTGTTTGAGGTTGAGATTACGTCTTAGGTTCTCATACACGTGTAGCCACTGAAGAGCTGATGAATATTGCCTGTGATACAGCATTCTTTTTGAAATGTCTATCTTTCATATTGGACTGCAGGAATAGAGGTCACAGCTGTGATGTATCACACCAAAGCACAAAAACACTGTTGTCCTCTGTAGCAAGCATTCTTATAGTCAGCAGTCTGTACCGCTCTGCAGTCCCCTGAATCTGTTATGATGAAACATAGTGCCAGGGAATGGTTGTGTTCTAGTTGTTTTGGTGTGAAGGAAATTGTCTTATGGAAGAAGACAGGGTTTTGCAAATGCAGGAATACCTCTACGGTAGTATTTGCTTTTTAATGTCTAAAACAACCCATTAAGATGAATATAACACCATTGATCTTGACTGCATTTCAGTTTTCCTATTTAGTCCCACAGAGGAAATATCGCAGATGAATTGCAACGGGAAACGAAATCATTAAAAAAATGGACGTTGAACCCAATCGTCAACCACTTCCCCCTTCTGAGCCAATTAAATGTTGAATAGAAGTATTCCTTCACTCCACCAGTCAGCAAGAACTGCTGTGTTGCCATGGTTACATTGCAGAAGGACAGACTTCCAGTACTGCACTGCAGTTTTGTGCTTGTGTTGTAATGTATTCATTATCTGAGCTGAGGAGGCAAGATAACGACACTGTGTAAATGGAGAAAGCTGATATTAGGATTATTTTCGAGAGGATGATGATGATGATGCTAATATAAGATATAGTAATGTTAAGCAAGATGCTGTGAAGTGTGATTAAAAAAAATGCAAGCTGATGAAATAAAGAACGAATTGTTCTCACATATATATCTGTAGCACCTGGTACCAGTGAAAATCCCCACCACTTAAAAAAACACTGTAGGAACACTTTGACAAATCTGTAATTGGATCGTTAGTCACTTTGGATAAAGCCATCTGCTAAATGTAATGTAAATTAAGTTTAAATCACGTTACTATGCAACTGACATAATGTAAATGTTGACCTAATGCTAATTTTCAGTATTTTATATACTATGTTTTACTGGGCTATCTGGAAATACATTTCTATTTTGATTTGGCATTGTTGCCAGTTTCATTTATAGATATAGTAGCGATTGCACCATGGCTCAGTGAGTCAGAGCTTATGCAGTAATGCTAGACCAGAGTCCTGAAAATCACTTTTTTGTATTTGCAACTAGGTAGTATTTTAAATATTATTACATCTCCAAAGTGCTGCTGGACATGATCTGTAACCAGAACAAATTAGCTGGAATCCACTATTTCGGCTGCTTATTACTACATTAGAGAGCAATCACAGAGATCCAAATAACAGAGCAGAATAATGAAGATTTTAAATGGGTTATATTCCAATAGCTGAGCTGCATATGCAATTCAAAAGAGGTGCACAGTCGAGTAAGAAGTGATGATAAACAATAGCTTTCAAATCTCAAGGGTGGAAGAATAAAGGATATGAGCATAGATTATTTTAAAGCATAGCACAGTGCAGTAGATTCATACAGGGATGGTGGGTGGGTAAACAGTCAATAAGAGGGACTGGAAAGAGCTTTGAAACAATGGAGAGTTGTATAATGTGCAGAATGAAGTCATTACAGAAGAGCACCAGTGATACGCAACACTTAATTTCTACCAGTGAGCTAATCACATGTGAACCAGGTGCCCCTGTGCCATTTTTTTAAACTTTTTTGGCAAGCAAATGGTATAAAGGAAACCATGTGAGCTCCAACTATGCATTTTTCTTGCTAGTTAAACATTAAACCAACAGTTTAGCCTATTGGCGTCCAACAATACAGCAAAATTAGGTTTTTAATATCAAATCTCCAAAAACATTAGCATTTCATCCATGTTCCCAGATGTCTAGTACACTTAATGAATGCTAGATTTCTAAAGAGATATAATGAAAATCACACTTTTTTTTTTTTTTTTTTTTTTTTTCTCAGATCTCTGTTGTCACATTACAGCAGTAAATTCAAATGTGTGAGTGCACAAATGCTTAAAGGGTTAGTTCAGCCAAAAATGAAAATTCTGTCGTTAATAACTCACCCTCATGTCGTTCCAAACTCGTAAGACCTTCGTAAACACAGTACAGCATTACGGGTTCTACGTCAGGTTTTTTTGCACATAAAAAGTATTCTTGACGCTTTATAACGTTAAGGTTGAACCACTGTAGTCCTGTACTATTTTAACAATGTCTGTACTACCTTTATGGGCCTTGAAACTGGTATTAATGGTAATAAGCTCTCGGATTTCATCGAAAATATCTTAATTTGTGTTCTGAAGATTAACAAAGGTATTCTGGGTTTGGATTGGTTCATTTTTGTGTGAAGTAACCCTTTAAGAGAAAGAGAGGCAGGGCAGGTGGATGAATAAATGGGTGAACCTAAGTCGTTTCACCCCAAAATCAAAAGAAAAGCATACAATTTGTATTTTGCTTCAGAAAGTTTGAAATGCAAATGTAAAACAATACAGTAAATCAAAGAATCATCAAAACTGTCAGATTGTTCTTTTAAAAGCATGTAGGAGATTCTTCTGTTTTAAGCCTCAAATTCGCCTTTAGACTGGAGCTGGACCATATTTTAGTGTTTTATGGGTAACAATGTCTTCTTCATGGCTGTAAATCTATTTTTACTTTATTGTTGAATTTTTATTCTTTTTTTTTTTTCCATCAGCAACGGCTACCGAACAGACCCAAGCCTAAAATGGCTGCATCGACAGCAACAACTCCGGCAGCAACCACTTCTTCATCCACTGCTACAGCGGTCAAGCTGCCATCCAATCGAACCTCCTCTGGAGCTCGCCGCAGGCGCACACGATGCCGGAAGTGCGAGGCATGTGTGCGGACGGAATGTGGAGAGTGTCACTTCTGTAAGGACATGAAGAAGTTTGGAGGACCTGGTCGAATGAAACAGTCTTGCATTATGAGACAATGTATAGCGGTAAGAAACTCGATTCAAACAGACACTGAGATAATTCATGAACCAAATGAGTGATGCATTAAATCACAACCCCATTTCAGAATTTTTTACTTGAAAGACACTCATTTTTAGACCCAAAAATAAAATAGATTGTTTTTGAAATCTGGTGTTTTTAAATAGGAATAAAATGTAGGAACAGCCTTTGTGGGGAATCTACTTTAACCAGACCTCAGGGCTGTTTACTTTCGGAATTCACCTTCACCACTTACTTCATAGAGAAAATGAGGAACTGGTAGATTTCCAAGTAGATGTAGTTAATGGAGATATATCAATACAGACAATTGAATCATTTAGCAAACTGAGATCCAGAAGATATGCCTGAACTTTACAAGCAAAGGTAAGGTAACAATAATTCAGTTGAATAGTTTAATTTTATTAACCATCACCGTAAAATGTGCGTATATCCATATATGTGTGTTTTATTTTATTATTTTCATGTTTTTTAACCACACATTTTCAAAACTGTTGATGTTTTGGATGTTAATGTGTTGGCATGTGATTCCACAGCCTGTGTTGCCGCACACAGCAGTGTGTGTGGTGTGTGGTGAAGCCGGTAAAGAAGACACACTTGATGATGAAGATGAAAAATTTAACGCCATGCTCATGGAGTGCTCCATTTGCAATGAGATTGTCCACCCAAACTGCCTCAAGGTCAGACTAACCGAACCCTAACCTAACCACTGACTTAAATACTGTTCCAAAGTAAATGGGAAGCAGTGTATACTGTGCTCTCTTTTATTTTGTGTGGGTGGAAAAAGAAGGAAGGAAGATATTGAACTGAAGTGCATGTTAGTGGGTGGCTCTGTTTTTAACACCCTTTAGTTCCCCTTTAGTGTGTGGTGGTGAAATGTATTCACATTACATAGTGAGAACGTGTCTTCATAAACCGTCCTTCGACATCTTGGTCTCTTGCCTATACAGGTGAAGGATGCAGCTGGGGTAGTAAATGATGAGCTTCCTAACTGCTGGGAATGTCCAAAATGCAATTACGCTGGGAAAACTGGAAAAGTGAGTATTTGGGGAACAGCAGTGCACTTGTTTGGTAGTATACAACAAAGATTTTAAGAAAGGATTGGAGTTTTTATTAAAGCTTTTATTAAAGTTTTTTATTAAAGTTCTTTATTAGCAAATGGACAAATTTATATGGTAAACAGTTAAGCAGTGATGTTTTTGTAACTTTTTTCATTCATTTCATACTTTATGAACTTGTGTTGCCTCACATATTTAGTTCCTGTTTTAATTTCTTACGAAAAGCAATAAGGGACCTGTGTTTCTCACTCAGAATGACGATGCCATAAGGAAACTGCCAAACCATATCTAGATGCAAATAAAATGCAAATAGTCATGTTGTGATAATTTTAATTCCGTTAAGTAACTGACAGTTTGTCAAGCTCTTTCCTTTAATATAAACTCTGATATGTTTTAGAAATTAAATTGCAATTGTTATATATAGGAAATATGTTATACCAATTCATTCTTGGTGAACAGTCTATAACATTCATAAGGTATAAAGTTGTCTTTTGTATTTTCTTGCCACTCTTTGGCCTGCAAGCAAAAACGGGGCCCAGGCTTTAAGTACGCATCCAACCTGCCAGGGTCCCTGCTGAGGGAGCAAAAAGCAGGACGTGACGGTAGAGAGGAAGGGGACCAGACATCA
Organism: Hypophthalmichthys nobilis; assembly: GCA_037950665.1. Taxonomy (NCBI): domain Eukaryota; kingdom Metazoa; phylum Chordata; class Actinopteri; order Cypriniformes; family Xenocyprididae; genus Hypophthalmichthys; species Hypophthalmichthys nobilis. The sequence continues at coordinate 21,126,784 of CM075473.1, read as the reverse complement.
ACAGGTGCAGCATCCATCAAGAGGAAGAGTGAGAGGGAGGAAACTCCCAGACTGAAGACTGAGGATCTACCCTCCCGTCTACCCCCACTCTTAAGCCCCAGTGGCCTGCCAAGACCACGATCCGAAGTGCCCAACTTCTTGAGGAAAAAGAGGAAGTTATTTGACGATGATGAAGAGGAAGAGGAGGCTAGTGCTAAAAAGAAGGTAACATTCATACAGACAAGCGTGATTTGCATAAACAAATCTGCTGTAGTTTTTCATTTACTTACTTTGTTAACAAATGCTTATTTTGTTAATTTTTTAGCCGAAGAAACCCTGGAGGCCTGAAGAGCCTTTGATTCCCAAACTCTCTCACATGAAAACAGAAGAGGAGGAAGACAACTCTGAGGAGGAGGAAGAGAGGCAGGAGAAGCGAGAACCTCCTCGCCGTTCATTTAAGAAAGACTACAGCACAGTGAGAAAAGAGGAAGAGCACGAAGAAGAGAGACGGGAGGAGAGAGATTCACCTTTCAGATCCCTAAAGGAGTTTAACAGCCTAAGGAAAGAAGAAGACCAAGAAGAAGAAAAAGAGGAAGACTATGAGGAAGACGAGGAGGAGAGTAATGGCAAACGAGGCAGGGACAGCAGCCCTGCACTGAAGAACCATTCTTTATCGCTTGAAAGTGACGCATCACGGTGCAGCTCCCCAAGGGCAGGGCCGAGCAGCGAAGGCAGTGAGACGCAAGAAAAGGCACCACGCGCTCGGGCGAGGCGACACCGCCGCAAGCCCCCTAACCGCCAGCTCAGTGCAGAACTCAGCAAGCAGCTTAACATGGAGATCCGTCGCACAGAGCATTCACTGGCCAATGAGAACCAGCAGCCACTCAAGAGTGAACCAGAGGACAGCGAGAACGAGGAACCAAAGAGAGGCTTACGGAATGGGACTACAGGGAATGGAGGAGGAGGTGGTGGAGGAGTAGAAAGGGGAGCAGGCGGAGAGGGAGGAGGGGAGCGGCCACACTTACGAGCAAGGGAGATGAATGGGACATCTTGGGAGCTGCGGCACTTCTACCCTCCTCAGATCACCCCACTTGGCTTGAACCGCAGTTCACCCACAGTCAGACCACTTCCTGCACGTTCCCCTCCCAAGTGTGTTCAGATGGAGCGGCATGTGATCCGGCCACCTCCAATTTGCCCTCCACCTGATAGGCTACCACAAGCTGATGGGCGTAATCACATAGCTCCCAGAGAAGCATGGTTGGCTATCTTCGGTCACTTGAGCCATCGTGAACTTTGTGTGTGCATGCGCGTGTGCCGGACATGGAATCGCTGGTAAGAAAAACCTAAAGGCTGGTTTATCTTTTCACACTTCAAACTTGAGACTTCTTATCTCTGGCCCTGTCCCAAATGACACCCTCAGCACTTCCGGTCCTTTTCAATTAGTTGTGGGTGACATTTTGGGACTGTTGAGTAATACAGTGTTTCCCAACTCTATTCCTAGGGGCACACCAACAGAACACACTTTCAAACTCTTCTTTTTCAAACACCTGATTCGACTCATCAGCTCATTAATAGGGACTCCAAGACCTGAAATGATTGGGCCACATAAAGGAGCGACCAAAATATGTACTGTTGGTATGCCTCCAGGAACAAGGTTGTGAAATACTGGGGTAGTAGACCATTGTAAAATCCCATTTCAACCATGAAATGACAAATAGGACACCCTACAGCAGGGGTGTCCATTCCTTCCTACGGATGTTCACCTTCTTGCAGAGTTTACCTTCAACCCTAATAAAACACACCTCAACCAGCTACTCAAGGTCTTCAGGACTTCTAAAAACTTCCAGGTAGCTGTGTTGGAGCATACTGAAGCTAAACTCTGCAGGAAATTGTCCCTCCAGCAGCAGGATTGTACACCTCTGCCCTACAGTCTCATAGACTTAGCAGACATGCGCAAACAAAGGTGCCATTTTGGGACAGGTCCTATGTATGATTATTACAATGACATTTTATAGTTGGTCACTATTAGAGCTGTGGATTTATGGTTTTAATTTATATCTTTTTATTCATCTGTTTAGGTGTTGTGACAAGAGATTATGGACTCATATCGATTTGAAGCGCTGTAAGTCCATCACCCCACTCATGCTGAGTGGAATAATTCGCAGACAGCCCATCACTTTGGACTTGAGCTGGACCAACATCTCCAAGAAGCAATTAAGCTGGCTTATAAACCGATTACCAGGTCAGTGTTCATGCGAGCAAGTATGTAGATCCACATCATCCAAATTTGTGTAGCTATCACTAAACGCCTGTGCGTTTGGATGCAGGACTGAGGGTGCTCCTCCTATCGGGTTGTTCATGGGTGGCCGTTTCAGCTCTCTGCACATCCAGCTGTCCTCTACTGCGTACTCTAGATCTGCAGTGGGTGGAGGGGCTCAAAGACCCCCAAATGAGGGACTTACTATCCCCTCCGACTGACAACAGACCAGGTATTATACGCCACTTCAGATCGATATGACACAGAATGCATATACAACACAGAATGCATTTTCTCTAATTTGGCTTTCTCTAACAGGTCAGATGGACACACGCAGCAAACTACGGAATGTTACTGACCTGCGTCTGGCTGGTTTGGACATCACGGACAGTTCTCTGCGTCTCATAATTAAAAATATGCCTCTGCTCTCCCGTCTGGACTTGAGTTACTGCAACCATATCAATGACCAGTCAGTAAACCTGCTGACTGCTGCAGGGACCACCACTAGAGACTCCCTAACCGATGTCAACCTCTCTGGTAATTGCATTGTTTAAAAATTCAGTCTCAAATGCCATTTGTAATACCATTAATATTCCCCACAAGTTAATATCCCTTTTTCACCAACATAGTGCTGGACCAGAGCCCAATCTTGAACTTGTCGTTTCCACCATTGTTCCTCATTGTTCCCTTAAGGCTAATTCACAGCCAACACTATTTCAGAGAAAAATGCATATCAGTTACTCTGTCAGGACCTATGAGAAAAATTACTTAAATGTTAAACCTGTGTTTCACAGGAGTTGCATTGGTATACTTAGAACCAGTGGGACCAGTAAATAGTTTAAAAAACTTTGGGTTCACTGAGTCTAATGCTGTAAAACTGTTAATTCCCCCTCACTGATTACTGATCTCTTCTTTCTTAATTCTCTCTTTAGTGTGTAATAGGGTCACTGATCAGTCACTGAGTTACTTCAAACGCTGCGGAAGCATCTGCCGCATTGACCTGCGATTTTGCAAGCAGGTGAGCCGACAGGCATGTGAGCGCTTCATTGCTGAGATGTCGGTCATCGTTCCCTTCAAACTGCAAGAGGATAAACTGCTCCAAAAACTACACAGCACCCCCTAGTGTCTGGGAGGAAGTGAACACCAGTCTAAAATGATACCATGTATCAGGTGCACTCATGTGTTCGGACTGAAACTGGATTCGCACATTTAAAAAAAAAGCACTGCAACACGTATGTGGACAAAGCGTTCGTTCAGACATAGAGCAGACATATTGTACTTAAAGGCACATAATTCTGCTCCTATTCTGAATGGTGTATCCTGATGATGGACTTTATTCTTCAAATTCTGTTAATCTTTAAGAGGAGATTTATATGTGTTATTACCAGGAGATTGTATTTAAATTGTTGTGTAGTAGAAAGCAGAGGAAGCAATGGGTATATAAACACACAACATCCACAATATGCTCACTGGATTCTACAACACTTAATCCATGAGAGAGTAAGCATGAGTGTACATTATTCAAAACCCTCCAAACAGTTTTTTGTATAAAAGATGTATCAGTTCAGATTTCTGTGCTGTTTGGTTCAGTCCTGGATATATGTATTGTTCTTTATTTTGTTTTTTAATATAATGGAATTTTTAAATATTTCTGTCCATTTTATGTCAACAGTATTGGAATGTTCCAATCTGATCAGCATTTTTCAGTCATGAGTTTTGACTGCTTTGAATTTCAAGTACTTGCTGTTCTAATTTCAAACAGGTATAGAAGTGGAATTTGTTATTATGAGGTCTATTTATAAACCAGTGCCATATTCCATCTGTGTTGTTTTACACAGTTGTAACAGGCAAGCCTTCAGCTATCAGTAGCCTATATTTCAAAGCTATGCCTGTGTAGAGCGCAGTTCTACAAGTGTTAGACCAAACAAATTGCTGATTATTTAATCTCGTTAGCTAAGTAATTTGTTTTGTTCAACACAATCAGGTAGTTCTGCATTTTTTCCATGAGGTTTTCCACTTTGGTGAACGTCCATGCAGTATTTGTCCATGAAAGTAATCATGTGCTTTTTATTCCTTCCACAGTGATTATTATTGTAAAATGGTAACTGTTATGATGACAGATGATTTTAATGGTGTGTATTATTGTGAGTTTTGTCTCAGGATGATGACTGTCAGAAAGAGGAAGCCTGCCATTTGATTTAAGCCACCATACTTGTACCACTATAAATTAAGGCGTTGTTCGCCATCTTAAACCTTCTAATGTATATTCGGCTATTTATATTTGTATGTAATTAAAAAAAAATTACTGTGAGGCATTTGAAAAGGGAAGTTATTTTCCAAAAAAATGTGCCTGTATTAGATTTGAAACTTTAAATATGAAATTTGAAATATTGCTTAAAGCAGGAAACATTTTAAAGCCAATGTGAAGTGCCATTTGCAGTCTGTTTTACTTTCATAATCTTACATATTTCCAAGTGGGGGGAAAAAGAGAAAAAATTAAGACATTTTCAAAAAGTCGATTTTGACTTCTGATTTAAAGGATTAGTACACTTTCAAATAAAAATTTCCTGATAATTTACTCATCCCCATGTCATCCAAGATGTCCATGTCCTTCTTTCTTCAGTCGAGAAGAAATTAAGGTTTTTGATGAAAACATTCCAGGATTATTCTCCTTATAGTGGACTTCAATTGGCCCCAAACAGTTGAAGGTCAAAATTACAGTTTCAGTGCAGCTTCAAAGGGCTTTAAATGATACCAGACAAGGAATAAGGGTCTCATCTAGTGAAATGATCGGTCATTTTCTAAAAAAAATTAAAAATTATATACATTTTAACCATAGACGCTTGAACTAGCTTTCTTCTTCTTCTCTATTAGAATTCCGGCAGTGTAGACACTGCTAAGTGTATTACTGCCCTCCACAGGTCAAAGTTTGAAATAATTGTTATATACTTGCACTAGCATATTGTATATGACAATTTAGTTCAAACCTGTGGAGGGCAGTAATACACTTAGCAGTGTCTACACTGCCGGAATTCTAATAGAGAAGAAGAAGAGAGCTAGTTCAAGACGAGCGTCTATGGTTAAAATGTATATAATTTTTTATTTATTTTTTTAGAAAATGACCGATCGTTTCGCTAGATAAGACCCTTATTCCTCGTCTGGTATCGTTTAAAGCCATTTGAAGCTGCACTGAAACTGTAATTTTGACCTTCAACCGTTTGGGGCCAATTGAAGTCCACTATAAGGAGAATAATCCTGGAATGTTTTCATCAAAAACCTTAATTTCTTTTTGACTGAAGAAAGAAGAACATGGACATCTTGGATGAGATGGGGGTGAGTAAATTATCAGGAAAGTTTTATTTGAAAGTGGGCTAATCCTTTAAATATTTCGATACTGATTTAAAGATGCAGTGTGTACATTTTAGTGGCATCTAGCGGTGAGGTACGGTGCCCAACACAGGACAAATATGTTGTCGTCTGAGACAGAAGAGAGTAGCTAGTCAATGAAACGCGCTCTGTAGAGTTTGCTACTGTAGAAACATGCCGGCGCAAAATGGCGACTTAACATGTAAGGGGACCCGCGGCGTATGTAGATAGAAATGGCTCATTCTAAGGTAATAAAAACATATCAGTTCATAATATAAGGTCTTTATACACCACTGAAAACATAGTTATGTATATTATATTGCATTTCTGTCAATGGATCCTCCTCAAATTTACACACTGCACCAAATAATGAACGAGTACAACAAATTGACATTTAAGAATCACAAATGCAGTACAATCCAGTGAAAATCTTTCTTAGCACTTTTATTTAAGTGTCACAAGTAACTAAGAACATACATACCTCTTTATCTTGTTTGTTAATTCTGTATTAAAGTAACAGCAACTGATCAAAAGAAACAAATATCAAATTATTTTTTGTTAAGAAAAATAAGCTTATCTGAATAGGTATTTACATAGGAATTAAAGACATGTCAGACATAAATTAAACAAGGATGTAATGAATCTGAATAAACAACTAAATGTTACATTAATCCCTTATTATCTAAAAAATGCCACACAAAAAGAGAGGCTGGTATTGCTGTAGTGCAGCTGATGCTTGTCAGCTCTATGCAATGTGCCATGATCCAACATCTAATCAGGTTTATCGTACACATGAATAATGGCTATAAAATACGGGTAGATCATTTGTTTGGGTCGTCACTCTCAATCGATGACTTATTTTTGTTGTATTTTTAAGGTTTTCCGACTTACATTAATTCAAGTACTAACAACAACTGTAGTGCATTGGAGACACAGAAATGCACCTTTTTGGCACCCATATAATCCCTCTTCTTTTACCCCGTGCATAATTTTTAAGTTACGGTTACTTTGCACATACATAAAATGCACATTTTCAAATTATATCGACTTAAAGCAGTTATATTGTACCGGTTTATGGTCCTACTTTTCAAATATGACACTTACCCCATATATTTAATTATTTGGTGAATACAAAACAGTTCCATTCTCTCTTATTTCTCACCATTTACACTGATTTAACAACAGGTTTATAGACTGGTTTTCTAGTCACATATTCAAGAAACCAGCAAATGACCTAAGACTTTTGACAAAAAAAGGAAGTCATATGATTAAAAAACAGACTAATCTGTTGAGGACCATGAAACGTTCATTATGCTGCTTATAATTTGTTGAATGGTACCAGTGTCAAGTTATCAGAGAGTACAATGTTACTTGCAGGAAAAACTTTGTTCAAAAATCCAAGAGGATTCATAAAATAAACAGGAAACAAAGGCCCATTCACAGATGTTGCAACAAAAAAAGAAATAAAAGAGCAATAGGAACATTCAAATCCTTCCATCCTGAGTTATGGTGCATGTTGATGAAAACACTTGAGCAATTCTCATTATTTTTGTTCTTTTCTTGAGTTTCTCACAGTGCTTGCATGTGACATGTGAGCAGAATGTCTTCAAAGCTGTAGGACGTCAAGTCAAGGCTGTGAGGTGTTGCTGCTGAACAATTGCATATTATTACAGAGCCTCTTTGTAGAGCTTGTGGAATGTTTTTACTGAAGCATTTATTGACAAAGCCATTGTGGCCTACTGTCTGAAGGCTTCCTGAAACGTCATGAAAAATTAAGCAGAGAACTTTATCTTCCGCACTAATCCGATGTGAAGACGGGCACTTGCTGGATGCATCTATTGCAGTCTGCAGGTGAAACAGGACGTACTCCCAGAAGTATTAAGACTTGAAAACATGCACAGCCCTGATAACGTATTGTCTGCATATAGGGCATTCGTTCATGCGCTTCCCGCATTTAGTGCAGGTGACCATGTGACCGCACTCCAGCAGCACACAGTCAATTACAGCGTCCATGCAGATGCGACACAGGTTGTCGTCAGTTGATAACTGGGTCCTGCAACCATCTGTAGTGAGAGAGAGGAAAAACAGATGAGCCATTACGACATGTGCCAATCCATCTGTAAGAACAAGATCTTGAGTTAATCAATGGCTTCATGTCATATCTGAAGAACCAATCACAACCAGAGATGGCTATAATTCAAGTAAGATACCTCCAACTAGTGATGCACTAAAATTTTGGTGAGGAAAATATTTGGCCGTAACAGCAATAAAATAAAAAAAGTGCATTTTTCAGCCTTAGTTGAAATAGTTTCATTGCCCGAAACAGTTAACGCTTCTTCGATGACACAGAACACGTTTTTTCCCCATTGTTTTTCAATGTAAACTCCCTAGATAGACAAAGGCATTCTAAAAATGCGGCGCTCAAGTTAAAGGAAGTAAGGGGCCGTTCACACAGAATATGTTTTTCCATTCTACTATGCTACTTTTCCATTGTTTTTCAATGTAAACAGGTTCTAGAGTAGAAGAGCATTTTCAACCGCTGAACTCGGTCTTTTGCAGCGTCAGTTCAATTACAAAATTAACCAAAATTAATAGGGCTGGGACAATACATAGATGCATCACAAATCGGGAAATGATTCTGGATCGATTCTGTTATTTTCCATATGTATTGCGATTCTCTCTCGAATCGATTCTGAGCTTAGTTTTCAACAGCAGATGGCACCGCGTGCTTTAGAAACAGCCGTACTCTGCTTCCTTCCAATTCTTACACGCACACACCACTTGAACCTCCTATAAAATAATAATTCATAAAGGTTGAAAAGGTTGAAGTGAATTACAAGGATGTTTGCAGTGGCCTGTTTACATCAATCTCACATCATAAAAGCATTCTGAGGTGCAAGTACATTGTCAGACTCAGCCGAACACACGAGCGCTCTTCTTCGTGAGCATTTGAGCGTGCGGTTAAAAAATAGCCTAGAGCGTCATCTGCTGTTAAAAACTAAGTTCAGAATCGATTTGCGATGCATTTGGAAAATATCAGAAATGATCCACGAATTGCGATGCATCATTATATTGTCCCAGCCCTAAAAATCAATTACCGAAACTTTATTTTGGGTTTCGGCAAAAACATTCATTTCAGTGCATCACTACATCCCAACTCTTGCATTGTGCAGTTTACATAAACCCTAGTCATACAACAAAATAATATTTGATGAAGGACATGGATGAAATGGGATAATGGGGGTAAACAGTCAAAGAATATACATTTTTATGACCCCAAACCCTACCAATAAAATGCATATTGCATTATTAATCATTTACGGCAGTATAAACAATGGAACTTTACATTTTTCCTTTCTTTTTTTCTTTGATAATACATGCTATCTGGCACTGGCCATGCAGGGAGGGGGCTGAAGTGCAATGACATCACAAACTGCAGTGCACCGGTGGGTGTGACCAGGGAACATTTCCACCAATCGCAAGCCTTACCTCCGATTCCGCCATTGCAGATTGGAGGGGGATAAGCTACCACTTAAGTGGGAGGAGCAAAGCACAGCTATTAGACTCAGCTATGAGTTATTAGTTAAACATTCTATTTAATTTACTGTGAAAATCTGAGCTGATCATTAATGAAATCAACTCAGACCCACACCTAAAAAACATTTGCGCTCTTTTTAAGTCAGACTGTGAGGTGAAGTAATTTCCTACCTGCAGTGATGGGGTTGCTCACATTTTCCACTGAAAGGGAGGAAGAAAAAAAAACAAAAAAACAACAAGCACCTTTTTATAAAAAAGAATATACATATATTTTAAAGAATTCGTAAAAATCTCAGAGACAGTATTTTCTCAATTAATTCACAATTGGCAGGTATGTGCAAAAGGTTCATTTTAAACACCGTGTGTTGCAGTGTTAGTGCAGTTCTGTATTTAACACTCACTAGATTTGCGATTGTCCTCATTCTCCCGGTAAAGCCTCCTGACACGCTCCACCAGCTCCCACTTCTCACAGCAGCCGGAGAAGCTCACAAAGTTCCTTGCGAGGATCTCCTTCAGCTGCCGGACGGTCAACTGCTCCACGTCATCAAGGGAGGACAGATCTGACAGAGAAGCTCTAGCCCGGCGCCGCGTCTGAGGACTAACCTGATGGTAACGGCACATTCATGTTATATAATCTCTGCAATTTAAGGAATTATCATATTCAACAATAACCAGAAAACAGGAAATAAAATTGATTGCAATGTGACCAGTTTTGTTATTGTTCACTAAAAGAAAAAAGTTAAAAAATTAAAAGGAAAACTGAATAAAAATATAAAAAATAAATAAAAATGACAAAAGCAATAAATTCTTTAAAAAAATACTTAAACTAAAATTAAAAAAATAAAAGCTAATTCAAACTATTAATACGTACTATTATAGTATATATAAAATATAAAATAACACTGAATGTGACAAATTTACTTGAACACACAATTAAAACACAAAAAAAAAGTCAATTCAAGTCAATTTAATGGCAAATTGAAGACCAAATATGTGTGGAGATGATATGCTGCTTCTGACCAGCCCAAGAAAGTATGTATTACAGTTCTTGACCATGTTAGTCCTTTCAATTACAAGTAAATGACTTAACTCACCTCTGGTGTGTGTTCTGCCTGGTCAAGATTAAGGAGTGAGACTGAAGTGGAGTCCTCAATATCCTATCAGCAAGGAACATTTACACAGGAAGAATATAATTAGTCATCCATGCTAAGAACAGCTTTAGAGAGGATTCACCACTGACTGCCACAAGTAAACAAGTTAGCCAAGTATCTTTCAGTTACAACATCATTCAACCCTCTTGTTAACAGTGGTATAAATGAAATAAAGTGCACTTAAAGGGTTAGTTCACCTAAAAATGAAAATTCTGTCATTTATTACTCACCCTCATGTCGTTCCACATCCGTAAGACCTTCGTTCATCTTCGGAACACAAATTAAGATATTTTTGATAAAATCTGATGGCTCAGTGAGGCCTGCATCGCCAGCAAGTTAATTTCCTTTTTTAATGCCCAGAAAGCTACTAAATACATATATAAAACAGTTCATGTGACTACAGTGGTTCAACCTTAATGTTATAAATCGAAGAGAATACTTTTTGTGTGCCAAAAAACAAAACAAAATAGCGACTTTATTCCACAATATCTAGTGATGGGCGATTTCAAAACACTGCTTCATGAAGCTTCGAATCTTTACAAATCTTTTGTTTCGAATCAGTGGTTCGGATCGTGCATCAAACTGCCAAAGTCATGTGAACTATTTAAGTTTCGAAACACTTATGACGTAACAAAGCCTCATTTACTGAAATCGCGTGATTTTTGGTGCTCCGAACCACTGATTCGAAACAAAAGATTCGTTAAGCTTTGAAGCTTCATGAAGCAGTGTTTTGAAATCGGCCATCACTAGATATTGTGGAATAAAGTCGCTATTTTGTTATTTTTGGTGCACAAAAAGTATTTTTGTCGCTTCATAACATTAAGGTTGAACCACTGTAGTCATATGAACTGTTTTAAATATGTCTTTAGTAGCTTTCTGGGCATTTGAAAGTGTTAATTACCTTGCTGGCAATGAAGGCCTCACTGAGCCATCGGATTTCATCAAAAAATATCTTAATTTGTGTTCCGAAGATGAATGAAGGTCTTACGGGTGTGTAATTAATGACTGAATTTTAATTTTGGTTGAACTACCCCTGTAAATCCAATGCCAAAACTCTGCAAACCAGTTCTGCCACAGGCCTTTTATGACATTTTGAGCACAGATTTTCTTCCATTGAAATATGATACTACTTAATCATAGGTATTTTTATATGTAAATAACATTCAGAAACTGTTTTTTAAATTAATAATATCAAATACCAAAAAATATACAAAAAGAAATTACATTTATTATGATTGATTTTATTTGACAACACGGAACGGAGCACGCAGGCGTGCTGAATTAGGTTGGGTCTCTTAAAATGTAAACGATTGTAAATGCAAACATTATCATATATGACTGAAGTATTTAAGTCTGTCAGGTAAAACAAGAGCTTACTAATGTTATTCAGTCAATCTGATGTTTTCTTGCAACCGTTACACCTGGTCAGAGGCTTCCATAAATATTTTGTTTATACATAGAGTTACGGTTTAATTAGGTTTTTATATTTAGTAATATTTAGTAGTGTTTAAGTTACTAACTTAGTGCCCCATTATGTCAAAACTAGGCTAAGTTCTAGGTTACTAAGTTGTAACTTATGAACAGCTGGTGCTACAGGCTTCTGCTTCCTGGATCAGCTGAGGCATGCCATGTTCGACAAGAAATAATAGTGTACTACTCATTGCAAAGTATAAACTGCCTACTTTTAAAAAATTGGAAACAAAACAGGATGTATTATGTTTTAAAGGGGTCATGACATGGATATTTTTATTATTTTAATATATTCCTTAATGTTGATGAATGAATATTTTCCGGCTCCTTTAAGGCTTGTTAATAAATGGCCAGTTATGACTGGCATTGAATAGGAAAAAAATATTAACACCCACTCACTATTGCACAAGAGTAAGTGTTTTGAAAACATTAAAGCCGTCATTTACAGACAGAGCATTACGAAATCATTTACTTGCAGTTTATGATGCAGCTGCTATCAGATCCAATACAGTTGGCTGCTTCATCTTTCAATCAACATTAGTTTCTCTGCAAACTCTCCTTTACACTGTGCCTTGTTTACAAAACAAAATGCTCCGAACAAACATATAATCCTCCGACGTGATCCGGGATGCCGTTAAAATAAACCATTCACTTGTTTCTGATGCTGGGATACTTCTGAAGTCTGTACAGAGATGCAAAAGAGATGTTTAAACTGGACACATCAAAGCGAACGTTTATTCACTCTTCCATTTGTCCTGTTGTCGACAGACTCAGATGTGTGGAGTATGTCAGAAACTGAATGCGCATCTGTATACTGTATCCAGTGTAGACAGCATCAGTGATTATAATGGGTTCTATTTGCTTTTGACAACACGACACTCACATCCAGTGTAGGCAAATGTCAGTCGTTAAGTGAGTGAATGCAAGAGGGCGGGTCATATGCAAATGTATTTGTCCGTGTGACGTCACAGATCCTGCAATTTCAAAACAAGCTGTTTTTGGAGCTTGATTAAATAAATGCTTTGTTTATAATGAGGAGGACGCTTTTAGCTATGAAACTTGCGGTAAGTTTTACTGGTACAAAGACCTCTTATGTGTCAAAAGATCAAGGTAAATTTGATTTCTCATGTCATGACTCCTTTAAACAGTGGTATGCTATAATGGTCACATGACCTTCATCATATTGCATGTTTAATTTAGTGGTGCCCAGTTATCTTGGAAAAAACTTTTAATCCAATTTTTGAAATGACTGAAATTTAATAAAAATTAAAGATATTTACAAAAACATTATTTTCAGTTCATTAGACATTTTGAAAACGGATGTATGAGTCAAGTGCACTGCATTGTGGGATATTTGCAGCACAATGCACTCTGGTTTTTACTGCTCATTTTGGCAAATGTATTAGGATATTTCATGCATACGGAAAATTAGCATACTGGAATGTATGTAAAATAGCCATGCTCACAGATTAGAATCATCTGGACACACCTGATTGGTGGACTCTGAGCTGTTGCTCCTACTGATTGGTTCTCCTTGAATTGGAGAGATAGCTGAGAGAGGGGAAGTGGGCTCTTCAATTGAAGGAGGTGGGCTATACAGGGGGCGTGACTGCAGAGAAGGCGTGTCTGGATCATCCTCACTTTCTGCACCTTGATGGCAAAGCACCAAGTCCACAAGGTCCTCTTTCTCCCTAAGAAAGATTTCAAAGTATTCAAACAAATCAAAAACACTAATGATATTAGCCCTATTATTAATACTGCTCACATATTGTTGCCTGTGCGAAAGTACCTGCAGGTATCAGTGTTAATGTTGCGTAACACAAGGTACTGCCGCAAGTCTTTAACACGCAAACGCATGAGCTGTGGACGCTGGAATGAAGTGCCCTTCAGCAGCTGACAAGTTGAGCATCTGCGCAGGTTTTCCTGAAGTACTGAGCACAGCGAACAAAAACTCTTCTTACAGTCACAACAGATGTGCTACGGTGGAGAAAAAGAGGATTTGCGCTTAATCAAAAGGACAAAAAACAAAGCTGCAATAAAATTACAATCTCTCATCTCAAATGTGTTTGCATATGGAAAGACAGGGAGATTGTGGATTATTAAGTGCCTAACTCTTTTATATATTTTAATAATGTTGGAAGGCACTTACGAACCTTGTGAAAAAGTGTGCTTAAATTGTACTAAATGTGCATTTGTAGTGTCCTTCAAATCTTAAAAGATTATAAAAAAAAAACTGTACTTGCAGATAATATAATGGTAATGAAATAAAAGGCCACTTAAGTGTACTTAAAGAGAGTACACTTTCATGACAGTATCTGAAAACATTACATTCAATTTGCACTTAAGCATGTTCTATCAAAATATATTATTTCCAAAATTAGTAATCTTTTTTAAAAGTATGCTGCTAAACTGTACTTCTTTTTCACAAGGGTAAAGGCCCCATGAAAAAAAAAAAGAGAGATTTGTGCATTTTAGTCTAAGTATATTAGATTTACATGCCACTGTACATCGAAAATTGACCAAATAAACTTTTTAGTAGATTTTTAAAAATGTACAAACTTTCTCTTCTGGGAAAATTGGCCAAAAATACCGATGACTCATCTTACATTCAGGCAAATATACAAACTTTGTCCAATCAAAAGTTATATAGAATCAGAATGTCCCCTCCCTTAATAGCACCCACCACCAACTAGATAGATTTGCCAAGCTGTGATTTACTGTAAATTTTGTTTGAATGTACAAGCCGTCAAATGCCCTAACCTACAGATTCAGTAGGAAAAATATCAAAATCAGAAAGAAAATTATGTTTGTCCAACCATTTCATGGGGTCTTTAACCTAATAAATCCTTGTAGGTTTAATATGCAGAACAAATGAGATCGCATGGCACTGGCAGGTATGCAGGTCTACCTACCCTTCTCCTAAAGACAGAGAAGGCTTGTCTACAGGACTGACACACCAGGCTGGTGTTGGTGGAGCTTGTAGGCGGGTATGTGGAGTATCCTGCTGTGGGAGCGAAACGAAACGGCCCCGCACCGGCCCCGAAACCTGGCTGCTGCCCTCTCACGGCCCCGGTACCCATCACTTCATTCAACAGACCACAGCATGATGCCCACATGGATGAGGCCCCCGCCTGCACGGAAAACAATCACAAAAGACTTTCATGATGACAATTATCTTCATTGAGTAGGTCTTTTCAAACATTTGACGTTGTATTAAGACTAGTGCTGTCAATCGATTAAAAAAAAAAAAAAAAAACGAGGCCTGGTTGAGCTGCAGTAGTAGTGTGTGAAAATTCACAGTTATGGTATGGGCCGTAACATTTCCAAAACATGCTTAAAACGGTTGCCCAATCACAACACATTGGTCCAGCCAATCAGAGCACATTTTGAGACTGGAACTAAACATAGTGTTACTGAAAGCTAGGGACAGAAGTGATGCAACATTGTAAATTATGTGAAAAATAATGTTTTTTAAACATTCAACCATGAAAACCTATTCTAACAGACCTCAAAAAGGGGCATAATAGGTCCCCTTCAAACAGAAAATATTAAATCACAGAAATTATCATGTTATTTTTGACAGCCCTAATTATAACATCCATTCAGAATGTCCTGCCCTGAAATAGTTCCCATTGACTGGGATCAATCTCATTAGAGACGGATGGGAATAGGGCTAAGCCATAACAAGGGATTAGTGTGCTTTAAATGACTTATGACTGCAGCTAGAGCTCTTAGTGACACTCAACAGAGTAACCATGGTGTTTTTATTTTCATAGGGAGCCAACAGTATAATCAACTCCCAATTGTCACTGTGTGGCACAGTGAAGGATAGGTCCTGTTGCTGGGTCTCGCCTCCCAACAAACGAAAACATGACAGCAGAAGAGTTAAAAACAAACTAACACATTACTGATCATTGCATCCAGCAACTGAATACTGAGATACACTACATAAATTATATGACTGCTAGATGTTGAATGATATACATATATTTAAGGCATGAAAGATGTCATCAATGCACAAAATCACACAATACAAATAATGCATGAAATGCTAAACTGGAACTCATCTGTTACTTATCGAGCTGATAGCAAAGATAGCAGATTAATAATGCTACACAGTCAACAGAGAAACAAGCTCAAAAACTAAACGACCATTATTAGAAATTACTGTACCTTCATATCAGCTCCAAGACACCGCGGGAAGTCACCCAGCTGTATGTAAAGGCAGCCTGGCCATTGCTCATAAACGGCTAACTCCTCATTTACAGTTGCTGTCTACAGCCGCACCAGGATCGCTATGTAACTGTAACGTAGCGTTTTCAGCCAATCACAGTGGTGGATATCCTGTGACGCAATACCAACCAGCCAATCATCTCGTACCTCCTGTAGTGCAGCGGAAGTTCGTGCATTTCGATTAGAGTTTCTCTCTTTATTACACTTTGCTTTAATATTTTTAGCATGATAGCTTAACCCCAGACTAACTTAGTTCGCATCCTAATAAAGCCTTATTATTTGTCTTACAGAATTATTTTTCTGAGCTGAAAGTTTATGTTATCAGCATAAAGAGTACTATTGCAACATAAATAGTGGCTGAAGTTTATTTATTTATTTGTGGTTTAACATTTATTAACACTCATTTTAAGCAGTGTTTATTACCAGATTTACTCAGGTACTGAATAATTCATGAGTGTCACCCGAGTCACAGGTCACTGTTGCTGTTCCAACAGATAGCAATCCATAATTGATACGTAGTATAAAGCTTTTTATGTTTAAAGCTGTATAATCAGATTCAGAATTGTTGCTTAATTATATAGGTTAAATGTGTTGATGAACTTTTTTAGGCTTTGTAGATGGTTCAAAAAATTCCCCAGACATCAAGTACAAATGTGAAGGGTTAAATGTATTTTGAAAGACATTTCTAATGCTCTTCATTTCTTCTAGTGTTTTATGCTGATGAAAAATGTAGGCATAGTCATCATTTGATAAAATCAACTGACATCATGAAAATATATTAATTGATATAAAAAGAAGTAAAAAAGAAATTTAAAATGTATTTGACAGTATGCGCATGCTCATTAATTGGACATCTTCGATAAACTATATATATTTAGATATTGTTCATGTATATAAATAATTTACATATAGTAGGATTTTTTTTCTTTCAAAAAATGTAATGCAAAGCATGTCATATTCTCAACATTTGCGACCTCTACCGTGTGCAGATAAAAATAAAAATCTTTAAATTAAATGTAGTTAAACGTTAAATGTAGACTAAACTTATTTGTCGCGGGAATATTAATAATTACTTGAGAAATCTGTGAATTTATAATTAGCTCTATGTTGGAAAATATATAAAGGTTGATAAAATCCACTCGTGTGCGGTAGGCGTCCACAGGAATCGATTTATCAGCGCTCTGCAGCGCGTATTAAAACATAACAACCCGATTCGCTAATGAATTGTTCTTTTGAGTCGGATATTTTCACTAAATCTATTGAACCGTTTTGCAGAGTTGATTTTAACAATTTATCCACATCAGATTAAATTGGTCTTGAGTCTCATTACCTAGAACGATCTTTTTTGAACATATCCAACTCGAAACGATCCATTAACAGCTCAGTGACTCTTTGAAACGAGCTGTTCATAAGAACCGATTCAAAGAACTGAATCGGACTTCTGAGCACTAAAACATAATCGATTCGTCTGTGCTCTACACTGCTTCCTGAAATGTAAACGGAACTGGAGGGTATTTTGAAGAAAAGGCTCCGTCAGATTGTTAGCATATGATCCATGGGAATATATTCAAAATTGGCTAGGTTTCATTACTAAACTAATGCATCAAACATAGTGGTTATTATTACAGATTTCTACATGGAAGAAAGCCTTCAAATCGCTATTACAGCATTTGAAACACCGTTGATGTTTTACCGTATTATCAAAATAATGTAAGCTAGATTATTTTAGCTTACCATATAAAAGCATAGTTATTTTTTTCTATCTAACTAGAGTATTTACTGCACCAGTACACTTCATTTTATTGATTTTTGAGGAATATAAGTCCCGAGAGGCAATGGCCAGTGTGCATGAAAGTTTGTATTTCAACCCTATGATGACAAATGGGGTTGTTCATGCCAATATCTTCGGGATAAAGGATTGGGTCACTCCATACAAGATCGCAGTGTTAGCTTTACTGTATGAGATGTCCACAACCAAACCAATGGCTCTTCTAGACAGAAGACGCCTGAACAAACTCATCCTGCCTTTACAGCAGGTATGTATGCAGCAATAATGTTAAACATAGCTAATTTAATGTTTTTGGACACATAATTTTCTAGATAAAATTATTCTGCAGATGTTTGATTTGTGTTTGTGATCAGGGTGCAGATTTGACCCTGGAGCAGTTTGTGAAGATAGTAGAGGAGTGCTGTCTTCGCATGGTCAATGCTGTTAAACTCAGGTACAGTATGTATCTTCTCTTTATAAAGAACTTTTTACTTGGTCAGGTTTTAATGTATTAATCATTTATATAATCATTGCCTTCTGTTTTTCAGGTTGTTTTTAATGGCTGATGGAGAGTTGCAGGACATGGAGCACTTTTTCACTATCCTGCCAAATGCTTTCAGTGACTCAGAGGCATTCAAAACTAGTGTTGTTGGTACGAATATGTGTTTCTTTCAGGGCCATAACTACAATTACCATCACATATTGCCCAATTTAAAGGGATATGAAAATGAAAATTCTGTCATCATTTACTTCCCCTCATGTCATACTAAACACGTCTTTCATTCATCTTCAGGGGGGCCATTTTGGGGAATACATTTTTTTTTTTCTTAAGTTAGCTAACATGAAAAAAGTAGTTAAGAGGAACTTATTTTTTGTGAATCTGAACCTCTAATCTCTTTCTGTTTTTAGGTCTGTTCATGCGTCAGATGCTGCTGGCCTACAATAAACTATCGTTCAGTCAGGTATATAAGCTGTACAAATCCCTGCAGCAGTACTGCCATCGTGGAAATCAGCCCGAGCTGTCCGCTCTGCCCGCTGAAGACATGGAGCTGACGAACACTGAAGACCCCAGCGCCGACCGCATAGACAAACATGAGCTGGACACAATATCTCTACACCAGTCCGAACTGAGGTCAGAGGGAATAACGTGTTACTTGTATTATTAGTGGAATCAGGGTTGTATTATTGTGTTGGGGTCAGTTTGACCCATATTCAATTTTCAAAGAGCTGGAAACTATTTATTTCGTCTTGTAATTTTGTAACTATTTCTCATTTAGGGCCTTAAATGTGCATGTTAAGTTTTAACACAAATGTTTTTTGGAAAGGCTTTACAAGTTTTGGTTACATCAATTGTGTTAGAGGTAAAATTGACTCCCATTGGTTTTCATGCAATTTGCCAAAAATCAGCACTTTAAAAAAATCAGCAAAGAGTTTTGTGTCATTTATTGTAACTTGTCTAAGACTAAAATGTGAAACACATGAGAACTTGACTCAAAGATTCAAAACATGTGTAAAATGATGTTTTTGGTGGTTAGTTTTTTGGATCTCATGTACTAGACTTCTGCAGCACTGAAAAGAAGTGTAAGAAACCCATTTTACCCTCACAAGGGTTTGAGAACCCTTATACAAAGTACGAACAGTAATAAATACTGTTTACACTAAAAACAAATATTGTTAGATACTATTTATATTTAATTGTAGTTATATACTACAGAGTGCAAATAGTCACTACAAATATTCATGAGAAAAAAAAATATTTTGGAAAAAAATAGGTGGGTCAAATTAATCCCTAACACAATAGAAATAGATATAAATGATTACATTTCTCACATATTTTTATTTTTTAGTCTATGTCAAACTACAATAGAGGTTTTCTGTTTTTACATGAATCTTTAGTGTTTTTGATAATGTCTACTTTGGCAAATTGCATGGAAACCAATGGGAGGTCAATTTGACCCCAACACAAACAGAGGGTTATTGGATAAGAATGGACTTGACTGGGGGGTTTATTTTCTGTTTTCATCAGATCTGACGAGACCCAAGGTCCTTTATCTCAGAAACAAGCAGAATATTTCCTTGCACGACAGGTTTGTTACAACCTAGGAGAGTTTTGGCTTTCATAAACACAGTTGTCCATGATTGGTTTTGCCCCGAATGATTGCCACCTTGTTTTTTCCCAGGCGTACCTCCTTAAGAACGATGAAAACAAGGCCATGTCGCCAGCTAAGTTACAGGACGAGCTCAACAACATTCTCAAGTTTAATCCTGACTTCGCTGAAGCTGTAGGCTGAAATCCTTCATTTCAAGAAACAGATGATTAATCTCTTTTTACTATCACTGAGCCTCTCTCTGTGTCTCCGCAGCATTACCTCAGCTATCTGAACAGTATGCGAGTGCAGGACATCTTCATCTCCACTCACAGCCTCTTGCACTACTTTGACCGCCTCATTCTTTCCGGTGGAGAGGGGAAGAGCAATGGAGATGAAGGCTATGGCCGCAGTTTACGATACGCTGTCCTGAATCTGGCAACCTTGCACTGTCGTTTTGGACACTAGTGCGTATTAGTTATCTAGATTATGTTTTGAGCATTGCATTGTGTCAGGAGCATTTTATTTTTGCTGGGAAAATAAGTGGCAGTCAATAAAAATTTAGCCTCTGAACTGAACTGTTGTTATATGACTAAAGCTGATTGCAAATTTCTGTGGTTGTGTATGTGCAGTCAACAGGCTGATTTGGCTCTACAGGAAGCTATCCGCATCGCACAGGAAGCAAATGACCATGTTTGTCTCCAGCACTGTCTGGTAAGAACAGTTTGTCTCATTCCTTGCCTATTAAAATGTAAAGGTTATTACAATTATCATAAATATAGGCAAACTTCACTTCACCTGTATGACCTTTCAGTGACATGCGCTTGTCTTAGTTTGAACTATATAATGTTTTCAACATTAACAATAATAATCAATGTTTCTTGAGCACCAAATCAGCGTATTGTAGAATGATTTCTGAAAGATCATGTGACATTGAAGACTGGAGTAATGATGCTGAAAATACAGCTTTGCCATCACAGGAATAAATTACATTTTAAAATATATAACAGAAAATAGTTATTTTAATTTGTAATAATAATAATATTTCACAATATTACTGTTTTTACTGTGTTTTTGATCAAATACAGCCTTGGTGAGCAGAGATGTCTTTCTAAAACATATAAAATCTTACCGACCTCAAACTTTTCAATGATAGTGTTTGTGTATGTACTGTATATTGTACTTAACATTCTCTGCTGTATTCTAATTTCTTTTTGAATTTGTGATTTTTAGAGTTGGCTGTACACACTAGAACAGATGAAAGGATCTGATAGTGTGGTACTAACTGAAGACTCTGTGAAAATTGCAGCTCACTTTTGTCTACCTGTAAGTAACTTGTTAATGTGCCCCTAATGTGGATTTTTGAAAATTACCTTTCATGTATTGTGTAACATAGTGAATGAAAACATCCTGCAAAGCTTTAAATCTGAAAGTGCACCATATATAAAGTTATTGTCTCTCAAAAGTAAGTCGACTCTGAGTCAATGAAACAAGTCATTTGTAAAATGAATCCCAAGCCGTTTCGTTGTGACGTCACAGCGAAACATTAGCATATTGCCCGCCCACTTATTGCGTGCGCAGGCAAGGGAAAATTCTGTAAGTATGATTAATAATTTATGTTTATATTTTCTAGCGATCGTTTAAAATTCGTAGTTTTGTGTTGTGTAACGTACACCCTAGTCTGTTTGTCTCCTGCTAACTGGCTAACTCACATTTCTGTAGTTCTGCTATTCAGATGTGGGTCCAATATTGTCTAAAAATGTGTCAATGAGTCTTATTACTTGGAGTAATTATCAAGGATGGAGCAAAGTGTAATGCATTATCAGCTATTCACGTTTGTGCTCGGCTAACTTGGGACAACATAACTACATACAACATAGCTGTGGGCCTGGTTCGCTTACATAACTGTAAAACAAACAGTTTTTTTTTCCTCTGCGTTTTTATTATTACAGTAGTATGGAGCTCTGCCTGTATTGTAATAGGATGTTAAGATGCTAGTCCGCGCTAAATAGTTGAAGTATTCTTTCTGTAAACAGTAAACACTCATTGTAATGTCAAACAATGATATAGCCATTTTTTACTTTGTTAATAGTTATGACAAAAAAGTCTGTGTACACATCTGGCCTAAATGTTTATCTTATGTTAGAAGTTTTCAGCTTTGCTTGACATTCTGATACATTTCCCACAGGTGCACCTACATAAAGTATAACAGTGACGCTGCTATCACGTCTTATAAATAACGCAAACTAAGGTGACACTTACCATAAAGAAACGTCCTACTCCAGTCGTGATTGCGAATCAGTTTCTGGTTGATCGACTACTTCAGACGTTTTATCGTCGGACTCAGGCTCGAATTGATATGGTAAAATCGATGCTATCTTTTCTGTCCATACATTGTATACAATGTCTTGCGAATTGATAGCTGTCAGTCAGTCATGGCAATGGCCATAACAGTAGATCAATCACAAAGGATTGGGCCATCTGACAAATTAGAGCAGAGTAAACTCAAGGAAAGGAGGGGTTTAGAGAGACTGATTCTTCAAACTGCTTCTAACGAATCGTTTACAAAACGTTACAGAACTGAGGTGAAATTAAATGTATATTATGAGAAACCGAAAGTGTTTTTTGACCTTGCATGCATGTAAACCTGTTGTAGGAGACTCCCAAAACAATATTAAGAACCTTAAAAAAGGCATAATGGGGCACTTTAAGATGGGACTATTTTAATGCCCTTATAATATGTAAATGCTTTGCAGACCCACAAGACATAATAAATGTCATCAGGCACATTAAATCGGTGCATATTAATATCTTGCAAGGTCATTATACAATGAAATAAATCATTAACGCTCTCTGTTGTGTTTTGCAGTATTTAGCTTCTCTGGGCATTCAGTCCCTGGTACAGCAGGGAGCAAAACAGGGCATGCCGGCCAACAAGCTGCTGGACGCCCTGCGAGGAACCGACATCATGCACTGGAAGCAAAGCCTCTCTGAGCTGATAGAAATCAGCCTGGCACAGACCACCTCCATATGGAGGATGTATGGCAAAAGGTCAGACAACACAGATACCTTCTTTTTATTAAAAATTAAAAGTAAGTGAAATTAAATTTCTTCTACTTTTACGGTCATATGTAAATAATGTCTTCAAACAGACTGTAAGGGCTCACACTTTCATTCTGCATTGATATTAGCGCCACAGTTCATACAGTTTTTCAGATTTGATGTATTTTAAGCTGAATTTATTTGTGTTCTCTGTAGCACTATGGCACGGCAGCAGGCTCAGCTCCTGCTGAATATGAACAGTCTGGAGCCGGTGAACTTCAGTGTGCAGCAGAACAACACTGAGGCCTTTGCCGTCGCTCTCTGCCATCTGGCTGAACTCCATGCTGAGCAGGTACTGACCTCTCACACAAGAACATAAACACAAATCCTTTTTGGTGGAAGCTTGATTTCATGTATTGTTCTTTGCCTAAATGTATTGAATGCTAAATTAGCATGTTTGGGTTTTTTTTTCGCCTTCAGGGCCTTTATGCTGTTGTGATGGACATCATGAAACACTTGAAGCAGCAGTTTCCTCCTCATACCCAGCATGCCAAGGTAAGCCTGCCAAACTCAATATAGCTGATCAATCACAGATCAGCAGCCGCTATATGACTTTATTTCTCTCTCTCTTTACCAGCTCTGGATGCTATGTGATCTGAAAATTCAGTTTGAGAAGGCTATGAATGATGGGAAATACCATTTGGCTGAACCCCATGTCACAGCTATCTCTGCCTTAAACAGCACTGAGGGATTGTACAGGTAGATAACTGCACATATTATACTTTTCTAGTAGATTGACCTGTTCAAGTCAGTGATTGCTAATGTCCTGTAATGTTTAGGAAAGCGCAGTTGCTGAAAGCTCTGAATCAGACGTCTGATGCCTCTAAGATTCTACAGCAGCTGCAGCAGCAGTGTGAGAAGAGTAAGAACACCGAGATGATCATCAGGTATCGCTTTATGAAAAGAAAATTCTGAGTTCACACTGAAAATCTGGGATTTAAGATCTAATTGAAACCTGGAAATAAGGGATGATTTAGTGTTTAGAGGAACTGAAGTCAGGATGAAATCAAAATTAACTAGCACTTGCCATCACAGGAATAAATTACATTTTATGTTAAGTATATTAAAATAGAAAAGTTATTTTAAATTGTAATAATATTTCACATTATTACTGTTTTTACTGTATATCAACCTTGAAATCTTTAATCAAACTGTCATAACTTGCGCTTCCTGTAATATGACCCACTTCTCTCTGCTGACTTCTGTGAGTCCGCACATTCAGTGTAATGTTTCACTCAGTTATTGCTGATAATATAATTTGTATTTGAAAATGTGTATTAATAATGTGTATATCATTTTCACTATTGGACTTTTAGAGCTCACTTTATATTAAAAATCTTAATAACCCAAATTTTTGAAGTGTGTATTTGAAATCTTGTTGAAACGGCAGTGTTTCCATGTCTGTTTTTAACTCTTGAGTGTGTTTGTTTGGCAGGGTGATGCTGGCTTCTGCAGAGCTTCACTGGGACTCATCTGGATTTGCGTCAGCTCTGCCTTTACTCTTACAGGCTCTTGCTCTGTCACGCCAACACAACCTCCAGAGCTTGACCTCAGAGACTGTGTTACACCTGGCATTTACACAGGTACACCAACATATACACCAACAAGAACCTTCACAGTTTGTGTTCAGACACCTGATTATGACTGACAAATCCTCACAAACATTTCTCACCAGTTGCTTGATTTCACCTTAGAATTCACTCGTGTTTTCAGTACACTTGTGTGTTTGTTGTTTCTTGAAAGATGAAGGAATTGTGTAATTTTCAACTAGGAGTGTCTGATGTTTATCATCTCTCTTCATAGCTGATGTTGGGGATCCCTGAGCAGGCTCTTGCACTGGTGCAGGACGTGTTGGAGTCGATTTTGGCTCACGGTTCTCTGATAGACAAGGGCAGAGCTCTGCTGCTGGCCGCTCGCTGTCAGATGGCTTTAGCAGGAAGTGCTGCACAGGAACACAGACTGACTGGTATTGCCTGTCCTGTTTGTCATCCATCTTACTGTATTCAAGTCACACTTCATATGTTTAAGTGAAGTATTTTCTTTCCTGCAGCACTGGAACAAGCCGTACACACTTTAGATGAGGCAGCTGTGTATTTCTCTCGTCTTGACTGTAAAGAGCGTATGAGAGACATACATTACCTACAGGCACGACTACATCACACTCTCGGCAACGTCTCTCAACGCAACAAATGTGCCATGCTCTTCCGCCTGCTGGATCAGGAGCTGCCATCGTCTGGGATGACTGTGGTCAATCGTCTTTAGAAAACCTCAGCTGCGTGTGTTAAAGGGTTAGTTCACCCAAAAATGAAAATTCTGTCATTAATTACTCACTCTTATGTCACTCCAAAACCATAAGACTTTCGTTTATCTTTAGAACACAAAGGTTTTGTTTTTGTTTTTTTTAATTTGGAGAGATTTCAGTCCCTCCATTGACAGCTACCACTTTGACACTTCAAAAAGTTCATAAAGAGATTGTAAAACTAATCCATATGAATTGAGTGGTTTAGTCCAAATTTTCTGAAGCCACTCGATCACTTTATATGACGAACAGACTGAATTTAGGCTTTTATTCAAATATAAACATTGATCAGCGAACATAAACGGAAGCTCAACCGAACATGCTTGATGCACGAGGTTCATTGGTTCGTCAAGCAAACATGCTTGAGCTTCTGTTTACCACAACTGATGTGTGAATTGATGAATGTTTATATGTGAATAAAAGCCTAAATTCAGTCTGTTCATCATATAAAGTGTTCGAGTCTCCAGAAAATTTGGACTAAACTGCTCAATTCTTATGGATTAGTTTTACGATGTCTTTATGAACTTTTTGAAGCGTCAAAGTGGTAGTTGCGTGGCTGTCAGCGGAGGTACAGAAATCTCTGATTTTATTAAAAATATCTTCATTTGTGTTTTGTAGATGAAAGTCTTACAGGTTTGGAACATTAGGGTGAGTAAATGATGACAATTTTCATTTTTGGATGAACTAACCCTTTAATGAACGACACCAAACATTGTGTTCTGTACCGTGTGCATACTGGAAATAAATTATATTTTGTATGTGAAAAACTAATTTCTGACCTTTTTTTATATACATGCGGGGATAAGGTAAGCAAATTTGCAAAAGCCAAAATAATAGTTCCTAAAGATAGTTAATACTGTAAAATTGAATACTGTAAAAAATGTCATATATTTCAATGTTTAATACAGACACTAATCATTGATAAGTTCATTGTTCTAGTGATTTTCTCAAAGAGATTTCAGGAGATCTGTTGCCTGGATACAGTGTTGCCCGAAAAGAGTTCAGAAATCGGTTCAGAAACTCTTACTGCCAAGAACTGAGATGAAAGGAATGTTTCATGGATAACTAGCAAAAGTGTGTGGCAATAATGAGAATGCTGAGAGTGACTCTGAGGATGATGGGACTGATCATCAATCATTTGACCTCTATTCCAAAGGTGAGAGAACAAATTCCAGTGAGCAAAACATGGTCTGAACACAGTGTGTCGCCAGTTCTCTTGCTCACTTCAGCATGCAATGGCTGCCAAACAAGTCAAACTATTCTTAAAGAGATACTTAACAAATAAATGAATAAACTTCAAAGAACATGAACACACCAAGCAAAACAGGTGTGACAATTGTAATAGTAGATGGATGTGCTCTGGGCCGCAGTAAGCAATCTTTGGGCCCAGTAGAAAACGTTCACTGTGGTTGAAATTGTGTTCCTTTTCCCTCAGTTGAAACCGTCTTTCAGTTTGCCAGTCTGGAGCTCCAGCCATTAAAACTGTTCACATCTAAAAACTAAGAGTCCTATAATAAACACACAAGCACATATAGAGTATAAAACATTACTGAAGTCATATCACATTCATTAAAAAAAAAGGCAGAAATTAATATTGGCCATTTTTTAATTATATGAACTCTAAATGAAAATATACTCACATTAGTATGAGAGTTTCTCCAGTTTAATATGTGGATCAGCCTTTACATCAGAAAGAAGTGTCTTTGTTGAATCTCCTAGTTTATTCTCAGACAGATCCAGATCTCTCAGGTGTGAGGGTTTGATCTCAGAGCTGAAGTGAGAGCAGCACAACCTTCATCTGTGATATCACACTTATACAACCTGTAGAGAACAATGACACACTCTTCAGTCTCAGATCATAACACACAAATCAGATCAACACAATTCACTAACTCTGTCCTACCATTGCTCAGATATTTTACCTTTAGTACATGTAGCATATCGCTTTTTATTTACTCTGTGTGAACAGCATCTATCATTTTGGCATGTGTAAATAGAATGTTTTTAGCATAGATTAGTTTGGTGCTTGGGAGCTTATTAACATTTTAAAAGAGAGAACATATGAATAAGTGTAAAGTTTAGCATCATATGTCTTTACTGAGAGTACATACTGCAAGAGTTCAGAGTTTGAACATTAAAGCAATTCAGTGACTGTATAACAGATAAGAACACTGTTATCACCTTTAAAACACACTTTTTTTATGAAGACAGCCTGAACATCCAATATCAAAAGGATATGATGTGTGAATGCTTACTTTCAGATGTCTCTGCTCATTTAACTGATTGGTGGAAGCATTCATGTCCAATAATCTACTTGTCCATATTTTCTTAGATTTTTGATAGTTAACTTAACATTATTCCCTTACTAGATTTGTTTTGTGAGTGAATGACCCAATGCCCAATAGATGGTGCCTATGTGTTTATTTACTTCAATTAATCTCTATCATTTAACAGAGCTGACATCCAATAATTTATGAAGCGCACCTTTTCCATTGATTTAATAAGCTAAAATTAGTCCTAAAATTTACATCAAATGATGTCTTAATGATGACAAACACATGTGACATGTGATCTTACACCAGTTTCTCCAGTTTACAGTGATGATTCTCCAGTACAGCAGAGAGCAGCTTCATTGTTGAATCTCCTAGTTTATTTCCAGACAGATTCAGTTCCCTCAGGTGTGAGGGGTTTGATCTCAGAGCTGAAGCCAGAGCAGCACAACCTTCATCTGTGATATCACAGTGACTCAACCTGTAGAGAACAATGACACACTCTTCAGTCTCAGATCATAACACAGATCAGATAAGTGATTACCTTTTTTTTTTTTACATTTGTAGATATTTTTATAGACATTTATAGATTTATATAATTTGCAGATTCTCCAAATTTCATCAAAAATATCTTAGTTTGTGTTCCGAAGATAAACAAAAGTCTTATGGGTTTGGAACAACATAAGGGTGAGTAATTAATGACAGAACTTTCATTTTTGGGTGAACTAACCCTTTTAATTGTTAAAAATCTTGAATACTTTGAAGCACAGACCCACGTTTGGTCTCTTTTTAAAGGAGACACTTGGCAGATCACTGTAGAAGTGAAAAAAATAATGAAAGCGAAAAATAAAAGTTATAGAAGTTTAAGTTTATGAAAATGTAAAGTTATATTTTTAATATTTTATTTTTAATATTGTAAAATTTATATTTTACAAAACATGTGCAACTCTAAAACTGCAATAAAATCAAAGTAAAATCTGAACAAGTTGTGTTCCAAATTTGCAGCAATATCTCAAAAAATGAGCTTTCAGTACGATTTTGTTTGGGTGCAGTACCAAACTTTTCTACTAGATGACGCCCAGGCTTCATTGGTGACCATATAAAGACTCTTCCATTTCCATGTATGGCTTGAGTGATCTAAATTATATAAATACTAAAATAACATAAATGTGAAAAATCAACTTTACATTCAATTATTAGTTATTGCATAATTGTTTTGCTCTTTCTGCATTATATAATCTTTTTCTCATAGTTAAACGGTATTTTTGTTCATGCATTATTTGGTTGCTTACAGTTTTTATTTTTATTCAGTTTTACTTTGCTGTGCATTAGTGTAAATAAATATGATCTAACACTCATTATGAGTTACAGGATCAAGAGAACATGTTGATTCTGCATCTCCAATGGGTGCCATGTGATGTGATGAAACATGAATATGGATGAAATCAGCTTGTACGGGACATGTGAATGTCTTTTAGTTATTCCACAAGTTTTGATGTGTATCTTCTTATCTTGTATTCACAAGTTTCCTTTATCATGGTTTATTCTTCCAAGTAGATAAAGAATCATATTTCTTAAATACAACTAATCCTCTTGTGCAGCGATGTCTTCTCAACAACTTATTTGTAAAGATACTATACTTGAGCCAGTTTATGGTGTATTACAATTATGATAACAGTCAAAGCTTTTTGTTCTCGCACCATGCGTCTGAACTTACTGCATGTACATAATTAACTTTTCATGTGCGCTGCAAAAATGACATCACTGAACATGTGCAGTAAAAATAAATATAAACCAAAGAAATATTCAAATTAACAAAAAACATTGTTAAACCAAATTTACATATTAAATGTGAAAATATAAATGTGAAAATATGACACAGCTTCACATATTATTGTGTTGCTACTGAATATGATTAATGTAAACATTTATTAATGGTGATTATAATCCCAAACACTCTGATTTGATCACACTAGAAACTATTGGAGAATGTGTCTGAGATCATGTGACTAATAGAGAGATAATCTTACTTCAGTTTCTCCAGTTTACAGTGATGATTCTCCAGTACAGCCGAGAGAAGCTTCATTGTTGAATCTCCTAGCTTATTTCCAGTCATATCCAGATCTCTCAGGTGTGAGGGGTTTGATCTCAGAGCTGAAGTCAGAGCAGCACAACCTTCATCTGTGATTCTACAGAAACTCAAACTGTAGAGAACAATGACACTCTTCAGTCTCAGTAACACATCAAATTAGCGATTACCTTAAAGTTTGTACTTCTTTATTTACATTTATAGATGTTTTTATAGACATTTATAAATTTATTTACATTTGTAGATTCTCCAGATTTCATCAAAAATATCTTAATTTCTGTTCTGCAGATAAACGAAGGTCTTACGGGTTTGGGATGACATGAGGGTGAATAATTAATGACAGAATTTTCATTTTTGGTTGAACTAACCCTTTAAATTGTTGAAAATCTTGAGTACTTTGAAGCACAGACCCACGTTTGGTCTCTTTTTAAAGGAGACACTTGGCAGATCACTGTAGAAGTGAAATGAATTATGAAAGTGAAATAAAGCTCCAGAAGGAAACATGATGCATTAAGAGCCGGGGGATGTAAACGTTTTGAATTTGAAGATCAAGGTCAATTGTACCTAATTTGTCTTCTGGGAAACATTCAAGTATCTTCTGTTGCTTCCGAAGGGCAGTACTAAATGAAAAAATATATATATTTCAACAAAATAAGAAAAATTTGGACATCATCCAGTTCAAAAGTTTACCCCCCGGCTCCTAATGCATCGTGTTTCCTTCTGGAGCATCAGTGAATGTTTGAAACTTCTTTAATAGTTGTGTTTGAGTCCCTCAATTGTCCTCAGTGTGAAAAAATGGATCTCAAAATCATACAGCCACTGCTGGAAAGAGTTCAAATATGAAAAAAAATGCTTGAATGAAGAATCTGCAGGACCTGGAGGATTTTTTTCTGAAGAACAGAGCTCAGTTTAGATCATCCAGGTAACCACAGACAGTATTAAGAACCAATAGTTCTCAAACTTTTGAACGGGGTTATTTTAATAAATTCAAATTTAATTCTTTTTATAGTCTTGTGGACTATATATAAACATCTTTTATGTAAAATATCAGGACAGTACTAAATAAAAAATAACATGCATTCTGTAAGATCTCTCTTATTTTGTTAAAGTTATTCACATTTTCACAGATTCTGCAAGTGGTTCCCATACTTTTTCATGCAACTGCACATTTGTGTGTGTGTGTTTGTGACATATCAGGACACAAATTTGTATAATGACATGGGTATGACATAGGTATTACAAGGAGAGGGTGACTTATGAGGACATTACCCCATGTCCCCATTTTTCAAAAGGCTTATAAATCATACAGAATTAGTTTTTTTTTTGAGAAAGTAAAAATGTGCACAGTTTTCTGTGATGGGTAGGTTTAGGGTAGGGCGATAGAAAATACGTTTGTACAGTATAAAAACCATTACGCCTATGGAATGTCCCCACAATTCACAAAAACAAGTGTGTGTGTGTGTGTGTGAGTGTGAGTGATTGAAAAAACATGTACTGCATGTACTGTCATGTGTTAATTGTAACAGGTAAGGACACAGAAAACACTAAAATAATATAAATGTGAATAAAATAAATAGCATTAACAACGTTCAGCTATAAGTCATTAATAAAGTTATTATATGATGAACTAATCATTCACAAAACGTCACTATACATTCATAAATGATTAATACATGGTATGCTAACAATTTACGAATGTGGTGTAAGTTATCTTAAATGTGTAAATCATGAAATTAATGAAAAGATCATTAGTAGATGGTTGATAAGTTATTAGTTGATACATTATTTATCACTTATAAATCAAAGTATTTATGTCAAAAAAATTGTATCATTATCTCAATAAACAATTGTTAATCATGAACAAATGAACAAACCATTAGTAAATGATCAGTATATGATTTATTGATGAAGTTGTAAGCTAGTCTGTGTTCAAAAGCACAAACATGCAGGTATGCTAAAGCACTATTTTTAAGAAGAGTAATTTATTTGTTTTGAAGTGGATAAACATTTTATAAATGCCTTACAGTCAGGTGATTCCAGTGGGTTATGTTAAATCCTTTCACTTATCAGCACAGACTTGTGTTCTGTGTGGAGTGTGTGGGATCTAGTGATAAAGTGAACCTCTGAACCAGTTTTACCTTCCACTTAAGCTCACATCAGGTGCACAGCAGTAGTTAAATGTGTGTCATGTGTGTCAGAGAAGACAGCTGTCTATACCCTTACCAGTCAGTCACACTACAAAGTGTTCAACACCTGTTATAGACAAGTACAGGTCTCTGCAGGACATTAATGATTGATGGGCGAGGCCATAAACAGAGGAGCGTTTTTGAGAGCGTTACCTGATTTGCCCACGTCAGAGTGTGGGTAGAGTTTAGGGGTGGGGTCGGGTGAAGGGGATCATTTTCACTGCATGATATATAAACACCCACCAGTTTGAAAACACTAACAAATACAGAAACGCCCACTTTTGTTCTGCAGAGACCTCATACTCATTATAGATGTTGTGTAAACACACAAACACACAAAAAAAGGTTCTGGCATACCTTTCAGTTACAGGATATAAAAATCTATACAAATCTCTTATATGGTATTTAAATTATAAATAATATTTATGCAAATATATTTTACTGCTATACAGATAGCTTTGAGCCCCTAACTCAGCCTTTATACCTAAACATGACCACTTTTTCGCCACTTCACAAAAATATAAACGCAATATAGATATATTTACAGTGACTGTTATCTAATATACTATTTTATAAAAAGGATCATTTTAAGGTCCCTACCCCTACTCCTACTCCTAACCTTAAGCATAACCATTTTGACAATATACAAAGTGTAACAGGCAGATATTTATTTAAAACATTACAAAAAGCAGTATAAAGAACAGACAAAACAACATGTGCTACATTACCAGCGCTCTGACAGCAAAACATAATTTTGTGTGAGTTACAGAATGAAATTTAAGTGTTTAATCACTGCAAGCAGACATTCCCCTGATTTGCATTTCCATCCTCCAAAGCGTCACGCTCATAAACTGTAAAAAGGTCTCGCTGCATCTCACTCAACAACTCAAAACTGGCATGTCTCAAACAGTCTATGGTGGTCACAAATCACAAGTGACAGCCAATAAGGAGTGAGGTTTGACGTCACTGCTGCAAACCTGTGACGTAGCGTTTTAAGCTCCAATTTTGAAAGTTTCAATGGATAAGACGGCAGATATGTATGATTATTAATAACATTTAATATTTAATATTATGGAACTAAATAAAAATTAAATTATTAAGTGCTGAATAAATGCTAGAAGAGTGTTTATTTTTAAAAAATGTAAAGTTCAGGCTTGGGTAAAGTGATGGAATAAGATGGATCATGAAACAGGAAGATCTGCAAATGATATGTAACACATTTACAAGTGATGAATAGTTTACACTTTAGATTAGGGGATGCAGAAATCTTTGTAAATGATTTATTCATGCGTTTACACATCATCTATAACAGGTGTTGTACACTTTGTAGTGTGTACTGCAGTGTAAGTGCTGACTGGTGAGGGTATAGACAGCTGTCTTCTCTGACACACATGACACACATTTAACTGCTGTGCACCTGATGTGAGCTTCAGTGGAATGTAAAACTGGTCCAGAGGTTGACTTTATCACTAGATCCCACACTCCACACAGAACCGTGACAACAAGTCTGTGCTGTTGAGTGAAAGGATTTAACATAACCCACTGGAATCACCTGACTGTAAGGCATTTATAAATGTTTATCCACTTCAAAACAAATAAATTACTGTTCTTAAAAATAGTGCTTTAGCATACCTGCATGTTTGTGCTTTTGAACACAGACCAGCTAACAACTTCATCAATAAATCATATACTGATCATTTACTAATGGTTTGTTCATCATTTGTTCATGATTAAAAAAAAATGTTTATTGAGATAATACTAAAACAATTCTGACATAAATACTTCAATGATTTATAAGTGATAAATAATGTATTAACTAATAACTTATCAACCATCTACTAATGATCTGTTTGATTAATTTCATGATTTAGAAGATAACTTACACCACATTTGTAAATCATTAGCATACCATGTATTAATCATTTATGAATGTTTAGTCATGTTTTGTAAATGATTAGTTCATCATTAATTAATAACTTATAAGTGACTTATAACTGAACGTTATTATAAAGTGTTACCCACTTTTTTGGTTTTGCTCTGTCTGCACCGTATAATCTTTTTTCTCATAATTAATCACAGTATTTTTGTTCATGTATTATTTGATTGCTTACAGTTTTTATTTAGTTTTCCTTTCCTGTGTCTTGGTGTAAATATGATCTAACACTCATAATGAGTTAAAAGATCAAAGAGGACATGTTGATTCTGCCCCTTCAATGGGTGCCACTGATGAAGACCAAATATGAATGAAATCTGTTATTATTGTGCTGAGTCTGAATATGATTATTGTAAAACACTTATTAATGGTGATTATAATCCCAAACACTCTGATTTGATCACACTAGAAACTACTGGACAACGTGTCTGAGATCATGTGACTAGTAGAGAGATGATCTTACCTTAGATACTCCAGTTTACAGTGATGATTCTCCAGTACAGCAGAGAGAAGCTTCATTGTTGAATCTCCTAGTTTATTTTCATTCAGATTCAGTTCTCTCAGGTGTGAGGGGTTTGATCTCAGAGCTGAAGTCAGAGCAGCACAACCTTCATCTGTGATACTACACTTACTCAACCTGTAGAGAACAATGACACACTCTTCAGTCTCAGTTCATAACACAGATCAGATTAGGAATTACCTTATTTAAAGTTTGTATTTTTTGTATTTTTTTTTTTTTTTTACCATTTACTGTATAAACGTGTGTGTGTGTATGTATGTGTATGTGTGTGAGTGTGTATGTACACATAAAATATATTTAAAACAGAAATAATGGTAACATTTACAGTCCTGTTCCGCATGTACATACTATATACTTATTGTAGTAATTACAATAACTGGGTTATTATTAGGTACTAACCCTGAACCTATCTAAATCTAACCTTAACCAATGTAGTTACCTTATATTACAGTACTTACTTGGGTAAATACATTGTAAGTACACATTAAAAGAACACATGCTATAAAATAAAGTGTAACCAAAATAATCACTACAAAAAGATGAACATGATGAACAGTAAGATTTTAGGGATGCACCAGTAACAATATTGACTTCTGTATCAGGCCTGATACTGCATTCATGTACTTGTACTCATTGTTATTAAAATACTGATTAAATATTAAAACTGATTCGCAGCATGTGTACAGTGTTCACACAATGAAACACCTAGACATTTACATAGGCATCCTTAATCTCAGTAATCTCCATTCTGCTGTCTGTGTTAGTTTTTTTGTTTGTTTGTTTTTTTGTTTTAGTTTTTGTTTTTGTTTTGTTTTTGGGAGAGGAGGGGTTATTAGAATCTGATACAAACTCAATATTCACGTCTGTATAGCTGTTGCGCACCAGCTGATAAATGAAGCAGATTAAGTTTATTGAGCAGCGACACAAATGCACATCCCTTTCTCACAAACATTGCTGGAAATTTTGTAGTTAAATACATAAACATTTGTGCCACAACTTCTGTATAATGTAAACAGGGTAGCCGTCAAGTCAGCAAAAGCTTTTATAATTGGCCGTTTTACAACATTATAGAAATTATTGCAGTGATAATGTATATAAGAGTTTTATAATAAATTTGAATATTTATTTTTATTTTAGGTGGGCTTGCCTTGGATGGATGACTTTTCCCATGGAACACAAATACTGTTTTGTATCTACATATTATCCTGCTGTTTTCCATATAATGAAAATGCATGATGATCACTGGACTGTCATTGTCACTAGGACTGTTACTAATTCCTCCTCAAAAACACTTGGGTTAAAGGTGCATGACACCCTTAATCCTTCTACTTTCAGCCCTAGTAGGAGTCACTGAAAAAATATTTTTCTTAAAATTCTTATTATTGGACATATAAAAAAAAAAATAACCAAGCCATTTGTCAAAATTTGTGTTTTTATCTAAAATATATAAAAATTAACTCTACTGTACAGTTTCAGTACTACATGCTTTTTGAATAATAAACATACCTGTAACAATGTTAGTAGGTCTTAGATCAGGGTGCCCAATCCTGGTCCTGGGGATCTACCTACCTGCAGAGTTCAGATACAACCCTGATCAAACACACCTGTCTGTAATTATCAAGTGCTACTGAAGCTCTAAATTAGCTGGTTCTGTTGTGTTTGATCAGGGTTGGAGCTGAACTTTGCAGGAAGGTAGATCTCCAGGAACAGGACTGGGCACCCATGTCTTAGATAATTTCCATAATTATGAGGGTCCACATTAAATTAAACTTATTTAAAGGATGTTTAGAAATAAGTAATACATATACTCTATATTGTGGTGGTTAATATAATATCCAGGCCTTTTTCAGCGATTTTAATTCAGAACATTTTTGATAAATTCAGCAAATTTCAGTTAGTTAAGCAATTAAGCATTGAACACAACAGGAACAGTTTTCACAACACACTCTAAAAAATGAAAAAAAAAAAAAAACAATGATTGGGTTTGTCCATATTTGACCCAATTTTGGGTTGAAACAACTTTTTGTAATTTTTTGCATTTTGTCAACCACACATTATTATGGTCAAAACAACATTGTACTTCAACTAAAATACTTTACAGCTACCTTTATCAGTCCATTTAAATGTTTAAAATACATAGACAATATACAATATGGTGCGATAAACCAAAAATAAACTAAAAAAGACGCAGCTTGCACAATCTACTCCTTGCTCAGAGTGTGTTTTTTGGGGCATACAAAATGTGCGACGAAGCTGCCTCCTGGATTGTCTCGTTAAGATGACGCAGAAGTGCG
The DNA here is from genome assembly GCA_037950665.1 of Hypophthalmichthys nobilis. Taxonomy (NCBI): domain Eukaryota; kingdom Metazoa; phylum Chordata; class Actinopteri; order Cypriniformes; family Xenocyprididae; genus Hypophthalmichthys; species Hypophthalmichthys nobilis. Next base: position 21,090,243 of record CM075473.1, on the reverse strand, counting down.
TTTCAAAACCCCTACACCCCTACACCCTTCATCCCTTCGAAGCTCTCACTCCGGAGGGTAAACCCTTTGAAGGGATTAGGGCATAGGGATGAGCCCTTCTGAATGGAACGCAGGGACTATCGCTGTAACTGAATAAAAAGAAGATAGAAACGTTTTAATTAAACATGAATATAATAAACCCACGACTATGACAATACACGGTTTATCTGTTCATCAAGTCTTCTTGAGTTTTTCCATAAATAATAAAGTATATTTATAATGAAATGCTAATCAAACTAATCTAATCAATGCTAATCAAAATGCTATTCAAACACTCAACTGACGCTGAAGTGAGTTTTGAATTAAAACTTTATTAAATTTTGTCTTTTGTTTGACAAGAGGTTCAGAAACGCTCATGTTTGGAAAGTTTGTATGTTCGACGAGTGTTGCTTTTTCAAATGCAGTGCTTTCAGATGGAGCTTCATCAACTTCAGATCACAAAGCCACTCTTCACTAACACACTGTGTACATATTTATAAAATAAAAAAAAATAATACATTTCAAATTGTTACAGACAGATACTCAGAACACAGGAGATGACGAGTAACGTTTATTAGACAAACAGCAAGGTTTAACAGGAATGCAGGTAAGTAAACAGGATATTTGGACTTGTTGGATGATGTATTACTGAAAGCAGTCTTTGTCTTACAGGTGATGATCTCGTGGATGGATGGATGACGGATGACAGCACACACACTCAACAGAGGTAAGTTTTCACACACAGACGCTGGAGCACGAAGACAAGGAGTACACACTGGAGAATGGAGACGGGTGAGTATCAGGAGACTTTGGAGATGATCGTAGGAGAGAAGTCCATTACGTGTAAACGAGACCGGACACTGGAGTGAGGTGAGGTGTGTGTTTAAATAGTCTGGGTGATGAGTGTGCTGATTGGAAGCAGGTGTACATGATCAGTACTCTGGTAAGGGAGTGCGTTGTGATTGGCTGGTGATGGAGCCTGGCGGGGGTCTGTGACGGTAATGTAGTCAACATTTGAAGTGGATCAAAACCTTTAATCAAAGTTGTCCTAAAACTTTCTTCTTAGGACAACTTAGTTCTTAGGACAACTTTGAACTTTTTGGATCCACTTCAAATGTTGACTACTGTACATAGCCAAATCATGAGTTCGGTTTAATTTCGACACTGTAGTTGGAGGTGCAGCGGCACTGTTCAAGCGTTCTAAGACAGTCAAGCATGGGAAGCGAGCCGGTGCGCTAGTCAAGCTCAGATGGTGTGGCTTTATAATCAGGGTGCGAATTACGGGGGGGTCTTTTGCGAAAGTGCATAACTCACAATAGACTGAAGACACGGACCGCTTCTGTGTTCTTTGATCGCTTTCTTAATGTAATGGCTTATGGCTATATTCCCAGTTTGGAAAAACTGTTTTTTATGCTACTAAATTAATCAATGTTAAGTCTTTTGCTAATCCGCAAAAAAGCAATAAGCAAATTCATTACAGTTCTTGTCTTGTCTGTAGCCAGAATATGATGCTTTTTCCCCGCCAAAAAAAAACATTCTCGACTTAATAATCATCATTACAATTTTAAGAGCAATAATCAACCATAATGATTTTGTCATGACATTGCAGCTTCACCCCTAGGCTTAATGTTTATAGGCTTTTTACATTTGCAATGTAATGAGCAGCATTAAGCTGTAGGCCTATGTGTAAATAAACATAAATGCCATGTCATATGCAGCTTCTGTTCCACCTTTGCAGTGTAATGGCTTTAGTTGATGGTTGAAAAAAAATTCATTGGTAACAGTCTGCAGAATTGTGATTAAATGAACTTACAAAGGTAAACAATGTGTATATATTGTTAATGTTGATTATAATCCCAAACACTCTGATTTAATCACACTAGAAACTACTGGAGAATGTGTCTGAGATCATGTGACTAATAGAGAGATAATCTTACTTCAGTTTCTCCAGTTTACAGTGATTATTCTCCAGTACAGCAGAGAGAAGCTTCATTGTTGAATCTTCTAGTTTATTTCCAGACAGATCCAGATCTCTCAGGTTTGATCTCAGAGCTGAAGTCAGAGCAGCACAACCTTCATCTGTAATACTATAACTCTCCAACCTGTAGAGAATAATGGCATACTCATCAGTCTCAGCTCATAACACAGATCAGATTAGGATTTTCCTTATTTAAAGTGTGTGTGTGTGTGTGTACAGGTTTATATTACATTATGGGGACCAATTGTCCCCACAAGGATAGTAAAATGTGAAATCACCAACACTGGGACCGCTGGCTGGTCCTCACAATGAGGGAAATGGATTAATAAACATACTAAATGATGCTTTTTTGAAAATGTAAAAATGCAGAAAATTTTCTGTGATGGGTAGGTTTAGAAATAGGGTTAGTGTAGGGTAGGGGTATGCAAGTTCGGGCCTAGAGAGCCGCTGTCCTGCAGAGTTTAGCTCCAACCTTAATCAAACACACCTGAACAAGCTAATCAAGCTCTTTAGGCAGTTGTGGGGGGTTTTTTATCACAAGGAGAGGGTGACTTATGAGCACATTACCCCATGTCCCCATTTTTCAAAAGGCTTATAAATCATACAGAATGAGTTTTTTTTTTGAGAAAGTAAAAATGTGCACAGTTTTCTGTGATGGGTAGGTTTAGGGGTAGGGGTAGTGTAGGGGGATAGAAAATACAGTTTGTATGGTACAAAACCATTATGCCTATGGAATGTCCCCACAATTCACAAAAACAAACCTGTGTGTGTGTGTGTGTTTAAAAAGCCATGAACTGTCATGTGTTAATTGTAACAAGTAAGACAGACACAGGAAATACTAAATTAATATAAACATGAATAAAATCAATTTCCCCTTCAATTATCAGTTATGATATATTCTTTTTGCTCTGTTTGCACCATATAATTTTTTTTCCTCATAATTAATCATAGTATTTTTGTTCATGCATTATCTGATTGTTTACAGTTATTTTTATTTATTTTTACTTTGCTGTGTGTTGATGTAAATAAATATGATCGAACACTCATAATGAATTAAAGGATCAAGGAAGACATGTTGATACAGGGCCTTCAATAAGTGCCATGTGATATGATGAAACATGAATATGAATAAAAATTTTTGATTAATGTAAAACATGTATTAATTTTGCTTAAAATCTCACTTTGACTTAATCACACTAGAAACTACTGGAGAATGTGTCTGAGATCATGTGGTAAGGTTGGGAACAGAGAACCGGTTCTCATCCGGAACCGGTAGTGTTTTTTTAAAAGAACCGGAACCGTGCAAGATTTGTTTAAAAGTTTTGGTTCCGAAAACGGTTCTGGTGTGATGGGTGGGCGAAGTGCGGGGAGCGTATCCTTTAATAGAGACGTCTCACCTCATGAATATTATGCCAACGAATGTACTGAAAAGCCCTCGCGCTACTCATGGAGAGAGAGAGAGAGAAAGAGGTGCCCAAAGCTGCACGATTAATCTTTAAAAGATCGCGTTCTCGATTTCATCACCCACATGAGCTAATTCCTAAATGATGATTTACTCATGTATATTAAACCTTTGACAAAAATGAAATCATTACATTCAAATCTGCGTTTGCGCTGCTGTTGATCTGAAGAGAGTTGTCATGTGTAGATATAAACAGCTTCACAAACAATCTTTTCAAACGCACAGTATCATTATTTCTGCGTGCCAAATATTCCAATTATAACAGAAGTATACAAAGTTTATTATTCAGATAGAAACGCTGATGTTACCGATCAAAATATAATAAATTACCCTCTGAAAGTAACTGGACTTCAAATAACGACTATATCGATTGCATTGTTAGACCAATAGGTGGCATCAAATTTACTGTTAAAAATGTGTCTATCACTGAATCATTCTTTCAGAAACAAGTCTTTATGAATCAAACTTACAAAAATATTCTGTTTCACCTGTCTGGATCTTACATGTGTGTTCAAGCATCTTATCTAATTTGTGGTAACACTTTACAATAAGGTTCATTTATGAACTAACCATGAGCAATACATTTGTTACTGTATTTGTTAATCTTTGTTAATGTTAGTTAAAAATACAGCAGTTCATAGTTTGTTCATGATACTTCACAGTGCATTAACTAATGTTAACAAATACAACTCAATTTTAATAATGTATTAGTAAATGTTGAAATTAACATTAACAAAGATTAATAAATGCTGTAGAAATGCAGTTCATTATTAGTTCACGTTAATCTAGTAGGCCTATAGTTAACTGATGTTAACTAATGAACCTTATTGTAAAGTATTAGCGAATATGAGATTAGCAGTCTCTTAAATTCATTTTACAAGAATAATAAACACAAAGGACTGTTTGAGTTGAGTATTGTGCATTTTTCCCTTACTACTATTTTTTATTAGTTGTTTAATTATTTTAATGGAACCGGAATCGTTAGGCAGAGCCCGAAAATTTCTTACGATTCCCAACCCTAGTGACTAGTAGAGAGATGATCTTACCTCAGTTTCTCCAGTTTACAGTGATTATTCTCCAGTACAGCAGAGAGAATCTTCATTGTTGAATCTCCTAGTTTATTAATAGACAGACTCAAAACTCTCAGGTGTGAGGGGTTTGATCTTGGAGCTGATGTCTCAGCACAACCTTCATCTGTGATTTCACAACTCCACAACCTGTAGAGAACAATGACACACTTTTCAGTCTCGGTTCATAAGTAAATTAGAGATTACTTTATTTAAAGTGTGTATTTTTTTATTTACGTGTGTGTGTGTGTTTAAAAAGCCATGTACTGTCATGCGTTAATTGTAACAGGTAAGAGACAGAAAATACTAAAATAATATAAATGTGAATAAAATCAATTTCCCCTTCTAGATATGGGAGAAAAGAAAGCTTTTCAAAGCTTCGAATCAATTGAACCAATTGCTTTGCAAATGATTCACTCTTTCAAGGCATTCGAAACGCTACACGCTGGCGACCTCTGCTGGTCAGAACAGTGTAAATGCAACAAACTCAGGACAAACATGCATAAAAACACCTTTTACAAACCCATTGCAAATGTTTTATTGAAGGTAAAATCTATCAAGTGCAATTAACTAATCATCTAATAAGATTAAATATCAAGTGTCTGTATAGTATGTTTTCTTTTATCAATTTTTAGGGTTTGCTTTGTTTGTACCATGGAAGGCTCAGTTAAATAGGCCAGTAAGAAACTATTAACTACTATAATTCCTTTTAATTATTCTAAAGTCAAATTAAAATGTCTACAAATGTATAAGTGATCAGAGATCAGGTAAAACCCATAGACACTCATTCAGTGGTTCTCAGTGGCTGCTTTTACATTGGCACAAAAGATCCGCTTTTTTGCTCACATCTGACACAGATCGGAATTTTTTGCACACACGTAAACACAAAAATCCGCACAAGATTCAATTTTTTTGCATCTGATCTGAGCCACTTCCAAATGTGGTTTAAAATCAGATACATATCCGATCTCTGGACATGCGACCTATGTCTAAACACCCATATCCAATCCCCATTGGAATTCCAAGCCGCCACAGTGCAAGGATGAAGTTTGCTCGCAAATTAGCCTACCTTTATTTTTCAGTCTATAGTCAATCAGTCAGATTTTGTGCTGCAAAACATCCATGACACTGACCGCTGTTAACTTATCCATTTTGGCAGTTAAACATGGCAACCCGACGTGAAATATATAAATAATTTTAATAGCACAGCCATTTAAAACCAGAGAGTCTACCATTTGCATGTAAAGTTATCAATGACAATCATTTTGTACTGCATACCAGTCACATCTAAAGTGAATGTAGACAGACTGGCCAAAAAATCGGATATGGTCAAAAGATCGGATCTGTGCATTAAGACTTGCAGTGTAAATGCAGCCAGTGAATCCGCATGAAGGTTTCAAAATCGCCAATCACTATCCCCTTCAATTATCAGTTATTGCATATTCTTTTTTGCTGTCTGCACCTAATCTTTTTCTCATAATTAATCATAGTATTTTTGATCATGCATTATTTTATTGTTATAGTTTTGCTTTGTTGTGTGTTGGTTAAATAAATATGACAGTCATAATAACTTAAAGCAGAGGTCTTCAACCCTGCTCCTGGGGACCCACTGTCCTGCAAAATTTATTTCCAACCTGCTTCAGCACACCTGCCTGTGATTTTCAAGCAATCCAGAAGAGCTTGATTAGCTGGTTCAGGTGTGTTTGATTAGGGTTGGAGCTAAACTCTGCAGGACAGTGGGTCCCCAGGAGCAGGGTTGAAGACCTCTGACTTAAAGGAACAAGGAGGACATGTTGATACTGGGCCACCAATGGGTGTCATGTGATGTGATGAAACACGAATTTGAATGAAATCAGCTGCACATATTATTGTGCAGAGACTGAATATGATTAATATAAAACAGCATTAATGTAGATTATAATCTCAAACACTGATTTGATCACACTAGAAACTACTGGAGAATGTGTCTGAGATCATGTGACTAGTAGAGAGATGATCTTACCACAGTTTCTTCAGTTTACAGTGATGATTCTCCAGTACAGCAGAGAGAAGCTTCATTGCTGAATCTCCTAGTTTATTCTCAGACAGACTCAACACTCTCAGGTGTGAGGGGTTTGATCTCAGAGCTGAAGTCAGAGCAGCACAACCTTCATCTGTGATATCACACTTATCCAACCTGTAGAGAACAATGACACACTCTTCAGTCTCAGATCATAGCACAGATCAGATTAGGGATTACCTTATTTAAAGTTTGTATTTTTTATTTACCTTTAAAGATAATAATAAACTCTCATGCAACTAGGCAATCTTGAAAAACGTAAACAGAACAACCACATTTCAATGACAACAACAAACCATCTCAAGCACAAACTGAGGGCTAGATATACACAAACTAACAAGGAACAGGTGTAAATCAATGAACTAATGAGTAACCATGGTAACCAATGAACAGACAAAGGAAACTAATTTAGAAATTTTGAAGACCAACTCAAAGTTAAAAAGACATAAACCTAACAGTCATGTGTTAACTGTAACAGGTAAGACAGACACAGACATACTAATAAATATGAATAAAATAAATTTTTCCTTCGGTTTCCAGTTCCAGTCTGCAGCTTATAATCTTTTTCTTATAATTAATCACAGTATTTTTGTTCATGCATTATCTGATTGCTTACAGTTTTTATTTTTATTCAGTTTTACCTTGCTGTGTGTTGGTGAAAATAAATATGATCTAATAATAACTTAAAGGATCAAGGAGGACATGCTGATACTGGGCCTTCAATGGGTGCCATGTGATGTGATGAAACATGAATATGAATGAAATCAGCTTCAGTTCTAATTGTACTGAGACTGAATGTGATTAATGTAAAACATTTATTAATGTTGATTATAATCCCAAACACTCTGATTTGATCACACTAGAAACTACTGGCGAATGTGTCTGAGATCATGTGACTAGTAGAGAGATGATCTTACCTTAGATACTCCAGTTTACAGTGATGATTCTCCAGTACAGCAGAGAGAAGCTTCATTGTTGAATCTCCTAGTTTATTTCCAGACAGATCAAGATCTCTCAGGTGTGAGGGGTTTGATCTCAGAGCTGAAGTCAGAGCAGCACAACCTTCATCTGTGATACTACAATCACTCAACCTGTAGAGAACAATGACACACTCTTCAGTCTCAGATCATAACACAGATCAGATTACGAATGACCTTATTTAACGTTTGTGTTTTTTATTTACCTTTATAGATAATAAAAAACCTTCAGGCAACTAGGCAATCTTGAAAAACATATACAGAACAGCCACATTTCAATGACAACAACAAACCATTTTAAGCACAGACTAAGGGCTAGTTATACACAAACTAACAAGGTGGAAAACAGAACAGGTGTAAATCAATGAACTAATGAGTAACCATGGTAACCAATGAACACAGACAAAAGAAACTGATTAAGAAACGTTGAAAAGTCAATTGATAGATGGATGTCACTACCAGTATCTATTAATTGCGAGAATAAATATTTTAAAAATGAATATACCCAAACTATTTTATTTATTTCAAAATATTCCACTTCCACCACCTTCAGATTTGTTCTCAAAAATTAAAATTATGTTTGTCAGATTCATATGGAACAACAGGAGGGCAAGACTTTGTTTGTCTTTGTTGTATTTACCATTTGACAGAGGGGGCTTAAAATGTCCAAACTTATTGTGGTATTACTGGGCTGCACAGCTGAGGTCTGTTATGTTCTACTTTTCAACATGCGAGTCTCCACATTGGACTGAAATAGAATCTCACAATCTAACCCTACCTCTTCCCTCATACATATATTCAGACACAGCAAAAAAAAAAAAAAAAAACCTACAGAAACAAACTAAAAACCCAATTGTAAAACATGTTAAAGATATGGTATGATGTACAAAAATATTTAAAAGACTCCAATTCGATATCTCAGTATAGTCCAATATGGGGCAATCGGTTCTTTGTACCAGCAAGAGCGGATGCTACATTAAAATTGTGGCAATTGAAGGGACTTAAAATGATTCAAGATCTTTATTTGACAGATTCTGATATTACGATGTCTTTTGAGGAGTTGAGGCTTAAGTTTAGCCTCAATATGAAGCATTTTTTCAAATACCTCCAGATTAGAAGCTTTGTTAAAGCAAATCAAGACAATGTCCTTACCAGATCCCCGCATTCATCTTTGGAAAAAATTATGATAAAGGATAATTTGAGAAAGGTTATCATATCTGAATTTTATGGGTTGCTGCCATCTCACTCATCTGAAAATTCACAGTTGAATGCAGGGAAAGAAAACTTGCAATTTGAAATTTCAGATGAGGATTGGAAAGCAGCTTGTATTAAGGCTCAAACTATGTCTATAAATACACGCCTCAAACTTATACAATATAAATGGTTAATGCGGACATATGTAGCACCGGTGGAATTAAATAGATATAAAAACATACCAGACATATGTACAAAATGTATGGAAGCTAGAGGAACTTGGTTTCACTGTATTTGGCAATGCAGAAAAATGTATTTATTCTGGGAAGAGGTAAGATTAATAATTAAAACAAATTTTATTGGACCCTAAGCTTTTTCTCTTAGGCTTATACCTAGAGAAACAAAATTATAGTAGGAGTGAACAAGCCTTTACAGACCTCAGCTTGCTTTATGCCAAAAAATGTGTCGCTTTGTTGTGGACAAAGATTCACAGACCAAATAATACTCAATGGATAAAACAGATGTTGTCAAGCCTTCCATTAGAAAAAATAACTTTGAAAACATATGGAGCCCTTTCATGAATTATTTTAAGGATTTGAATTTAACAGATGAAGAAGTGGAAGATTTATCTTTGTGGACACTGTGGTTCCGACTTTGTAGAATTGATAAATTCTTCAACATATATGTATATTTTTATTTTTGCATTCATTATGACAAGTCAATTTTGAATAGATTACCATGGGCTAAAACAGAGGGAACATATTTGTTCTGAGTGTTGTTGTTTTTTTGTTTGTTTGTTTTTTTGATGCAGCGATCTCATGGTTGTATGGAATTCAAAAGAATGTATATGAATGTAAAAGGCTGTATTTCAAAGTGTTAAAAAGTGAAAATAAAATAAAAATATTGTGGAAAGAAATGTTGAAAACCAACTCAAAAGTTAAAAAGACATAAACCTGACAGTCATGTGTTAATTGTAACAGGTAAGGCAGACACAGACATACTAATAAATATGAATAAAATCAATTTTTCCTTCGGTTTCCAGTTCCAGTCTGCAGCTTATAATCTTTTTCTCATAATTAATCATAGTATTTTTGTTCATGCATTATCTGATTGCTTACAGTTTTTATTTTTATTCAGTTTTACCTTGCTGTGTGTTGGTGAAAATAAATATGATCTAATAATAACTTAAAGGATCAAGGAAGACATGTTGATACTGGGCCTTCAATGGGTGCCATGTGATGTGATGAATGAATACAGAATAGCAAACGCACACCTGGAGAGGTGCTAGTTGAGAAAAATTGCAGTACAGTAAAAAGGAAACAACTGCACACTCACTGAAGCATAAAGACTGATTTAATATACCAACGTTTCGGCTCGTAGCCTTTGTCAAGGTATAGTTTAACAAGAATGGAGAATAGCATAGCCTAAATAGGAATGGTAATTATACACAGCTGAGAGCAATGAGATCAGAACATCCAATGAATAACTAATTAGCAATTGGATTCAAACATGAGAAGTAGCAAACTCAACAAATTAAACTATACAAGCAAAATATAAAAATAAAATTACAATCCAGCAAATTAATTTTAACATCCACAAAACATTTTACTGAAAACAAAAACATCAGAATAATCATCAAAACATTAAATAGTAAACCGATTAAAAATGAAATGCTGACATGAAAAAAAAATACTGAAATCAAGTAATCACAAAAAGCTACAGAAAACAACTTAAATCAAAGACAACATTTAAACCATGTGGAGTCAAGATTTTTAGTTTATGAATCCAGAAAGACTCCCGTTTGAGTAGAATTTGGTCCAAATCACCACCTCTCCTCGGTGAAGATATTTTCACAATTCCTATATAACATAATGAAGTAATAGGATGATTAAAATCAGTGAAATGTACTGCCAATGGATAATTCATATTTTTACACCTTATAGTACTATGATGTTCAGCAATGCGTGTTTTAAGTTCTCTAAATCAGCTTCAGTTATTATTGTACTGAGACTGAATGTGATTAATGTAAAACATTTATTAACGCGCCATGTTAGTTAGCGCCGCACAAAGAATTGGATCTGTTGGATTTATAACACATGAATTCATCCACTTCTCCCGAAATACATGAAAGTGAGCCAGTGAACTGGAGAAGAATAGAGTAATCCTTAAAATTATTTACACAATGTGTATCTGATATGAATAAAACGTGTCGTCTAATTATAATGGAAAGGGTTGTTATTTCTGCTTCTATAGACATCACTGTGTATTTTACAAACTCTAAATGTACTGTTTTGTTAGTACTCACGTGTATTTAAATGTCTGAAACCTAAAATAAACATTATTTGGTTGAAAACACTGCATAAATGTGATATATGGAAAGTGCTGCACGCGTCCGTCTCTGGTTAGCGGCAGCCACAGCGCGCATGCACATTTGAATTTGGCAGTTGATCATGTGATGCGCTGAACGTTCTAATCACACCGGTGTGATCGTACGCTCCAGGGACCAGCCAAGACTGATCACACCGGTGTGATCGTACGCGTCAAAGGGTTAATAAAGACTCAACATACAATAAGTTTCAATAGATGCATTACGGTTCAAAGGTGGGTTAAAAGTACTTTTCTTTTTAAAAGGGATTACACTTGTATCAGCTTCAGTAGATGAGAAGAAAAGTTTCTCTGATGTTTTCTACAAAATACACAAAACGTTCAGAACAAATCAAAAAGATAATTCGTCAACATTGGCACATTTTGCAATCTGATGCAAGACTAGTATCTCTCCATAATCCCCCTCTCATGGTGTTTAAACGATGAAATTTAAGAGAGTATTTAGTGAGATCAGATTTATCTCCCCCATCCACAACAACTCAAATGACATTTACACCTATTACAGATGGAAATTACCGTTGTGGTTCGTGTAATCAATGTAATTGTACGTATCGTTGTACATCGTTTAAACAACCACATACCGGTTAATCAATCCCTATCAAAGGAAAAATCTGTTGTAAAACCAAAGCGGTCATCTATCTCATAACTTGCCCTTGTGGTAAATCATATGTAGGCAAAACCAGTAGAGAACTTAAAACACGCATTGCTGAACATCGTAGTACTATAAGATGTAAAAATATAAATTATCCATTCACTGATTTTAATCATCCTATTACTTCATTACGTTACATAGGAATTGAGAAAATATCTTCACTGAGGAGAGGTGGTGATTTGGACCAAATTCTACTCAAACTGGAGTCTTTCTGGATTCATAAACAGTTTTCTGTAGCTTTTTGTGATTACTTGATTTCAATATTTTTTTTCATGTCAGCATTTCATTTTTAATCGGTTTACTATTTAATGTTTTGATGATTATTCTGATGTTTTTGTTTTCAGTAAAATGTTTTGTGGATGTTAAAATTAATTTGCTGGATTGTAATTTTGTTTTTATATATTGCTGGTATAGTTTAATTTGTTGAGTTTGTTACTTCTTATGTTTGAATCCAATTGCTAATTAGTTACTCGCTGGATGTTCTGATCTCATTGCTCTCAGGTGTGTATAATTACCATTCCTATTTAGGCTATGCTATTCTCCATTCTTGTTAAACTATACCTTGACAAAGCTTACGAGCCAAAACGTTGGTATATTAAATCAGTCTTTATGCTTCAGTGAGTTTGCAGTTGTTTTCTTTTTACTATGTGATGTGATGAAACATGAATATGAATGAAATCAGCTTCAGTTCTTATTGTACTGAGACTGAATGTGATTAATGTAAAACATTTATTAATGTTGATTATAATCCCAAACACTCTGATTTGATCACACTAGAAACTACTGGAGAATGTGTCTGAGATCATGTGACTAGTAGAGAGATGATCTTACCTTAGATACTCCAGTTTACAGTGATGATTCTCCAGTACAGCAGAGAGAAGCTTCATTGTTGAATCTCCTAGTTTATTTCCAGACAGATCCAGAGCTCTCAGGTGTGAGGGGTTTGATCTCAGAGCTGAAGTCAGAGCAGCACAACCTTCATCTGTGATATCACACCTCCATGACCTGTAGAGAACAATGACACACTCTTCAGTCTCGGTTCATAACACACAGATCAAGATCAGATTAGGAATGACCTTATTAAAATTTTTAATTTTTTCATATTTGCCATTTTCATTTACTGTATAAATGTGTGCAAATGTATGTGTGTGTTTACATATAAAATATTTTAAACAGAAATAATAGTAGCACTTTATTTTACAGTCCTGTTCCGCATGTGCAGAGTATGTACTTATTGTAGCAATTACAATAACTGGGTTATAACTAGGTACTAACCCTGAACTTACCCTAAACCTAACCTTAACCCCCATGTAGTTTCCTTATATTACAGTACTTACTTGGGTAAATACATTGTACGTACATCTACTGTAAAATAAAATGTAACCGAAATAATCACTAGAGAAAGATGAACATGATGAACAGTAGGAATTAATTTATAGGGATGCACCAGTACCAATATTGGCATTTGTGTCAGTCCTGATACTTGTACTCATTCTAATTAAAATGCTACATCATGAGACCAATTCCACACAGCATGTGTACAGTGTTCACACAATGAAACATCATTACATTTACATCATAGACATCCTTAATCTCAGAAATCTCCATTCTGCTGTCTGTTTGTTCTTTGGTCGAATTAATAGGATATAAAAACAAACTCAATATTCACGTTTGTATAACTGCTGTGTGTGAGCTGATAAGTGAAGCACAATAGGTTTATTGAGCAGCGACACAAATACACATCCCTTTCTCACAAACATCGCTGGAAATTTTGTTTGTTTAGATATTTCAAGATAAAAACTTGAACTGAAAAACAAAAGCAATAACAAAATAAGACTTGTCCAAATTTATATGCTAACCTTATTGCAACACTTCACATTTATGCAAAAGAAAAACTGAATATGAAAATACCTTGATGCATATAATTGCAATAATTGATGACAGGTTCAGGATGTCTTACATAGACGTTTGTGCAGCAACTTCTATATATTGTGAACAGAGGTCAGGTGCCATCAAGTCAGAAAAAGCTTATATAATTGGGCATTTTTAAGACATTTTAAAATTTATTGCAGTGAAAATGTATAATAAATTAAAAGTATATAATGTAGATAATAATTTGACTTTTCCCATGGAACACAAATTTACTTATTTGTATTCATTTATTATCCTGCCATTTTCCATATAATGGAAATGCATGATGATCACATGGACTGTCCCTGTCAGTAGGACTGTTACTGCTTCCCCCTCAAAAAACTGCATGACATCCTTGAAACTGCATCTGTATGACTGCTTTGTATCTGTATGTGTTTGTATACTTAATGGATACTAAAATGTGTGTAGTCCGACCTATTTTTTCACAGATGGAATCCATTAGAGGTGAATCACTCAGTATGATAATTTTGACAGACAACAGCACAGCACAACACTGTAAATAGACTATATAATATTGTTTTTATGCTGTGAAGTAAAGTGAAGCAATACTTACTGAACTGATCTGGCTTCTTTAATCACAGGCAGCAGCTTCTTAATAACTTTCATATTTTCAGCTTTATTTTTACCTCTGATGAATTTTTCAAAATAAAACGTATCCAGCTTCTTCTCTGATGTCAACAACACAAAAGCTACAGCTGACCACTGAGACGAAGAGAGTTTGGCTTTATTTATTGTTTCTTTTTCCAGATACTGCTGTATTTCCTCCACTAGTGAATGATCACCCAGTTCATTCAGACAGTGGAACAGATTGATGGATTTCTCTGGAGAGCGAGTGGCCTTGATCTTCTTCTTGATGTATTCAACAGTTTTCTCATTGCTGTCAAAGCTGCTTCTTGTCTGTGTCATCAGTGCTCGTAAAAGAATCTGATGAGACTCCACTGACAGACCCAGAAGGAAACGCAGGAAAAGGTCCAGATGTCCATTTTTACTCTGTAGAGCCTCATCCACCGCTTTCTGATGCAGCTCAGATAATGAAACCTGGTCTCCATGAGTTGGTTTCTTTCTTTTATTAAGCACATTTATGTTGTTGTTTGTGAAGGAGAGGTGCACATATAGAGCCGCTAGATGTTCCTGAAGGCTCAGATGAACAAAGCAGAAGACTTTCCCCTGATACAAGCCAAACTCCTCTCTGAAGATCTGAGTGCACAATCCTGAGTACACCGATGCTTCTGTCACATCAATGCCACACTCTCTCAGGTCTTCCTCATAGAAGATCAGATTGCCTTTGACAAGCTGCTGAAAAGCCAATTTCCCCAGTTTGAAAATCATGTCTTCATCTTTCAGTTTCTTCTCATAGTCCTTCTCATGTTTGATGTTGGTCTGAAGGATCAGGAAGTGTGTGTACATTTGAGTGAGAGTCTTGGGAATCTCCCCACTCTCTGCTTCACTCAACATCTTCTCTAGAACAGTGGCTGAGATCCAGCAGAATACTGGGATGTGACACATGATGTGGAGGCTCCTTGACGACTTCAGGTGTGAGATGATTCTGTCAGCCAGACTCTGATCAGTGATTCTCTTCCTGAAGTATTCCTCCTTCTGTGGATCATTGAAGCCTCGTACCTCTGTCACTCGATGGACACACTCAGAGGGAACGAGATCAGCTGCTGCTGGTCGTGAAGTGATCCAGATGAGAGCAGAAGGAAGCAGATTCCCCTTGATGAGGTTCATCACCAGCACGTCCACTGAGGCTGATTCACTGACATCACACAACCTTACATTGCTCTCAAAATCCAGAGGTAGACGACACTCGTCCAGACCATCAAAAATAAACAACACATTATGTTCATCACTAAAACTGTCCATTTCTTTTATGTCAGGGAAAAAGACATGAAGAAGATCTGAAACAGTAAGTTTTTTGTCTTTAATCAGATTGAGCTCTCTGAAAGGAAGTGGAAATATGAGCTGGATGTCCTGATTCTCCTTTCCTTCAGCCCAGTCCAGGATGAACTTCTGCACAGAGACTGTTTTTCCAATGCCAGCGACTCCCTTTGTCAGCACAGTTCTGATGGGTTTGTCTTGTCCAGGTAAAGGTTTAAAGATGTCATTGCATTTGATCGGTGTGTCCTCTGTTGCTGCTCTCCTGGACTGTGTCTCAATCTGTCTCACCTCATGCTCATTACTGATCTCTCCACTTTCACTCTCTGTGATGTAGAGCTCTGTGTAGATCTCATTCAGGAGTGTTGGGTTTACCTGCTTTGCTGTTCCTTCACACAGACACTGGAACTTCTTCCTCAGATTTGATCTAAATGTGTTGAAGGCTTCAGCAATGTTAGAGTCATGGCTGTAAAATCAAAATACCTTTACCAATGAGTTAAAGAAGTAAATATATAGAGCAAAATGTCATATTACATTTTAAATTATCATGTGTTTGAGTAACATGTGATGAGCCATTGTAGAATCTGCAAAAAATATAAAAATCCTGCAATTTACCTTAAACCAGGATGCATTCTTTCATTAAAGTCTTGATTTACAGTTTCATCATACTTCATTTTCTTACAGACAGGTTCTGTTATGACGGATCTGTATGGTAGGGTTGACCTTAAACGTCATAAAGGAAATAAAGAATCAGACATTTGGACATTGTTGGAATTTTCATCATTAATTATTATGCCAACAATTTTTACTTATTTTTATTTATGTACTTGCTCCAGGACACAGATGTAATAGTTCACATTTTAAATCTAGTGAGAATTTAGCCAGATCTAAACACAACTCCACAGCTGGTACCCAGTTGTGTTTCTTTTCACCTCCCTGTGTTTGATTATCTGTCTGTTTCAATGAACCTCTGTGTTTCATATCTGGTTAGTAAAAATAGATTTACAGGATGTCATGGCTAGTTATAAACAAGCTGCTTGGTTTTTTTTATTTTTAATACATTTATATTTAACACTGTTTTATATGATTAATATATGCAAATTACATGTAAGTATTAAAAAAAAAAAAAAAAACATATTGTGCAAGGCTATACCAGAGACGAGGCCATGTCTCCACTCCTAATTTTTTGGGGGATTTTCCATAGACTCTTCATTGACATACACAGTATGTAAACAAAATTAAAACAAATCTACCCTTTCTAAATGAATGTACAAAATACACAGACACTCAAGATAAGTTAAACCACAAAATGAAACATGCATCACATATCTGAGAGACTGAGACCTTGTCAAACAACATTAAACTGCTCTTCTGAATCTGGGAATGTGCAGACTGCTGTGTTCTAGCAGCAGTTTGTCTTTGATATTTAAGATTTTCATCAACATATGTAGGCATATTGTGTTTTGCACTGTTTAAAAAATCTGAAACTTAAACTAACAGAAAATTAATCAACACTTTAGACTGTCTCTCAGCCAGAATCAAGCAATGAACAGAATCAACAAAGGTAACAGACTTTAATGAGAGTTCCTGCCTCCATTTTGAACTTCACGTCATTGCTACTCGTGACCTGACTGCTTAATTCAGATTCTAATACAAAATGTCATACTTTATTTTATATTTATTATATTAAAAAAAGTTTATACCTGAAATGTTGCCAAGTGTTTCCACTCTTAAAATTTTGTGGAGGTTCCATAGACTGGTCACTCTTCATAGACACACAGCTGGGCTCTGGTAAGTCTGATTTCTCCTGCTGGACTGAACTGTAACAGAACAGATTCAGTTTACTCCTTCATACAGAACATATTATTTTTCAGCAATAAGAACTTTGAGAAGACTTTAATTTACTTTAATGCATAGTTTTTGACATCTTTTTCTGTAACATGAAGGAAAGTTGTTTAATATTTGATTCTCAGACAGAATCAAGCAATGAACAGAATCAACAAAGGTAACAGACTTTAATGAGAGTTCCTGCCTCCGTATTTACATTAACTTCATGTCATTGCTACTCATGACCTGACTGACTGCTTAATTCAGATTCTAATACAAAATGTCATACTTTATTTTTTATACAAAAAAAGTTAATACCTGAGATGAGGCCATGTGTCTCCACACTTAAAATTCTGTGGAGGTTCCATAGACTGGTCACTCTTCATAGACACACAGCTGGGCTCTGGTGAGCCTGATTTCTCCTGCTGGACTGAACTGTAACAGAACAGATTCAGTTTACTCCTTCATATCAGAACATACTATTTTTCAGCACTCTGAGAAGACTTTAATTTACTTTAATACACTTTAATGTACATTTTTAGACATCTTTTTCTATAACATGAAGGAAAATTGTTTAATATTTCAGTACCCGTACCTGCATCCTATAGAAAAATCTTCATCTCTAGATGTTTGTGTATCATCCATGACGGAGCTGAACACTTGACACAGTGTCTGATCTCCACCATTGACTCTGAACAGGTAAACACGAAGAAATGAAACAGCCTTTATAATTCAGCTGAACAGTTCAACTAGAGAAATATCTTGCTTAATTATAGACCTACAATTGTATGTTAACACAAATGCCTCTTTGAACAATCACAGAACGCACTTAAAATCTGAGACGCCACATTTCATTACGTTCTTCGGAGAAAATATTCCTATTGCGGAAGTCACCTGTAACCTTTCGGTACCTGTCTTGAACACACCTTGATCAAAATAGTTAGGCTACAGACTCAAAATCCTTCCAGCAGTTAAACAAATTAAATTCCTACTTTTATTAACGTTTCTATGAAATAGTAGTATATCCGTATTGTAAAGAATCGATTCTGTTTAAAATGGCGAAACACCAACTCTGAACATGTAGGCTTACTTTCATTTTTAAATTGTCACAATAGCGATGCTCACGTCACGCAATTTTCAAAGCAAGTACACACACACGGCGATAAACTGCTGCAGTCGCTAATGTCGGTCATAAGTGTTATGTGCAATACATTGATAGATCATGTATCGTATGGACACCTGTTGTGGAACGTGTTAGGCTACGTTACATAGGCTACCTACTACCTTTATACTGGGTTATTTGGCGTGCAGAATAGGCAAACGTATATAGGCTACACATTGAGAAGAATTAAATGACTTCATGGAATGTACCATTAAATTAGCGAAATAAACATAATTTAGGTTATATGTTTCTTTAACTATGGGTACTTGTAGCTATGCTTTTACAAAATGAATTACTTTAAAACACACTTTTCACACATAATTTCGTTAGCATCCAGCAGTTTACAAACAGATGTTTTGTTTTATAAACATTTCCTCAAAATTGTAATTTCCAATTGTAATCTCAAATTTTGTTTTATTAAGACTTTATCTTGCTATGGTTAATTCGCTACCAGTATTCTACAATTAAATATTTTATTCAAGAATCAAGAGCACGTGCTGACTAAGAAGTGTGGAAATTGCAATACATTTTTACAATCGCATTTTTACAAAGACACTGGGATGCTGCTGGCCTTTTAGATCTTAAAATAAAAAAGTAGAAATTATAAAAGACCTTACATGGCAGACGATAAGAGTTTTATTAATGAGTGAATGAATTTTAGGTGCTTATGAGCTGCTCCACAACTTCTGGCCAACTTAAATGTGACAGCCTTCTCAACCAATTGGAATAACGTTCTGACACGCCCCGTTCGTTTTGACCAGCAGAGAACTATACTTGAAGTTTTTCTCCCAGATTTCTCCACATATTTATCCTCCATCATGGAGGCGCTTGGGGGATACCCCACCAAATCATCTGCGTCTAGAGCAGGACTGTTCAAGGTCTTACTGAGTGTGGCCGTGTGCATGGGCTCACTGTACCTACTGCAGAGTAAACTGTCGAAGTCGCGAAAAGCCAAAGATTTCTACTCGTATGAAGTGAAGGACGCGAGAGGCAGGACTGTGTCTTTGGAAAAGTATCGGGGGAAAGTAAGTTATGCATTTTTTTTTCTGTTTTAGGTGGTTTGACTTTATTTGTAAGGCTTTAGAGAACACATAATTGTTCTGGTGTGTTTTGTGCAGCAGTATTGTCACTCGAGGGCTCACTGTCTCTGATAATAGGTCTCTCTGGTTGTAAACGTGGCGAGTGGGAGCGAGTTAACGGAGCAGAATTACCGGGCTCTGCAGGAGCTTCACCGAGAGCTCGGCACCTCGCATTTTAACGTGCTCGCGTTTCCCTGCTCGCAATACGGTGACACCGAATCAGGAACCAGTCGAGAAATAGAGGCTTTTGCCAAATCCAACTACGGTGTGACGTTCCCCATCTTTAGCAAGATCAAAATAATGGGGTCTGAGGCGGAGCCCGCTTTCAGATTCATCACAGGTAGGTTTTACCTGAGAATATCTTCATTCAGTAACTTTAAAAAGTTTTACACAAAATAATAATTGTAGCACTTTTGAGAAATACCATCAAAACGATTTACAGTCACCATTTGCTGAAAACTACAGGAATATGTGTTTTCTAGATTTATTCTTCACAGCGGGGAAGGGCGACCCCTCATGGTCACCGCCATTCGGCATCACGTGAAAATACAAAGCATGAACATAGAAATACATTGAAAGAACACAGTGAACCCAAACAAAACGTTACACATAACATCAGTATCTTGAGGTGGGGTGCATCCCAATTTCAGTACTCATTCACTTTTCTATGCCATTTTGCCAAATTTCAGAAACTTCCCCAGCTCAAATTTTTGTTATTGTTCAGAGAGGTGTGTTCTATGCAATTGTTTTCATAGAGAGAAATAAGATACATTACTAGTTTCAACATTATTTATTCTTCAGACATTTCTCTTTAAACACAAGTGTCAGCTGTTTGAAAAGTTACCCAGATTTGTTTTTCAACCATTGAAAATGGGTAAAACTCAACAATTTGAACATAAAGCCGCATTGAGATCCCCATATCTGATCTCCACCATTGACTCTGAACAGGTAAACACGAAGAAATGAAACAGACTTTATAATTCAGCTGAACAGTTCAACTAGAGAAATATCAAAATGTTACGCATACTGATGGTATTTGTTTGGGTTCATTGTATCAGCTGTTTGAAAAGTTACCCAGATTTGTTTTTCAACCATTGAAAATGGGTAAAATTCAACAATTTGAACATAAAGCCGCATTGAGATCCCCATATCTATGGGACTGAATGGTATAGGGCCTTGAAAATTAAGATTTCAAAAGAAAAGTTTATTAAGAATGAGAATCTAGAAGGATATTAAGATATCATGAATACTTTTAGAGTTACAGGCACGCAAACTTTGGAAAAGCAATATTTATGGCACTCAGACAGGCATGTTCTATATGCAAAAGTATCAGCTGTATGCATAGTGACCAACAAAATTTGTTTTTGAACACTGAAAATGTGTACAATTGACTAATTTTCTCATGGAGCCACATAAATATTGCCATATCTCTGGGACTGAACCATCGAGGGCCTTAAAAATGAAGATACCAAAAGAAATATTTGTTAAAGGGATAGTTCACCCAAAAATGACATTTCTGTCATCATTTACTCACCCTCAAGTTGTTCCAAATTTCTTTGTTCTGCTGAACACAAAAGAAGATATTTGGAAGAACGTTTGTAACCAAGCAGATCGCACACCCTATTGACTACCATAGTATTTTTTTTTTTACATTTTTTGATTTTTCCTACTGTGGTAGTCAATATGGGGGTGAGATCTGTTCACAAAGCAAGGATCAAACTTTCCTTCATTTTTCCATCAGTGGAGGAGCTGAGAGAAGTATCACGTGAGCTTTACTGTCTTCTCTCCTATTGGCTGCCGCTCCCAAAAGTCGCTCTTCATTTGCATAAAGTTGAATGCAACTTTGTTGCCCAACTTTGTCGCCAGACACGCCCCATCCGGTCACCAACGGTTGCTGTTGCCTGTGTCATACACTTCAGTACATTTGGGAATTGGGACACAACTTATGGTAGATCACTGCACAAAGAGAAACCACCCATAAATATTTTATCCCAGACCCTGTACATTTTTGTAAAAGCCCAGCTATGTATAGTAAAGCAAATCATAACCTCTAGTTTTAAATATGAGGACATTTCTAAATTAATGAAGTTAAATTAATATTGAATAATTTATAATATTATGAACTCAGTATTTATAATATGTATATATCCAAAACCTTTTTTTCTAGATTCAGTACAGAGAATGCCGAAATGGAACTTCTGGAAGTTTCTTGTGAGTCCGGAAGGCCAGGTTTTGCGTTTCTGGAAGCCGGAGGAGCCCATAGAGGACATTCGAAAGGAAGCCACAGCCCTTGTGCGAAATATCATACTGAAAAAAAGACAGGAGCTATGATGTGCACAACCCCCCTCAGAGACTCAAAAGTGAAGCATTGTGCACATGTAAGCGTGTCGACATCATCTGTGGTCAAATGCGGAGAGCTTCACCTACAGTGACACCAATGAGAATTAAAGAATAATTCTGGTTAATGTGAACGATACTGACAGAAGATGGTCCCTTGAGGCCTGGCTTTGTGTGCTTGTGTATTAATGTTAATAAAAATTGAAATTTTGTGATTGGTAGTATGAGTTTGCAAAACGAAACGGTACTTAAATCTGTCTTTTTGAACATTTTTTACAAGCTTAATTAATTCTTGTGATCAAGATCAATTTTGCAATAATGCACGTTTCAGATCATTTTCTGACATGTGACAAAAACATTGAACAATCATCAAATATGGTAGGTTTCTGGAATAAACTGAAGTCATTGCAGATAAATGCATATTCATAATTTACTATAATGATGTAATTTAAGAACATAATTTACGAATTCGGATGCTTATTTAAGAAGAGCTGAATTTGCCATTTGCTGATGGTAAAATAGTAATAGTGAATCTGAAATTGCAAGGGATCATCAGCATGAGTAAAATAATGTTATGCTTTGGTTATAGTTATATTTGTATATTTGATTTGTTTGGATTATATTAAGACTTTAATCCTAACAAAACCCATCATCAAAATTATGTGATAACTTTTTTCAAAAGAATGTTGTTTGATTCACAAGTTACATTACAGGAAAAATCAGTATTTTAATCTCCTTTCCTCTTGTTTATTAAAGCCATCATGCCAAACACAAAACCCTTGATGCATAATAATGCCAGTTATTGTTGTAGTTTTGTTAGCCTAGATGTAATTTTCTTATTTTATCTTTACTGATTCTCTGACAGTCCTTTGCCACTTGAATAGTTCATGGAGGTTTGTTTAAATTTTGAAGCGCTTGCCTTCTATAAAACCAATTTAAATCTAGTTGATTTGTTAAAACTAAAAAAAAAAAAAAGATTTTTCAATAATTTATTTTTGTCCATCTCCACTAGATGGCGCGACATGACAAATCTTTCTCCCTCACTTTCATGTTGACTTTGCTGATAGATTTGCTCTTGCTTCAAGTGAGAGGTTTGTTGTTGTATATTTTTTTTATTTCAACTGAAAATGTGTGTGGTACTTTGTGTAAATGGGGAGAAAAGTATATGTAGGCCTACTATACTTTGTAGAATGGACTAAGTGTAAAAGTGAACGAAAGAAAAAAAACGTTTATAATCCCCTGCGAAAATGACGTGAGTGAAGATTTGGGAAAAGAAACAAGAGATTCCATGTCCAAGTAGAATAACTCAGGTGACCATTGCAAATCGCAATACAAAGCCGGCATAGGCCTATTTCTCAAATTTATGGGCTCATGTAGGCCTACCTCTCTCATTCAACACTTTCAAGGTCCAGGAAGGTACTAAAGACATCGTTAAAACAGTCGAAGTGACTACAGTGGTTCAACCTTAATGTTATGAAGCAACAAGAATACTTTTTGTGCGCAAAAACAAAACAAAAATAACAACTTTACTCAACAATCTCTTCTCTTCCCTGTCATTATCCTTACGCAGATGACGCAGTAAGCACAATGAAGGCTTCCGTGTTTACGTCCGAATACCGGCTCAGTATTGGCCAAAGCTGATCACGTGAGCAGCACGACGCATGCGCATTATGCTGACGCAGGAGCCGCCCAATAACGAGTCGGTGTTCTGACTTAGAACCAATATAATTTTAGCTTCACTTCCTGAGATCCCTTCATCTGTTCGATTTTTGAAGGCAGCATAGATGTATCCTTCGCAGCCTTTGATATCCCACAATTCTATTCATTCCATTCATGACAGTTGAGCTGGAAATAGAAAGACGGTGTCTTAAATTTGCGGTCTCTGGTCAGTTTGTGTGTAAATTTTTGATCAACGTTTTCCACTTCTGATGTCATTTCTAGTTAGAAATTATTACGTTACCGTAGTAAATAAATATTTGTTTAGTTCTTAAAGCTCACGCTGTTTTGCTGTAGATCATTAAACTGTTACACTGCCTCAGAAGTCTGTCCGAAATCAGTTTCGTGAGGTGTCTTCATGCACAAATGCTGCCTGCAAAGTCATTGCCTGATAGAGCAGCGAGGCAACAAGTCAGCTGCCCAGGTTTTTGGATGCAGCCCTGGAGTCCCGCTGTCCTGCAGAGTTTAGGTCCAACCCTGAAAAACAAGACACTGATTAGCTTGTTCAGATGTGTTTGATTAGGGTTGGAGCTAAACTCTGCAGGACAGTGGAACTCCAGGAACGACGTTGCCTATCCCTGGTATAGAGTATGCATACAGGTATACTTTGTAGAATGCACTAAGTAGGGTGAATTCAGGTTGATTGGGTCACTTTTCCAAGTCACCTCAATGGCAAAAAGTGTTCCACTCACCCTGAATTCACCCTATATATAGTATATAGTATGTACTAGTATACTGTATAGAGTGCATACAGGTAGCTTATATACTACAGTAAGCCTATATGTACATTTTATAGTGTAGTCTACATTGTAATACTAGTGAACATAAGTATTTAGCATACTCTACAGTGTGTAGATTGTAGATACTGTACATTGGAGCATTCAGAAATAGATGTAATGTTTACAATGTGAGCTTTGTAGCATACTTTATGGTCAGGACTTATTCTAGGATTAGTCTAAGAGGCCAGTTTTTTTGGGACATATAGTATTCCAGTTTCCTTAAATAAATCTGTTGCTTGTATCAAGATTTTGTATTTTTATAGTAATCATTTGATTTGTTCTACAGCTGTTTTTCTCCTAGAGGCCATAAGCAGATCTCTTAGAAAGCAACAGCCCTTCTATGCTCGCCCATTCTTCATCCTCCTGACTGATGTGACAGAGTACAGAGACAGAAATGGCAAAGAGCCTTTGCAAAGAACAGAGTAATGAGTTTGATGTCCATCTCTGCCAGTTCTATAGCAATCACCTTTCCTGCCCTCATGTTTAAAGGATGCTGCCTGACCCAGCCGATCCATCACATTGTTTGTTATTTGAACTGAATGTTCTTAGAAGAAAAACATCCTCAGAACTAAATGTACCAAGTGTCCAGATAAGTGAAGGCGTACATTCTTTAGCTTCAAAGTTCAGCCTGGTGGGGTTACCGCTGCCTACTGTGCTCTGACATTTTGTGAGCTCTGATCAAAAGGGCCCGCTTGCTTTGACAGCACAGAAGACCCCATAAGGTGCACCACTGGGAATAAAAATCCATGGGAAGACTGAGCATAATGAATGAAAAATACATAGAAAATATTTTCTTGGCATGTCAGTAAAATTAACTGCGCAAATGAAGATCTTTTTGATGAAATCTGAGAGATGTCTGTCCCTCCATTGACTGCCTTTGCAACTACCACTTTGAAGCTTCAGAAAGTTCATAAAGATCTTCATTTGAATTCTGAAGATGAACGAAAGTCTTACGGGTTTGGAACGGCATGAGGGTGAGTAATAAATGACAGAATTTTCATTTTGGGGTAAACTAACCCCTTAAGCCTCTTTGGGGCTTCTCCACACCGTAACTCCCACAAGAGTGAAGACAGTGAAGTTGGACTCATCAGAGAACAATACATGTTTCACATTGTCCACAGCCCAAGATTTGCACTGTTGGCACCACTGAAACTGACATTGGCACTGGCACGAGTGACCAAAGGTTTGGCTATTGAAGCCCGATCATGAATATTGACTCTTGGATATAAGTCACAAATGGAAAGAAAAGACTATTGCAACTTCTGTTTTATGCTGACGTACAAGTAGGCCTACAAGCACAATTATAAAATAATTTCAACTCAAAATGACTTTTGATGTCCACGTATTTATCTAGTGAGTATTCATGTAATAAGAATAAGACAAACATTGTACAGTCATGCCTTTAGCGTGACACAAGTTTGGACATTTTCCTTTATATAAAGGGTTAAATTTAAACCTGTTCTTTGCACAAAACTATTGAGTCACTGAAGACTTGGAACGGGCTGCTTTAAAGATAGTTTTGTGGTGCTTTTGCGAGTAATACATAAGGGTGAGTAAATAATGACAAATAGCTTTAATTTGTGGGTGAACTGTCCTTTTAGGCAAAAAGAAATTGATCTATTTGAAAATTAAACTGGAAATTCATATTTGGCCTATGATTTTTATATTTATTATTATTTTTTACCTTCATTTCATTTTTCAGTAGGTTTTGTTTAGCCATGGGGTGGCAGACGAGGACTCTGGCAGTATTTCTTCCGCAGTAACGTGGGTCTGTATGCTTGTCACATCAACACAGACCATGACATGCATAATTCCCAAGACCTCAACGGGACTGTCTCGAAAGCTGTTACAGCGTCACTATTTACACAACCAAATGTAACAGAGCAGAACAGCCTGCACTTCTTGTTTGACAATAACAAGAGTACACACTGCTGAAGATCTGTTTACAGATGTTTAACACACACACTCTCTTTATAACCACTATCATATACACACACTGACAAGAACCATACAAGCCCAACTCCATATTTGAGTGGAACTGGGCATCTGCATCCTGTTTCATGTCTCTAGAAAGATAATACTGCACTTTTAAAGGGATAGTTCACCCAAAAATGAAAATTCTGTCATTGTTTCCTCAACCTCATGTCATTCCAAACCTGTTGCTGTTATTTTTTTGGCAGAGGCTATTTACACTAGATGCTATTTAAGTGAAAACAGTATTTCTTTTGTAAATAGTAGTTAGATGCTATTTACTATTCACACTTCAGTGTATAGTAGTAAATTATAAAACAGTATGCAATAATAACAACATATTCAGTGTATATTATTAAAATCATAAATAAATGCTGCCTTAATGGGACATTACTTGTCCCAATCTTTAAACTCCACCCCTACTCCTAACCCAACCCGTTAAACACTATTTTATACTCGTTAGGCACTTTATTACCAATTTTCTAATATTTTTTACAGTTTTATTTAAATTAAATGCCTCTCCGAGCTGATGTACATGGGAAAAGGGGAAAGAATGAGTTAGGGAAAAGCCGGAATTGAACTCTTTCATGGTCATTCCACACCACTGCTCCTGTTATCAAACAGGTTTCTTTTGTAATTTTGTCTGTCAGACATAGGTGGACAGAGTTACTTAGTGTAAACAGACACTCTGTATTTGTTCTATGAAACACAAAGGGAGAATTTTCTTTCCATGTAATAGTTTATAGTGAGCTATCAAACAAAAACAACATAAAAGCTGTCCATATGATTTGCGTGCTATATTCAAAGTCTTCTAAAGCCATACAACAGTTTTGAATAAGAAAATGATTTAGCATGACATATCATGCAAGGTTGGACATCAAATGCCAATGGTTTGCATATGGTTCATGACCGAAAGCCATTGACGTCAAATTTGTGTTAAATTTGATCTGAAATGTACATTGAAGGTGAAGATTTTCACGTAAATTTGAGCTCTTCCTCACAAAAACTACCACATAGCTTCAATATACTCTTATGGACTACTTTTTCAGGCCTTTATGAGGTTTTGTCCATTTTGGAGCTTAAAGTCAGCATGAAATGGAAGTTGCAATAGTACTTTCTTCCTTATTATAACATATATCCAAGAGAAACTGCTTCTCGAATAAGAAAAAATGTAAGGGCGGGACTTGATTTTGTCCATCGAGAATTGATTGGATGTTTGTTGTTTGCTATTGCTGTGATGTCATGTGAGTGACAGGTTGTCCCGCCCTCGCGTCAGTAAACACGTCATCAGAGAAGAGATGCTTCTGCAAAAGGGAGGGGAGGTTATTTTAAATAAAGATTATGAGGGCACATGAATTTGAAAAAAAATAACTGTGCACAGACAAATCATTTATAAATAATCCAAAATTCCATAAAAAATAAAAATTGTCCATTTTGATTTCATGGTGACTAAAAGTTTTCGTGGTCACTGTAAAAGATGAATTGTTACTGTATACAAAAAGAGTTCCATGACAATTCGGCATATGGGTTTGTAACAACATGAGGGTTAGTAAATGACAGAATTGTGATTTTTTTTTTATTGAACTATTTCTTTAACATTTCAGAAGATTGTATGTGTGTGTGCATGTGTGTGTAATATTCCCTCAGGCTGTCACAGATCCTAGCACAACCCCCATCATAAAAACTTCTCTGCATCTCCTCCATGGACTCCAGCTCATCAATCAGCAGATGGGCACCTCACCAACCTCCCACAGACACTTTCAACCATCAAACGCTTTCATGCCAATTTGCCATCTCTTAAAAATAAACAAGCAAGTATTATTTTACCACACCCATGGTGTTATCAATAAAAGTTTATTACAGAAGCGTTGAACAGTCAGTATTATAAACTGATGCATGATGTTTGAAGTACAGATTAAGAGGACACTGTATATGACACAGACAGAGACTTACACAAACAACATGACAAATAAGCTGCCCTCTATCAAAAACCTGCCACTGAGTATATTAGTTTACTTAGCATTGTGGGTATTGACACCGTCACGGTGTTTATGATTAACAAATACAGCATTACGCAGGTTAAACATCCCAGATAATCACATCAAAAGCCTGGTAATTGTAATGATCTAGACACAGGGCCAAACAACAAATGCAAAGACAGGTACTAAATAGTCCAGATTATTTTAATATCCAGCCTTGGAAAGTTAAAAAGAGGTTATTTTGCATATAATTTGAATTTGTTGAGGCCCTGTGATGATGGTTGTTGTGGAATATTACATATAATATAATAGTCTGAAGTCAACGACAACACTGAGAAAACATTAAGATAACATTAAACAAATACACACAGCTGACACATTTAAAATAATACATATATCATAAATAGCACTGACATTTAACTAAGTGCTGGTTAGTACAGTAACTATTTGTTTGGCTCATTTTTGTTTCAGAATAACGTAAAATTGTTGTGTTACAAGACGACAATGCTACAACAAGCTTTTCAGTCACAAACCTGATGAAAAACAGACTAAAGTGCTCAGGTAATCAAAGGCCATGGAACAATCATTAGCTCTAGGTCCGTTTATTTTGACATTAATGACTTGTCTGCCAAAATTAGATTTAAAAACTCTGTTATAGCCAAAGTTATTTTGAGCATGAGGTTAAGAACAGTTAACAAAGCTTTAGTAAAGTGTACCAGATGTGACTAATCAAGACTAGTATGTAGATATTAAAATACACCATACGGAAATGTAGCAAAATTAAACGCCATATTTCATTGGACCATTCCAAAGAGAACAGCAACGCTTTGAGACATCAAGACATATTTTAAGAGGTATATTTAGGATGTAGACTATGACTTAAACATAAATAAGATGTTATCATTCAGTAAACCTTCATATATAACAAAAAATGTATCTTATACAACAAAAACGTATCCGTGTTGAAATGTACCTGTTGTCTTCTAAGATAGCTTTGTTCATCATTAGTAGACAACAAAAACAAGCCGCTGGCAATTCATCATCATTCACAACTACATGACAAGTGGTGCGCGGGTATTCACAAGTGAACATTTTGGAAAGGGGGGGAAAAAGCAAAAGTCTTGACATAGCAGTTTTGCTTGCGTCACGTGACGTGGGTTGGCTGTTATAGTCTGTTGAGCTGTTTTCATGGCTTTTGTTGGGAGATTAGTAGAGCACACACAGAGTGGTGATAGGTCCAGTCTGCTGCAGCAGAGACAGCCTCAGCAATGCAACACTGACAAATACGACCAAACCTGACCCGACCCCACAAAACCATACCTTAGTTAAAAGCAGGATCCGTAGAGCTTCATATCCACCGTTGGTATGCATCAGCCAGTCGACTGACTCTGGTATTTTTTATTCGCATTTTTTCCTGTCCGTCACTGGTTCTTTGTGACCGAAGAGGGGCGTAAGAAAGCATCTTTAACGCAACTCTCTGTGGCCCCCTCCAATGAACCCCCACCTTGAGTCAAGGAGCGTCATCTGCCAACACAGTAAGTCAATGGTGAAGCTTTGAGAGCGTTTCAAACTGGCGTGTTTCACCGTTTGCTGTGTTCAGGTGGTTAGGTGGCTCTTTAAATGTGATGCTGTTGGTTCACACATAACCACAATGGGAAGGTCATGGAGCTGCGGTGGAGGAGGGAGATGGTAAAAGGTGTTGATTGGGAGAAATGGTACAGAGAGAAGAGAAATCTCTTGCTTGTGCTCTCCCATTCTTTCTTTATCCCATCTCTAGGTGAACGTGATTGGTTCACCTCTCACAATGGCGCAGGGTAAAACTACCTGAACTTTTCTGTTCTCCAATGCTCCATGGCTCCAGGTCCTCCTCTTCCTCGTCGTCTTCGTCCTCCTCTTCCTCGTAGTGGCTGGGTTCTTCAATGGAACTCTCCATGCGGTAGCAATAGGGCTGACCCTCTGTGTACTCATAGATGGTGGGCAGACTGCTCTTTAGACTACAGCGTCGCCGTAGGGCCACCAGAAGAGGCTGAGAATAGAGTAGAAACAGTTAAACTCCAGTTAAACAACTTTGAGTTACAATTACTTACAGATAATGACTGTTACCAAAGTCCCATTAAGGCAAGTCATTTGGCGGCTATCTTTAAAATGCCTTTCGGACAGCTATTTCAGTCATGCAAGCACAGCTCCTATCTCTTTGAATGGGGAAACATCAAATTCTCAAAAGCTGTTCACCAAGATTACGAATAAATTTCATATTTGAAATCACCAATGAAATCTGACAACAACTATCTCATAAATTTTGGTTCTAATTGCTCAAATCATGCCAAAAAAACTACATTTTTCAGGCTGGACCAGCCAATGCGTCTGTTGAGTCATAAGCAAGCGTCTTAGATCACTGACCGGAGCAACTGGAGCTTCTAATGGCAGCTGCAGTGAAGCAATGACTTTACCAATTGGTGAATGGCTCTGTAATTTAGAAGACAGGACTTATTCCGCCATACTGTCCATTGCACTTTCTCCCATTCATAGTAATATGAGTTCACTGTCTTTCTATATCTAAAGTCTTTGCTGTTACACAATGTGGAGATCAAGGTTGGGGTGTGTATTATCTGGATGTGTATCTTACAGAAAGTCATGTGCTCTTGATGAGTACATTGAGTCTCCTTAAGTAATTCATTTCTTATATTAAATGGAATACCAGCAGTACTTGAATAACCAACTGTGACTTTAGATGTCTAAATCCAGATTTATTTATCATATTCAACAAAGGTCAAACTAAATGAGAAGAAAAAATAATGGTAACACTTTGCAATAAGGTAAAATTTTTAACATCAGCTAATGCATTAGGTGTGATGAACTAACAATAAGCAACAATATTTATTCATGTAGGTTAATGTTAATTTTTTAATTATAGTATTGTTCATTGTTAACTCGTGTTTGTTTATACTGCAAAATATTTATACAGACGTGAACAAAATTGTTGGTACCCTTGATAAATATGATTAAAGATGACTGTAAAAATAATCCTTTTGATCTTTAATTCATAAAATTAGCAAAAATCTAACCTTTCATTGAAGGAAAAGAATTGAAAGTTGGGGGAAAATCACAAATAAATGTTTTTCTCCAAAACACGTTGGCCACAATTATTGGCACCCCTAGAATTTTTTTATGAGTAAAATATCTCTGAAGTATATTCCCATTCGTATTTACATTTTTTTTTTAGCACACCAGGGTGATCATGAACATGAAATTATCCAACCATGACTTCCTGTTCCACAGGAGTATAAACATGAGGAAACACAAAGGCCAAATTCCCATAATCACAATGAGTAAAACCAAAGAATATAGTTCTGATGTGCAGCAAAAGATTGTTGAGCTTCACAAAATAGAAAGTGGCTGTAAGAAAATAGCTAAAGCATTGAAAATCCCCGTTTCCACCATTAGGGCAATAATTAAGAAGTTCCAATCAACTAAAGATGTTACAAATCTGCCTGGAAGAGAATGTGTGTCTAAATCATCCTAATGTGCGGCAAGAAGGAAGTTTGAGTGGCCAAAGACCCTCCAAGGATCACAGCTGGAGAATTGCAGAGATTAGTTGAGTCTTGAGTCTCAGAAAGCCTAAAAAAAAAAAGATCAAACAGCACCTACATCCCCACAAGTTGTTCGGGAGGGTTTCAAGAAAATATTGTCAGACAAGACTGGAACTTCAAACGGGACCGGCTTCTATGGTCAAATGAAACAAAAAAAAAAAAAGAGCTTTTTGGCAGCAAACCCACCAGATGGGTTTGGTGCACACATGGATAAAAAGTACCCCATGCCCACGGTTAAATATACTGCTGGATCTTTAATGCTGTGGGCCTATTTTTCTGCTGGAGGTCCTGGACATCTTGTTCAGTTACATGGTATCATGGATTCTATCAAATACCAACATAAAAAATCAAAACCTGACCGTTTCTGCTAGAAATCCAATAATGGGCCATGGTTGGATCTTCCATCAGGACAATGATCCAAAACAAACATCAAAACCAACACAAAAATGGGTCACTAAGCACAAAATGAAGCTTCTGCCATGGTCGTCCCAGTTCACTGACCTGAACCCTAAAGAAAATTAATGGAGTGAACTGAAGAGAAGGAGCACCAACATGGAGCTGGGAATCTGAAGGATCTGGAGAGATTCTGTATGAAGGAATGGTCTCTGATCTCTTGTCAGGCGTTCTCCAAACTCATCAGGTGAAGACTTGCAAAAAGTATTGAATAAAAGGGTGCCAATAATTGTGGCCAACGTGTTTTGGAGAAAAACATTTATTTCATAATGTGATTTTCTCCCCCACTTTCAATTCTTTTCCTTCAATGAAAGGTTAGATTTTTGCTAATTTTGTGAATTAAAGATCAAAAGGATAAATAATGCAGATTTATTTTTACAGTCATCTTTAATCATATTTATCAAGGGTACCAACAATTTTGTCCATGTCTGTATGTAGTAATTAACATGAACCAAGATTAAAAAATGCTGTAAAATGACTGTTCATTGTTATTTCAGTACACCTAAAGCATTAACTAATGTTAACAAACTGCTCTTTTTCTCAGGGAAAACTAGTCCCATCCAAATAGACTTTAATTAAATGGTTTGCCCCGTCAGTTGAAAACAGTGACGAAAAACGTGTCAAACAAATATTCATCTTGCATAACGTGATTCACCCAAGAAGAACATGATCCTGGATCAACATCCTTGATGGTCCTTGTTCAACATTACAGTGAGGAAGAGGATTATGCTTAAGGCTTAGGGGTTATGAATGATAGGTAAACACAGTTCCTGTCTCTAATTTCAGGGGTAGGTTAAGCTTAAGGCTAGGGCTATGACTCTTTGTTCAAAGAATACTGCTCCAGGAGCATCAAGGATGTCCTACTTGGCTAATCCATGTTGTGCCTATATCTTGCAGTACAACCGTGTTATACACAAAAAGAAGTATTTATCACTGTGTTAATACTACATTAAGGGGGACTGTGATTGATTTTTTAAGATACTGTTGTTTTACCTGTGGCATGGTAAATATGTCCACGTTGTTGCCCAGGTCAATCCAGGCAAGACATGTGAACCTCTTGGATTCTTTGAGGGCTTCACTCAGATCTTTAAGGATGCCAAGAGTCAGACGGTTCCCATTGAGAGCCAGTGTTGTGAGTTTGGGCAATGCACCCAGGAAGGGCAGAAGTAGACGTAGGCCCTCGTCCCGGAGCTCAGTGAAACTAAGATCTACGGATATCACAGCGCCCCCACTGGTCTGGAGGTAATACGCCACATGCCGTATGTCGCGAGTTGATAAAGGGATGCCAGAGAGGTCCACCGAGTCGCTGCAGAGCTTCTTCTGAAGTGTTGTTTTAAGACTGAAAAGTGGAGAAAAAAAAAACAATTATTATATACTGAGGAATTAAATGAGACAACTAAAAAAAAAGATATATAAGCATTCGGGTGATTTGGACTGTAAATCTGACCATTTATAATGCTGCGACTTTAACAAAATTGAGATTGAGCATTTGGTTATTTGGTCTATATTAAAAACCTTCTGGCTAGGAGCAGGGTCCTGTAATAACTTTGTGTTTCCAGAATTTTAATCTCTAGAGACAGGGGAAAGGAAGAACGCTGTGGTGGGGTCAGAGTGTGGGATATGTCAGTGAGTGTTACATGTACTTTACTGTCCAGTCTTTGTCTAAAAAAAGATCAAATCTGAGCAATCATATCATAATTCATAACAATCTTTCATTAATTATGTGCTGAGGAAAAGTAGGCTACACTTAATCAAAACAAGTGTTTTTCAGCAAATTTGCCTGTATGGATTGCATTAAGACTACATCTTGCCCTACAATTAATTACAAATGTAGCAATTACATGTTTATTTATAATTGCACATTTCAATACTGTAGTGAAGAAAAGTGTAAATCATTTTAATGAAATAACATAATCCATGATTTGTACATGATTTTTAAACATAAGTCAATATACTGTGTGTATGTAAGATTTAATAGAGCATAGATTGATGTTAATTGGACAACAGAGACTTATCACATAATTTTGGGTCCTGCCTAGACCCATGCTACACTGGTAGTCACTATTTCCACTGAAAAAAGTGATTGTGGGCAGTGAGACTATCATTTTTGTCCCACCTGTAAGCCTCGCTTCTTTATATGAGGATAGGTAACCTCTCAAATTGGTGGGACTTTGAAATATATTTGCTGATATTTGTATATGTTGATTTAGGTGAGTGACAGCATTTAGGTGACAGACAGTTCTGAAGTTGAAGTTTGTTATAACATTTAGTGTTCTCAAACTTGTTCTTTGCCTTGTTCTATTTCGATTATTTTCATAGTTGTAGGTAAGTAATTTCACTGTTTAGTACAATAGCTTGAGTAGTAGCTTTTGGGAAGAACATTGCATATATAAAACAGAAGAAACATTAAAAACTGAGTACACAGTTAGTTATTGACTGACATCTGTGCTTGCCAACTCGTGAGAAGCACCTGTTTGCACTGGAATGTATGTAAATGTCACCTTTATTGCACCTTTTTTGCAACAATACTGATAAACATCTATTCAATGAAAACTACTGTATCCTTTGCAATTCTTTGTTCAACACCTTAGTCATATATACATTTTATGTGCACATATCCTCCAGCTTCAATAGCTGCCATCGAGAGCCTTTGCAGAGATCAGATAAGAGCTTTAAGAGTATTTTCTTGCATGTATTGCTTGTTATGAGTCTTTGACTTGCCCATTCCAAACTGTTTGTTTCTTTCTTTTGAGTCTATTGTTGAGGGTTTAGCGTTTAGCAGTTGCAAGGTCTAAAGTCATGAAAAGACTTCTCAGGTACTCTCTGATGCACATTCATAGTACTTTGATATGAGGTTATTTGGCAAAGCTATAAATATCTTGGACACTTCAGTCATGCAAATATATTTCTTTTGAGAAGCTTCTTTCTTTGAGGACTTGGGTAGAGAAAAGTTGTGCAGTCATTTTTTTTTTTTTTTTGTCATGTACTTTATCATAAATTTGCCTGCAAATTAATTAAATTGCAGAAATTAGTGCAAACTGTTATTTAATGTGTTGTTGAGAACAATACATCTATGTTCTTGTACAGTTTTTTACCGAACTTGCATAGACTACAAACATTAAGTTTTAGCTCATGCATAAACAATTTGGACACATGAATTGGTGTGAAGAAATCATCAATTAATTGTCTTTATTTTGACTTGTTTTGACTCTAATTAAAAAAATGACAGCCAAAATTGTACTGGAGAAACATACAGTCTAAAAGAGGAGATATTTTTAGAGATCTAGAAAACCTCCAAAAGTATTATTTTCTTTTCAAATCATTTCTGAAGTAAGGTTCACATTCAGAGTTCTATTGTTCTGCCAAGCCGTGCTAAAAACTGGATCCCTGCCACTGATGAAAGCTGCTGTTATGAGTTTTTTTTTCTTTTCTGATGATGGTTGCAGGCATCAGTGCCTTTCTACTCACCCACAATAAATCTTCTTTACACTCTCAGAATGTCTCAGTGTACAGTTGCGAAGAAATTCATATTTAGTTCAAAGTACAACATTCAACTGTACTTTTTGGACTTGAAGATTAGACAAGTCAAAACTTGCTCTTTTTGATTGGAAAAGAATAGGAATATTTTAGAATTATAACAGAAATTATTTAAAAAAGACATAAGAATGTTTATTAGTGTAACGAAGCGGGACTCAGGGTAGGATCCATATGCAAGCTTTATTTAACTGAGTTCGTAGTCAAACAGGCAAAGGTGGAACAACAGCAAACAGGTATGGCAGAGAGCAGGCAGAATGGTAGTCATGGAACAGGCAATGGGTCAGGGCTGGCAGATAACAATCGTAAATCCTAAACAGAGCAAATAGTCCAGAGGGCAGGCAGCAGAGAATCGTACACAGGAACAAACAGGGTCAACAACAACAGGCAGGCAAACAAGATAAATAACGCTCAGAATTGACAACCGTGGCTAATCAAGACTTCGCAATGAGTGTGAGGATGTGAGCAGCTTATATAGTCCAGGTAATGCGTGGCAGCTGGGTGTGGTGATAAGTGATTGGTGGAGTGAGTGCAGGTGAGTGCCAGGGAGGATTATGGGAAGTGGAGTCCGGGAATGACTGGAACTGTGACGATTAGAAGGTGTAATTCAATATTAAAATACTTTCTCCTTTCCCAGTCTTTGCCAAGTCAAATATAAGCCATTCATTTGTGAAAAGGAAGTGCACTTAATTGTAATTGTAGTGTACTATATTTCTAAAAAACTACTTGCCGATAATAAAATATTAATGAAATGAAATGGCACTTAAGTGTACTTAAGTAGAGTACATATTCATGATGTTTCTTAACACATTTAAGTACACTTTTAAAAGTCAACTTTGTAATAATGTCAAATTAAAGTTTTACTTTAAAGTGCATTTTTAATCATTACGTTTTAATCTTTTTTGCTTTAAAGTACTTATTTTGATGTTGACTGTCACTGACATGCTAGTGTGTTTTTTGATATTACATTTAAAGTTAATGGTAACACTTTATTTTAGGGTTTTTTAACTAGTTGCTCATTAGCATGCATATTACTAGAATATTGGCTATTTATTAGTAGCTATTGAGCATATATTAATGCCTTATTCTGCATGACCTTATTCTATATTCTTAATCCTACCCAATACCTAAACTTAACAACTACCTTACTAATTATTAATAAGCAGTAAATTAGAAGTTTATTGAGGGAAAAGTCGTAGTTAGTAGTTTATATGTGTTCCCTATACTAAAGTGTTACCAAGTTAATATTTTTTAAATGTATTAAATTTCAAATTCATCATTACAAATGTGAAATTCCAAATATACAAATAAGTTTCAATATAAATGGGATTAAAGTATATTTTAGTTTACCATAAATATTTGTCAGTACATTTTACAGTACATTTTAACCATATTTCAGAAACAGTAGAATTATAAAATGACATATGAAGATGTACTATATCCTACTTAAGAGAGTAAAAAAACTATTTTTCATTTAATTGTTAATAACATGCAATTATATGTCTGAAAACATTACATTAATTTCACACTTAAAGGGTTAGTTCACCCAAAAATTAAAATGATGTCATTAATTACTCACCCTCATGTCGTTCTACACCTGTAAGACCTTCGTTCCTCTTCAGAACACAAATTAAGATATTTTTGATAAAATCTGATGGCTCAGTAAGGCCTGCATCGTCAGCAATAACAACTCCCTTTTTCAATGCCCAGAAAGCTACTAAAGACATATTTAAAACAGTTCATGTGATTACGGTGGTTCAACCTTAATATTATAAAGTGACGAGAATACTTTTTGTGCGCCAAAAATAACAAAACAGCGACTTTATTCAACAATATCTACTGTTGGGCGATTTCAAAACACTGCTTCATGAAACTTTATGAATCTTTTGTTTCGAATCAGTGGTTCGTAGCACATATTAAACTGCCAGAGTCACGTGAAACACTTATGACGTAACGAAGCCTCGTTTACTGGAATCATGGAATTTTGGTGCTCTGAACCACTGAAATCGAAACAAATGATTCGTAAAGCTTCAAAGCTTCATGAAGCAGTGATTCAAAAAGTACTCTCGTGGCTTTATAATATTAAGGTTGAACCACTGTAGTCACATGAACTGTTTTAAATATGTTTTTAGTAGCTTTCTGGGCATTGAAAAAGGGAGTGTTATTGCTGGCGATGCAGGCCTTACTGAGCCATCGGATTTTATCAAAAATATCTTAATTTGTGTTCCTAAGATGAACAAAGGTCTTACAGGTGTGGAACGACATGAGGGTGAATAATTAATTACATAATTTTAATTTTTGGCTGAACTAACCCTTTAAGTATAATCTTTTAAAGTGTATTATTACCATATATACCATAATAGGCATAAAGTACTATTTTAAAAGTCATGCTAAAGTGTACTTCTTTTTCACAAGGGTTTGTTGGTTTTACAAAGTGTCTCTGTGGTGCTATTAAAACACTGATCTGATAGTATGAGGATCTAGACTAGCCTGCTAACCAATGGTGTGCGTCTAGGGCGTGGCTATCTCTATGGTTGACAAATGGTTGACACAGGGGGCGTGTTCAGGAAACCTGTTTTAAAAAATTATTTTTGCAATCCCATTTGGTGCCAGTAATGGCGCTAAAATTACACTTCACCTTTAAAACCAAGTGAATTCTATCTGCTGACACATAAGAAAATTAAACACATAATCTTTAAAAAATAAAATGAATGTTAGGGGAAAAAACTCCTTTCAAATCAGCAGTACCTCCCCTCCACTCCTCCACAGTCCTCTATACAGAACCATTACCATATCTGTGCCAGTCTGTGAGCTTCATTTTGACCTGGTTCCATTAACAAGATCAATAAAATACAAACACATGCAGACACGCACAGAAAATCACTCAGCTCCACAGATGTACATGATAAATTCTTCATGATTTGGGCCACATGGTAACAATGCACAGCTTGAAATGGAAATATGGTGAGTCCTGCAATACACACGGCCACACAAACCGCAGGACAGAGATCAAAAGAATATTCATTTGTCAAGGGAACACACACACCCACACTCAGATGCAAATGCCTTATTACAATCCTCTCAAAGGCTGATATCTCTTCATGAAATCCCACTGACAGTCGTCCTCTATTTTCCTATCACTGGTAGCAGGTGGCATCGCTCTTCTGTGTTTGGTCCCAAATTCAATTTATTTTCCAAATATAACTCCAGGTCCAAACCCCCCGGGGTCTATGCTGTATACGAATGTCCAAAGGCTTTATTTTGACATACAGTGGTTCTTTTAAGCTTGCTGCCTCATTTCTGCTAACTCACAAGCTGATCTGCTCTGCCTTTAAACAGTGACATTTGAGGGATCTCTGTGATTAAATAGCAATAGGTTGGCCCATGAAAAGACAGCATGCTTTGATGAAATGCTGAAGAAGTTCTTTGAAGATGCTTTAGGGATCAATTTAGATAAAAAGTCAGCTAGGGTGGTGCTATTGAGAGAAAATACGATTAGTCTGACCTGCCAAACTTGCTTCGGATATGAATTATTTAAAGACAAGGACAAATTGGTCATCATATCATAAAAATACACTTTCTTGTAGGTTTAAAATTCTACATATGGCACATTTATTGTTCAACAACAAACATTTTTTCAAAATGTGTATTTTAGTCAGAATTATGGCGATCCCATTCTATTGAGCTCTGTCTGTTTGGCGCGAATGCGCGCGGTGGCGCTCGTTCACGGAAGTCTATGAAGTTTAGAGGAGAATGAGATTCGCTAGCAGAAGGCTCGTCCACTCCTGACAGCAAAATGGAAATATTTGTATGACTTTCTAACATTTACAGATGGAGAATATACCTGTGAAATGTAAGTTATGCGCTGAGGAAACACCACTTTGCAAAAGCATTAAACAGCACAAATATCTGTCAGCACATGAATCAGTCAGAGCATCTGACGGGCAAGCCGCTTTAAACGTGTTAACTATATCTTAATCTTACGAGTCATGTTTAAGCCAAATTGCATAATGCATTTCCCCCACAGCAGCACTCTGCGACGTCCACCTCTGTTTTTCAGATGCTCTTGTATAAAACTACTGTATATCGATATAAACGGTATCGCCTCATTCCGTATCATATATTAAAAATATATCGGTATATCGTACAAACTCGATATACCGCCCAGCCCTACCTGTTGTATTGCTATTCTCTCCTCATCTCACTAACACACCAGTGGGCGGGGCTAACGTTGCAATGATAAAGTAGGCGTTGATTTCTTCTGTGGAGGTGGCATTTCACCTGTCTATGAAAGGCACATTCCAGTATAAGATGACCTCTTATATATCAAAAGCTCAAGGAAAAGTTGATTTCTCAATTCATGACCTCTTTAAACAATCTTAAAACAGGAAAAATTCAGGATAAAGTAACTTTGCAAATACATGTCAACTAACTCTCATTAAGAGTATTAGTAGACTGCTATAGGGATAGGGTTAGGGTTAGTAAATTAAGTTGACATGCAGTTACAAAGTTACTTATAGTCAGTAGAATGTCTGTTAGGGGAGCATCAAAATAAAGTGTTAGCAGATATTAAGCAGATGGTCTACTAATACTCTAATGACTGCTGGTTGACATGTAGTTGCAAAGTTACTTATAGTTAGTAGAATGTCTAAAGTGGACTATCGAATTGAAGTGTTACCGTATTTTTCTTGGTTTTATGCATAGTCTCACTAAATTGTTACATTTATATCTTGATATCTTCATAATCATATTTTAATATTAATTGTGGTTATATGTAGGGCTGCGCAATTAATCGAAATCGAACTGAAATCGCGATGTGGCTTAAAGCGATTATGAAATCGCAAAGGCTCTTTGCTTGATTTTTAATTGATATATGCACAGCGTGTTAGTGAAGAACAGCTCTGTGATCAGTAGTAAATGCTGCTCCATCTCTGAAAGCACTGCGAGACGCTTATAATTATCATTTCATATAGTCAGTTGACTGTTTGAAATTTCCTTTTGTGATCTGATGTATCTTCTTATCACAGAATGAGGCAGACAATATATTATTTTACAGTATTCTATACAGTGATAAAGGCTATGTCAATTAGCACTGCAAATATACTTTATTATTATGAAAATACCCAAGAAGGCTTGAAGAACTCAAACACTCCATATATTGATGCAGTCGTGTGTTTATTGTCTTCATGTTTAATCAGTCAAAGCATTTTACCTTCTTTTGTTTCAGCTACAGTGCTACCTTCACATTAGGGATTTATTATATTACTTCTCTGAGGTATATGTGTTTTTTTGCTCGAGGGAGCCCTCTGGCTTCCAGTATGAATTAACCCAAGTGTGTTTAGCATTGTTCTAATTTTAGTTATTTGAGAGACTTTAGTCTGCGTTGTTTTGTTATTGTTTTGATGGTTTGGTTACCCACATTAATATTTGTTTTGCCATATGCCTGTTCTGGAGACATGTTACAGCTTTTTGATAAAGCTCTAATCGGAAATATGCTTCAAATTCACACTGAATGCATTTATGAATGTAAAGCATGTCTGTGTGTGTCAAAATCGTGATTAAAACTGAAATCGCAATATTGATCAAAGAAATCGTGATAGGTTTTTTTGTCCATATCGCACAGCCCTATTATAGATAGATAGATAGATAGATTTTACCATATTTTTGCCACATTTTTGTCATATTTTTACTGGAAAACAAGAAAAAAAATACTGATTAAGAGCTTTTTATACATTTTTAAATTATTATTTTTTGCATTGAGTGACGTACTGTTTATATGTACATACTGTATGTTCTGACTTCCAGGTTATGAAACATAAACTGAAACCCAAATGTGCCATCTGTGCCACTGCAGGGTGGGTAAAAGAATAATAAAGTAAGTTTAATGTGTTATTTATCTGTTTATTTTTCTCATGACCTGGTGCCAGTTTGAATTACAGTCACTTCGGGCTCACTTCACGTTCCTTGGCAACCAGCAGCTATGAGTGACAATTATTTTCCTTACTGTCAGCTTTCGTACAATCACAGAGACTAAGCATTCTGCACTCAGACGGTGCCAATGTGTATTCCCTTTGCAGCACATTTCCAGTCTATGGAAGTATGTGAGATTTGAAAACATGTAGAAGACAATATTTTGGCCATGCAGAGCTGAAAAGATTTCCTCCTCTGCCCTCATTTTCCCCCTCTAGTCTAGTGTCTGATTCAAGCCTCACTCCATTTTGTTTTTGCAGAGTCATCAATGATGCAAAATACCTCCATTATTAATTCTGGCCTAAAGGTACATTCCTCCTCTTCTCTGTTTCTCTTTCACTGAAAACCCTGCTGGACTACCATACCATAATCCAATAATACATTTTTACTGCCAGTTAATTTAAAAATGTATCAAATTGAACATGACATCACATATATCAATATTTGCCAAGAAACCACTAAAAACGATTGTCCTCAAAAGGTATTTTGGCAGATGAGTAAATCATTGAATTGAATTACAAAACGTGTCTTATTTTACACATGCACACACTGCATTATTTATTACATTAAACTGATAGCCCTATTAACTATATAACAATTACAGAGGTAAAAAGGAATATTTTCCATATTTCCTTTGATGTTTTATTATTCTGACACCTGTGGCAATGAGAATTTACTGGGGAAAGTAAAAAATCTTTTCTGCTTTACTGGCATACTACACAATCAGTAATCAGGCTCTGATTCTCACATTCTGGTTCTGGTTCAGGCTCTGGTTCTCACATTCTAATTTGCTTAATTTAAGGTTTGAAATCAAGTCACTTCATTCTGATTTTGTTCACAAATGTTTGAAAAGAAGCAAGCAGCATAGCATAGTATCTCCTAATAATGAACAGATTGTTCATTAAAAAGCAAATATGCAAATCTGAACACTGAACACAAAAATGTATTCTTGCATTACTGCAGAATCCCACCTTAAATATGAATTTCTCATTCAGTGATCTGTCTAAATGAACTAAGAAATAAGGGAAGTCACGTCTAATATGCTAATCAGAGGCACAAGAAACTGCTTCAACTGCATCTTTGACACCTGTTTGACTTTATAGTAAAGCATTTGTATGGAATCAAGCTCTGCTTTCTCACAGCCTCATCTGACAGACTTTTTCTAGATAATTGTTCTGCTTTAACAGTGAAAAGACCTACACAGTTGTATGGCAGTTGAGCATGACAAGAAGCTAGCATTAAGACCCTATGATCGGGTAGTTGTCACCAAACACGACTCTTTACATTCCCATGAAATTCTGTGTTAAAAGGGCAAATTTAAATCAGCGTAAAAAATCTTTCTGTCAGCTTGATAAAGGGAGTATCTTTCATCAATTCCAAAGATCTGTACATGTTGAAATGTTCAATATATAAAAAAGGGCCCTTCTGGCACAAAAATATACAAAAACACAAACTTGCTTTATGAATGTATTTACATGAAATATAAGTTATATTCGTAAGTGGTTTAAAATAATAAATTATGTAGTGTTTACTTGCACCAAGTGCAAAAATCCCTACCTTGTTGGCAGAGGCTATTTACACAAACTCCACCCACCAGTGTCTGATTGAGCCAGATAAATTACAAAAGAAATCTCTGTAATAACATGATCAGTGGCGTGGAGAGCTCAACCCGAGTTCGAATCCGTTTTTTCCAAACT
This sequence comes from Hypophthalmichthys nobilis, assembly GCA_037950665.1. Lineage (NCBI taxonomy): Eukaryota > Metazoa > Chordata > Actinopteri > Cypriniformes > Xenocyprididae > Hypophthalmichthys > Hypophthalmichthys nobilis. The sequence continues at coordinate 21,046,550 of CM075473.1, read as the reverse complement.
ATTTCTTCTCCCTTTTCTCATTGCATATCAGCTTGCAGATTTTTTTAAAATAAAAATGAAGAAAATACTTTTTAAAAAGTGGTAATAAAGTATCTAATGGGTATTAAATAGTGTGAATAAAATGTTTAACGGGTAGGGTTAGGTGTAGGACAGGGCTTTAGGGACAGGGACACTAGGGCAGCATCTATTTATGATTTTAATAAATATAATAACCAGTGTTAAGGGGTAAAGGTGATGATACGCTGGGCAACTTTTTGAGCAATGTTGTCGAGTGATGTTGCCTGGGCACTTTCCCATTGAGAATGGGCAACAATTTTTTATGAAAAGTATCCAGATAGACATTTGATGCCCATTCTTAATGGGAAAGTGCCCGAGCAATATCACTTGACAACATTGCCCGGAAGCATTGCTCAAAAAGTTGCCAAGTGTATCATCACCTTAACACATTACAAGTAACTTGTTACGTAATCAGATTACTTTTTTCCAACTAGTAAAGTAATGCATACTTTTTCAAATTACAACAAAATATCTAAGTTTCTTTTTCAAATAAGTAATGTAAGTTAGGGTTAGGGTTAGGCTGTGTAAACATGATGGTTATTGTAGTTCTAGACTAAATATATTAAATTACACAAATACTAATACTATGTATTTAATCTCACTTTAACCAATGTCTTTGCTGCTGACCTTCAATGATCCAATTCAACCATACTAATAAGCAAAAACTACTTTCGATTAGATTTAGAAATAAGAGTGTTGAACTTCCGTCTTCTGTATCCTATTCTTCTTTAATCCAGAAAGGCAGCACAGCCGAAAGGTTTGTTTGAGCTGCGCCCTCTACTGTACTGGCATAAACATGCATTTCCTTCAGCCTGAGGCTTACTCACTTCACTTTTGGTATGAAAGGGCCTTTACATTTGCCAAAAATAGAACTTTTTTGTTGTCATTAAAAAACAAACACGCAAGCCCAGCCCAGGTGAGAAATAGTAACACAAAAGTAATGTAACGCATTACTTTCCATAAAAAGTAATTAAGTAACGCAATTAGTTACTTTTTTAGGGAGTAACGCAATATTGTAACGCATTACTTTTAAAAGTAACTTTTCCCAACACTGATAATAACATACAGTAAATTTGTTGTTGTTATTATTGCATACTGTTTTATAATGTACTACAATACACTGAGGCGCTTAGTGTAAATAGCATCTATATCTGTTTGCACTTAGTGTAAATCTGCCAATAAATTACTTTTCCACTTCAAAAAATTTTGGGGTCAGCAAGTGTTTAAGTAAATGAATACTTTTATTCAGCAAGGATGCATTAAACTGATCAAAAGTGACAGTAAAGACATTTATAATGTTACAAAAGATTTCAAAAGGATGTTGAAAATAATAAGAAATGTTTCTTGAGCATCAAATCAGCATATTAGAATGATTTCTGAAGGATCATGTGACTGAAGACAGGAGTAAAAATTCAGCTTTGCCATCACAGGAATAAATTACATTTTAAAATATATTACAATAGAAAACAGTTATTGTAAAATGTAACAATATTTCAATTGAAAAAATCCATATTTCAATTTCAATATAAAGTGTCTTTATTGTATTTTTGGATCAAATAAATACAGCCTTGGTGAGCAAAAAAGACTTCTTTCAAAAGCATTAAAAAATTACAGACCCCAAACATTTGAATGGTACTAGTGTTTTATGGACATCATTTACAGTGAGTTTTTGTCCTCGCCAATTTATAGTCAAGAAACTGGCACTGGGATGAATAGGTACGCTAACAGATAACTTTCTCAACATATTATAGGTCTCCCTGTTGTGTGTGTTTGTCTGACTACTGACGGTCTAAAAATAGGACAAAAGATATCAAAAGTCTTCCACCACAAAGCAAACATGATTGTGAGTGTGATTATTTAGCAAAACCCAGACACAAGTAGTAAAGCCGGTTTTCAGGGGCCTGTTCTTCATCCCTGAATGGGTCTGAAAGGCTTTGTGAGGTGAGAGATGATTCCGAGGATACTGAAAGCTAAAAACCAACCAAGCAGAATGAGTGACAGAGAAAAGGAAGACAAGTGCTACAAAGACAGGCCTCCCACCGCCGTTGGCATGGCAATGGCTGTTTTCTACCTGAGTGGATGCTTTCACACCTTTGATCAGCGTGAGATTCAGACTCACACCCGCCTCCAGGAGCAGATGCTGGTCTGTCTTTCTATGAAGGCCTGCAAATAACACTAACACATCATAGCCTTAACTGAGCACAGGTATACAACACAGAAGTAGAAACACTGCCAATTACATGCCATTTGAGAAGAGAATCACCAATCGCTGAAATTAGAATCACAAATATGGATTTGAACCAACATGAGGGTGAATGACTGACTGACAGAATTTGTTTGCGTAAACTAATCTTTAAAATCTCTGGGATCTCAAATTTACCGCTGAGAAATAAACTCTAGTAATCTTGCATGTGTCTCCACTAGAGCTTCATAAACTGCTTATATTTGCCAAAACGCCAATTCATAATCAAAACCAGACATTGCAACAGGAACTCAAACATTGCTTATCTAATTCTTCCAAAACCAGATTATCTAGACTATGCAATCCACATTAAGTTTATAGCTTGAAAGTTTTGGGAAACAATTGTTATATATATTAGGAGTTTAATTTTACTTGGCTACAGTGCAAAGAAAGAAAATGTAGCCTTGCCGCATAAATTGACAATTTCACGACCCTGCCAAATGGTTACATCAATAAACGAACACACAATCAGTAAGCCGCAATCTGTTATTATGCTAGTCCCTAATTATAAATCAGGTAGGACCACTGGGTGAATGTCAAGTTACATAATTAATATTCATGAGCTCACAAGTTTAATTCCATCTCTTATTCTCTTGTTTCATAGTGTCTATGACTTGCTGATTATGGAAACGTTCTAGTTTTGCTGGTTCACTCTCTTAGACTATACGTCTACTAGTCTCAGCCTAGTAGACGTATAGCCTCAGTTGTCACGCCCACAGACCGTTGGCTGAATGTCTGTTGCATATGGCACACTTATCTGGAAACACTTCAGGAGTTTTGAAGTCGTCATCTGGTTGGTTGAATTCTACAGCTGACTCCATCCATGACTCATTACTTATTTTTCATGAATGTTTGAGTCATACATGACATAAACTAAATATATTTATATATAAATATATACTACAAAAATCTGAAAAGTTCAAAGCACAAAGTGAAGATATACTGATGCGTATTGTATTACCGGTATCTTTGTCTACAGATGAAGTATAATAATAGAAACACTGAATCATCTTGGAGAGAGTTTCATTGTGTTGATTGTCGTAACCGAACGCGACACACACTTTAATTTAACGACTTAAATATTTATCTGTACCTCAAATTAAACTATGGAATGGCTTCAGAACACTTGGAATATAGTGCACAGAAACTTTATGGTGCTTTTAAATGTTTTCGTGCTTAATGTTTTGTGGGGCTTAAAAATAACACAGAATAGTACACACACAATATTGGATTTGGATCGGTCCCGTTCGGCCGATATCCGATCCGGCAAAAACTGCAGTATCGGAACTAGCCACCTCGTAAAATGCTTATGAATTGCCGCAAGTTCAGGTTGGCTATTCACTTTTAAAGTGTTGCTAAAGATACATGCTACTTTGTACAATCTTCAAATTACATTACTGCAAATGTCACAGAAAATTTCCTCACAATTGCTGTCCTGCAGCACAACATGAGAACAGTTGAGTTTTAGACCATACATGGCGTGGCGATTGAGTGCCACCTGAATACACCAGTAAGCGGTGAGATATTTTGCTAATAAAATGATCGTGCCAAAAGAATAGCTTGAGAACTTTATTAAGTTTGGCCTTTCTGTATCATTTTAGTATGCTTTTTTTACATTTTACACATGCACAGTAAGATGATTTCAGCGTCTTCCAATGTTTCAACATGGACGAGAAATTTTTGGAAAACACCTGAAAACATTTTTCAACATTCATAGAATGATTTCTGAAGGATCATGTGACACTGATTGTAATGATATTTCACAAAATTACTGTTTTCTCTGTATTTTTGATCAAATTAATGCAGCCTTGGTGAGCATAAGAGTATGAATTAAAAAGCTAAAAAAATTAAAGAGCATAACATTAAAAATCTTACCAACCTCAAATTTTTGAATGGTAGTGTGGGTAATTTAAATACCTCAGATCCGTCACTGTATTCATGCATCAATGTCTGTGATCAATTACAATCATCATCCACTGCAAAAAACACATTGCAAATATAAAATGTTGATGCAAGGGTAGTTAATCACGCATCTCTAATACATGTGAAAGCAAAAATAATACATTAAGCCGACCGACAGATTGTGTTTGTGTATGTCTGATCATGCATGTGTCGGTCTGGTAAAATCAGACAGTCCACATAGTTGTCGACAGTCGCTTTACACTGCCAATCAAAGATATGAGGTTTCAGAATGATGGTCCTCTCTCATGCAGATTTCCCATAATACCTGTCTTACACTCTTGATCAAGCTGCTAGAAACCACACACAAAAGAACCGGCACAACATGAAATCCTGCTTCTTTCATCGCTACTTTTCCTCCCTCCATCCGTTTTGCATTATCAGACAGTTTTGCTCCATTTTTCCTATCATGCAACACCCTGATATTACATTAATCATTTCCCCACTGTATAATTACATTATCTTCAGTCGCCATCCATGCAAGTTAAACCCCAATGAAAGTCTGAGGATGTCTCTACAAGAGAGGAGCAAACTAATGCAGATCCATCAAAAGTGAACAGACACATATAAATGTGTCAATTCAAATATAGCCAACGCTCTTTCTCATTTCGTTTTTCATTTCCATGTAAATGGAGCTGGATTACAGTGATATGGCACCTAATAGGACCAGCATGCATTCATAAAATGAAAAATGGTTGATGAGGAGGCACACATATGATGTAACCTATATAATAACTCAATAAATATTCTCTGAAAACAGTCAGAGATGTCTTAATATCATATGCAATTTTGCTTCTCAAGTAAATGCATCTGGTTTTATATTTATTTTTAGGTATCATACTGGAAAAAAGAGAAAAATATCCGTTGAGAAATTATTTTTTGAGGTTCTCTCTGTGCCATTTTGTCTAGTCCTTTGCTCTAAGGCCATACACTCTTTCTTAATTTCACTCCTTTGAAAAGCATGTTCCTCAGTCTGTGCCTGGTTTCTGTAGAGTAGAGCAGCAACGACCTGCGAACTCTCTGTTTGTCAGATTGACTTATATGAACACAAAGCTCTAGGGAGAGTATAACAGATCCTCCAAAACAGAGCTCCTGAACCCACACACACACACACACACACTGCAGAGCAATCTTGTTAGAATCTCTCATCACACAGAAGGTTGGCACCACTACCAATAAAGCCAAATTAGATGAACACACACACACACACATACACAGGTTTGTTTTGCTATCTTAGTGAGGACATTCCATAGGCGTAATGGTTTTTATACTGTACAAACTGTATATTCTATCTCCCTATACTACACCTACCCCTAAACCTACCCATCACAGGAAACATTCTGCATTTTTACATTTTTAATAAAACATTGTTTAGTATGTTTTTAAAGCTATTTTAAATATGAAGACTCATGAAATGTCGTAATACCAGTGTAATATCCATGCCATTATACAAATTTGTATCCTCATAAATCACAAAAACGCGCGCACACACATACCAAAAAAAACATGGTAATATAATACCTTGTTTTTGGACATATATGACCATAATAGCATGTTTTTTAACATGTACCATGGTATTCTCTGAAGTAGCTTGGAGTACCATGTAAATAATATTGCACATGCATATATTAATTATGGAGTACCATTGTAAGCTTATATATAAAAGTACCTGGTATTACACTGTAAAAAATCTAAATAAGTATCAGTTTTTCCAGGTAAAAAAAAAAAACATTTAAGATACATTTGCATGAAAAGTATAATTGTGAAAGATAATACTTTTTCAGAGACTTATTTTTAATAATAATATAATATATATTAATAATATAATATAATATAATATAACCCCATTATGTCTTTTTTAGCAAAAAAACAACAAAAACAAAAACAAAAAAACAGTTTGCCTTTTTCTTACATTTTTTTTTTTTTTTTTGTTCTTGGTATAAGAAAAATAAACTTAATCAAGTCTTAATATAGCATGCAATTTTTCTTCTCAAGTAAATTTACCTTGTTTTAAGAATTTTTAGATATTTCACAGTATTTTTATAATATCTTATATTACTGGACAAAAAAATACTGATAAAGTCAAATATTTGTGCCATTGAACCATTTGATAGCATCACTGAACCACTGAAACTTCCACATTATTTATTTTTTTATAAGGGATATGACTTTTCAAAATTACCAGTATAGTTACAGTTGCTTATGGTTAGCGACCCTGCATAATACACGAGTATGTATTAGTGTGAAAATACCACCCCCCCTCTCTCATCCACTTTCTGCTTTATCTTCCCCTGAGAGCCTAAAGGTAATGGAGCAGGGCAGCATGGTTAATTCAGTATGTGGAAAAACTGTATTGAGCAGAGGCAATGCATTCAGGGCGCACGTAATGGCAATGTGGGCGGTACACATACATTTATTCACTTTTCAACAAGCAAACAAATGTGCAAAATATATTCTGCAACCATTGACTGGTGCTTGTATAACACACTGCAAACAGGTTGCTCTAATTAATTTAATTAATCAGGTGAAGTGAACAGATTTATGTTGTATAACTAAGGTTCGGGAGTATTACACACCCAAGTCACAAAGGTTTATGGCTCTCTCTTCAGACAGCACTTCCCAGATCCAGCAGCAGTGCTGTTAAAAAGACTCTACTAATCAATAGCAGAGATGAAGGGGGGCTGAGATTAATGGGCCAGTGGTGGCAGGCCAAACAAGCTCTAATTTGTTACACTCATCTATAATCACACTGTCTGAAACTGCTACCAGATTTCTGTTCAATAACTCATGGAACAGATCTGTAGTTTATGCAAATTTTATAAGATTTCCAAGGTCTTAAAAGGGAAGGAAATGGAAAACTGACATGGACCAGTGTTATCTAAAACTAAAACTATTAAACTATCAAAATCATTTTATTATAAATAAAATTGTTGTGAATGGAAATAAAGCTGAAATAACAAACTATAAATATTAGACATAAGTTTAAATTTAAAGTTAATGTAGAAATAAATATGAATTATTACCTTGGCAACTAACTGAAATAAATAGAAATGTTGCCTTGGCAACTAACTGAAATAAAATATGTTTAAATACTAAAATTACTAAAACTAAAACAAAAAATTAAAGCTAAACATATAAACATATTTGCAACAATTAATTAAATGCATTTTTCACATTTCGTATAATACTTGAATGAGATAAAGGTAAACATATTTTATATTATATTCATATTATAGAAATATAAACCTAACCATATAATATAATATAATCAACCGTCCAACTGCTCTGCCTCGAGCAGAAGGACCTTTCCCTGGAGAACCACACCAGAGATTTTTTGGATTTGGCGTACCTAACTAACTATCCGGACCACACACCAAATCACGCCTCCTAAGGTACAGTCCTCAAGAGGATTTTGCCGCTTTTCTGGAGTGGGTGCTGGTGAACAATGGGTCAGTGTCCACCATCGGCCTTGCGGAGGACATCACCAGCCCCACTCCGGACCCAGAGCCCAGCCAGCCATCACCCCACTGCAATGATTTGACACCAGAGCCCACCACAGACTGAGGGTTTGAGCCTGCCACCATGCACAAGCCAGCACCAGAGAAAAGGACTGAGCCAACTATCCCCTCCGAGCCCCACACTGAGTCTGACCAGTTGCATGAGCCGGCAACATCATGTGCCACCGAGTATTAGTGGAGTACAAGGGAATGGATGAAGATCCCACCCACACTCCTACTACTGCTGATCTCTAAAGATTATGTATTGGAAGAGGATGTTTGCATGTATCTCCTGTCCTCTCTGGTCCTGTCCAGTTCAAAATCTCCTGTGCCTCCTGGTTCCACCCAGCTCGAAGTCTCCTGTGTCTCCAGACTTTCTGCCCAGCCTCTTTCTCCCACTTCCTCTTCCAATAACAGCCAATTTCTCAGCCCTGCCTCCACTGGTTCCCTTCAGCCCCTCGGCTCCTCCGTTGACACCACTCTACTGTGTGGATTTGCCTTGGGTCTTCCAGTATCAAGCTCCGCCCAGTCAAGAGGATTCCCCGCCTCTGCCTCCAGGTGCTGTTCCCATCACTCCACCTCGGCCCATCGACCTGACAGCTCCGCCTTGGCTCCTCTTTCCCTCGAATCCACCGGGGACCATCACCCTTACTGGTCCACTGGGCTCCCTGTGCCACAGACTTAGGGGCCTTCAGCTCCGTCTGGCTTCGCCTTCCATCTGGCTCCGCCTTGGTCCTCAGTCCCACCGGCTCCACCTCAGTCTTCTGGCACCCTGGCTCCAACTCAGATGCTCATCACTGCAGCTATGTCTCAGCCTTCAGGACCGTCGGTGCCTGGTCACCCGGTCCCATCTGCTCTCCGTCTTCGCCTTTGGCTCCACTTCCATTGGCCTCGTCTTCGTCAGTCATCCTTGTGGAGTCGACAGCCAAGTCTCCACCATGGCTCTTCCCTCCCTCGACTCTGCTGTGGGCTGTGCTCTGGGTCCCTGCCTGGCTACTCTGCTCCTGGCTCTTCCCTGGTTCCTCCCACTGTCATCTCCGCCTGAGTCCTACACTTCGCCAGTCCCTCGTCCACCTCCAGAGCCCCCACCCTCCCTCCTCAGTAAGACTGTCATTAATGCAATAAGAGGGGGGGAGGGGGGGTCACGTTTTAATGTCACATTTAGGTCTTGTTTTGATTTGTTTCCTGTTCCCTTTGTTCTATTTTCCCGCTCCTGCGCATTTATATTCCACTTGGCTCACGTTAATATTAAACATTCACCCAGAAACACTCAGGTACATGACGTAAAATTAGAAGAGCCTTCTGTCTGTACTGTCTTGACTTGTTTGCTCACTGTTTTGCTATTATTCTCACGCTTTGACTCGTTCACTAAACTGAACAGCCAATCAGAGTTCTCTCTTGCCCGACACCGATTCAGCGTGTAGAATAAAAAAACCCCGAAGGCATTGACTAGAGCCAACGGTGCAGAACACACCAGGAAAACTTAAAAATGGTCTGGCATTGCCCGACGGCCGATCGTCGGCTTGGTGTGTCCCGGGCTTAATTCCTGAGATCTCCTGCGTTGTTCAGAGTTATGTTGTATTAAAGAGTTTTCTGTTATATCCTTATCGTTGTGCACTTCATTGCAGCCACTCAACCGCTGACAATAATATAATATAAGCTGGAGTAAATACTATATCTGTTTTAGCATTAATGATGACGGATGGAATGAAATAATTTGCACCATATCAGCACATTCTGATGTTTTGATGGCATATAAAACAGGGAAAGTTTCTCACCAGGCCTGGGCCTTTCGCCGTGTCATACTTTTTCTAAGCCACTTGGAGTGAGGAGTCAGGTGGTAGATGAGTTGTCTGCAGATTTTATCTGTCGACTTCAGCGTCTCCAAGTCCTGAAAGAACAACATGAATAGAAAGGCACAATAAGAATGAAAAAAGAATCATTTGATTAAACTTGACAAGATAAATGTGGCGCCTGCAGCATGAAGTTCTCATTTTCTGCAAGTAAACAAAATCACTCACTACATAAGGAGCAGATCAGGGAAGTTTCATATTGCAATCTTTTTATGAAGTTTGATGGACTTTTTAAGATCTAAATTTAGATTTGGACAAAAATACATCAGAAAAATAATCTTCTCGAGACTTAAAACAGTAATCTCCTCTGATATATAATCCAGATCGGCTTTGTGTCATATTTTTTTGTCTTGTCATTTTACAAAGATGGCCGTCTGAAGCTTTGAATCATTAAACAATTTCAATGTGTACCAGCCAAATCAGATACAGATCAGTGAAAGACAAGACCAAACAAAAATATTCAAGAAGATTAATTCAAATCGTATTTAAACGAATTAGCTTTTTTTGGCAGGTCAATCTGTCTGTGCTGTCTTGTACAAGTATTCTCAACATAAGAGAGCTGTCACTGAATGTGCAACACTTTTGTGCCTTTAAACTTAAATTACAAAACTTGCCGATTTTAATTTCAGAGAAAGTTTTTATTCACATCTATACAATGTCATCTGAACACTTGTTGAAGTTTGAACAGCAGCAGTATGGTTGTTGTAGTTAACTTTACCCATGATCACACAGGACCAGAGCATGGTTGCATAGATGACACAATTTGTTAACCCCAGATTTAAAAAGTACAAACTGTATTACTGCGGATCGCTGCTGTGGTTTTTGATGTCACAATACAGCCAGAATATCACTGCAGTGTTGCCTTCTATTAATAACTTGCACCCTGCTTAGATGAAAATCTCTGGACCTCCCACTGGCACAAGCGAGGTGATGGTTTCACATTTAGCGATGCAAACCTGGTAAGAACGCACTGACTGTAGGAGGTGGAATAAATCATGTCATCAAATATTTATGCTGGAACAGGTGTGATGTTAAACCAACGCCATTTAATACCCTTGTGAAACCAATGCCCTTAACTTTTCCTCTTTGTAATGTAAAATGCAAAAAGCTGAGGTGCAAATTCAATTCACAGTTGGACAATTTAGTCTGTAATGTTTAGAATGCAAACCAGCTTTAAGTACAGTGCATTCAAATGAAGTCATCGCCATAGTTTTCTGCTCAAAGCAGATCGTTTTATGCAAATGGGGCTTATTATATACACCATATTTACAAAAAGTAGTCTGGCAATAATTAATGTTTTATTTCCACCTGTGGAATTTATTAAAAGATGATCATATGATGGAAAAGAGCATTATAACTGGGCATACATTATACATCTGTGGTGCAGACAATCACAATTTTGCCCACAGTCCTAGTAAAGTATGGCAGATTGTGATGGTATATTGTATGGAAGGCTCTTTCCTCCACATAAGAAAAAAAAAATCATGCTTTGATTCCTCATAATTATGACATAAGTCAAAATTATGATAAAAAGTCATAATTATTACTAATTATGACTTTTTCAGTATCTCATAATTTCATTTTTTTGTCATAATTTTGTCTTTTAGTCATAATTATGACTTTTTATGTCAAGATGATTAATTCAAATAATCAAAAATAAATGAGCCTTTTTGGGAAGTCAATCTTACTCTGTCTGTGCTGCCTTGTAATATTCTCTTTTGACTTAGTATCTTATGATTTTTAATTTTTTTGTCATAATTTTGACTTTTTATGTCATAATTATTACTTTTTATTACAATTATGATTTGGTATGTCATAATTCTGACTTTTTGTGTCATTATAACTGTCTTTATTTCGACATTTCATCTAATAATTGTGACTTAGTATCTCATAATTTCAACTTTGTCATTATTATGACTTTTTATCTCATAATTGTGACTATCTCATAATTTCAACATTTTTTGTCATAATTTTTTACTTTTTGTCAGTTTTGACTTCTTATCTATTGATTTTGACTTTATCTCATAATTATAACTTGGTATGTCATAATTTTGTCTTTATATCTTACAATTATGATGGTATGTCATAATTTGGACTTTTTGTGTCATTATAACTGTCTTTATTTTGAAATTTCATCTAATAATTGTGACTTAGTATCTCATTATTTCAACTTTGTCATTATTCTGACTTTTTATCATAATTGTGACTTAGTACCTCCTAATTTCAACATTTTTTCATAATTTTTACTTTTTATCAATTTTGACTTCTTATCTATTGATTTTAATCTCATAATTATAACTTGGTATGTCATAATTTCATCTTTTTATCCTATAATTATGACATAGTATGTCATAATTTTCACTTATGTCATAATTACGAGTTATCAAAGAATTATCTTTTTCATATGTGGCTAAAATGGGCTTTCACAGTATTGTATCCTGTGAAGTGGCATCATGCAAAGGTGTCCAGCACAATTTTTTGTCAGTTTCTGTATCATTACCTGATATGCATAATTCCTTTATTGAACTTGGTATCAGTGGGCACAATTCCCACATAAATGTCTGCCACACTTAGAGCCTTTTTCTGGCATCATCTTTCTAATACATTGAAATTCAGCCACTGTCACTTGCAGAGCAGGTCAGGTTGAAGCGTGCTGTTTCCTAGTGACAGATTCCTTACAGTCCTATAGTCTATACCGAGTATCACACTGAGCTTGCTGAGTCTTTAGATGAGAATGTACCCTATGACTCTGACAGAAGCACAGCAAGATCTCCATCTAATTTAATGTATCTATACCCAGCAGCAGCCTCAGGGTTCTGCAAATATATTAATCATTAGTAGAACAAGAAAAATCTGCATAATATTATAGACAATCTTTAATGGACAAAAATATGAGATAAGCAAGCAGACATTAGTTTTCATCAAACTGCTAGTTTCTGGTGTGCCCTGCAGCTGGTATGGCTTACAAATCAAGACTTCAGCAGGAAAAGGAAATCAGTCTCTGAATGCCCTGTGGTGCTGATTCAAAGATCCTGGATAGCTGCTGGGCTGACTTAAGGCGCAATGACGCTTTGCTGATCTTCAATCATATCATACTTTCAGCATATCAGCAAATTCAGACACAGTGCCTCAGACAACACTCTGAAAATCTTTCAAAGAATTTATTCATTTTAGGAATAGTTGTGACGCAAGGTATTAAAATAACAACTCACGTCACTCAAAGGCAACGATAGATTGTTTAATCTCATCCGTTTTGAGTTTATCAAGACTTGAGTTTGAAAGTTTAATGAATCAAGTCTTTATGATTTGATTGAACAGACTCAACTAATCTTCTGCAATGCAGACTAGGTTTTAAATAAAAACATAAAGAAACACAAATTAGACGCCTTAGTTATCGTTCCCTGTCTCGTCTTGTATTGCTTATATTGTCTTGTATTGTGAGCCATGTGTGGATTACAAAATTGCTTGTGAGCTCCATTTGATGGCTGCAGTAAATCAGTACACTATATGCAAACACATTTCTTTTCAATTACTCTAAGAAACAATCAACAAAGCGAAGAAATTACACGCTCAAGTGAAACTGAATGACTCACCTTCTTTGGGCACTGCATGTCTCTAGCCAGACTCAGCAGGAGCTCATGAGATATGGGGTCCACCAGGTTAAGGAATGATGCGTTCTTATAGAGGATATCATTGAGTGACGTACCCTCTAATCCCAAGTCCTGAAAAAGAAAAAAAAACACAAAGAGAGCTCATATTATCAGTCACTCACTCAAGATGTCTTTTTCTGGGAGTTTCATCATATAATGCCTCTGAATTCTGTACAAAACTATATCTAGGTAACACTTTAGTTTAGAGTCCAAATCTCACTTGCTTATTAACATGCATATTACTAGGATATTGGCTATTTATTAGTACTTATAAAGCACATATTAATGCCTTATTCCGCATGACCATATTCTACATCCCTTAATCCTACCCAATACTTAACAACTACCTTACTTACAATTAATCAGCAGTAATTAGGAGTTTATTAAAGCAAAAGTCATAGTTAATATTGACTAAGTCAAAAATGTCTGAATACTTTTTTGGTTTGACTATATACACACACACACACACACACACACATATATATATATATATATAAAGTGTGCCATTCTCAAAACACAACAATTTGTGTATTGCATTTGCGCTTGGTTTGAATTATGAATTCTGCCTGAAAAACTATTTGAAAAACAAATAAGTGCATACACACACTGTTAGTGAATGAGACCCAATATCTTTCAGATGATTCAAATGATAGGCTACTATTTAATTCTGCAGTTAGAGCATTTATCTTAATTTGGATGAAGCATTAAAAATGAAACAATTAATTTAACAAGAGTAACTAATGTAAGTAAAAAACACAAATATATTTAACTTGGACAAAAATATATCGAAGAATAGAAGAATTTAACTAAATATTTTGCTTAGAAAAACATATGTGAATTATTTATTTGATTGGTGTATTGTGTATTTGATCAGTCCATCAATTTACATAACCCAATCAGACTTTGCAATGATGTTTTGCTACATTAAATGAGTTAACACACAACATTGATCTCTATTTAAGCTATTATAGAGAACAAAGTTAAAATGAGTGGCTAATTTTACTTGAAAAATCCACCATTGTGGCTTAAATATTCCTGATTAATTTAGAACTTTATAATCTTTGTATATTTAGTTTGTATCTAAATTTGTGTTTGACAGTTGTACCTAAAGGTCACCCTGCCCTGGAAAGTCGAGAACATAACTTTCATGTATTATGCAACTTTGATTTACATAGACAAGAATAACTCTAGAATGGCAAGATTGGGGTGTTTCACTGAGACAGAGTGAGAGCCGCAGACTTTCAGTAACAGAGAGGGGATTATGAAACGGCTTCCACTGGGTTATTAATATTCAGAGACCAGATGCTTTTATCTATGGTGACTTGCATATTCAGATGGAACAGGTCTTTGCACTCAGTGCAGTTGGAGTGTGCATGCTTAAATGTGTTTAGCTGCAGGGAAGGAGACGCCCACACCTACCCACCTCTCTGTTCCCTACTCTTCTCCATCCATCTGGCACCAAACATTTTTTCCCCCCCTATTATGGTGTGCTGAATCTCAAAAGAGCACAGGGGTCACTTCAGCTGCGGGAAAGCCCAGCTCAGACCAGCATGAATTTCCAGAATGAATATTGGATAGTGCTGGTTTGATACTTGAGCTTGTTTCTTTCAACCCAAGCTCATTGGAAAAATGTGCCAGCGGCGACATTTCTACTAAATGATATTGGGCCCTATCATACACTCGGCGCAATGCGACGCCAGGCGCAACGCAAGTGTTTTTTGCTAGTTTCAGCCCGATGCAGTTATCATTTTCAAGTCCAGAGCCCACGTTGTTTAAATAACAAATGCACCCGCGCCCATCTGTTCACCCATGGACATGCTGGTCTGAAAACAAGGTGTGTTCTGATGCACTGTTGGCGTGTTGCTATTTTGAGGCAACTGAACGACTGACGGCAATATTTTTTTTGTTATTTAAAGGGCGCGTTAGTAATATCCGCCTATAGGCGGGTGCACAACGCGCGTACACTCTGCTTGTTATAAACACAGGGATGCGCAGCAGCACACAAACACGCCAAATATTAAAAATAAAAGGATTACATTGTTAAAGAGTATTATTGTGTACATAAAGATAAAAATGCCTACATGTCATAATGGATATTCATTGCATGTATCAGAATTACCTAGTTGCAGTAATGATGAATGAAATTGGCCAATTGTGGCAATACACATATGTATTTAAACTGACTCGTCAGGTTGAGGGTGTCCATATTCCTCCATGTAAATATCAATCCGCCATGGAGCGAGCGCAACTGACTTTTAAAGGGAATGGGAGATGACACTCTGATTGGTTTATTGCATGTTATGCCCAAAACACACCCATTACTCATTAAGAGACTAGGTACAACCCTTTTGGACCATGCGCCTGTTGTGCCAACCATTTTTTCTGTTGTTAAACTAGCAAAAGTGGATTTGGACACGGCCTAAGTGCACCTGTGCCATGCGCTTAGATCGCTAAAATAGGGCCCATAATGTTGCTTCTTGCACATTTCACTACACCTTCAAAGTGAAATGTCCAATGAGTGGCACTAAAAATGTGTTCAGTTTCATCTGAAACAAGTGAATTTGAATCTGGTAACATTTTATTACATTGGTTGCCATACAGTACATATCACAGCAGTTCGGAAATGAAATGTCCAGTGAGTGGCGCTAAAAGTTTAATGCTCTATTGCGTTTGAAAATAACATACAAATACATTAAACCCTACCCTAAACCTAAATGATAGTGTTTACAAAAAGCAAACATGAGATAAAATAACATTTGCTGAAGCAAACGTGTAATTTTAGCTTAAAAAAATTGTTTTTTACTGCCTCTAGTGTTCATTTCAACTGGAAACTGCAGTGAATTGTATGTAGAGGTACGTTTTTGGAGTTTTGTGTAGAGGCAAGTTTTTCCAATGAGCATATGTGACCCATGCTGGCAAAATGAGTCGTGATGAGCAAATTTTCAAAATTTAGTTATTGTTATTTTCACAATTTCTATTTAAAAAAACCTTCAAAATGATGTATGATTTGTTCGAATCAGATATAAAATGACTGAGCTACACCTCTTTGAATTCGACAGAGTCAGCAAAGTCAATTTTGAGAAAAATCAAGTTAAAGTTTTCTGATTTTTTTTTATGTCTAATGATGCTTAACTCTTATAATGTCTCTTAACTCAAACAAACTATTTTATCTTAGTATGAACAACACACACTAATACAAACAAAGACATTATTGTGAAAGTCAACTCAATTTGACCTGCGAGGTTAGGGAGACGGTGAGTAGGACATGATGATAAAAAAACTTAAATAATTCCTGTTACTGTGACTTCCAAGAATCCTAATAATAACATCTCTATGACAAGCCTTTTGAGAAAGAGACTTGAGTAAAACACCAAGCACTGGATGACAGCTGCCTCAAGTTATATCATACGAGATCTGGGGCTGTCAACTTGTTTTTTTAGATGAAGTCCACCTAGCTGGTATCTCTGTATGCCAAAAGAATTTTTTATCAATGTGAGATCACTAGCAGTCCTGTCACTAACACAATCATCTCTATAAGTAGTAGAGGAAGACCGGGCAAGATGCCCCCAGAGTAAGACGTCCCCCTCTCATTCAATTTCCACTTGACCGAAAGAATTAAGTGCATTTACTATTGCATCTAAGCTGACATCTGAACATCATCTTTTGTGGGTTTTATTCGATCTGAACAGGTTTGAAGTTAGTCCCGAAAAGTTACCTGCTTTTTAACTAATAAACTTCATGTTTATTCCTCAAGAGTGAGTGTTGCACCTTTTCTCCAAGTAAGATGAACTTTTAAAGTTTGGTTCCACCTCCTCTTCAGTTGGTTGAGCACCAGTTCTTAGTTTACAAAACTGGATAATAGTGCTGTCCAAATTACATCACATAAAATAAATCAAAATCAAATATTTTAATGTATATTTGCATATTTAAATAATGAATTAATACATGTTCAAAAACAATTCATGGAATATTATATTTAAAATATTTTATTAAAATAGATATTAACTAAACTGATAATAGCCTTGAATATAATATTTGATTTAGTATTTTAGAGGGCATTTAAGCAACACCGTTTTCAACTAAAACGGAAAGCTTTTTATGCGTTTTGGCCATTCATTTATATGACATCACACGCATGCGTATTAAGTGTTCAGTCTATCCACCTTATTCCTGACTAGCCTACTGCGTTTCGAATTATGGGTTGCACTTCCGGTTTGGGAAACCGCCATTCAAAAAGACTGAAACAAATCGTTTCAAATCATAAGGTTGCCCTACAAATAAAGCTTATCCGTCAGTTTGACTGAATGAGCTGTCAATTTTTCTTTCATGTTTTATTTTCAGACATCATGAGAATAATGTAACGCTTGGTATTTTAACGTAACATGTTACAACAATGTTGTAACAATCTATGGCAAAAGCTCTTTTCAGTCGCTGCTTTCTATCCTCCTGATTATTTTCTTTTGTCCATTTGCATACCGCTATAATAGTATGAAAAAGGACAACATATACTGCACATTTGTGGTCTGTTCTCCCGATATAATTTATGATATATCCCATTAATAATTCACTGGAATGCACAAAGAATCTCTCATTTTTCTCCTCAAAGCCTCACGTCTCTTTCCAGGTTTGTTTTCACAGGTAAATACAATTTATTATCTGTAAAAATGATGGAAATCACTTTGAAATAGTATCACGCAATGCTGCAGTTCATGAACATTTTTATTAAGGCAACGTATATTACAGAATGCAGTTCACTATAGTTATATTTAACCCGTCCGTAATTGCTGTGGAAAGAATTGCGCTTTTTCATAGCCTGTTGAAAGTACCTTGTTGATGCTTTTACATGTTTAAATGTCCTTTTAATGTTCGTTGGTTGAAGGGTGAGTAGAATAATGTCAACTCATTGTACAGTTTTTTAAAAAAACGTATTATTGCGTTCATAGAGCGAGCCTTTCACTGACTGTTTACAGCTTAACAGAAGTTACACCCATAATTTGCGCAAAGCATCATGGGGCGTTGGAATAAAGTGGATACAAAAGTATATTCTTCAGATAGATGCTGATGTCTACATTACCGATCAAAACAGAATAAATCACCTTTTGAAAGTGCTTCAAATAACGACTGTATCGATTGCACTGTTACACCACTAGGTGGCAGCAGATTACTGTTAAAACTAAGGATGTAACGATATCAAAATCTCACGTTACAATAATACCTTGGCATAAAGTCCACGGTATGATATTTATTGTGATATTTAAAAAAACAAATGAAGACTTTTCATAATAAGGAAAAAATATTAAACAACCAATAAAAAACAGTAGTATGGGAAAAATACTCAGTCCTTTTTATATTTATTATATTTGTAAAATGAGTTTAACAGACTGCTAATCTCAACAAATTCACTAACACTTTACAATAAGGTTCATTTGTTAACAATTAACTACATTAACTAATAATGAACCATTTCTACAGCATTCATTAATCTTTGTTAATGTTAATTTCAACATTTACTAATACATCATTAAAATCAAGAGTTGTATTTGTTAACATTATTTAATGCACTGTAAACTAACATGAACAATATGAACAGCTGTATTTTAACTAAGGTTAACAAAGATTAACAAATACAGTAACAAATGTATTGCTCATGGTTAGTTCATGTTAGTACAGTTGATGTATTTCTGTAAATGGCAGATGGTTTGCTGGGGGGTCCGCAGATCCCAATTTTTTTTTTTTTTTTTTGCTGTAACAAATATAATAGCAAATGTTTCAATTTATAAAGACAAAAATACTCCAAGGCACTCATCTACACAGATCTAAACAGACTACACAACCTTCTTCAGGATACGTATCCTGAGGATATTGTATCCCGAAGAAGGTTGTGTAGCCAAAACGTGTGAGTGCCTTGGAGTATTTTCATCTTTATAATTTGATGTTTACCTCCAGTTCATCCAATTAGCACCACTGGCTCTGTAAAAACACCCATGTAGCACTCACTGCCTTTGCTGTATTGTAAATGTTTGCATTTATTTCCTCTAATAATATATTGAATGATGCATCATCATCCTGCACATGCTAAATTTACACGTTGCAATTTATCATCATTTGTACATGTTGTTCTTCAGGGGGTTATCTTATGTTCTCTTATCAGTTCCTTCCAAGTCCACTCTAATTGTGTTAGGTCCTGTTAGCAGCTCTGAAACATGAGACCTATTTGAAATTCTGTTTCTTGATAATGGGAGAAAGCCTTAATAAAGACTGAGAATGCACACAGAGGACCACACCGTGAGTCGCTAGTGACATGCTTGTCGCCGCATAGGTATCCAGGACTATCTCTCTGTGTTGATTAAACGCTCTCTGCTCTGGGATGTCAAATTCTCAATGTAATTAACAGCACATCCTGAGAGAGGGAGACAATGAAAAGAGGACTATAAAAAAAAAAACTGAATTAAAAAAACAAAACAAAGGGATGACAACAGGCAAACTGTGGGGGGAAATTACATAAAAGACTGAATACATAAGAATAGAGGGCACAGTGTGAATAATAAATAATTACACAAGGGACTAATAGATATTAGATATGTACAGGCCTATGCACGTCCTGTCCTTGATTTGTATGGCATATTGTACATAAGAAAATGTTCCGTAGCATTTTTGTTTCAAAATTCTTGTTTCTTCACACCATTTTTTAAAATATTTTTGATAAGACAGCTAGCAACAGATCCATTTATAATTCTTGGCAGATGCTTTCTAATCAAAACAACAGACGAAAATCAACAGTAGCCAATTTAGATGAGCAAAGCAACAGCATTTGAGTTCATTTGGAACGAGGAGATGACCAGCTGCAAAGACAAGAACATCGAGAGAGAGAGAGAGAGAGAGAGAGCTGGGTTTAACTTTTATAGAGTTGTATGGGTGGATCTTTAGGGTGAACTCCTTTAAAACTCCATTAGGATGAGGAATGGC
The DNA here is from genome assembly GCA_037950665.1 of Hypophthalmichthys nobilis. Taxonomy (NCBI): domain Eukaryota; kingdom Metazoa; phylum Chordata; class Actinopteri; order Cypriniformes; family Xenocyprididae; genus Hypophthalmichthys; species Hypophthalmichthys nobilis. The sequence continues at coordinate 21,026,326 of CM075473.1, read as the reverse complement.
TGCCTCTCCATGTCATATTTTGACACATTAATCATATGATATCAGAAAGAGATTGTAAGGGGAATGGGAGCTCAAACTGTGACAAGTTCTGCCCTCATAACACTTTTAACACAGCAGGAGAAAAAAATGTCAGCTTTCCTTTTTGCTCCAGGCAAAATAATAATAAAGAAATCTTAATGTTTAGGATTTTCTTTTTCTTTTTTCAGTTAATAAATGCGATTTTTTATGTTAAAGGTGCAGTAAGCAATTTCTGAAAAACACTGTTGATATTTGAAATCAATCCAAACAAAAACACCCCTCCCTTCATTGCTCCGCCCCCAAAATGCACAAACAAGCAATGCAAGAGTGGACGTCTCTTTATCATAGCTGAAGCAAGGCAAAATAATGCTTCACGAAAGTGAACATGACGAACAAACGACAAGAAAGTACAAAAAATGAGCATATACAAGCAAGAGTTCCTTGTTAGTCGAAAGCAGCACACCAGCTCCAGAAAAACAATAGTTGTATTTCCATTCAAAGTTGCGAATTTAGCTTGTGGGTAAATCTGGAATATTGCATAAAACATTCGCGAATAAAGCACTGTTTCCATCCAGTGAGAACAAAATAGTCACTTCCTGATAAACTGGCACTAAATATCACTAAGAAAATGAAAGTTGCTGCAGAAACCACTGTACATATTAATTTTCATATATAATAAATTACTTGCGCCTCAGAGCGCGCAGATGAAACACTATAAATGCTGTCATGTTATCTTACATTCAGATGCCTGGTGTTTGTGAACGCAATTGTGTAAGGCACTTTTGGGAGGGAATTATACCAAACCACTTTAACAGGCATTACAGAATGATCAAAACAGCATTTTTTCAGTGTTTTTTGATGCGCATCAAGGAATTTATTCAGTAAAAGTGTTTCCATCGAAGTTTATGCGCATGTTTTCATATCACACAAAAAATGACTCAATTGAGCACATACGTTTTTTAGAATGTATGCGCATCTTGGCGTTTCCATCCAGTGTTTTTTATGTGATATCCCAAAATGTGCATAAAAATAGGTGGATGGAAAAATAGCTATTGACACTCAAAACAGTCCTATAGCTAACATTACAACAACAGCATATCTTGATTCTGTGAAACATAGCAAAACCAATGTTACTCATATATGGAGCAGAAACAACACAAATTTGGCGTCCGTTTTCAGGTCTTCCTGCTTAGGTCTCTCCAGCACTGGAAAGCTTTTCTAATGTTAATGCTTTAAAGCTCTTACCTGATCATAACCCTTCTTTTTCAAGTGATATTCCTCTGACCTTTTCTCTTTTGTAATGTCTCTCAGCCATCTCTCTTTCTACAGGCTTTCTTCTAATCTCCCTCTTGTTCACTCTTTCTCCTCCCCCATCATGAGTGAAAACATTGCTGATTGGCTACAAGTGTGTTGTGGTGCTCGGTCCAATCCACTTTCAACAGTGTTTCTCAGAAATCACTTACTACACCTTTCCTGTCCCAGCTTAATATGCAGAGACAGCAATACTGCCCTGCAAAGGCAAAACACAGTAACTATAGCAACCAACACAGCAACCAATGAGGTGGGACTATCTGTTTGTCTGACCAATGGTTGATGATGGGAGTGTTCAAGAAACCTGTTTGAAAACAGTGATTTTTGCAATTGAATACAATTGAACACTACATTAATGTATTTAAATTTTAATCTATTCAGCATCTAGGCATGCCTTAAATATCATATAACATTCTACATTGTTTATTTACTTTGTTGCCTTTTACAATCTGTAGCTGTTGACTTATTCTTACACATACACATGACACGCTTAAGTGAGTGACCTCCTGATCTCCTGCACTCCCCTGTCATCACTGGTTAGCTCTCACTCTGCTGCTCTGCTGACACTCTGTGTTGAGTTTGAGCATATGGGTCACACTGACAGAACAAATGTACCATAGAAGCATCCAGGCATTAGTATAAGGCGTTTGTGCAGAGTCTCGGCAACAAATAATAGCAGCAACAAATCCAGGGAAATGATTTCTTGCAAGGTGACTCACTGCAGCACTACACAGTGAGCTGGATGGTGGGTGTCTGAAATGGAAATTCCAAACAGCATTTCACCTTCCTGGATACATTACACAGGTCAATGACCCATAAGGATGTCTGAGATTATGAAAATGAGAAATGTAGTTTAAAACACATGTTGTTTGTTTTTAGTAATATAATGGTAAAAAAAAAGCATTATAATGCTTATAAAAAAACCTTTATAGCACTTTTTACCCAAAAAATAAGGTCAAGACAAAGTGGTATAACCATCAGGTAAAAAGTTAAAAGTCAAATGCACATGAGTGCACACAACTTGTTTTTATTTTATTTTTTTTTACTTATTATTACTTTCTGTTTATTATATATATATATATATATATGTATATCATGACAACTCTCAGAAGATTTTTACCATGGTAATGGATATGACAAATGACAATGTTAATGTATTTGGTCTTGGCGGAATAGATCTGCTATGCTGCTGCTGTAGATTATTGCTGTTGTTGTAGATTATTGCTGCGGCTGCAGAGCAAGTACAGGAACTTGCTACTGCCAATACATATGGCGATACGCTGCTGCGAGTAAGACATAGTGCTGCAGCACAAATAGCATATATCAATAATCCATAGCAGATCTATACAGGTGGAGCTGGGGAAGGTGGAGGGTTTTAGAGGAACTCTGAAGCACGCTGCAAACTGCTATAGTGAATGTAACCAGCCATTTAAATGTGTGAGCAACAAGCTCATTGGCTCCAGAAGTGACATGGACCAATCAGCTTGTGCCAGTAGTCAATGCTGTAATTATCTTCAGCTTGCGTTAAGGACCCATCAGCCTGCGCATCTAGAGTTTCATGACTGAACTATGTACATATATACTGTATATACAAATATCATGAATTATGAGTTACAAAAAGGTATTTAAAAGGTCAAAATGTGTCATAAAAAAAAACCTTGCTGACCTTGACAGAGTCAAGAGAATCTAAGTGGGTCTTCATTAGTTGCGTCCCAAATGATGCACTAAACACTATGTCTATGACCTTATACACTATGAACTTATGCACTATGTACTCCCTGTGTAGTGTATTAATTTTACAAGTTTATTTTGTCATTTAACAAGTTTATTTTGTCATTCAACAATTAAAGCTGCAACTGGAGTGCATGAAGTGTCCAACATTCCACACTTAATTTTTTCGGTTAAATAAGTGCATCACCCTGGTATTTAAAGTGCACTTTTTTGGGGGGGGAATTTTCAGTGTGAACACACTACTCACACTATTTATACTACAAAACGGCACAGAATAGTGCATAAGTACACAAATTGTGACGCACCTTTTGTTTGAATGTTTTCTGGTCACATGACAACAAAATGGCTTCCTGCATGTTGGTTACGCCACACTGATTTGGAAGACATAGGTTTCTCAAATATTAATCATTTTGAGTTTTGTTTTTAAATTAATAAACGCTTATTTTACTTTATAATATATATAATTATATAATTTAATTTTAAGAAATAATATTTGAATTAGGCTATTATAAATGATACCAAACAAATCATGTCAACATTTCTTTTTTCAAGAATTTCAGCCATCTCCAGCAAGCTACACCACCTTGACACTGTTTACTTTAAGCCCCACAAAATGACTTTTAACTTAGAAAATGAAAACATGTTAACCATAGAAGAGGTTTCAAGTGATTTCATTTTATGATGTCTTTGTGTGTTCAGACAACTGATGCACTTGTGAAATATTTGTGTCATTGACTGCAACTACATGATCTACACATGCAATGCCAGTCAAGCAATGAGAGAGAGAGAGCCAAACTCATGCATGTTTTACAGCTGCCTGTGTCAGATGCACATGTTTATTAAGCAATGCATGACATTTGCCCTCACCTTCCTCAACAGTTTGAGCACGTCCGTCGCCTCTTCTATCTTCCTCTCCCGGAGAAGCTTCTGAATCTCTCGGATCCAGGCGACTCGTCTGACATACGGGCTGTGGTTGGCTCTCCTCAGCACCCCCGGCAGCTTATCCGACCTGAGCATCAGGGATGTAAACAAGAAGTCTCCGCTCCGATCGCTCTCTCCCGTGCTGTCTAGATGCTTCCGTCGCCTCCTTGAAAAATTCTCGTTGTCGAGACTGTTTTGTCGGCTGAGCCTAGAGCCCATGATTGCAGTTACGTTAAAAACACAATGTTAAACTAAATACGACCCTTTTACCTTTTACCTCTTAAAGCGTAACCATAGCAGCCCGGACGATAACGCCCAGCGGTCTCCACATCGGTCCGAACTTGGGTAGCACGTACTCGTTCTGCTTACAGTCAGTGTCCTTTGTGCAGTTCGCCCTACGACACAAGTAGTAGTTTTAGCTGCGGAACTGTCAGTGTTTTGTTCTTTATCCCAGCTCTCACGTCCTTGTATTTGTGTTTGTTGTCAGTAGGACACGTCCGCCTGATGCTCTAGTTGGTATTCAGTGGATGGTGGTGATGCTCTCCAGCACCACGCGTGGATCATTACGGAGGTCTGTCCTGCCATTGGCTAGCGGTGGTTCGTGTATGTGCCCCACATGCCAAGAACGAAAGATATGTGGTGGTGAGGGGAAATTAAAACATTTTAATCGAATTTTAATTTAGTTTTTTTTTTTTTAACTGATGGTGAATTAATTTCATAAACTGATGTTGAATAGCCCAAAATGAAAGAAACTGGAATCTCAGTTCTAGACAGAAACTGCAACGAAAAGTGAATTGAGACTTTTGAGAAAGTCTTTTGGTTGTTTCTTCAGTTAAAAAAGACAATTCAGGGATTTCTTATAGAAGAGTTCTCAACAATAGCCTGTTTCATTCTCACACTGTTCTCAGATTTGTTAAAGGCACAATATGTAAGATTTTTGGATTAAAATATCCAAAAACCAACAGGGTTATATATTTTGTTGACTTGTGTACTTACATTATCCCAGATATTTCCAAGAATGTTTAAATCCAGAGAAATAAGTCATTTTTTACATAGGAGACGGACCGTGTCCATGCGTCGCCTAATGACATACCCTCGATTTCCAGTTTTATTTTGTAGAAACCATGGAAACACCAGAGACACTTTATATATTATATGTTTTACTAGATAAGGGAACAACTGTTTGGATACATTTATAGACAGAAAACTAATCATTGTTATCAATCGTTCTTATTGTTTAAATCTCGTTTTCTTGATTTACTGCGAGTAGCTACCATGTTTTATCATGACTAATATCGATCTAGCTTACTTGCTTACTTGTGCAACAAGTGTCTCATAGCAGCCGCTGAACGAACGCACAGAGTAACGTTATAACATCATTTTCAACACACTCAAATGTATCTAACATGATAAAGAGTGCTGCTTTACCCCACAAACGCTTGACCGGAAGAAGCGGAAGCAGCGACTGTGCCATAATAAAAGCTCTACTGCTCTCGAGGCGTGTGTCGCGCTCGTCTCTCATTATCATTCGCTCCAGCTGCCTCGTTGCAGCACTCGGCCCTGCGCTGCTTCATACTACAGTAATGTAAATAATCTCATCCATGAACATGATTTCTGCCCGAGTCCCATCCCGATTATTTTCCACCAGCTGTGAGGTGAAGACGACATCTCCCAAGAATCCGCACTCAGTCTCGGTGTCATCAAGCTACACCTTTGTTTTGAATAGGTGACCTCTAGCGGCGAAAACTATCCTACATGTGTGCCTTTAAGATTTCAGTTTTCTGTAAACTTTACACTAGATTCTGTAGATTTACACTATACTCTCTAATATTATTGAATTTAGAGGCAACACTTTACAAGTCTCATTTGTTAACATTAGTTAATGCATTAACTAACATGTTGGGATGTATTTTGCGGGAAATTGCATAATTCCACCATGTGCATTAAATACGTTTCGGCTACTAAAGCGCATGTGGTGGAAGGTGTACGGAGTCTCTAAGGGGACATGGTGGTGGAGGGAAAAAAAATGAGATTTGGCAATGCTTTTGTGTTCTCTTGCTAATGATTTGCGTTGACCCAAGAAACTTTATGTTCACTCACAAAATGTTTGCGTTACCCCGAGAAATGTTGCATTTACTCGCAAAATGTTTTCATTTTGCTGAGAAACCTCGCAAAAATGTTTTCATTTTTTGTTCTTTGCGAGTGCACGTAAATTTTCTCGGGGGAACGCAAATATTTGGTGAGCAAATTAAAAGTTTCTCGTGGGAACGCAAAACATTTTCTTCACCATGTTCAGTTTCATGGAGGCTTCATCAAGGCGTGATAGTTTGAAGAATGTTTCTAATTTTAAATTTTTTTTAACTTTTTCTTTCATTATTATTATTATTATTATTTTCACGTCATTATTGACATTCGCTCTGATAAGTAGTGATGGGAAAAACAAAGCTTTTCGAAACTCAAATGAACCAATGATTCACTATTTGAACCAATGATTCAATGATTCACTCGAAACACAAGAGGCTGGCGGCACCTGCTGGTCAAAAGGGTGTAATGCAATGAAAACTCACCCCAAACATAACCAATCGCAAACATTTTTTTAATCTATTAAATGTAATCTACTGCAAATAATTAAATATAAATAAATACGACGATTCTGTAGGTCTTTTATTAATGTGGTTTGTAGGAAGGGCTTGGCAAATTAGGAAATTACGAAGCCTCGTTTGCTGAAATCACGTGACATGGCGAGTTTGATAAGGTCCAATCCACTGATTGGAAACAAAAGATTCATACATTTTTCTAAGCTTCAAGGAGGAGGGTTTCAAAAGCCCCAGTCACTACTAAGATGAGCAACTGCTACCATAGGTATGTACGTACAAACCCACTTCACCAAACAATGATCCTCCTTAAGTAACTGGCAGTTTTATTCATTAACCACTAGAGGGCTAAAAGTTCCTTATGTACTGTAGCTGTAAGAAATTTTAAGGGAAATTTTAAGATGTAGATAGATAGATAGCAATACAATCTATCAACACATGAAGTGACCAAGCTAAGGTGCTGTTCTCCTGATATGCTCTCTAATCTAAATATGTCTAACAAATGTTAAAATGATAAAGGAAAATTTTTAACACCTTCATGAAGAGTTAATCCTTAACACAGGTCTTCTGCTGGCATTGATTGTACATGACATATTTTGTCTCACTGAACATCTAGCTGATAACGTGGCCTAGACGCTCGCTTAAGCCTTTCTTATTCAGCTGCTGCAAAGCTTTTCATTTTCTGTCCAAAGTGACATGACAGATGGAATAGAACTTAGCAACAGACCTTACTGATGTCCCCGTCTGATTTGCAGCCTTTTTTCAAAATATCCGCTGAAACTCCATCTGTCTTTTATTTCCAATGTGAAGGCAAGCTAAAAAAAAATGGACAAACAGAAAATGGGGTCCTACTGGGGACTGGTTTTCAAAAAAACGGTCTGTAAGCTAGTGCATATTTTATTGCTGTAGTATGGTGGTATGATATATATATATATATATATGTCTCAAAATAAAATAAGTTATTTGGCTGTACACATTTTTGCTTTAGAAATGAATGTTGCTGTTGTGCTGTTACTGTTAATATATTCATATATTAACTACTTCATAAGTGACCATAGCTCTGATATGCTGTGATGTTAGTGTTAATTTCCAAAACATCTGGCTGTCCAAGTCACTGCTCCCCTTAAATAACTAAAACAAGACTGTACATATATCAAAATGAAAGAGAGATTATAAGGGCTTTTAAAAGGGCATTAAGAGCAGATTTCATTTATTAATTCAATTCAATTCACGCAGTACTAAGATAAATAAGGGCTGAAATGCAGTAGTTAGCAGTTGTTTAAATTGTTTCAAACTGACTTGAATGATTGTTAGACATCAGCATTAACGGGATTAATTCATCAAATAATGTGTCATGATATGTTTGTCAAACTTACTTCCAAATCAATTCTGTGATTCCTAGTAGGTGAGTAGTTCACTTTCTGTCTCTCCCTGAAACTGTTGACACTCATGCATAGACACACTCTTTATCTATTTTCTCAATTAATTGAAGTTTCATAGCGTGAAGGGACTGCTGAGTGACAAAGCATATTAATAAATCCTGAACAGTGTGCAACACATAATGGGAGGAGCTGAAGACAAACTCTGACAAATTGCAGTCCCTGCTGACACGCACTTAGTGAATTGAGGACTTTGGGACAAAAGGTCTCTTGAACAGGTCTAACGATGCTTTGAGTGTCTTGTCCTACACTGAAAAGTGCTGACCGACTGTTTTTACAGTGGCGTTATTACGTAACTGTGCTCTTTGACGCCAGTTACAAGGTCATTGAATTTTCTGTCATTGGTATAAAGTGCCAAAGGCCTGAAATGATTTTTAGCATTCCTCAATGGAGCAATTCCTCCTGAATAAAGTTCCTGGAAGTTTTACAAACATAAAAATGACATTTTCAAAGTCAAGAATCCCTCATCTGAAGTCACTCTTTTAGCTGCAAGTCAACACCAACATACTGCATCAGAGACGTTTCTTTGAAATCTTACATAACTAGAAAAATGCTGACTCAAATAAATAAGCTTCAATAATGATGACTGAGACGACCAGTGAAAATGCTTCTGTGCATTCTTTTCTAATTTAATAGACCATTTTCATTACAAATTTTATTATCAGCATAAAAAATTGAGTGAACATGTTGACATACTTAGATAACACCACATGAATGGCTACATTAAAATAAATTTCACAGTGTCTAAGAATGTGGTACGAGATGTTTTGCTGTAATGAAGCCAGTTCTGAAGCTGTCACGGACAGTTTGTTCAAAACCCGATGGTCCATGTTATCTGTCGTGATTTCAGAATGATCAAAAAAGCGTCTTTACGCAGCCAATGTCACATATTTATTTCTTTGATTAGTGACCTAGAAGTACTGCCAACTCTTTAATAGTTTTTATTTATTTTTTGTAGCAACATTCTTGTGTTTTACAATTTTTAGTCCTAGAAAATGTCTGGGCATTTTAACAGTTTTACATGAATCTATTTTATTCAATCTGGTTTCAGACTTTTGGACCCCACTGTGGTTTTTTTTTTTTCTTTTAAGATTAAGGGTGGAGTAAATGCAAGGTCATCACAACATTGCAGTAGTTTTCAGTAGCTGAAGCTCCTAAGCTTTTAAAAACAGGGTGAGGTTTCATGTGAGTAATACCTGTCTTTACCATCATGACTTTTTGAAAAATAATCCTGTCTTAGCCAATCACCATGTAAGGTTGATTTATAACCTCTGGAGTTAAATTTTAATTAGCACAGATTATATCTGTCCCTAGTCCCATTCACTCTTGTCTTGATACATCTACTTGTACAAGAAAAAGGATTCAGTCTCTGGATTATGGATCACCAGACTAAATCATCTGTGAGGTATGTCTGTCTGTTTGTGTAATCTATCTATCTATCTATCTATCTATCTATCTATCTATCTATTTAATCTATCATCTATCTGTCTATCTATCTGTCTGTCTGTCTCATTGAACTGTGAAGGGTTTTTAAAATGTTGTCTGCTTCCACAATATCTGTTTTGACTGTTTCGACATGCATATAATAGTGGACTACAATCAGGAAATAAAACTCAGGGATTGCACAAGGATGTACTCTCTGGACTCAACACATGTTGGGCTCATTACAGGGTTGATACAGAGCACAATTTATGGAGTGCCATTATGAATTATGAGCCTTTTTATTAAGCATACAGAACAGCTGTAAAAATTGTTGATGATGATGGTGAATGTGTAACTGTAAAGGGTTTATTCAACAGGTCCCTTGAGCAGGGTGACATTTCATTGTTATCCGTTTCTCCTAAAAAATTACCAAAGGTTTACACCCGTGCTTCCATTCATGAACAGCACATGTTGAAAAGGTGATGTAACTTGCTTATTTTGGGGGGGAAATGTTCACTATGATCACAAAAATTTGCATGCCTATATACTGCTGCATATATTAGAAACTCATTGTTTCTATGAATACAGTTCACTGATCAACTGAGAATAATGAAGTAAATTACACTGAAATGGTGGTGATAAGCACAAGTCAGTCTACAAAGATATTTGTATTGTGTGTAATGAGTGATAATCTCATAAATGTCATCAATTACACCCTCAAATGTAAATCTCAGAATTCATGTATTCACATTCTGTATCCATTCAGGAAAATGGTCAAGAAGTCTCTTGTTGCTGGGCTGGTGGTCCTGCTTGTGGCTGCAGTGGGTTTTTTCATGGGTGTGTATTTGGGGATCGGAAATAAGAGACTCACTGTATCCTCTGACCATTTCTACTCAAAAGCAGCAGTAGCAGCAGATGCCGGGAAGTGCTCTGAGGTTGGGAGGTAAGAGTCCAAAGATCCAGAGCCAAAAGTTTGCTTGCTGTCATTGAATGTCACTTACAGTACACCCACAGCTTTCTTTATGTTTGCAGGGACATCTTAAAGCGCAATGGATCAGCGGTTGATGCTTCTATTGCTGCTCTGTTGTGTGTCGGGCTGTTTAACGCACACAGCATGGGTATTGGAGGGGGCCTGTTCTTCACCATATACAATGCATTGACAGGTAAAACACTGACATTTATGCCTTCAGCAGATGCTTTCCTAGGGATCGGACCCATGACCGTTGAGTTGCCTTAAATGTAAAACATACTCCAATAATCAAACTTTGAAAAATCATTTTAACAGTGTATGGATTGCTCAAAATTGACATTCTTTTCTAGTAAGCCTGGACTGATGGACATTGCTTTAGGAGTTGAATATGACGCAGAGGTTATTTGCCATTCAGCCGATATTGTCACGCAAAGTGACTTACAGTACATTAATTGAAGTGACATGCCCCTAGAGCAACATGGGGTCAAGTGCCTAGCAAAAGGGCACAGGATTGCCTCAGCATCATAGTGACCACAAATCTTGCATCACTCTTACTTGGGAGTAAACATCAGCAAATGACATGAATAACCACTACCTTATTAGGTGAAGCTAACAAGAATAAACAACAATTGATGGTGACACACAAGCCTTAAGTTTTTAGTAATTTATAGTCTTGACTCTTGACAAACAACACTCAAAATGACACAGTCTTGACAATGAAATAAATCAATTCCATGTTTTTGTCTACAGGAAAGGTGGAGACAATTGATGCCAGAGAAACTGCCCCAATGAACGCTTCAGAGGACATGTTTGGGAATAACACCCAGCTGTCACGGAAAGGTACATTACCATTAATATCACCATAATGTATCACCTAATCCAGCCTCCATTCTGTATTATAATCAGTGTTGGGCAAAGCTACTTTTTATGAAAAGTAATGCATTGTGTTACTTTTGCATTACTTTTTCTCACCCAGACTGGGTTTGGTTCTATTTTTGGCAATTGTAAAGGCACTTTCACACCAAAAGTGAAATGAAGCAGGAGAACAAGCAATTAAAGCAAAAAAAAAAAGAAACACAAATGTGGTTTTGCTTATTAGTATGGTTGAATTAGATGAAGGTCAGCAGCAAAAATATTGCTTAATAAAGTGAGATTAAATACATAAATTATGTATTAACATTTTAATTATTGCAGGTTTTCTTAATAGTTTGTACTTTACTGTTTTTATTCATTTTGAGGAATACCGAATCTGTTTTTGTGTAAGTGAGATGAGTAAATGATTGCTCACATTTAGTCTAGAACTGTATATAAAAACTATCATGTTCACACAGCGCACACAACGCCTCTGCACTTACTCCAGATTTCTCTCTGGGTACAGGAGAGCTGTCAGTCAATAAATGGGAAAACAAAGTAACTTGCACTACTTATTTGGAAAAAAAAAAAAAAAAAGTAACTTTGAAAATTAAAGGATTAGTTCACTTTCAAATGAAAATTAGCCCAAGCTTTGCTCACCCTCAAGCCACCCTAGGTGTATATGACTTTCTTCTTTCTGATGAACACAATCTGAGATACTTTAATAAATATCCTTTATAATGCTTTATAATGGCAGTGAACAGGGTTCATGAGTATGAGCTGAAGAAAGTGCTTCCATCCACATCCATCCATCATAAACGTACTTCACACGGCTCCCGGGGGATTAATAAAGGCCTTCTGAAGTGATGCGTTTATGTAAAAAAATATCTAAATTTAACAAGTTATGAAGTAAAATGTCTAATTTCTGCCAGACGGCCTATCAATGTTGAAAATAATAATTTATCAGAAACTGTAACAGGATTCTTTGATGAATAGAAAGTACAAAAGAACAGCAGTTATTTGAAATAGAAAACTTTTTGAAACATTATAAATGTCTTTACTGTCAATTTTGATCAATGTATTGAATCCTTTCTGAATAAAATATTAATTTCTTTCAAGAATTCTGTTCTTTTAAAGATTCTTTTTGAATTGCATTAATTGGATTAAAGTATTTTTGAATAAATTAACAGAAAATGAGCATCATGTCATTGACCTTATTGCAGTTTTGGCCCTTGAATGATGATAACACTGTACTGTGTCTTGTTTGAATGACAGGAGGGTTGTCCATCGCCATACCAGGAGAAATCCGTGGTTACGAGATGGCACACAAAAGACATGGGAGATTGCCATGGAGGGAACTGTTTCAGCCCAGTATAGAATTGGCACGCAATGGTTTTCCAATTGGCAAGGCCTTGGCCAATGCCATTGCAAAAAACAAAGAGTCAATTCTGAGTGATGTGACGTTGTGGTAAGGATTTATCTTTTTGGCACTATACAGAAACAGGGCAATCTGTGAGAAAATCCACTTATCATAACTGAAAATGGCTCAGTGTCAAGGACCAAGTGTACCGTTGTGCAATTTGCGATTGCATCATACTGCATCATACATTACTAATTCCACTGATGTCAAACAAATAACTAATCTAACTCACCACACTCTAAATACTGCCTCTACTGATAGTTTGAATTAAATCAAATTGATCTTGTCTTCTCTCAATGTTCCAGTGAAGTGTTTTGTGACTCAAACAAAAACCTCCTGAAGGAAAATGATATTATTAGATATCTCAAACTTGCTGACACCTATGAGAAGATAGCTGAAGAAGGGCCGGATGTTTTTTACAACGGATCTATGGCCCAGAATATAGTGGATGATATCCAGGCTGCAGGTCACTTCTTTGTTTAACTCTATTTATCATGCCTTAAAGGTCATCTGACCTAATTTTAATAAAAATATGCAAATCAATCTGTCACTACAGGAGGGATTATAACACTTGAGGACCTAAGGGAATATAAGCCAGTGTTAAATGAGACCCCTTTAAAGTTAAATATGGGGGAGTACACCATTAATGTTCCTGATGCTCCATCCAGTGGACCTGTACTCGCTCTGATTCTTAACATAGTGGATGGTGAGTCTTTGTGCATGCTTGCATCAAGGAGAAGGAAGGATGGATGGATGGACAAACAGACAGACAGGAAGAGATAAATAGATAGATAGATAGATAGATACACAGACAAATGGCATCTACTATCAAAAATGAAAATTCTGTCATTAATTGCTCACCCTCATGTCGTTCTACACCCGTAAGACCTTCATTCATCTTTGGAACACAAATTAAGATATTTTTGATGAAATCCGATGGCTCAGCGAGGCCTCTATTGCCAGCAAGATAATTAACACTTTCAGATGCTCAGAAAGCTACTAAAGAGATATTTAAAACACATGCGCCAAAAAAAAAAAAAAAGACTTTTCAACAATATCTAGTGATGGTCAATTTCAAAACACTGCTTCATGAAGCTTCAAAGCTTTACGAATCTTTTGTTTTGAATCAGTGGTTCGGATCGCATATCAAACTGCTAAAGTCACATGAACTATTGAAATTTCGAAACACTTATGATGTAACGAAGCCTCGTTTACTGAAATCCTGTGACTTTGGCACTCCAAACCACTGATTCGAAACAAAAGATTCGTAAAGCTTTGAAGCTTCATGAAGCAGTGTTTTGAAATCGCCCATCACTAGATATTGTTGAAAAGTCGTTATTTTGTTTTTTTGGTGCACAAAAAGTATTCTCATCGCTTTATAATATTAAGGTTGAACCACTGTAGTCACATGAACTGTTTTAAATATGTTTTTAGTAGCTTTCTGGGCATCTGAAAGTATTAATTATCTTGCTGGCAATAGAGGCCTCACTGAGCCATCGGATTTCAACAAAAATATCTTAATTGGTGTTCCGAAGATGAACAAAGGTCTTACGGGTGTAGAACGACATGAGGGTGAGTAATTAATTACATAATTTTCATTTTTGGGTGAACTAACCCTTTAAATAGACAGTAAGAATAGACAAATTGTTCTTTACAACATATTTAAGGGTTTAGAGATCATGCTTAAAAGTTTGATAGATGACTGAGTTATGGATAACTATGAGAGGGCATGTTGTTCTCTGAGCAGGACTTGAGTACCTGATTATGTAATAATCCTCCATCACCACAGACATTTACTAACTCACTCAGAGACGTATCAGAGTGCAGTCTTCATTGAGTAATTCCAGGATTATGCAAAATGAGGGCAAGCAGCATTATGTTATGCATTAAGAAAGAACGTACATTTAGCTGATCATTACTGCAAAATAAACGTCAACAAGGTGAGCAGGATACAATCTTGTATACTCAATAGTGATCAGATGACTGTACATTATCCATTTTACAAAGTATTACAAAGTATTCCAGAGAGCTGTGTAACTTTAACACAGGATGTGTTTTTGCATTCCACTGCACTGCTTTTCCATTGTTTTCTATGTAAACATGTATTTTTATATGTATCAAACTTTAAAGGGATAGTTCACCTAAAAATGAAAATTCTGTCATCATTTACTCACCCTTAAGTTGTCCCAAACCTGTATGAATTTCTTTCTTCTGCTGAACACAAAAGAAGATATTCTGAAGAATGTCGGTAACTGAACAGTTGATGTGCCCCATTGACTTCCATAATAAGGGGGAAAAAAAATACTATGGAAGTCAGTGAGGCCCATTAACTGTTTGGTTACTGACATTCTTCAGAATATCTTCTTTTGTGTTCAGCAGAAGAAAGAAACTCATACAGGTTTGGAAAAGCTGCATTTTTAGAACGCCGTGATATACACGAATACAATGGTCAAACATGTCCATTTAGTGTATGTTTACATAGAAAAACAGTGGAAAAGAAGCACAGTGCATTCTGTGTGGATGGCCCCTAAGGCTTTCCAAATTTTGTAAGGCAAAGTAAATGTTTGCGTTTTAATCTTATGGTTATGTATTACAGTGATTATTCACATCAACTCTTGTTTTCTAGGTTACAATTTCTCAGACAGTAGTGTGTCCACTGCAGAGAAAAAGACTTTGACATATCATCGTATCGTAGAGGCATTTCGTTTTGCTTATGCCAAGAGGAGTAAACTGGGAGACCCGCGTTACCTCAACATTACTGACGTGAGTTAAACTGATTGTACTTACTGTATATCAGGGCTTTTTTGTGTGTGTGTGTGTGTGTGTGCCTTGCTTGAAGAGTTATGGGTATTAAAGCAACCTGATCTCATGCAATTTTTCTCAAGATCTATGAAGTGGTTTGAAGAGTCCTTTATAATATTGTCTGACGATATTTTCCCAAGGCCTTTAACTGTTCCGATTTCATGCACCTGCGAGTTCAATGGCCTCTTGTAAATCTCTTTTCAATTATCTCCTTTCCCAGCTCATCCAAAACATGACCTCAGACTACTTTGCAGACAACATCAGGAGTAAAATCACAGATAACACCACTCACCCAGACACCTACTATGATCCCGAGTACTTTGTACCCGATGACCATGGCACGGCTCACCTGTCAGTCATCGCAGAGGATGGGAGCGCAGTGGCGGCCACCAGCACCATCAACCTTTAGTAAGACAAAAACTGCACTAGACCTGTGTTTCTCACTTTATTTATTTTTAAAAACACTGTTCTTCTAACAATATTTATGGAGTCTGCTCTCATATGTTAGGTTGGATCCCAGAGAAATAAAATTATGATTGTTTTTGGTGCCAAAATACATTATAAGTGGACCTCAGGGGAAAATGCTATATTTTTGTTCTCTCTTCATTTTGATCTGATTATCTTGATCTTTATTGTTTTCTCACAGTTTTGGCTCTAAGGTGATGTCACGCTCAACTGGCATTATCTTTAATGACGAGATGGATGATTTCAGCTCTCCTTACATTACCAATGGCTTTGGGGTTCCCCCTTCACCCAACAACTTCATTCAGCCAGGTGTATTGAGTTTTACAGCCTTAATTAATTGACAAATAATACCCCTTTATATTTCTATAGACACACTGGTAAAAAATCAGTTGAAGACATTTATTAACATACTACTTTTGTCATTTGACTAGGTAAAAGACCACTTTCATCGATGTCCCCCACAATAATATTTGACAAACACAACAGAGTCAAAATGGTGGTTGGGGCCTCAGGTGGGACGAAAATCACCACAGCAACTGCTCTGGTAACCACAAACACCAAAACATTTTATATCTGTGTATATATATATATATATATATATATATAAGATTTCCAGACTTGAAATGAATGTGTCAGATAAAGAAGAAATTTTTTTGAAAATCCCTTACATACAGTGTCTAAAGTGCACAATAAAAGCCAATATAAATATAGATGTGTTGGGGTTCAATCGCTTTAAGGCCTTTAAACACATGCGTAAAAAGGTATAATGTTTTAATTAGCAAGCCTGTAACCATCTCGATCATAGACAGAAAAGATAATTTACAGCCAATACAGGCAATTTACCATAGAAAATATATGGTTGATAAAGCTTTTTACAAGTTATCAAGGTTGAGCCAAAAACCTAGGACTAGTTCACCAAAATTGGTTTTTGAAATAATCTCCAATATTTAACGAACGATTCGATGGACACCGGTGGTCCTAGAGGCAAAGTTGCTAAGAATGAGTTCTACCATGTGGTATGAATATCGTGGGCGTGTGCGAAAAATAGCGTGATATACAATCCTTTACGCAGATAAAAAAAAAACGCGAAGGCGCCCCCCCGGTGGCCAATTTCTTTCAAATTTCACATAGGCCTCTAGGGCCGTGAGTCAAACAGGCCCAGCGAGTTTCGTTCCAGTCGGCCTCCATTAACCTTGTCTGATAGCTGCTCATATTTCATTGGCTGTCGCGTGCCACGTTTTTCGAGATACACGAATGTCCTCACAGGCAGTCTTGGCACCTTGGACAAAGACACCGCATTGCAATTTTCATCAGACTTCGGGTTGTGTAGTTAATATACATATTTTTCAGTTTTTTCCATGTTATAGCGCCACCAAGTGGCCAGTCTCCGCATCCTTTTTCACGCAACCATAGAATGAGCTCTTACACGTGTGCCGAGTTTGGTGAAAATATCTCATTCTGTTCACGAGTTATAGCCATTTTAGTAAAAGTGGCTCTGCCCACTTCAAACGTTTCGGCGGCCCTTAGAGAATCGAAATTTCTACTTTTTTTTTTTAAATTATTGACAATCAAATATGGTTTGCTATATATATCCAAACATGCCTTTTCACCTCCCTTTTTTCACTCCTACCAGGTGATCCTGAACTCGCTGTTCTTTAACTATGATCTGAAGAAAGCAGTTACAGAGCCCAGAGTCCACAACCAACTCAACCCCAACATGACAGTTGTGGAACAAGACTTCGAGCAGGTGGGTTCCTGCATTTGACCACTGAACTTTCTTCATTGAAGCCATGATAAAACAGTTTGTTAACCCTGTAAGGCCTGTGTGACATGCTACAGAGTGTTATTGATGGCTTGGTTCAGAAGAATCACGTAACAGAGCTGCTGAGGACGCCAGGAGCAGTAGTGCAGGCCATCGTGCGACAAGGGGACAAACTCTGTGCTGAATCTGACCCTAGGAAAGGCGGCTATCCTGCGGGATATTGAACGCCACTCCCTCTCGCCCATCTCATACTTTGTGGACCTTCAGTCATTGGTGACTCAATTAAGATCCAGGAAACACTGATATATACATTCAAAAGCAATACACCTCTCAGTCCAACAATCAACATGGACCTCAGTGCACACGGTTGCACAAAGACTCCCTGTATTTATTAACTTTTTTCTTTTTGATGGGAAAATGTTTCATTGGTATAAATAGTGCCTAACTTTCATATTGAACGGTCTATGATTTACCAAACTTATTTATTCCTTTTGTGTGTAGAGAAGAGTATTGATTATCAGTATGTGGGGGTCCTTTGGTACCTGATTCTATTGTACAGGTTCTTTGTTGTGGAATGGAGGTCCTTGGGTTAATGGACATGGGGTCAATGTTGAGAGTGCTCCAAAATGAGGATATGCGACTCTTGTTCAAGTCAGGGAAATAAGTATGAAATTAACATAGTAATATAATATTACAGGTATTTATTGTACATCATGCTGATTGCATGGGACTGAGATTCTTCCCAGCTAACAGGGAATGTTCTTAGAACTTTGGCTAACGTTCTGGCAAGGTTCTCCTCTAATGTTAACAGAATGTTTGTTAAAAAGTTATGGTCTTTAATAATGTTCTGAAAATATTATCGATACATTGATTATGGAACTTTTTTTCTGAAACGTTTTAGACTTTCGTCATTTTAAACATTTAACATTTTTTAATGTTACTACTTGATTCAGAATATTTAGAAAACATTCAAAAGTAACGTTCCCATAATGTTTGCAAAATGGAACATTTCCTTAATGATCATATAACCAAGTAAAAAAATGCTTTTAAACATTTAAAAAATGGACGTTTTGAATGTTCACAGAACATTCAGAAATAAAGGGAATGTTAGCAAAACGTTCTTAGAACATATTTTTGTTAGCTGCGTTATAAAGGGATAACATTAATATTCATTCATTATGTACTCACCATAATGTCGTTCCAAACCTGCTGACTTTCATTCTTCTTTAGAACACAAAAGATGTGCTATTTGCTCTTCTCCGAGCAGTAACAGTGAATGATGAATGGAGATTTCAAGCTTCAAAAATGGTGGCCAGTATGACTTGTATATATAAAATTTAATTTGTTATTGTGTTCAACAAAAGAAAAAAGTCTGGAAAGTTTGGAAAACCTTTTTTTTTTTTTCCTTTTTCTCTTCAAGTCTCTATTTTTTATGGTAGACACACAATGGATAACAAGACAATGCTAAAATGTGAGGAAACTCTATTACTATAAGCTGAATGTTCTATTAAAGCAGTAACCAACATATTCATTTTAAAACAGTGAACTGGAATGATAATGTTCTTATGGTGAAGAGAAGCTGTTATTTACATCAGAGCCATTCATAAGCAAAATCCTGGGAGAACAGCATGCAAGACATCAGATTACCTCACTGGACATGTTACCCTCTGTATACAGCCATCCTCTCCTGAGATGACTTGCATAATGTGAAATGCTGAACGGTAATAACAACTGTTTTTCTTTTATGAGTAAATGACTTGTGTACGTGAAACAGATCTGAGCTTTAAGGCAGAAAAACATTATGTTCACTTTAGGTGAAGTAACACTTTAAGTAAAGTTACACTTTAAGTAACAACATCTAATATAAAACATGTGTATGGAGATATTCATCAGAATAATCATCAGAAGTCCCTGTATTATCTAATGTTAGTCTGATTTTATGTTGAATTACATTAAGAGCTATCACTAGACTGTTGAACGTTGTCCTTTTTGTCACCAAATCATAAAACTGCAATATCATGCTGTATATATGATGTATATCATATTTAAGCTATTTCATTAAGCTAGAGATGTTAATGTTTATCATGAAATGACACTGTGGTGGAAATGTATAGTGCATTTTGACAAATCAAATACATTTGTGTATATATTTTTTAAACATCCACTGTCCTCTGGCTGTTGCTAGGCTGTTAATTAAATTGTTTTTGGACTGATGTATGTTTGCAGTCACATTCATAAGTGCTTGTATAAATATTTTAAGAGCTAATTAATAAATAATGCAAGCTGTATTTTATGAAACAGTGCCATTTGAACCAGTTCTGAGGCAAAAACATGTTTTGAAAAATTAAAGGCATGGTAAATTATCACATGCCCAGTCAGCAGCCACACACGAATATATTCTTATAAAGGTAGGAGAGCAAACTTCTTTGAAAGAATGAAAATCAAGTAAACAAAATTTAACCTGTATTAAAATCTGATGTCTAAGGGCCCTTAATAGTGGTATGTAATTTCTGCTCCGCTAGCACCACCGAACAGAATTGTAATTTACCTCATCCATAATAATTTATTTTCAAAGTATTCTTTTTACATAGTAGTAGAGAAGTAGGCTACACATATTTGGACATGGGGGCTGTTTTCATACAGGTTTAAGTCCTTACTTCTGTCATGCTCATAGCGTCGGGCCCTCCCTGGTGAATTCCCCTGAGGAAGGACCTTCTTTCTCGGGCAGGGCACAATCTGGCACCTGCACCCAGGACTCACGGCTGAGATGGTGGGCGAGTTGTGACATGCGACAAGAGTGGATTTATATATGCCACTGTCGCTGTGTTGTCCATCCAGACCAACACGTGCTTGCCCTGAATCAATGGCCGAAGCCTCCTCAGGGCCAATAGCAGAGCCATTAGATGTGCCAGTGCAGGCAGGGCCCTGTCCAGGACCCCGAAACTGCATGCCCGTTGCACACGGTGCCCGACCTGTCCTGGAGGCGTCTGTTGTGACAACAACATGCTTGGACACTTGTTTTACGGGAACCCCCAGCAATAGAAACGCAAGGTCCGACCAAAGGCTGAATAGGTTGCGACAGATTGTTGTGATGGCCACGTGATGTGTGCCACGACGCTATGCCCATCTCTGGACTCAAATCTGAAGACAATGCTGTAGCAGTCTCATATGCATCAACCCAAGTGGCGTGACTGTGGCTGAGGGTGCCATATGCCCCAGGAGCCTCTGAAAATGCTTCAGCGGAACTACTGTCTTGCGCTTGAACAATTTCAAGCAGTAAACTGAGCATGGTCTTGGGAAAGGCGTGCTATCATGGCGACCGAGTCCAACTCCACACCGAGAAAAGTGATGATCTGCACAGGGGAGAGCTTGCTCTTTTCCCAGTTGACCCGAAGTCCCAATTGGTGCTGAAAGACCAGGTCCCTGTGTTCGCATACCAACTCCCAAGACTGAGCTAAAATCAGCCATTTGTTGAGGTAGTTGAGTATGTGAATGCCCACTTCCCTTAACCCCTTCAGGTCTATCACTGCAAACCAATCTAGGTGTCTGACGCATGTGAGCATGTGTCTGACCGTGAGCATCTTGAATGGGAGCTTGTGCAGGGCCCGATTCAGTATTTACAAGTCTAAGATTGGCCTCAACCCACCACCCTTCTTAGGTTCGATGAAGTAGGGGCTGTAAGACCTCTTCTTCATTTCTGCCGGGGGGACAGACTCTACCGTGCCTTTGCTAAAAGGTTCGAGATTTCCTTAAGTAGAACAGCAGTGAACCCACCTCGTACTGAGGTGAAAAGGACACCGCTGAATCTGGGTGGACGCCTGGCGAACTGAATCGCACAGCCAAGCAGGATTGTCCTGAGTAACCAAAATGATGGGATGGGAAGTGCTAGCCATGCACCCAGACTCCACAAGAGAGGCACTAGAGGGACAATACCCAGGGCACCCATGGTGGGGAGCTCGCCGCGAGACGAAGGCTTCACATCCAGTAAATTGTTCATTGCGCTCTGACTGCACAAACCAATCATCTAACCACGAGCGCTTGGGTGAGGGCTCATGCCCAATGCTCACGGCAGCCCGGGCAAGCACTGCTGCCAACTCAGACTCAGACTGCACCATCACACCCGAAGGTGGAATCCCAGGCAAGTCATCAGCATCAGAAGGCATAAGCTGCCTGATGCTGCGATCGATAACTCATCATCTCTGTGAGCCCTGAATGAGAAATTAAACTTACCCGTGGGTGAGCCGCCTAACTCATCCAGAAACTCTATCAGAGGAACTGAGCGTGCTGGGGAATGGGAGGTTTGCAGGGATTTACCCAGCGAAAGTGCTGCTATTAAACTCCCTAGATCGCCCTCAGTGCTCACCACTGAGGCCATATACCCGTGGGTAGAAGGACCAGGAAGGGAAGCGGCTGAAGAGGCTCTCTGTCTTTTGAAAAAAATACAAGATCCGAGACCACAACGTTACGATAGACATGCTCTTGCAGTGAGAGCATGAACCACTTATGAACGCTGCTTCAGTGTGGGCACAGACCAAGCACAGAGGGAGATAGAAATCGCCTGCATCCAGTGGGACATGGACACAACGGCTCCAAGCTTGGAATGTGGCCTGAACCCAGAGTACTCCCCCGTATCCCTGGCTGGGATAGGAACCAGCCGAGAGTGAGGAGTCGGGGTGGTGCAATTCGTGAACGATCAAGGTTTGTCATGGCTCCATTAGCCCCTGCTGGTAATATGCCTTAATTGCACACATCTTTATTTTTTGACGTGTATTCAAATGTATCCAACCACGTCCCGCACTACAGTTCTACAAACCATGCCTAATACTACAAGTCACACCCCCATACAAAAAAAAAACAAAAAAAAAAAAAACAGCCAACTAGTGATATAGGCTGCGTCCAAAAGCTAACTTGTCGCCTTGCTGCCTTATCAGGCAATGACTTTGCAGATATTGTTTATACATCAAGGTACATCATAAAAATGATTTCAGACAGACATCTGCGGCAGTACAACTGTATAATGCTGAACAAAAAAGACTTTGGTGATAACTAAACAAATATTTAATTACTGAAATAGCAACTTCTTTGTAGAAATTACATCAAAAGTGAAAACGTTGGTCTAAAACAACAGTTTCACACAAACTGACCACCAACCGCAACTTTCAGACGCCATCTTTATTTTTTAGCTCATCTGTCAGGGAATGGAACACACAGTATTGTAGGATATCAAAGTCAGCATAGGATACATTACGCTGCCTTCAAAAATGAAGATATCTCAGGAGACAGGAAGTGAAGCTAACAGTGGTTTTGGACATACCTTGAAGTCTTCCTAACTTGGAATGCATCCTCAGAAGGCAGCATTTTTAACTTTCAGACGCAGCCATAATATAATTTTATCATATTTTATTTAATATTAATTCATCACATTTTTCGTCATAGCCTAAATATATACAGTGCCCTCCACAAATATTGGCACCCTTAGTAAATATGAGCAAAGGCAGCTGTGAAAATAAATCTGCATTGTTTATCCTTTTGATCTTTCATTAAAAAAATTCACAAAATTTAAACCTTTCATCAAACTAAAACAATTGAAAGTGGGGGGAAACTCACATTATGAAATAAATGTTTTTCTCCAATACATGTTGGCCACAATTATTGGCACCCCTAGAAATTCTTATGAGTAAAATATCTCTGAAGTATATTCCCATTCATATTTACATATTTTAGCACACCAGGGTGATCATGAACATGAAATTGACTTCCTGTTCCACAGGAGTATAAACATGAGGAAACACAAAGCCCAAATTCCCGTAATCATTCATCACAATGAGTAAAACCAAAGAATATAGTTCTGATGTGCAGCAAAAGATTGTTGAGCTTCACAAAATAGAAAGTGGCTGTAAGAAAATAGCTAAAGCATTGAAAATCCCCATTTCCACCATTAGGGCAATAATTAAGAAGTTCCAATCAACTAAAAATGTTACAAATCTGCCTGGAAGAGGACGTGTGTCTAAATCATCCTAATGCACAGTAAGGAGGAGAGTTTGAGTGGCCCAAGACTCTCCAAGGATCACAGCTGGAGAATTGCAGAGATTAGTTGAGTCTTGGGGTCAGAAAGCCTAAAAAAAGAATTACCAAACAGCACCTACAGTACATCACCAAAAGTTGTTTGGGAGAGTTTCATGAAAAATCCTCCTCGGTCATCCAAAAATAATCTCCAGCATATTCAGTTGTCAGACAAGACTGGAACTTCAAACGGGACCAGCTTCTATGGTCAGATGAAACTAAAAAATAGTTTTTTGGCAGCAAACCCACCAGATGGGTTTGGTGCACACATGGATAAAAAGTACCCCATGTCCACGGTTAAAAATACTGCTGGATCTTTAATGTTTGTGGGCCTAATTTTTGTCTTGGACATCTTGTTCAGATACATGGCATCATGGATTCTATCAAATATCAACAGATAAAAAATCAAAACTGTCTGACCTGAACCCTAAAGAAAATGAGTGGAGTGAACTGAAGAGAAGAAGCACCAACATGGAGCTGGGAATCTGAAGGATCTGTAGAGATTCTGTATGAAGGAATGGTCTCTGATCTCTTGTCAGGTGTTCTCCAAACTCATCAGGCATTATAGGTGAAGACTCAGAGCTGTTATCTTGGGAAAGGGACGTTGCAATAATTGGGTGCCAATAATTGCTCATTATTTATTTCATAATGAGCTTTTCCCCCCATTTTCAATTGTCAAATGAAAGATCAAAAGGATAAACAATGCAGATTTTCACAGCTTGTTTCTTCAGAAGCAAATCAGCATATTAGCAGCCTTGGTGAGCATAAGAGACCTTTCAAAACATTAAAAAATCATACCGACCAACTTTAGAAAGGCAGCGTATGTATATTTTTATATAAAAAAGTGTATAACCTTTATTTGACATGTTTTTTTTTTATTAAGCTTTACTCCATAATGCAGTAGCAGCCTCTAAAAACATGTAAGTAAAGTGCCTCAGGCTTTGTCTGCGTGTGATTTGCATATATTTCCATGTTGACTTATCTCAGCAGGGAAGAGACAGAATAAAAATATTCAAGGATGTGTTATTTTCTACAACAGCCCTGAAGCTGCTCACTGACAGGAGTGTGGTCACCAGTGAATGCTCATAACTGAATGTGGAGTGGCTTTGTTAAGATTCTGAAGCGCTCATGAATGTTCCCTCAAAGAGTTTCAGGAGCACATTCATACTTTGAATGAACTGAAAACTAAGGAAATCCACTGATTGACACACAAAAGGCAACGTCCAAAAGCGCACACGCGTCTGACAGTTGTATTGTCCCCCAGCTGCCGGTTGCTGAGGATGGCTGTAAGTTTGGCCTGAGGAGAGATGATTCAGTGTAGATGCTATTATTGTACTGTCAGACAGGAAACCCTCTGGCTTCCATATGCTCTCAGCTCCAGGATGGAGAGCATAAAGGAATGAGAGTAAGAAAGATTTGGGTACCAGCAGGCAGAATCAGGACTAAAGCTCCCCTGTGGACTTCAAATGGAAATGACTGGTCTTTAGGCTTGCACAGACGGCAGGCTCTAAGGGTTTGCTGACTGGCACTCAAGTTATGCTAACTGCTTATGCCAAGCGATTACACGACAACGTTTATTCTTGTGCTCCGGAACAGCTAGAGCTCATAATGCCCTGTTTATCTTTCCGATCATGATGCCAAAGCTAATGCAATCACTCACATTGTTCATAGCCTCCGATGGGATCTCGCTGAGCATTTTCATGAGTCAGACGCATCCTATTTTCAGGGCTTTGGACGTTAATTATAAAGAAATGCCTGGCGTCTTGCTGTGGAGGCATCATTGGTGAGCAGCTGAGCTAAACATTCCCTTTGACCATCCATCTGCACACTTCAGAGCTATTGAGAGTTGCCAAGAACCTGTGACAGGCGGTCAGCAATCCACACAGTCAATAATGTGACTGTAAGACTTTTTGAAGAGCCTGTCCTTTTGTACACCATTACAAATGTTTTGACACGATCTAATTGCAAATCTAATTTAAAACCAATTCAAATATGGGTTTTTCAAGCAACAACCAAGTAAAAATAATCACAAATATGTTATATTATACTCAGGGCCCCTGGGCACGTGTGTTTTGAAGGGCAATTTGGCAAATTGGAAATGTGTTTCAGCTAATATTATATGAGAATAGAGAATAGAATATCATACACTATAATGTACGATACTTTAGTAAAAATATTAGCATGCACAACACTTAAACATTCAAATATTTATTTTTCACAGTAATATTTTACATATCAAAATTTTTATTTAAGTATTTAAGTTAGTTTTTTTTATATATATATATTCTAATGACATACAAAGGTGAGATTTTAAATACTCAAAGATCAGTTGTGAAATTTTTAGCAATGAAATGTATAATGAAAAAAGTTCACAAAATTGAGAACATTTTTCAACAAATTATATGTATAGAAATAATAGAAAATAAAGAACTAGAATAGTAACAGAAGTAAAGAACGTTTATCAATATATAACTATGAAAGAAAGACATTGAACCTGAAAATAATAAACTTAAAAAATGTTTGCCAGTGTTTTAAGTTTTAGGAAAAAATGTGACACACTATATCATTCAAAAGTTTGGGGCCATTCAAAAAGGTTTTTATATTGAAAAAAACAGTAAGATTTTTTATGCTTACCAAGGCTGCATTTATTTGATCAAATATACAGTAAAAACATAAAATTGTGAAATATTACTTCAGTTTAAAATAGGTGTTTTCTATTTAATATATTTTAAAACGTATTTTATTCCTGTGATGAAAAGTTCAATTTTCAGCATCATTACTCCAGTCTTCAGTGTCACATGATCCTTCAGAAATCATTGTAATATGCTGATTTGCTGCTCAAAAACATTTCTTATTATTATTAATGTTGAAAACGGCTGTGCTGCTTAAAAATTTTCAGGATTTCATGATTCTTTGATGAATATAAAGTTATAAATGTCTTTACTGTCACTTTAGATCACTTTATTTCATCATTGCTGAATAAAAGTATTAATTTAAAATAAAAAAAAAATAAAAAATCCTCCAGACCCCAAATATTTGAACAGTATTGTATATTTGCCCTTTTAGACAGTTCTGTGCAAAAATCAACTCATATTATATAAGTTTTGTAGTACACAAAGTTATTTTTTAAAAGTGTATCCCTAAACTGGTGTTGCAAACTATTAGAAAATAACATTTATATACTATATATATATAGATAGATAGATAGATAGATAGATAGATAAAACAACATGTATATTTAAAACACACATTAACAGTAAAATGTCAAAACTTCACATATTGATGGTGCTTGATATTATTTGTCAGTTTGTCATCTGCCCAGTGCAATTCATCCAAACACTGTACAGATCCATCAAGCAGAGTTGAGAGAGCTGGTGTGAATTAGTCTCCAGCTGCAATCCAGGTCAATATCCTGCAGCCTTTCCTTTTTTCCGTGAGTCAGATACGGCCACTATGCAGTTGTTTTCCTTTGATATTGCATTAACCACATTATAAAACATCTGCGGGATTTTGACTTTGTGCCCAATCTTGTTAAGTGACTCCAAAACTATCTGAGGAAGAGAAGAGATGAAAGTGGCTTGAAAATTTCACTTGATCCTTTACAAATAATTTACTACAGGGACATTTGTATCTATTTACCTTATCAAACGAGGGCTCAAAGCTGAGAACGTTTTTGGAGTCTACATAGACCACAGGGGCATCGATGGAATCCTGCAGCGTCTTGCCGAACCACAGGAAGTTCATGAGAGTCTAGCCAGAGGGGTTTCAGCCAGAGTTGGATTACTAAAGCACAATGCGTTAAAATTGTTCAGTTTAAGGGCCAGATTTACTAACAGCTTGCACCAGCGCAAACCCTCTCTTGGTGTTAAAAAACTACTGTCAGGATTTACTAAAGACACGCAGTGAAAAATTAGCGATAAAAAGGCATGGACACCGTTATTTTTGTGGCTGGCCTTATTGCACATGCATTTATAGGAGTTTCCCTTTCATGCCAAAATTATGGGAAGAGAGTATTTAAATGAATCTTGCAACATGACTTTCTAAGATTTGCGATAGTCAATTTACTGGTATTTGCATCATTATTTAACACATTTAACAAAGCATTGCTGCGCCCAAATTCGAATACTTCCCTACTATAGAGTATGTGAAAATTAGTATGCACACAGAGTTGTATGTCTGAATACAAATATTAGAGTATTCAAAAAACAGCACCCAAACATTATGACTGCCGCAGAGATACTGAAGTACATATTCGATGGACACTTTAATATCCCATGAGGCCATGTTGTGAATGGCGGTGAAGCGACGCAACTGACGCCGTAGGTCACATGACAGTGACAACACGACATGACAGTGCCGACAGATACTGTACGGCAGAATTTCATTCATACTACACACATTGATACTATATACAATCTACTTTTTAATAGTTTCAAACCAAATGTAGTACAGTATGTGATTTCAGATGCAGCACTTTAACCCATTTTGCGTTTGATGTGACTGTAGTCGCTGGTAGGAGGAGGCACCGCATGTGTCATTCCGTGTCAACTCAAGCAGAGGTCCCCAGATAAAAACTGACAAAATGACAATTTTCACCTGAGATTTGGAGGTTGAAATCTGTCAACATTAGCAGTCTTTGTTGCATTATATGCCAACGGTGACAGTTCAAAATTGGGGAAAAAAAACACTTCTTGTGTTCTTACATTTCTAGTTTCAACATTATTTATTCTTCAGATATTCCTCTTTAAATGCAATAAGTATCAGCTGTATGCAAAATTACTCACATTTGGTTTGACTATTGAAAATATGTAAAATTCAACAATTTGAACATGGAGCCGCATTGAGATACCCATATCAATGGGAATTAATTATACAGGGCCTTGAAAATGACGATTTCAAAAGAAACGTTTAACAACCAGAATCTAAAATCATATTGTGTTATCTTTAAAGGGGACCTATTATGCAAAATTCACTTTTGCATGGTGTTTGGACATAAATGTGTGTTGGCAGTGTGTGTACACAACCACCCTACAATGATAAAAATCCAACCACTCCTTTTTTTTTAATCCCCATAAATCATAAGCAGTGTCTCAGAACAAGCCATTTGCAGGTTCCTGGCAATGTGACATCACATTAGCCACAGGCCCCGCCCACAAATGTTGACAGACACTGCCGTTTTAACATAGAGCCGCCCTGAGCGAGTTCACAGTGAGTTTACACAGCTCACCAATGCTGCACTGATGAGAATGTCTCCCAAGCGTTTTAGGTGTTCTGTAGCTGGATGGATTAATCCAAATAGCTCTCTCCATTTACTCCCGAAATCTGAGCCGCTAAAGACGAGGTGGATTAATTTTGTTTTCGAAGAAAATGCTCCCTCAACTACCGAAATTTGTTTATGTCTGCACAAATCATTTTACAACGGACTTTGTGAATGAGGGTCAGTATAAAGCAGGTTTTGCACAAAAGTTGCTCCTGAAGGATGGAGCAGTGCCAACTGTTCGTGATCCAGCTACACCTCCTGAAGTAAGGATCATGCGTTTGTTTTCCAAATTGCCTTTCTGAAAGAGCTTCTTGGCACTCTGTAAGGCTAATGTTGCTAAAGCTACCACTGTCTGTCTGTTTTCATTGATGCTGCCTTCACGTGCTACCAGAATAGTCGTTAATGTGGTAGTTAAAAATTGCATATAAAAGCAATATGAAGTCGATCGCTTGAATTTGTCAAGCTCATAATCACATGTGGGACTTATAAAGTTTGTGATAGCACACGATGACACCATGAGACCAGCTATCTTGTTATTTTTTATCGCGCCGTGCTTCCCGTCGGTGTAATTATTATGTATAGTACAATCTTGTAAAAGGGGGCATAATAGGTCCTCTTTTCTAGTTTCAACATTATTTGTTCTTCAGCTGTTCCTCTTTAAAAGAAAAAAGTATCAGCTGTATGCAAAGTGAACCACATTTGATTTTCGTCCACTGAAAATGTGTACAATTGACCAATTTACTCATGGAGCCACATTGAGATCCCCATATCTCTGGAAATGAATGATTGATATTGGACCTTAAAATATAAGATACCAAAAGAAGTGCTTTTTCCCATTTTTGAACTGTCACCGTTGGTAAATAATGCAACAAAGATCACGAAAGTCAACAGATTTTACTAATAGAATTACCAATCTCTGTGTAAAAAAATAACGATGCTGCCATCTATCTAAAGTCATTTTATCCCCCTGTAATTTGGCTTCAAATCTCAGGTGAAAATTGTCATTTTGACATGAGCTGCTGCATCTGTGTTCAATTTTCAGATCACCTGCAGAACTTTCCACTCCATCGGCTCTTCTATGGGATCATGCTATGGGATCTATGGGAACGTTGCCCTGTTTAGTAAATCTGGCCCTAAAAGTGCAGATGAAACTCACCAGCGCCACCCCGGTGGTGATCATACTGCCCCTGAGGCTCCTATGACCACAATGTGTTTCTGAGTTTGGGAGTAAAGGATCACTGGAGACATGGAGGAAGGCGGCTGCTCACCTTCACATAGATACACACAGAACAGATACTTATACCACAAATCCACAGTGTCAAAATATTCTATTCCTCTATTCTTATTCAAAGGAATATTCGGTACAAGTTAAACTTCATCGACAGCGTTTGTGTTTTCATCAAAGCACTTACAAGAATTATTTCTTACAAATCCATTTATTATTTGAGCTGTGAAGCTGTCTAAATCAACATTTTTGATGTTGGGAATCCCGCTCTACAGAAGGGATCTATTTTTACTTGATATAACCTATAAAAATAACTTGTGTTGGTGCAACCTAATTTGATTTAGTCTGATTAAATTGCATTTTGAATAAAACCAATTGAAATGTTACCACATGAAGAATGCTTTAGGTTACCTAAATGTTTAATGTTTAAGTCATGTGGCTATATATTTTTTTTAAATTATAGATGATACAGATAAGCTTATAATTATGTTTATATTATGTCTGCTAAGTGATGAATGGCAGAGATTAAAATTCTGTACTGTTTTGTCTAAATTAAAAATAAAACACCAAAAACTAAATTCAGTCATTTAAATATTGCAAGCAAATTTAGGCATCGCAACAATACAATGTACAGATGAAAAATGGATATGAAGTTTGGGATTTGCTAAAGATTACATGAACTGTTAGCCAATGTAAAGACACTGTAAAAAAGAGTTTTCAAAGTTGTAAATAAAACAAAGATTATTGGAGTATGTTTTACAAGAAAACTATTTCAGTTTTTCTACTTCAAAATTTCACATTTAATACAGTGTGTTTCTTGCATTGGTGAAATTTACTAGCAATATATATAAAATTTAGAGACAATATAAAAAAAAAATTCAGTCTATTAGTTTTTTAAGTGATAATCTAAATGTAAAAATAGGGAATTTATCGATACCAATAAAGAATCTCTAATGTTGGCTGTTAACTAATATGGTACCGATATATTGTGCATCCCTAAAAAACAGTGTGTATCCACTTTTAAGTGTCCTATTGCAACTATAAATGTCCATAGAATGTTTATCGATACTGAAATATTCCATTCATTTTGGGAGCTGTATATGTCAGAAATCAGCCATTTTTTCAGTTTACTAACCAGCATGAATCTGGTCTGTTTTTCCACAAAAGTCTGCAAGTTCATTGTTAAGCAGGATGCCTGTTTTGGAGGAAAAAATTCTGGATCCAAATCTGAGAAGAAAGAAAAGTTTGTCAGTTTTGACAATTTCTAAGATACCATTTTACTCCAGTATAGCATTGCATTTATCAATAAAGTAATAATATCAAGACAATATTATCTTATTGTGTTTTAGAGCTTGTATAAATGGTCTGAATGATATTTGAGTGCACATACATGTGGTTGATGGTGCTGGTCACAGATACCGCCATCCCATCCTCAGCGAGCACAGACACATGAGTGGTGCCATGTGAGTCCAGGTATGGAGTGACGTTGTAGTAGCTGGCATCATAAGTGCGGTCAGGGCTGATTTTTGCTCTCACTTTGTCCGCAAATTTATCCTGAATCATCTCAACTGCCTCCTATTCAAGCCACACAGAACGTCGAGGATGATGAACTAATGCATGACTTTATGTGTGCCAACCAGTGGGTTGCCAGCAATAATGGCAGTGTTGCTGTGCTGTACTCTACTGCCTGCAGTAATGATCACCCAGAACACAGCACTTAAGTCATTATAGCAGATTACACCAGTGCCTCCAGAGAGTGTAATGACTGTAATGTTTCTGCTGAGTTACTAAAGCAGAGCCTGACCAATGGTATCATGCCTATAATGCTTACTGAGAAGTATAATATGTAAAACAAATGACTTCCTCCTACTGAGCCTACCGTTTGAGAGGCAAATTTGGGATCTTTCATGAACTTCTTAAGACCGTTGGCAAATTTACAGGTTTCTACGTAACGCTGGAATGTTAAGATCTTCTCATCCCCCTCCAGAGATAAAGGACTTGGATTAAAACCTGAGGAGCACAGAAAACATAATCAGTGTAAGAGTTTAGAAACAACAACAAAAAAAGCTTTTGTTAAAATGATCATTAATATAATCAAAGAAACGATATATTAATCTTTTGAAGGATACCACAGAGCACCAAAACACATTTGACAAGCAGGGGCGAAGCCAGGGGGAGGCCGTGGCCACCCTGCTCACAACTGCTGTTTCTGTCTACTTTTTTGTTGACAAGAATTGCGTTTATTTAAACGCAGAACCGTCTCTTTAAGACCACAAAAAAACGGGAGACTTTTCAGACGCGCACTCCTGCTTCGCCTCAGCGCCAGGCGCAAGTCAAACGTGCGCGGAAATGATACAGGTGCCGAATGAGCTTCAACAGAACAACAGTGAACGGCGAACATTATATATATAGTTTACGTAAATGTTTCTCAGCTGATGGGTTGCAAGACCGCGCACTTTTCAATCACGTGCAAATACGGCGCGCTGTTACTCGCTATAAATAAAGCGCAAAAGAAACTACGAGCATGCAACGTCGTAGTTCTGTCGTCTATTAAGTCATGAAATAACCAAAAGGCGATTAAAGCTGCGCTAAAACTGTGCATGCATGTGTGTAACATATATATATATATATATATATATGCGCGTCACATGTCTCTGGACTGAAATATTTTGCTATGCGAGATCATGAGATCACAATATAAGGCACAAACTGATATGTAATTTTTTAATGCATAAATAAATGTGAGAACTGTGCATTTGTACTAGAAGATGCTAATTTTGCGTTAATTTATGAAGTACAAACAAAAATGTATCACATTTAAATGCATAAAATAATTAGTTTTACATCCTGGCATTTATGTGCTGTTGACTTCCATCAGCAAATGAGGTTCCCTTTCGATACTTCACTCGTACTGCGTATGGGGAAAGGTCTCCTTTTTCCCCGTTACTGAAGCCTTTTTCAATAACGCAGTGTAACTGCATCGTCATTGGTTCACTCATGTAAAGTTGTTGAACCAATGACGGCGCGGCATAGCTGCGCGGCCTATGGCGACAAAGCGCATCGAAGAAGCCCGCCAAAAAGGGCGGGGCTTAGGGCTATATAAGCAGGCATTTCGCCATAGGATTTCAGTTCTCTCTCCTTCAGCGACGACACGCATCTCCTCGCTGATCTCCGAGCTGAAGCCTTCGCCGCCTGGAACGAGCTCTCGCCGCCGTCGAAGAGGCTCCCGCAGCGGATTGAGCTGAGCTCGCCGGACGAACAGCGCCGGCGCCCTCGTAGACTGCCGCCTCGTGCGCCGCTCTCGAGACGCCCGCTTCCCGCTTCCGGCCGTCCCTCAGCACGTCTCCTGCCGCCATCCGGCGTGTCTATTAGAGCGTTTTCTTCGCGGTTTTTCGCCGCTCTAAAAGAGCTTTTTCCCACGGCTCTCGCCGCTCTAAAAGAGCTTTCAGCGGCCCTCGCCGCTCTAAAAGAGCATCCCAAACGCCGTTTTCACGGCGGCGGCGTTGTTACAAATGCCGCGCCACTCTTGTGGCACATGCAGAGCCCCTCTGCATGACGACGACGGGCACGATGAGTGCGTCGGCTGCCTGGGCAAGTCCCACGCAGATGCCGCGCTCACCGGGACTTCATGCTCTCACTGCGAGAGCATGAGTCTAGCCTCTCTGCGCTCGCGGATCGCTTTCTTCTCTGAAGGCGGTCCCGCCGCTCGCGCCCTCCCGTCTTCTTCCTCCCGCGAGCCGGCAAGGAAGAGACAGCGGGGTAAAGCGGATCAGCGCCCGGAGTTGTGCGAGCTCACGTCGGCTCAGCCCCCGCGTGCCTCGCCCTCTCCCTCTAGAGAGCAGTCCCCCGTCTTGTTCTCCCGCCCTGAGCTGCCTCCCTCTGCTGATGCGGCGACCTGCGTCTCATTCGGCGGATCAGGCGAAGAGCCGCTTGATGACTCCATGTCTCGCGGCCTCCGAGACGGAAGGATGGGTCGGTGACTCGGAGGACCCGCCCACCTACCCTCGCTGGAGCCCATTGACTGCAAGCCGGGTATGGACGCCGAACTTTCGCGTCCTCTCCAAAGCAGTAGAGGAACTGGACCTCGAATGGGCCCCGCCAGAAGAGCCATCGCGGAGCAGGCTTGACGAGTGGTTCCTGCCGGGTCGTCGCCAGACCCCTCGTCAACGCTCTGCCCCGTTTTTCCCAGAGGTGCACGACAAGCTGACGAAGTCGTGGCGCGCCCCCTATTCTGCCCGCCTACGCACTACGCACCAATCAGCTCTCACCACTGTGGATGGCGCCGAAGAAAAGGGCTATGAGCACCTACCACCCCTGGATGAAGCAGTGGCGGCTCACCTCTGTCCACCCGCGGCTGTGGGCTGGAAGACGAAGAGGGCCCTTCCATCCAAGCCCTGCAGGACCACCTCTGCCCTGGCTGGCAGAGCCTACTCGTCCGCAGGCCAGGCTGCCTCAGCGCTGCACACCATGGCTATTTTCCAGGTGTTTCAAGCTAAGCTCCTCCGCTCTCTGGACGAGTCCGGCATTGATGCACCTGCCTTTCGTGACCTCCGCAGCGCCACCGACTTAGCCCTGCGTGCCACAAAAGCCACAGCCCAGGCCATTGGACGATCCATGGCCAGCCTGGTTGTGCTTGAGCGCCATTTGTGGCTCAACCTGACCGAGATTAAGGACCTGGACAAGACGGCCTTCTTGGACGCCCCGGTCTCTCCCTCCGGTCTCTTTGGGCCAGCAGTAGAGGGCTTCACAGAACGCTTCACTGCAGCTCAGAAGTCGTCCCAAGCCATGCAACACTTCCTGCCCAAGCGCTCCAGTTCTGCTTCTGCTTCCAGCCGCCCCAGGCCTGCGCCGGCTCAGCAGAGCAAGCCTGCACCCTCTACCTCTCAAGCAGCGCCTCCCAAGGAACAGCGCCAGCGTTCACGCCCCGCAAAGCGCTCCTCCTTCCCGAGACGTCAGGGACCACGGCCTAAGATTTCGCTGGACCCGACGCCTCCTAAGTCTTCCTGATCTTCCAGGAAGGAAGAGGATGGGGCAAAGTCTCGCCGAGGCCGGACCACCCCAAAAGCTCCTTCGTTTAATCTCCCTCCGCCTCGTTTAGTTCCGGGCGTGGGAGATATATTCAGTGTTGCGCTAACTGGGCCCAAAAATTTGTGTCCATGCAAAACGCCCGTTCTCATGGCGAACACTATAAATATTTTACCTCCTCAAAGAAAGAGCAAACTTCCTCTTCCACTCTCTCCGGTGTACGGGCCCCCGACCGGCGGTCCGTCATCCGACGTCATTCAACCCCTTGCCACGCGGGCCGAGGCCTGGCAGGCCATCCCCGGGGTGTCAAGTTGGGTCCTGGGGACCATAAGTCGGGGCTACTCGCTTCAGTTTGCCCGAAGGCCCCCGCGCTTCAGCGGGGTGCTTCAGACTTCAGTAAACTCGGACGACGTTCATGTCCTCCGAGCCGAAGTCACGACTCTACTGAGGAAAGGAGCTATAGAAATAGTCTTCCCCTCAGAGAGCGAGTCGGGATTCTACAGCCGTTATTTCCTGGTCCCCAAGAAAGATGGCGGTCTCAGACCCATCTTAGATCTCAGACTCTTGAACCTCTCCCTCATGAGACGGAAGTTCAAGATGTTAACGCTGAAGCAGATCCTCGCACAGATTTGCCCCGAGGACTGGTTCTGCTCTCTGGACCTGAAGGATGCTTACTTTCACATCCAGATAGCCCCCCATCACAGGCGATTCTTGAGATTCGCATTCGAGGGTGTGGCTTACCAATATACAGTCCTTCCCTTCGGGCTGTCTCTGGCTCCTCGCACTTTTACCAAGTGCATGAACGCGCGATTTCCCACTGAGACAGATGGGAATCCGGGTTCTGAATTACCTCGACGACTGGCTCATTCTGGCCCAGTCGCGAGCCGAGCTGGAACATCACAGATCCGTGCTCCTCAGCCACCTGGAATGCCTGGGGCTCAGGGTCAACTTTGCCAAGAGCTCACTGTTTCCCAGCCAACGTATCACGTTCCTGGGGGCAGTTTTCGACTCAGCCCATATGACGGCAGTAGTCTCGCCAGAGCGCGCCCTGGCCATTCAGCAGCTCGCGGCTTCGATCAGGAACAAAGCCTACCTCCCTCTGAAGTTCTTCCAGAGGATGCTAGGGCTGATGGCTTCCGCCTCCCCGGTTTTGCAGCTCGGCCTCCTTCGAATGCGGCCTCTACAATACTGGTTAAAGTTTCGGGTCCCTCCTCACGCCTGGCGGCACGGCCGCCTGCGTCTCAGGGTCAATCAGGCCTGTTTAGCAGCTCTGAAACCTTGGACGAACCCTGTATGGTTCAGTCATGGAGTACCCCTACAGGCGGTGTCCAGAAGGACGGTGCTCTCGACAGATGCGTCCAACACGGGTTGGGGCGCTCTTTGCGAGGGCAGACCGGCCTTCGGCTCGTGGTCTCACGAGGAAAGCCATCTGCACATCAACTGCCTCGAGATGCTGGCAGTGATCCGAGCCCTTCGGGCGTTTCAGACACACCTGACGGGACGCCACGTCCTAGTCCAGTCGGACAGCATGACAGTGGTGTCATATATAAATCACCAGGGCGGTCTTTCGTCCAGCCGCTTATGCGCACTGGCAAAGCGTCTTCTGGAGTGGGCATTACCCAGGTTACAGTCACTCAAAGCGACTCACATACCGGGAGAACAAATTTGGGAGCAGATATGCTATCTCGAGCAACGTCCTCAGGCGAGTGGATGCTCCACCCTCAGACAGTTCTCACGATCTGGGAGCTCTTCGGGAGGGCAGAGATAGACCTCTTCGCCTCAGAAGACAACTCTCACTGCCCAATTTATTTCTCAAAGGAGGAAGATGCTCTGGCCCACGCCTGGCCCTGCACCCTTCTTTACGCCTTTCCCCCGATCGCCCTGATCCCTCAGGTCATCAGGCGGCTCAGGGAAGACAAACACAGAGTCCTCCTAGTGGCCCCGCTCTGGAGAAGCCAAGTCTGGTCCTCAGAGCTGTTCAGGCTTTCCAAGGAAGCCCCGTGGCCGATCCCCCTGAGACGGGATCTCCTCTCTCAGGCGAAAGGGACGATCTGGCATCCCCAGCCAGAACTCTGGGCTCTGCACCTCTGGTCCCTCGATGGGAGCCTGAAAGCCTCCCAAGGGATGTACTAAATACCATCTCTCAGGCAAGAGCCCCGTCCACGAGACGCCTCTATGCCCAGAAATGGTCAGTCTTTGTTGACTGGTGCTCTGCGCGCAACATAGACCCTGTGGAGTGTGACGTATCACCGATACTGTCTTTCCTCCAGGAGCGTTTAGATATGGGTCGCACCCCTTCAACGCTCAAGGTTTACGTAGCAGCCATTGCAGCGCTTTCACGCTCCTATCGCTGGCCAGTCAGTGGGACGAAACAGCCTTGTAGCGTTTCTTAAGAGGTTCTAGGCGATTGAATCCACCTCGACCTCTCACCGTTCCCACCTGGGACCTCTCCTTGGTCCTCAGAGCTCTCAAAGGACCCCCCTTTGAGCCACTGCGTTCAGCTGACCTCAGGCCCCTGACGCTTAAAACCGCTCTGCTGCTTGCACTAGCATCAGTCAAGCGTGTTGGCGACTTGCAGGCCCTCTCTGTGAGCCCTGCATGCCTTGAGTTCGGGCCTAACGACTCCAAAGTCGTTCTGAAACCTAGGCATGGCTACGTTCCTAAGGTGCTCTCGACTCCATTCAGAGCACAGATCATTTCCCTCTCAGCGCTTCCTCCCTCGTCGGACGAGCGAGAGCTGGAATTACTCTGCCCTGTCAGGGCATTGAGGACCTATGTCGAGCGATCACAGCCTTTCCGGCAATCTGATCAGCTCTTTATCTGCTTTGGCGGCCGCACCAAAGGGTCTTCGGTCTCAAAGCAACGTCTTTCGCGTTGGATAGTCGACGCTATTGCTCTTTGCTACTCCTCTTTGGGCCTGAACTGCCCCATAGGAGTTAGAGCTCACTCCACTAGAGGAATGGCTTCCTCTTGGGCATGGTCCAGTGGGGTTTCGATTAAAGACATCTGTGAGGCGGCCGGCTGGTCCTCGCCGTCCACTTTTGTCAGATTTTATAACTTGGATATTCCGACCTTACAAGCTCGGGTCCTCTCGGTATGACTCAGCGGCCTCTATCGAGCTCCGCCTCATGCCACTTCGGGAGTTAGCTTCCCTTTTTGCAAGTGTAACACTTGGGTTCGACGGCTCCGGCCCTCTCACTTGTCCGCTGGTTCCCCCGCGGTGTCCATGACAAGCTCAGTCGTTCCCTGCCGTGGCACGGCGCGGTTGAATTCGTTCCCCATACGCAGTACGAGTGAAGTATCGAAAGGGAACGTACTCGGTTACTAACGTAACCTCGGTTCCCTGAGATACGGAACGAGTACTGCGTTATATGCCGTGCCACGAGGCTGCGGCTTCAGTGTCGTCGCTTCAGTCGTATGACCTGAAATCCTATGGCGAAATGCCTGCTTATATAGCCCTAAGCCCCGCCCTTTTTGGCGGGCTTCTTCGCGCGCTTTGTCGCCATAGGCTATGCTATGCCGCGCCGTCATTGGTTCAACAACTTTACATGAGTGAACCAATGACGATGCAGTTACACTGCGTTATTGAAAAAGGCTTCAGTAACGGGGAAAAAGGAGACCTTTCCCCATACGCAGTACTCGTTCCGTATCTCAGGGAACCGAGGTTACGTTAGTAACCGAGTACGATTCTTTTTTTCTCTCTCTCTTTGTACTGAGTTTAATTTAGGTATGATAGAACTGTTGCAATTATTTATTTTGACAATATAGAAAGTTAAACATTTAATGTTTACTTTTTTTGGTTAGTTTTTGAAACAGACAAACTCAGAATTGTTGAAGTTCATTGATTATACATAAAATTCAATGAAGGTTGAATAATCTTTGAACTACAGTATGTAGTTATCTGCATGTCTTATCCATGGATATGCAACAATGAAGAACAAGCTATTGGGGGTTTTGAGAACCAGAACTGACTGAACAAGTTGAAATTTAGCTATAGTGTGAGCCCCTTTATTAATATTCCTGCAAGTGAGGGATGGTTAAAAAAAAGAAAAAGAAAAAAATGGTCAAATTCACTCAGCATTCCATGATATAATTCACTATCTCAATTACAATTAAGTACAAATTAACTGTATTCAGTTGTGTTGTAGGCATAGCCCAGTACATTATAGTCACCCCAGACTGGTTGCTGGCCCCTGCCTGGCCACCCCTTTGAAAAAATCTTGGCTCTGCCACTGTTGGCAAGTGACAGAAAACAACAACATTGTGGTTTTAGCACATTGTTTTGTGGTTGCGATGTTGTTTCTCAGTTGTTTTCTTAGTGGCCGAAGACAAAAGAGCACAGTCAAGTATTTACACTGCAAAAAAATGCTTTTCTTACTTAGATTTTATGTCTTGTTTCCTGTCCAAATATCTAAAAATTCTTAAATCAAGAAGCATTTTCTAGACAAGTAAAAATGATTGTCTTGTTTTCAAACAAATAAGTCAAAATTAGGTGAGTTTTTCCTTAAAACAAGCAACATAATCTGCCAGTGGGGTAAGCAAAAACTCACTTAATTTTGACTTATTTTTTCTGAAAACAAGACAATCATTTTTATTAAATGCTTCTTAAGAATCTTTAGATATTTGGACTAGAAACAAGACAAAAAGTCAAAAACTAAGTAAGAAAAGCATTTTTTGCAGTGTATGATATTCTGGTCTCTATACGCCAGCATTCAAGAGTTTGGGGTCAATAATTTTTTAAAGGACTTAATATTTTTTATTTAGCAAGGATGCATTAAATTGATCCAAAATGACAGTAAATGCTTTTTACACTTTTTCAAAAAGACGCTGTTCTTTCATCAAATGTATCATGGTTTCCACAAAAATATTAAGCAGCACAACTGTTTTCAACATTGATGAAAATAAGAAATGTTTTTAACATCAAATCAGCATATTAGAATGATTTTGTGAAGGATCGTGTGACTCTGAAGTAATGGCTGCAGAAAATTCAGCTTAAAGAAAACAGTTAACAGTTTAAATTGTACAAATATTTCACAATATCACTGTTTATCTGTATTTTTGATCAAATAAATGCAGCCTTAGTTAGCATGATGAGATACATCTTACCAACTCCAAACGTTTGAACAGCAATAAAATATCTGTAGCACAAATGGTTCAGGAAGAATTTCTGCACCAAAGTTTAATACTTTAATCATTAAACTTAAATATGAACAACAATAATAGTGATGCTTGCCAAGTAATACTAATAAAGGACAAACAGGTTAATTAGTTTTCCCACCTAGCATGGTGTTGAGTATGAAGCTAAGTGTAGCTCCCCCTGCTGGCGGTGGAGGAAAGTACATGTCATACTCTTCTAGATTCACTTCCCAGGCATCTGATTCAGACGCCTTGAACAAACTCAAGTCCTCCAGAGAAATTGTTCCACCTGAAATACACAGTAAATAAACTGATTCATGGATATTTATAGAAATCAGAATTGTAGAGAGTGACATTTTGAATCACCTGCAGTTTGTATATCACTGACAAGTTGCTTAGCGATGTCTCCAGTGTAAAAAGCATCCGCCCCACGTTCTGCAATGATCTCAAGTGTATCTGCAAGTTTCTCAAATCTTACTATGTCCCCCTCTTTCAATAGCTCACCTTGTTCATTCTGGAATAACTTGCTATAAAAAAAAAAAACACATCCAGGTGACATTTTTTCGGTCTTATCTGAATGTAAAAGAATTCATTAAAAAAAAAAAAAAGATTTTGGTGTCAAAGTGAACGTTATGAGTCTGAATTCATTCTGAATGGGAGTACATGTGTTACCGTAGTGGTGAGTCTGCATTCTCCTTTAAAAGAATTGGCAAAAATCGAGAGAGCACATAAGGAATGGGGACGCCCTCTCTAGCCATCTTGATAGTGGGCTGAAATAAACTGGCCCACGGCAGACGTCCATACAGTTTATGAGCTCGCTCATAGCCACGGATTTCACCCGGGACACCGATCCAGGGAGCTCCTATAGAGAGAGAGAGAAACTATAGCTATCAAATGTGCTTAAAGTGCTCAGTGCACTATGAGTATGTGTAGTTATGAAAAATGAGAAGGCTACTTCCTGTGTAATACATAACAAGGTCTGTAATTAAAGAAAGGAATAGTGCATTACATCTTTTCCAAAGGGGCATTGCACATATTTAACTAAAAGTATCTTATTTCTTATCTTATTTTATCTTTATTTACACTATCAGCATATTTAATGTTCAATCATATGTGATAGAAACAATACTTTGTGTGGATGCAAGAAACAAAAGTTCATCCATCTTAACACACTGTCACCTTCCATTGGATGTATTGTTGTTGGGCACGTGGCAAGAAGGTCTGTTTTAAAAGCTTTTGGGACAGTCTCTCTGGCATTGATTATTCTCACTTTGCCTAGATAACACAGATATTGAAAAATAATAACAATAATATTCATTATACCGACAGAAATAATAAGTACTTTAAGATCTTTAAGGTAGGTAGAATGAATCTCACCACTTTGTTCCCGTATGGTGAATATAGAGCCTCCACCAATGCCCATACTCTGAGGATTTATGATTGACGTGCACAGTAAAGTAGCAATGGCGCCATCTACCGCTGACCCACCCGACTGCAGTATATCTCTAGGAGAAAAAAGACTGAAAATGAGCTTTGGCAGGGGTTTTTAAACTCTGATTCAAAGGACCTCCAAATGATGATCCCCTGCAAAGAAATAAAAACCTTCCTAAAATTTAAAGGCAGTTATAGCGATCATGTAAAAATATATAAAAATGTTGTTTCCAAAATTAAATAACTGGGTTTGTTTTGTTTCAGTTTGTTGACAAGTTGACAGCACATCTGTTAAGGCCCTTTCACACAAAGGGTAATAACAATAACAATAACAATACAGATATAGTTTTAAAAAATCATTAAAAATTTAAAAGAAGAATCCACCTCAACTATAACAAAAGTGGCACAAAGGAAATATTGTCACAGACACGTCAGGTTCCAACATCACCCAATCACAGCGCACTCAATCACCGGAGTACTGATCACCCGCACCTGCACCTCATCATGCCACTCATCACTGCCACCATAAAACACTCACACACACTCTCAGTCACTGTCCGGTCTCGTTCGCATTAGGATCTCTATATGCTTACCTCTTGGACTCCTATTGAAGCTACAAACCTGTCTCCAAGTCTCCTCGTCTCCCAGTGTTGTTCCAGTGTGTGTGTGAGTGTCTACGTTCCTCCTCGTCAGCCATCCCAGCATTCCTCCACGGATCGTCACTTCTGCAAATCACCCATAAGGACAGTATTCATACTCATCTTCACGTCCACATTCAACTTCACTCATCTGCACTTACCTGTTTCACCCATTACTCTGCTGTGTGTGAAAAATAAAGTCATCTTTCTTTCGCCCTACTCTGGTTCGGCGGAGGACTGCAGCGGATTCCTTCTGCAGTGCTCGCTGGTCCTGGAGATGCAACCGCACAACTTTCCCACCGAAACTTCAAAAGTGGCGTTCATCATCTCTCAACTGCAAGGCAAGGCGCTCCAGTGGGCAGATTCTATCTGGTCCCAAAATCATCCAATTACTCAATCGTACTCTGGTTTTGTGGCTCACTTCCGCGAAGTATTTGGAAAGCCCATCTCTGACTCGTCGATTGGTGAGAAATTATCTAATTTAAAACAAGGATCCCTGTCTGTTAACGAATATGCCTTGCAGTTCAGAACTCTCGCAGCATCCAGCGGCTGGAACGAACAAGCCTTGATAACAACGTATCGGCAAGGATTGGATCCTCGCGTGCGGTTGCATCTCGCTGCATACGAGGATTCCATCGGCCTTGAACGATTCATCCAACTCTCCATCCGTTTCGCCACTCGTATGCAGTCGTGTTTAGAAGAACACCAGGGCCAGTTGCTATATCCCATCTCAGCACGTCGACCAGAATCCGTCAGCTCCCCAGAACCAGCCAACGAACCCATGTCTCTGGAGGGCACACGGCTCTCCCCCGCTGAGCGACAGAGACGGCTGACCCAGAATCTCTGCCTTTACTGTGGTTCTCCTGGGCATATACTCTCCACATGCCCAATTCGTCCTCCGCGACCCATGGTGAGTGCTATCATTCCGTCAATTAAGAAAATGAAACCCCTCACCACTACTGTAACACTTACTGCTTCTGACGTATCCATTCCAGTTGTCGCCCTCCTCGATTCTGGGTCAGCCGGCAACTTCATCTCTGGCACCCTCTGTCGCCAGCTCCACGTCAAGACCACGGCCACGCCGACCACCTACCAGATTCGTTCTGTGACGGGGGAAGCCCTTAGCCGTAAGCACATTCGTCATTGTACCGAAACCATCCAGATACAAGTCGGCCTTCTACATGTGGAACATCTCCATCTGCTGGTTCTGGAGGGATCCACCGCTGACGTGATCTTAGGGCGCCCCTGGTTGGAG
Organism: Hypophthalmichthys nobilis; assembly: GCA_037950665.1. Classification (NCBI taxonomy): domain Eukaryota; kingdom Metazoa; phylum Chordata; class Actinopteri; order Cypriniformes; family Xenocyprididae; genus Hypophthalmichthys; species Hypophthalmichthys nobilis. The sequence continues at coordinate 20,982,586 of CM075473.1, read as the reverse complement.
CAGCACAACCCAACTCTCTCCTGGAAAACTGGCGAAGTCCTGAAGTGGGGCGAAACTTGCTTTCATGACTGTTTCCCTGGGCTCCCCATTCCTCGTTCTCCACGCTCCGAGTCTCTTCCAGTATGTGCCACGACCATCGAGAGCCCAGTGGACCGACGCTCCGTGGACATCCCTGAGTGTTACGCCCCCTTCAGTGACGTATTCTGCCCACAAGGAGCTTCCAAGCTGCCTCCACACCGGCCATGGGACTGTGCCATCGATCTGCTTCCGGGTGAACCAGTGCCTAGGGGACGGATATACCCTCTATCCGTTCCGGAGGAGAAGGCCATGGAGGAATACATTAAGGAAGCTCTTGCCCAAGGATACATCAGACCATCCACTTCCCCTGCTGCTTCAAGCTTCTTCTTCGTGGCCAAGAAGGACGGAGGCTTGAGGCCCTGCATCGATTACCGTTCATTAAACAACATCACTGTCAAGTTCCGTTATCCCCTTCCTCTCGTCCCTTCAGCCCTAGAACATCTCCGTGGTGCCACTGTCTTCACTAAGCTGGACCTCCGCAGCGCTGCAACCTCATCCGGATACGCGAGGGGACGAGTGGAAGACCGCCTTTGTGACACCTACCGCCACTACGAATATTTGGTTATGCCGTATGGCCTGGTCAACGCCCCTCCGTATTCCAGGACTTCATTCATGAGGTGCTCCGGGAGTTTCTCCATCGCTTTGTCCTGGTCTACATTGACGACATCCTAATCTACTCCCGGAGCCTGGCCGAACATCGCCACCACGTTGCGGAGGTCCTCCAACAACTCCGCAAGTTTCATCTTTTCCTCAAAGCAGAGAAGTGTACATTCCATCAACCATCAGTTCAATTCCTCGGATACATCATCGATAGCAGTGGCATCCGGATGGACGAGGGGAAGGTGGAAGCCATCAAGAACTGGCCAACTCCCTCATCCATCAAGGAACTACAACGCTTTCTCGGATTCTCCAACTTCTACCGCCGTTTTATCCACAACTACAGCTCCATAACCACTCCACTTACCAACCTGCTCCGTAATAAGCCCAAGTCTCTGTCCTGGACACCTGAGGCCACGAAGGCATTCCAACATCTGAAAGAAGCCTTCACCACCGCTCCTCTCCTCGTCCACCCCAACCCAGAGCTGCCCTTCGTTGTCGAGGTGGACGCTTCCACCACCGGAGTAGGAGCGGTGTTGTCCCAGCAGCAGGGGAATCCCAGCAGACTCCATCCATGTGCCTTCTTCTCCCGCAAGCTCAACCCGGCGGAGAGAAATTACGACATCGGGAACAGAGAACTCCTAGCTGTGAAGCTCGCCCTGGAGGAGTGGAGGCATTGGTTGGAGGGATCTAAACATCCCTTCCAAGTTCTCACTGATCATAAAAACCTTGAATACTTACGCTCTGCTAAAAGACTGAATCCAAGACAAGCCCGCTGGTCATTATTCTTTACTAGATTCAATTTCACCATAACCTACCGCCCTGGTCCCAAAAACGTCAAAGCAGATGCTCTCTCCCGTCTCCACGCTCCGGATGAAAGGATCGAAGATCCAGAAACCATCATTCCAAAGGAACTCATTGTCAGCCCCATTTCCTGGTCTGAGGAGACCTTACCCTCCTCCAATGCCTCCACCAACGCTCCGCCGGGTTGCCCACCAGGCTTGTGCTACACTACGAAGTCACGACGCACTCCACTCATCCACTCAGCCCACACGTCACTTGGCACTGGTCACCCGGGGGCCAATGAAACCCTCTCGCTGCTGAGGGAACGCTTCTGGTGGCCCAACATGGCAGCCGATGTCAGAAGGTACGTGCAGGGCTGTAAGGAATGCGCCATCTCAAAGAGCCCACGCCATTTACCATCCGGCAAGCTCTTACCTCTGCCCGTTCCCAACCGACCCTGGTCACACCTAGGAGTCGATTTTATCACCGATCTCCCAGCCTCCAACAACAACACCTGCATCCTCGTGGTGGTGGATCGGTTCTCAAAGTCCTGCCGCCTCATACCCCTAAGAGGCCTACCCACTGCCATGGAAACGGCAGAGCAACTCTTCAATCATGTGTTTCGATACTTTGGAATTCCAGAAGACATAGTCTCCGATAGAGGACCTCAGTTCATCTCGAAGGTATGGAGGGCATTCTTCTCGCTCCTAGGTGTGACCGTCAGCCTAACATCCGGGTACCATCCGCAGTCGAACGGGCAGACGGAAAGGAAGATCCAGGAGATCGGTTGCTTCCTCCGTACCTTCTGTCATGACCACCAGGACTCTTGGAACCAGTACCTGGGTTGGGCCGAGTACGCCCAAAACTCTCTCCGTCAGCCCTCCACCGGCCTTACACCATTCCAATGCGTACTCGGTTACCAACCCCCACTGTTCCCCTGGTCTGGGGAACCCTCTGATGTACCATCTGTGGATTACTGGTTCCGAGAGAGCGAGAGGGTCTGGGACTCAGCGCATCACCAACTGCAGCGAGCCCTGCGCAGACGCAGGATGACAGCAGACCTTCGCCGGTCCGAAGCTCCCTCATACCAGCCCGGTCAGAAGGTCTGGCTGTCAACCAGGGACATCCGCCTGAGTCTGCCCTGCCGGAAGCTGAGTCCCAGGTTCATTGGTCCATTCACCATCACCAAGCAGATCAACCCAGTCACGTATCAACTTCAACTACCTCCTCACTACAGAATTCATCCCACATTCCATGTTTCACTGCTTAAGCCTCACCACCCTTCTGTTTCTCCTCCACAGGACCTGACGTGGCAGCCTCCGAACCCCCTTCCACTCATCCTGGACGACGGCGCGCATATGAGGTTCACGACATCTTGGACTCCCGGCGCCGTGGTGGTCAATTAGAATATCTGGTCGACTGGGAGGGCTACGCCCAGAAGAGCGCTCATGGGTCCCCAGGGACGACATCTTAGATCCAAACCTCCTCCTAACCTTCCATTCCACTCACCCTGACAGACCAGCCCCTCGTGGAAGAGGCCGACCACCGCGACGTCGGGGTCCTCGGCCCTCAGGAGCGGGCCGTGGAGGGGGGGGTACTGTCACAGACACGTCAGGTTCCAACATCACCCAATCACAGCGCACTCCAATCACCGGAGTACTGATCACCCGCACCTGCACCTCATCATGCCACTCATCACTGCCACCATAAAACACTCACACACACTCTCAGTCACTGTCCGGTCTCGTTCGCATTAGGATCTCTATATGCTTACCTCTTGGACTCCTATTGAAGCTACAAACCTGTCTCCATCGTCTCCAAGTCTCCTCGTCTCCCAGTGTTGTTCCAGTGTGTGTGTGAGTGTCTACGTTCCTCCTCGTCAGCCATCCCAGCATTCCTCCACGGATCGTCACTTCTGCAAATCACCCATAAGGACAGTATTCATACTCATCTTCACGTCCACATTCAACTTCACTCATCTGCACTTACCTGTTTCACCCATTACTCTGCTGTGTGTGAAAAATAAAGTCATCTTTCTGTTATCTCTGCCTCTGACCCATCTGTATTGTAACAAATATATAGTTGCAATCACTTTGAAAATGTTTTTTTCCCCCAGGTGATAAAAGTTAAAAACATTGACAGCCGATCAGAATCCACCCTGCTTTAGAACTTGGCGGATGACTGCAACGCTCGCTTATAGGCTAATAAACAGAACATTATTGTGCGTTGGTGCGGATGCTAATTATCATCACAGTTATTATCTTTATAGTTGATGTGAATGGGCCATTATTTGACACATTTATAACTGATTTAAAATTTATTTGTACAGTGATTTTCACAATCATTATTATTTCTAATAGGGCTTCCACACTTGTTTCGATTTCTTGGTCCGAACCCGAGTTCGGTTGCTCCCGCTGGATTCTGTTCAGATTGTATTTTTCTGTTCACCTCTGTTCTGGGCTGCCCATGGACAGAACGAGTGTAGCCTACTAGTCTTACCCTGTCCATGGACTTGAGTCTAGCGTGAAATTTTCTCAGTCGTTGCCTGCTGCTTCTTCTAGCTTTTAGAGAAATAAGTTGCTCATAACTGCTGGTCTAGAGTCAGTTATCTCTGTATATCTCTGCATATTTGTCAAACAATCCAGTGAGTACTGTAGCCTATCTGTTTGCGCTCTGGTACAGAGAACGTCAAAGGTTTCTATTTACAATGTGTTTTTCAGCATTGAGCAGTATATGGCAATATACAGTATCTCACAAAAGTGAGTACACCCCTCACATTTCAGCAACCATTTTTGTATATCTTCTCAAGGGACAATACTATAGAAATGAATCTTGGATATATTTTAGAGTAGTCAATGTGCTGCTTGTATAGCAGTATAGATTTATTGTCCTCTGAAAATAACTTGACATACAGCCATTATCGTCTAAATAGCTGGCAACAAAAGTGAGTACTCCCTAAGTGATAACAGTTGTATGTCGTTTAACCATGCAAAGCCACATGTCCTATTCATCATGTTCATGTTTTTGTCTGCTTGACAGGACCATACAAATGTGTGGACCTTGTATTAGAGCAGTTAAAATTTGGTGCTTTGAGTTCAATTCTCTCATACTGACCAATGAATGTTCAACATGGCACCTCATGGCAAAGAACTCTCTGAGGATTTGAGAATTAGAATTGTTGCTCTCCACAAAGATGGCCTAGGCTATAAGAAGATCGGTAACACCATGAAACTGAGTTACAGTACAGAGGCCAGGGTCATAGAGAGAGGGGTTCCACTCGGAACAGGCCAAAGAAGTTGAGACCTTGTGCTGTGCGTCAGGTGCAGAAGCTGGCTTCAAAAAACAGATGCATTTGTGCTGCCAGCATTGCTTTAGAGGTTGCAGAAGCGGAAGGTCAGCTTGTCAGTGCTCAGACCATACGCCGCACACTGTAACAAGTCGGTTTGCATGGCCGTCGTCCCAGAAGGAAGCCTCTTCTGAAGCTGGCTCACAAGAAAGCCCGCAAACAGTTTGCTGAAGACAACCTGTCCAAGAGCATGAACTACTGGAACCATGTCCTGTGGTCTGATGAGACCAAGATAAACTTGTTTGGCTCAGATGGTGTCCAGCATGTGTGGTGACGCCCTGGTGAGTAGTACCTAGAAGATTGTGTCTTGCCTACAGTCAAGCATGGTGGTGGTAGCATCATGGTCTGAGGCTGCATGAGTGCTGGGGAACTGTGCTTCATTGAGGGAAACATGGATTCCAACGTGTACTGTGACGTTCTGAAGCAGAACATGATGCCCTCCCATCAGAAACTGGGCCGAACGGCACGATAATGACCCCAAACACACCGCCAAGATGACAACTGCCTTGATGAGGAAGTTGAAGGTGATGGAGTGGCCAAGTATGTCTCCAGACCTGAACCCTATTAAGCACCTGTGGGGCATCCTTAAGCGGAAAGTGGAAAAGCGCCATGTGTCTAACATCCAGCAGCTCCGTGATGTCATTATGGAGAAGTGGAAGAGGATCCCAGCAACAACCTTTGCAGCTCTGGTGCATTACATGCCCATGAGGTGCTAGATAACAATGGTGCTCACACAAAATATTGACACTTTGGACACAGTTTTGATATGTTCACTTAGGGTGTACTCACTTTTGTTGCCAGTTATTTAGACAATAATGGCTGAATGTTGAGTTATTTTCAGAGAACAGTAAATCTGTACTGCTATACAAGCTGCACATTGTCTACTCTAAAGTATATACAATTTTCATTTCTATAGTATTGTACATATAATAAAATGGCGGCTGAAATGTGAGGGGTGTACTCACTTTTGTGAGATACTGTATGTTGATTTCTTGAACGCAATGGCCAGAGTTGTTTAAGTTAGCACTGTCTGAACAAAAACAGTGGTATTTCGAGAGGTGAGTTTAATAACAAATATTTTATTTCAGGAGAGTTTATGCTGGGATGTGTGTGTGTGTTTTATGATGTCTGGCTTACTTGTCCATGTTCAGGTTTCACTATACTAGTGAGGAATTTTTTTTAACAGTGAGGACATTTTGAACCTCACAATCAAACCTGTACACACAATTTGACCAAATCATACATTGCTAAAAGCAATAGCTCCAAAAGTTCTAGTGTGAATTAAATAATCTTTTTTCCTGCTGTCAAAAAATTAATGCAGTCAATAGAATAATAATAAACCTAACATAATTAATCATATAGGATTTCCGAAAAGCAGAGTGAAACAGTAATGTCAGTATGATCAATAATTTGGTAGTCTGTGTTAAAATATGTTATCTTGAACATGTTATATTAACTTTTGTCAGCCATGAAATACAATTTGACAAATCCTTTTTTTTTTTTTTTGCCTTCCTTGACTCCAGAAAAAAAACAGACACAAGAGGAAGTAATTTGGAAAACAAAAGCTCTTTAAGACCCATCAAATGCCTCTGCCGGTCGTTGGCATAAACAATGCGTTTTTATGTTTGCAAATGATCCATATAAAAAGTCTATCATGATTATCCCACTTTCTAACAACAGGACAGTCACATTTCAAAGACCAATTCCTAAATGTGTAAACCCACCTTTCAAATTGTTTCCACGTCCCTCAAAACATCCAAATGTCCTATACATCTACAGAAACAATTAACTTTTATTTATAGAAACAAACATAAATCTAAAAAAAAATACTTTTAAAGCAATCGTATACTGATGAATTTAGCGCTATAGAGCTAAATGATCAGTTGTTGTCAAGGAAAGTCTCCCAGAGATTGGTGTCAAGAGGATTACTAGGCAGTGAAGATACTTATTTAGCTATTTAACTTCCAACTTTTTGTGTACATCTAACCGGATGTCTCACCTCATTAGCCACTCATGTCCTCAAATTTACCTGACCCAGCCATCACAGAGGATTACGACAACCTATTTGTTGCCATTTTCCAGGAAAAAGTGATATTCCACATCATTACGCATGTTCGATTTAAAGGTTTGGATGCTAGATTTTAAAGTATGTTCTAAAACATTTAAAGTACCCTAATTATCCGAAAGCACACTGTTTCTAAACTAATCCTAAACTAACAAGTGAAGAAATCATGTACTTAAGGAACCATCTACCATCACTCACCGCCCGATCTTTGAACAGGTTTCCGAGTCCGCTGCCACTGCTGCTTTTTTGTAAAGTCCCTCAGGGCACTCCTCGTTAAAGTGAGCAACGCAAATAATAATAATTACAATAATACATATAAGCGGGATACTTATACACAAGCAAACTTTCTCTTTTCGTCTGGCCATTGTAACCCGACCGGCGCGGCTTTGCTTTTATCACTGAACTTCTAGTGTACAGCAGAAGCGCACAATTAGCCCTCCCCTTTCAGACTGTCAATGCGTAATTAAGCGCATTTTCAAGGTGTAGAGGTCGAGTCTAAATCGGATTGCGGAAAGAGTTGCTAGGGGTTTTCGCACCATCCAAATGCAATTTGGGAGTCTTTACTCGTACGTAGACTGGCACTCCCCCTGGGGCAAAGGGCTGGACTGCGGGACCACCACCTGGGGTTTGAACTTACAACCTTTTTTCTTAACCACCACATGTTGGCTCTCAGAGGGATGAGATCATATTCCCGCCACTTGAAACGTGAGTTACTTAAGATATTTCTTCCATGACCCTTGACACTAACAGTTTTGTTGTGTAGTTAATCCAATTTAAAAATACTATTTAACTAAAAAATGTACTAAATCAGTTTGTTTACATCAGATTACTCCAACTAAACTAAAGGTTTTGTTGATGTAATCTGATGTAGTTAGGTTGATTTAGTAATTTTGTAGTAAAATTATATGACTTTAATGTAGTCAGTCAAATTAATGTTGCATGGTGCAAATTTTTATAGGTTATATTACATTTTTTTTTACAGTGTAAGAAAAACATCTTAATTCCCTATCAAATTGTATATGTCAACAAATAAATTATTTAATCAGAAATCATTCATATTGTAAAATGTCTTACAATTTTTACAGAGGCCATGCTATATTGTGAATGTAGTCACGGATGTAGTCACGGATAAATGAAAACTTTTCAACCGTTATAAAGTATGCATTTGCGATAAACTGGTTTGCGGGGGGAGAGATCAGATGTGTAGTAAAATCTGAACATACTACATTCTCTATGTAGACCATGTCATGTGACCTATGAAGTCATTCAGTGTTCCCTTCCATTTATGAATAGGACGACTCCTTCCCCATGGCCTCATCGGTCAATAAAGACCAAAGTATAGGCCTACTTCAGTTTTTACGTGTACACTAGTATATGTGATTATCATTGGATGTCATTAGCATAGTATGTACCCAAAGTATACTTCAGTTTTACTCTTAGGCTACGTTAGGATATATACAGTGCAAGTAAAGTAAATTTCACCATCATACTGAATACGTACAGCCATATTTTTCTAACCGCGCTAACTCAAGTTTCACAGAAACAGATGGAACCACAACAAACTACAAGATACTGCAACAACAACAACAGACTTTCTCGCAGACAAGCACTTTTGTGAGGGCAGTTAAGAAACATTTGTATTGGTCATAATTTCTGGAGACAAATAGCACAGATACTGGACAAGGATGAAACTTTCTAGTGCACATGTGTTGAGCGTGCTATCAAAGAACTTTGAAAGGCTACGCATTCAACGCTACACATGCTAAGTATTTACATCAAAACTGAAGTATACTTTGGGCATGAAGCGCCCCCTGGATGCGCCTACTGCACAGATTTTTTGTAAACTATTTACAGAATTTTGGGAGTATGCATATAGGCTATTCAGACAAGGGAAAAGCTCTGACATTACATTGTGCTATATTAAATCATGGATTATAGCAGGAGTGGAACAATCTATTGACCAAATCATATCCTCAAAGTTCCACTGAAATTCTATTGTGAAATCTGAGGAGAATTGAAAGAATCAGAGTATGTTTGAATTTGTTACATATTAATATGTCTACTATTACATAAACGTCTAAAGATAATTAGGAATGCATGCATGAGAAAATGTATTTATAAAAGTACTATAATTAATGCATTTCACTTCAGCTCTCAAAATGTTGGCATTCCATCAAAAGGCTACATTATGATACTTATGCATGAAACGGAAGTTGCGCTAGTGTCTTTCTTCCCTGTTGTGACAAATCCGAGCGAAACGGCTTGTGACATATAGGCTAGTGAACAAGTAGGCTTTGTAGTATTTCTCTGTGTGAGGTAAATATCTAGTATAAGGGCTGGGGAAAAGGGGAGGTCCTTAATAAAATGATTCGCCTACTGACGCAAATACACAGCACAAGGAATCTGTTCATCTCGCGTGTGACCTCAAGGCAAGTTTCAATGAGTAACTGACAGTCATTTTTGTTTTGTACTGTCACTGAGGTATTGAGGTGAAAGTGGCAGGTTTAATTCATGTGACTGCAACAGGATAGTTATTAATAGCTACTCACAGGCTTAAACAATGTAAAGCAGAATTCCGCGAAACTGTTTACTGAGCTGAAATTGAAACCAATACTAGCAAAAAAACAAGTAATCGACGAAGACCATTTGCAACATACTATCAAAGCAAAGATGTTTATAAACAAACCACAAAGTGTTACATTTATTCCGATTCCGGTTGTGGGGAATCTAGGCTCACGAGCATGACGTCAGAGGAAGTTGTCTGTTTGGCGTACAATGTACCATGGGAATTGTAGGCCGTTGGGTGTCACTTGTAAACAGCTACTAATGCTTACAACACGCACTGTGCGAGTATAGCTGCCACATATATGAACCACGTGGCAGAGGTGGTATTTAGGTTACTCTGTTCTATACTTTATCATAATTGTCCGTGATTGTTGTTGCACTATTTATTTAGTAAAAAAGCAACGTGTCAGCAGTACAGGTGAGTGGATGACTGATCGTTCTTGAACGAATCGATGTTTTGAGTGAATCGTTTAAATGAACAAATCACTACTTGAATCTTTTCAGTGTTTTGACTATGAACGCAAAACTTTTTTACCTTGAGTATTGAATTCACAACAAGGAGAGAAGAATTCTGAGTGTGTGAATGACTGATGATGTTATTTTAATTCATATTTTTTAATTTAGCTATTGTTGTCTTGATTGTTGAAATGAAAGAGAAATTAGATTTTTTTTGTCGTTTAGGGAAACCATTTTAAATTGGTAGATTTGTGGACTCGCAAATTTTAATGAAGGATAATAAAATTTGTTTTTACCGTAGACGAGTCTTTGTTCGAATCATGAGTGAAAGATTCGTGACTCACTCATCCATAGCACCAAAAACACTGGCTTAAGCCAGGTGTCGCCATCTACCGGTTAACGATATAGGCTACCTGCAGAAAAGCACACTGAATGTATCAATAAATAAATATTTTTGTTGAACAGATAGAAAAAATTCGAGTCAGTTGGATGATTCAAAATCCTCACCACTACCGCCCGTGACACCCCTTTTTATGCGGTTTACAACCTGCATGCATCAGTAAGCTGAAAGGGGAAGCTCAATTTTAATAGCTAATTTAAAATTAGGCTATTATTACTATAAAATTATTATAATCCTAGTTAATGTTGTTATTATATGCAGTATCGATATTAATATTACAATGAAGCATTTGTTATGGTTTCAGTAGCCAGTCAGTCGGTTATGCGTCTTATATAAACGCCCAGATTTCAATGATGAGACGTCGGACGTCTGTCATGTTGTTTTCTTCCCGGTTGTCTTCGGCGTTATGGACGTCGCCTGACAGCGCTTCACGGACATAAGGGCAGGACTAGAAACTGCAATGAAACAGCGACAGGGAGGTGTCTGAGAGGGAAGTGTAGAGGCAGGATAACTGGCAGTACCGGGCGTAACAGTCGCTGCGAATCTGACAGACGAGAAGTGCCGCGCAGTTCTCGGTAAATATGCAATTGAATGGGCGTCATTTGCGCATTGACTATTTTTGCATGTTGAATCTCTAGATTTAAATGTTGCATTAGGTAGATGGGGTTTGTTTTTCTTTGTGCTATGTTATTGTACGCATTCCCCTGCTGCTACTCTTTCTCTCAATCTGTCTGTGTTGACAGACGCCGGGTTTGTTTTTGTCTTCCATCTCTACTAGCCTGTCAGGGTGCATTGCATTCCTTCTGAAGGATCCTAATGCAACAGTAATGCAACAATTCCTTATTCTCTTTGTGTCAGCCAATTAGGCTCTATGGATAAATTTGTTCCTGCAGGTTTGTGTTGACTGTCTGCAGTATACCTTGGAATTCTCTCATGACTCATGGTTTTAAAAAAGTGCAGTGCGGAGGTGTTGCAAAGACTGAATTTCAAATGCCATGCCCGTCTGTGTGTGCTGCGGTCTCTATCAAGCTACTCGTAGGTCTGTGTGTGAGTGCGGGGAGGGGGATGTGTGTGTGGGTGGTATATAGAAATGATCATGTGGTCAAACCGGGCTGTCAAGGCAGGTGTGATGCAGTTTTGCTTCAACGGCAATGTCGGTGTAGTGATATTCTGCTGCACTTTATCACAAAATGTCTTTATATCTCCTTTTTGTTCTCTTTTCCAGGTGCCCTCAGGTGCACTGTGTCTCTGTTGGCTGGGATCAGGAGGCGAGGAGCAGCTGAAATATCTCACACTGTCAACATTTTTAAATGCATTGAAACGGAAGAGAAAAGCTTGCTTGAATTAACCAAAGTGTTCGGAACGTGATTCAATTAGACACTCCTTGAAAATGAAGCAAAAACACGAGGCCGCGTCACTTTACTAAAACACCAAATCAAGCCAACCCAACAGATAAGAATACTCTAAATCGTATCTACATATACGTCTAAGAGTGTGTGTTTGAGTTGGCGTGTGAATCTATGTTCGTATGCAGGGATGGAGTGGTCTTTAGAGCGGATGAGGGAATGGGTGGCAGGTGGCATGCAGTCGGTGCGAGAGTGTGAGTCCAGTGCTCTAGGCACTGCTCTTTGTCTCGCCCTTCTGTTTATCTGGTACTGCTACCGTGTGGGATGCGAGCATGCCGCCCCTTCGCTCCGTGGCGGTTTCAGCCCAGAGCCACGTGGCGGTGCCGTACCCGGTGGAGTTCTCGCCTCGGACCTCTCGGCCCACAGAGGCTCGTCAAAACTCCGTCAGGTCGGCGGGGGCGGAGGAAGCGGTGTCAGCGAGGAAGAACTCAATGGCTTTGCCTTCTGCCAGTCACCTGAGTGCTTCCGTTGCTCCAAGCCTGGCGAGGGCCTGAACCAGCGGCTCTACCATAGCCTGCAGGAGTACGCCAAGCGCTACACCTGGGCCGGCATGGGCCGCGTGCACAAGGGCGTACGCGAGCAAGGCCGCTATCTCCTCTGTAGCCGCCCCTCCATCCAGAAACCTGAGGTCTTCTTCTTGCCGGACCTTCCCTCGGCTCCTTTCTTCTCACGGGAGGCGCAGAAGCATGACGTGGAGCTTCTGGAGAGAAGTTTCCCCGCACTTCTGGCTGAATTTGAGAGCGTGTACCGGCTGTCATCCAGTCGGACCGGCTCCTCGCTTCCACTGGGCTGGAAGGCCAACAGCACACCCCGTGGTCAGTGGTGGACCTTCTATTTGGTGAACCAGGGTACTCCGATGGTGCTGAATGCCAGGCGGTGTCCGCGTACGTGGAGGGTGCTCGGCCAGCTCCGTACCTTTATTGCGAATAATGTGTTTGGAAATGCCTGCTTCTCAGTGCTCAGTCCTGGAACAACCATCACTGAGCACTACGGTCCAACCAACGTACGCCTGCGCTGCCATCTTGGTAAGACGTCAAAGGATGTGAATCTATGTACACTACCAGTTGAAAGTTTGGGCACAGCTACTTATTGTTTATTACAAATACTTTTCACATTTTAGAATAAAAGTAAAGTCATCTAAACTGTGACATATCACAAATGGAGGTATTGAAATTATGATAATAATATTGAATTACACTACCATTCAGAAGTTATAAATTGATAAAGTAATTATTCAGCAAGGATGCATTAAATTGATCAAAAATTGCAGTAAAAATGTATAATGTTGGGTGAATTCAGGTTGATTGGAACCATCTTAATGGTAAAAACTGTCCCAATCATCCTGATTTCCACCCCTAATTATATTTCAAATAAAGGATGTTCTTTTAAACTATTCATCAAACAAAAATGTATAATGGTTTCCACAAAAATATTAAGCAGCACAGCTGTTTGAAACACTGATAATAATAAAAAAATGTTTCTTGATCACCAAATCAGCATGATTTCTGAAGGATCATGGGACACTGAAAAAGAGTAATGATGCTTAAAATTCAGTTATGCCAACACAGGAATAAATTACATCTTAAAATTATAATAACATTTCACAATATTACTGTTTTTACTGTATTTTAATCAATTAAATGCAGCCATGGTGAGCATAAGGTCTTAAAATAAAATCTTTCCAAACCTAAACTTTTTTTATGTTAAACAAATCATATTTGATCTTCAAATTTGCAATCCAACTTCATCAGTATTCACATGTATGCTGGACACTTGTTGGATGCTTTTCTTTTACTAAAAATTATTTTTAAAGAAACTTTTAGTTTTGTCGATTCTCTACAGAACAGATTTCAAGTATTTTTAAGATCATAAGAAAAATAAATTTAGTCGAATGCGTCCAAACATCTGACTGGTAATGTATGCATTATATGTGAGAGCAGCAGTCTGTGTGCCTGTTTAAGGTATAGCCATTTTCCCTCTGTGTGTGTGTGCAGGACTGAAGGTGCCCTCTGGTTGTGAGTTAGTAGTTGGTGGAGAGCCGCAGTGCTGGTCTGAGGGAAGCTGCCTGCTGTTCGATGACTCTTTTCTTCACACTGCATTTCATGATGGTGAGAAAAGAAAACAATGTGCCGAAAAAAACAATGTACAGAATAAGTATAATAGATTGTGGTGCATAAGCCTTTTTATTCAATATTAAGTGAGGTGGAGGGTGGTCAACCGTGGTCAACCGTTTGAATTTTTCTGATGGCTAAGATATTTTTTTTCAATGCTGACATCTTAGACAGCATGGTGGTCCATACAAGCCAATATAATTGATGTCACAGTATTTAATTTAAAGGTATAAAGATTTGCAATGTAATTTATATTTATCTTAAATAATGTTTACTAAAACAATTAGGAATAAATCATTTAAAAATGAATACTTTTGAAAAACTAATAATTTAAACAGGTTTTTTTTGTCATTATGTAATAATCCACAATAAATAATAATCCTGTTATAGTATTTTTCATAAATAAAAAAAGTTGTTAAAAAACATGACTAAAAGCATGTAAACCCTGTAACCAACAGTACACACAGTAATCTAGTTTTTGCACACAATGTGCAAAACCACAGTGAATATGGCATGATTAATAAATGACATAGTGACAAACTGAATATAGCGCAGCATAGTTTGAAATGCCCAGTGATAGCTGAACTCTCTTGTCTTCATCCAGTTCACACAATACACACGTTTTTATACAGTCTATGCACACTAGATCTAACAACTGCATATGCCGCAGTTTGCCAGGTTCTGAGCATTAAATGTTTATTAGATATTCAGAGACTTGTTTAAGATGCGTATTTGCTGAATGCCGACAGTACATGAAAAAGTATTATAGCTTTTGCCTTTCAATTATTAGACAGAACTGTTACAGAGAGAGTAGACTAATGAAGATAAAGAATAGGAGCTCTGGCGCATCTGCACTCAGTCACTGCGTTTCTCAAATCTGTCAAAATACAAGTCCTGCTTTTGACACTTTTTGGCCAAACAGAAAAACATATTGATGCAAATAATGAAAAAATGCCAAATATCAGCCAATATATCTAGTGTGTAGTTAGTTGCACTAAGGCAAGTGTCACTATTTCTATTAATCATCTTTTATTTATTATACATTATGAATGATTCTCTAAAACATGCAGATGTGTTGCAGAGGTGTACAATGTGCAGGTAGTTTTGTAAGAGATCAGAGGTCAGTCACCATGAAATCAAAATTGACAATTCTCATTGTTTTATTGAATATTGCAGTGTTTATTATAAATGATTTATCTGTGCATATTATTATTATTATTATTAAAAAGGGCAGCAGCTATTTACCCCAAATGAAAAGTAGCAGTAGCAGTATTTTATTTGCACTAAGTGTAAATAGTAGTTAGATGTTATTTATACCTAGTCCAAATAGTGGCAGATACTCTAAATTTATAAAATAAGATCACTCTATATTGTAATGTTGACATGCATTTTCTGTAAAGCTGCTTTGAAACAATATGTATTGTGAAAAGTGCCATACAAATAAATGTGCGTGCATGAATGAATGACACCTTATTAGGACATTGTTCCTGTCCCTAGAGCCCTCCCCTACACCTACCCCCAGGGGTTAGATAACCAGAGGCCCATGGGCTACAGGATTACAGTAGGCCCCCTACCCTGCATAAAATGTCACTGGGCCATTAGTCAATATAGACATTTCATTTTGTGCTCAAGTATAAATAAATTTAGCTGGCATAACTTTAGAAACTTTTCTTCTGGTGGAAGACAGTGACTGGATCTAAAACCTTCAGATGACATGCAGATTATATCCATGCTTTTGTAATTTACCGAACCCGCTTTAAGAAAAGAACGGCTTTCTTGCACTGGATGACGTTATAGAAAACAGATCAGTTCCATTCACACAGCAGAGCTTCGCTGAAAATGCTGTTGTGATTCCTGAAAATGTACGGGTGTGAGTTCGGTTACAGAATGCAGTTGTCACTGCTGTAATCTCCCATTATATTTCATGCAGCCAGTAGGCCCCTCCCCAGTGTTGGCTCCTGAGCTTCAGCCCATGGAAGCCCGTGCGTTAATGCGCCCCTGCTTACCCCTAACAATACCCGTTAAACACTTTATTCACATTATTAAATACCCGTTAGGCACTTTACTACCAATTTTCTAATGTTTTCTTAATTTAAAAAAATGTAAAATAAACTCCTCCAAGCTGATATGCAATGGGAAAAGGGAGAAGGGAGTTCAGAAAAAGGTGAATTCGGTTGCGTCAAAAACTGTTTTTGGTTTATTCTTCACACCACTGATCCTGTTACCCCTCATCAGGGCTGGAAATACTGTAAGAAAAGATAGGTTGTTAGTTGTGATTTGAATAAGGATATAGTAAAGGTGTCACAAAGTGTTCCAGTTTCAGAGCCACAGTGCTGAATGATCTACCACCCATTGATGACATTAGCAGCACCTTGCCAACCACTTGCAACATGCTAAAAAGTTTTGCAGGGCAAGAAAATGTTTGGATTTAACATTTACATCATGAATTCCATGTATGTGTGCTCAGGTTCTGCAGAAGATGGCCCGAGAGTCGTATTCATGGTGGACCTGTGGCATCCAAACGTGGCCGCAGCTGAGAGACAAGCACTGGACTACATCTTCACCCCTGGACGCTGAAAGAAGAAAAGGGTTAACAATTTCCATTGTATTAACAGTATGAGATGAGTGCAAAGGGAAAGACAGAGTGTGGAGAACATCAGTCTCTTCCTCTAGTATACGTACCTTTTACTCTCACTTTCCCTATTGGCACTGCTTCAGTAGAGACTCCGATGTACCATCACTATTGTACATTATCAATGTTTACAGACCTCTTGAAGTCTAACCATAGCCAAAACCTGCTGGTGAACTGTGCTTGAGACAAAGCCCTTGCATTCATGTTGTTCCTACAATTTAGCTCCAGGGTCACATTATACCCAGTGAGTGTCATAGTATCATTTCACCAAACGCATTGACAGTCAAACGCACATGGAAATGCACTTTTTGCCAAGCCTGGTTGCCACAGTCAGGTAGGATTGTATAGGAAGCACAGTACAATGTTTGGTCTGTACATTTTTACAGAGGTTAGGCTTACAGAAGCTAAGCTAAACAGTCGTAAAACGACATATGCTGCAATGACAGGGGATTTGACATTTACAGCAAAGGTATGTGGATATATGGCAGAGATGGTATGCGAACTGAAGCACTACCAGCTATTGTGTAAAATGACCTCCATTAAACGCACTAGTGGCAAGTTATTTTGCCACCACACCTAAGTCAGGGTTGGATCGCTCCGATGGGGAAGAATACGAGCACATCAAATCAGCCTGCTTTCCACTTTACTCTTTCCTACCCTGAATTTTCAAATCGATTCAAAACTTATCAATCGCTTTGTATCTCTGTGAAACTAAAGAGGGACAGGGCGCTTAATATTTTCGGAAAACGCAACGTTATGGCTGTTAATATGTGCTAGGTTCAACCTTATTGTGCTTTGTCGTACTGCTTGTAAGCAGAGCTTCCGTGGTTGTCGCATTGATATTGGTACATTCCTTTTGTAAGATGACAGACCGTTTTGAGACCGTTTCGTGAGAAGTGACATTTTATATCATTGTGAGACTTTTGGAGTTGCAGATCAATTTTATGACAACGTTCCTACTTCCATGTTTCCAAATTGTGTGCCATGGACTCACTTTGCAATGCGTTGAGTAATTCTGTAGATTTAATAAAGAACTAATTCAATAGCTGGCTTTGTGTACTTTGTGGTTTGTATTTAAATGTTCCAAAGTAGCATAACGTGACATGGTTTTTCTATTAATGCAAATTAACTGTGGTTATGAAAAAGATCTGGTAACAACAAAATGTGCTGCTTCTCTGGAACATACCTGCTGTTTCGACAAACATTAAAGCAACACGCTGGATGCTTGGAGAATTTTGTATATGGGGGTGGCAGATAGAAGGGTAGTGCTGCAAACCGCAGCCATTATCAGACTGCAGCTCTGGAGATTTACATAACTAACCTCTTTTACTAACACAGAGGGGAGATAGATAAATAGTAGATGAATGAAACGGTAGATAAAAGGCAGATGCAATCCACCTACGGTCCATATCTGTTCCCCAGATAGCATTTTGCAGAGGTTGCAGATCTAATATTCAGTTAGTGTTCATAAGTCCTTAATACTGCAGAAAATCATTAGAGTGGCATTACAAACAACATTTCTTATGTAAATATTAATGGCCTTTGAACCAACATGTAAAATGTGTGGAATCCACTTCCCAGCTAACAAAAAATGTTCTAAGAATGTTTTGCTAATGTTAATATTAAGTTATGAAAACGTTTTGTTTTTGTTTTTTTCTGAATGTTTGCTGAACGTTCATATTTTCCGTTTTTTAAATGTTTTAAAAATGTTTTTTCTTGGTTATGGGAACATTAAGGGGGACACTTTTTTCAGGCACCTGTCAATTTTAAGATTTTGCACTTTTTGGCTTTTCATAGTGTTTTTTCAGACTGGTGGAAAGAAAACATCCAAAATACACTTTTAAGTGTTTTATAGCACTTTATCTATTTACGTCTATAGATTTCAATTACAGTAAATATCTTGAAAGGCCGTTTTCTCAAAATAAGTTTTTTTTCTCCTGCTCTGAGTCAGAAATTTCCACTTCAGTAGAACTTAAATACACCAAACTTTACAGTTTTATTCCTATCTATATTCTGAAGGGTTTTACAGAGGGATTTGTTTATATATAATTTGCCTGATTTTATACAACATTTTATTCCTAAAAAATGGTGATTTTTTTTTTTTTCTGGCTGTTGATAGTATTTTCTGATTTATGGAGTGATAAAAAGAAATATCTAAAATTCCCTCTGTAAAAACCTTTGAATTTAATATGTCCAAAAAAAAAAAAAAAAATTAAAAGAGAATTTTGAACCTGAAGTCATCCAATATTCCGATTTTTGTTCTATAAATGTATGCAAATTAGTGCATATTTAATTAGATAATGCCTCATTTGCATATTTAAACATAATATTTTAGAAAACTTGCAATACAAAAAAATGTTTGCAATTTTTAATGTAATCAATCAGCTGGGGTAGTATGGTGATATCTATTAGTTATTTTTTTTTACCCTATTCACCTGGGGTGTCTCGCCTTAAGGAAACATTCCATTTTGCAAACATTATGGGATAATTTTTAGTGCTCCTAGAACATTCTGAAACAAGTAGTAACACTTAAAAATGTTAAATGAACATCCAACTCAGAAAAAAAAAACTTCCATTAACGATATAGGCCTATGTAAATAGGCTAATGTTTTTGTGCTAACGCGTTTTGAGAATATTATTAAAGACCAGCAGATAACTTTGAACGAACATTCTATTAACGTTACTGGAATAATGTATGTTCATAACTTTGAGAGAAAAGAGCCAAAATTCTGAGAACGTTCCGTTAGCTGGTTTGTTGTCATCTTTCTAAAAAAAAATAGTCCAATGAAAAGGCCTGCCTTTCTCAAAACAGTTTATTTTCAAAAAAGAAAAGAAAAGAAAAGAAAAAAGCGATTTTGTAAAGATTTGATCCGGGCCCATGAATTTTAACAAAGTGCACTATCCGTTTAAATGTATGTAGAAAATGTACACAGGCTACTGTGCCATATACTACTTAGGGGCTGTTCGCATAGAATGCTTTTTTTCATTCCACCGCAGTGCTTTTTCATTGTTTTTTCTATTCGCACGCGTTTGACCGTTGCTCTCGAGCCTGGCGTTTTTTGCAGCGCGGCGCTCAAGTTAAAATATATTAACTTTTAAAGACATTCTGTGTGAATGCACTAAGACAAACGTTCACCAATCTCTTGCGATGTAGTATAATTGTCGCTAGGGGGAGGTAGACAGTCATTTCTCGACAGAAGTGACAGGGCGTCTGTACTCTGTACAAGCAGCTAATAACGAGTCTGGATGAATGTTTCCACTCATCTTCTGAAGGTCAAGGTTAAGATTTTTAATTGGATGAGCAAGGCCTATATCAGCACAAAAGGGCACCTTTTACCAATAGCAGTGTCTGAAAGAAAAAACTGTGACAGCTGTTGGAGGTTGGCAACATCGTGGAGCGACATTATGAAGCAGACAGGGACACTGCAGGGCACATTCCCTGAGCACTACAGCAGACAAGCGCTCTCATTCTGTGCCTCAAAGCGTGCGCGCGCGCACACATACGCACCATAGAATCATTTTTAACACTATAGCCTATATATATATATATATGCTAAAAATTGTCAAATGATTTTTTTTGTGCATTAGAATAGCCTACAATTATTTGCCAACACTCATCCATTATTCATGAATATTTATCTGTTTATATATTTACAAAGTCAAAGTGCAGATGACCACATCATAGACCTGTAATTTGCATCAACCCGTTATTAAAAAACAAAAGGGCCTTTGCTGAAAGAACCTGAAATACATCATCCATCAGACACATACTTAGAAGAAAATTGAGGTAGATTTTTAGAATTGATGCATTTTTTGATTGAGAAATGGGTTAATTTTGTCTGAAGGATAATCAGAATCTAAGATTTTCTCTTACAGTACTGTATGTACTTCATTCTGTTGTAAGAAACATCTAACAAAAGAATGTTAATTACTCTTTCTTTTCATGCATGATTTATTGCACAGAGCAACAATATTTCAATCTCCTAATATTAATATAACGCTATAGATTATAGCCTTACCTTTTGTATTAATATGTTGTGTATTTTTGTGTATGGTTTTCAGAAATAAGGCTTGGAATGATCAAGGCAGAGGTGGACTTTTGAGTCTAAATGTCATGTTTTATGCAGGTTATCTCAGTTCTGTTTCATAAGGAATAAATGGACCGTGGAGTGGCCTGAGGCTGGGATGCCCTGCACATGCTGTGCAATGGGATGCTGTGTTTAATCAAGTGAAAATCTGGGGGCGAGAGAAGAGAACTTCTCAACATGATGCGTTCTGAAAACTTTATCACCCCGGGGACACAGAGCACATTCAAGATGGTGGAACTGGGGGGAAAAACAACTGAAGACTGAAATAATAAAATTGAGCATTGAAAAAACACTTTTTTAAATATTTCATGATTGCAGTCCTGGTTCATCATGGATCTTATTCTGGATATTGCAAGCAGATTATACACTCTGTAAACATATTTTAAAAATGTATAGTCCAAACATTCTGTATATTACAAACTGATTTTAGATTTTTATTTTATTTTAGATTTTCTTAGCAACAGTTATGTGATCGACTTGATTGGTCATTTGTGGGGAGTTTTTGGGGGTTAGAAATAAAATCAGAAAGGTCTGAATGTCAGAATGAAGCTCCACTCCTCTGACACCAGGTGCTAAGTATTTTTGATGGTCTCATTTTTTTTTTTTTTTTTTTACATTTGTCATTTACTATAATAAATAGATTTTTAATGTAACCATCTTAAAAGGGTTAGTTCACCAAAAAATGAAAATTCTGTTTTTAATTACTCACCCTCATGTCGTTCCAAACCTGTAAGACCTTCGTTCATTTTTGGAACACAAATTAAGATATTTTTGATGAAATCCGAGAGGTATATGACTCGTCCATAGACAGCAATATAATCAACACTTTTTATGGTCCAAAAAAGTACTAAAGACATTGTTAAAACAGTCGACGTGACTATAGTGGTTCAACCTCAATTTTATGAAGTGACGAAAATACTTTTTTTTGCACAAAAACAAAACAAAAATAACCAATTTATTCAACAATATCTTCTCTTCTGTGTCATTCTCATACATTGTTTATGTCCAGTGCTTCCAGGTTCTACATCAGAACGCCGACTCATTATTGGCCGGCTCCTGCGTCATCGTGCTGCTCACGTGATCAGCTTTGGCCAATACTGAGCCGGCATTCGAACGTAAACACAGAAGCCTTCACTGTGCTTACTGCGTCACCTGCATATGGATAATGACAGGGAAGAGAAGAGATTGTTGAATAAAGTTATTTTTGTTTTGTTTTTTGCGCACAAAAAGTATTCCCGTCGCTTCATAAAATTAAGGTTGAACCACTGCAGTCACGTCGACTGTTTTAATGATGTCTTTAGTATCTTTCTGGACATTGAAAGTGGTGATTATATTGCTGTCTATGGACGAGTCAGATGCCTCTCAAATTTCATCAAAAATATTAATTTGTGTTCTGAAGATGAACGAAAGTCTTACGGGTGTGGAACAACATGAGGGTGAGTAATTAAAGACAGAAATTTCATTTTTGAGTGAACTAACCCTTTAAGTGAAAATGTGATTATCAATACTGTCTGGACATAATCAAATATTAAATACATGTTTTGATAAACCAGATAGCTAATTTTTACATAGACAGGACATAATGTTTTTCATTAAACATGCATTATAAATGATTTTACTTACATTTAATCTGATAAACCTGTACCTCAGAAGTTTGCATAGTACGTAATCTATTATTAAATACATGTTCTTTATTAAAAACACCTTATAAACTATTATTTTATTTAGGCTATATTTTATCTGATAAACCTGTTAGTTCACAAGAAGTTTATAGACAGGACATTAAATATTAAATACACGTTTTTTATTAAACATGCATTATACATTATTTTATTTACATGTTATCTGATAAACGTTATCTCAGAAGTTTACCTATTATTAAATATTAAATACACGTTTTGTAAACATGCAAACTAATATATATATATATATATATATAAAACAAGTTAGCTCAGAATTTACGTAAATAAATGTGCTTTGCTTTTATGTACCAGAATAATGATAATATTTGTTAAGTTAATCCATCCCGCTTTCTTATGCATACTAAAGTATCATTTACTTATAAACAAATATCACAAAGACAATGAGAGAGGGATCCTTTCCATATGTTTTTGGTCCATACATTGCATCTTGTGTTGTGTCACCCACAGGCATCTGATGATGCACACCATACGTTCCACGTGTCCTCTCTCTCTCCTTCTCTCTCTCTCTCTCTGAATCTTTTTTTGGTTTATTTCCTAGCCCATCTCCCCTTACCTACGCGTCCTACCAGAATAGCTCTTATAGCCTACCGCCTTACGGAGCAATCAGGTGGCACCAACTCAGAGAGGAGATCTCGACAGCATCATTTCAAGCCCAACATGCCATCGAGGAGGTGCCGATGCACTCTCAGCACTCTACGCTGGGCTATTCTATTCAATCGATAATAATATGACACCTCAGAGGTCAGCCTTTACCTTCAAGGGCATTTTATTAAACTGAGGATGAGTTTCACGCTCCCCAAAAGCGAATCGACGACCTCCTTACTGAGATCCTCCGCACCAGCCAGGAGCGCGGCTCAGCCGCCCGATCATCCCGGAGCCCGGCGGATACACCATCAGCGATCCGCGGCGGCGGCATCTGGAGCGGAGCCGGCGGATTGCGATGCGAGCTCGCGGAGACCCCTGTGTCACCCCTCACTTGTCGGTACCCGGAATAGCGCAGAGAAGAGCCACCCACAACACTCCCACTCCCATGGACACGCTCTTTCCACGGCTCACAGTCAGGAGGACCTGTCGGAGCTTCCAGGTGGAAGGGAACGAAAGACAGCCAGACGGCATCATCACCATCATCATCAACACCATAATCGTCATCATCATCATCACCGCCACCGGTCCACCCGGGACGATCTGCCCCAAGAGCCCCGACCCAAACACTCTCACGCCGCTCGCATGCCCACCAGAACTCAGTCTTTTTCCGAGTCCAGAGACGAAACGGCTCTCTTTTTTGAGTCACCTCAACTGGCTCGACCGGGATCGTCAACGAGCAGAGAGGCGTGTCCACCCTCCACCGCCTCATCCTCGCCAGTGCCCGCATCCTCCAGCCGCTCCTCCCGAAGATCGGGGAGGTCCAGCGCAGCATCTTCTGAAGCGGATTTCAACCTGCGCCCGTTCCTCAGCTCTGTGTTTGGACAGGTAAGGCCCGAACACACGCTGAGAATACGACTTTTTAAAGGGCTGTTATTTAAATAGTAGCTGTAAGCAGCATTTATGGTGCCAAACACGTCAATGACATCAACTTTATGCTACAAGTAAATGTTATTAGACATGATTTTATTAGCAAAGTGCTGAAACGTCATAAATTACTTGTAGGCTCATACAAATGCTTACAGTTCTGTCACCAAGTTTATAGGGTGGATTCTTAGCTAACAACGAACGTTCCCACTCGCCTACTTTCACAACATTTTTTAAATGTTAAAATAAAACGTTCTGTAAATAACATATAGAACGTTCTCATAACATTATTAATATTTGAATGGTATCTCATGATGTTGAGAGAAATGTTTGTTCTCGGAATGTCTTTATGATGTTTTTACTTGAACGTTCTCATAACGCTGAGAGAAAACGTTCTGAGAACAACATTTTCAGAACATCCTTATAATGTTATTTGTGCTTGATAAATGTTCGTATAATGTTGACAGAAAACGTCCTTAGAACAACATTCTCGCAATGTCCTTATGATGTTATTATTTGTTGAATGTCAACATTAACCTTCTTGGAATATTACAAATAGGCCTAAATTATTAAAGAATGTTATATTGCAAGTAAAAATGGTTAGGTGAATGTTGTCATAACCTTTTAAGTAATGTTCTATCATGACAAGAAAACTGGACGTTTTAGATACATTGCAAATCACTGTTCCCACAACGTTTTTAGAATATAAGTTTGTTAGCTGGACCATAGTCAGAAGAACATAATGACTCTTGTGTAAATATGCTAAAGTTGTTTCTAAGGGACATTTTGATCGAAGGAACTTCACACATAAGTTTTGGGTTTCTGGGTTTCTAAATAGTTAAATCCTTTTTTGTGTGTGTGTTCCATGTGAACAGTTCAGTCTATCAAAAAGCTTTTGATATTTTTGTGTACAGCATGGTCTTAACATGATCAGATATAAATATGCTGAAAATCTGATGAATGGTGTAGGAAGAGTTAGAAAGAGTAAGTTTTAAATTCACAATGGCAGCAGACAATGGCATATTGTGTGTATAACAATGGATGTTATCATATTTCATATGATCAAATAAATCCAAAGAGGGCACATTTAATCTGAAAGTCCTCTGAGCCCCTTCATTTTTGGGTCACACTTGGTGCCTTCGCAGTTAAAAGTGACCGAAGCCTTGAAATATAACTTTTTTTTCAGGAAAATGTAATATATTTTTGTTCAATAATATTTTTTGATTATTATTTAGAATTTTGAGGGGATTTTATGATACTATGCAATATTTATACATTTTTTATGAGCTATTTTTTCATTAAAATAAATGTAATTTAAAAAAAAAAAAAATTCAATAAATGTAATATTTTAGATTAAAATAGAGTGAAGGCCTACAACATATCCAAATCACGTCAAGTGTCATCAATATCAAGTGTCATCCCATTCCGATTAATAAAAAAAAATGTAAAAAAATATATAACATAATTTTTTTTGGTCAGTTCTGACCAAAGAGGCCCAGTGGGTTAAGCATATTTATCAATTTAGTTTCATCATATAGTGGTGTTGCAGCATTTTTTTTTAAACAAAATTCAAAATGGCAGATGGGCAGTGTGACTGACTTAGCAATATTGGGTATCATCAGACACTGGGCAGAAACAGCCTATTTGCACATATATAAATAGCCAAAATAGTAAAGCTCGATCAATATGTCTTCTGTAGGTGCGGCCACTTTAGCAACATTTCTGTACAATTTTGCAGGCCAAAAAGTCCATTGTCTATTGTCATTAGTGAATAAGCAGAGCTCACACAGAAGACACTTTCAAACCCAAGCAGCATTCTGTTCGTCATGTGGCGAATCCTCATGACCAACTTGAACCCGCTGCGAAATCTGTGTGGGGAAATCTTTCACCCTCATGTGAAATGCCTGATTGTGTGAATTCCTATTGAAATCACATTTCACCTACAAAAATTTGCAAGGTAAATTGGACCACACCTTTAGAGTTAAAAGAGCCAATCACCTGTTTATTTATTCAAGAATATGAATACGCATTAGCTGGATCATCCTGAAAAATACTATTTTGTTGACTGATTTGTGCTGAGACACAATTTATGATGCCATCGTTATTACTGATTTAAAATATCTTATTGAAACAAAATTTTGACAGTTAGATTTCATACTGTCCCCATTCAAGTCTGAAAATAGCTGCCTGTGGGAATTACGAATTTGGCCGCTGAGACTTGTTTATCATTCAGCTTTGACCTGATGAATCTAAGAAACCAGTATCATGATATCTCATACACAATATTTTGGCATATGATACCATAACAGTATCTGTGTCTTGTGTACCTGAATTTGCACATTTGATTGACTTTAGACTATTTTTTTTTTAAATTAAGGAACATATGATTAGCAATATTATTGGAATTAATATTAATTTACTTTCCCAATGCATCTCAGTGTTCCATTATTGATCAAATTCTTTCAGACAGTAAACATCTGTTAGTTCCCACTGATTAAATGTGCTCCTCAGAGGACTGGCTGTCTAGAAAATTGTGGAAGCTTGCCTTCGGTACACGTATCACAAAAGTTTGCTTTGAAAATCAATTGCATTAATAATAAAAGAGTCTTGGCTGGAAGGATGAGCTCTGGGTGTTCCTTTGTTGCTTTAGACATCGAAAGGCTGAATGGATGAAGAATACAATGTCTGTTTGTGAAATGCAAATCTTTTTTAGGCATATCTGAAAGAGATTCTGTGTATAAATGATTAAAAGCTGTTGTGATGTCTGATGGCACCGACACAATGACTTTGATGCGGTAATAAAACATCACACACACACAAACACACACATTCATTTGCAGCTGTACTAATGTGGGTCGTCCTATTGTTGCTATCCAGGAAGCTTTTAAAATTGACATATAGCCACATTTTGGAATCCATGTTAATAAGATAAAGCCTTTTTTGACGGTGGAAACAAACTGGAGGGTTAATCATAAAACATGGACTAGATCAGACCAATTAATTATATCCGGCTTCAAGGTCAGAGCTATTCTCAATGAAAAAATGTAAAAAACACCACTTGTTAGATTAAAGGGTAAAGTTAACTGGCGGCTAGTTAGAAAACAGACAAATGAGACCAATTATGAATTTCGCCTTCAACTGTACCCTCCATCTGTCATTGTTTATATTGCGATGGTTCATCTACATTTGCCTCAGTCCCTAGAAGCCCTTAGCCACTGTTATTATAAAGGGGGTTCTTACCTAACGTGCTAACAGTGCACGTTACTTTAAAAAAGTAATTAGTTATAGTTACTTGTTACTTCTCACAAATAGTAACTGAGTTAGTAACTTAGTTACATCATTATAAAAGTAACTAATTACCAGGGAAAGTAACTATTGCGTTACTTTAAAAAAATATGTAAAATAACTTGGATGACCCCAACATTAAATATAAGTCTAAAAATAAATTATTATTTTTTTAAGTAGGCCTATGTTATGTTTTAAATTCATCTATTTGATTATGAAAAGTGAACAGCATGAGTAAGATAGAATACATCATAAGATGCGCAATATATCGGGAGACATGGAGTGAGTCAGACATGATTTTGACCACTTCATTAAGTTTTGTTTTGTAGAAAGCCTTTTGTTTTGTAAACATTGTATCTTAATTTTAATCAATGTTTCATCAACCAATTGCCTGGATTTAATAAATAAGAAGCAAATATAGAGGACAATATAATCATGACATGGAGGCGCGGGCGCGATCACTTGCACGTGAACTTGAGCGCATCTTATAGGCTAAATGAACCGAAACTCAGCGTATAGGCTGCTTGCCTCACAGACATGAGAAAAATATCTATAGAAAGCTTGAAATGTCTACTTTTAAATGAAATTATTCAAAACGAAAAGAAATAGGCTACTCTTTGATTATGTAATCCAAATGAAATGTGCATTTTCTCTATAAGCGCATCCACAGAGATGATGAGAGTCAGCAATGTCAACTTCATCTTTGCAGCCGACACGGATTCAGAAAACATTAGTTTATTAATAAACAATTAAAATGTCTCCTTGCTGTGTTTTGTCACATTCATAATCATTACTTTTGCCGGTTCTTTATGGCAAGCTTTATGCGTGCGCTTGAGTGCTATATAGCCTATATTACGTAAACGCTCATTATTATGGTTTATTTTCTCCAGTAATTAAGAAATTAAATTAATATAAACGTGATTAGTCAACTAATGGCTTAAATGAACAACTACTAGTCGACTAGAAAAAACTTATTTCACATATTTTCGATCCAGCATGTCACAAACGGTATTCTGGTTTGAGCTCGCGCTCCGCTCTCATGCTCTGACACACACACACACACACACACACACAAGGAGCATCGGACATTATTATCAGTTTAAAATTATATTTGTGTATGACTAACCTGTACTATTTCTTTACAAAAAAACGCTTTGCAGGTCTATCATCTCTACTTACACACCAATCATCATCATTTAGCCAATGTGCCCCACCCCAACCCCAACACACACTCCAGAGAAAATACTTTGCAGGTCCTATAGCTGAGAGAGAGCCTACTCGGATGAAAACCCGCTTCAGTGAGCTCAATTATAGTAACGCGGAATTTTTTTGTCAGTAACGGTAACGACGTTGTAATGCGGGAAAAAGTCATTTTTTGGATTACTCGTTACTGAAAAAAGTAACGCCATTAGTAACGCCATTATTCCCATCACTTCATGCTAACAGTTAATATAAAATCACCATTATTGCCTATACTGCATGATTCATGTCTAAAATGTTGGAGTATTTCATTGGCATTCATGGAGGAATCTCACATCACTGGAAGAAACCTTCTGTTTGCAAGTATGTTGTTTAGGCTGTCAGCCTCAGACGCTGTATGAATCAGTGAGGCTGGCTTACAGTCTCTCACTGTGTGTGTGTGTAAACACAATTTACCACAAATGCAGTGTAACAGGCTTCAGATCACAGGGGTGACACACTCCCTATTTGTCTGTCTGAATCCCCAACACTTGCCTTGACAGGGTGTTGAAATAAGACTGACAAAATTCTCCATAGATGACAATGCGACTCTTTGCCTCCATAAATCTAATAACCAGATATGGTCTCCCTTTCTCTTTAATGCTATTCTTAGCCTCACACCCCTTTGTGCATGTGTGTCGTTCCTCCGATATGTTTTTGTGTCTGTTGTCAAACACGCCCCTCCTCCTTTTCTCTTACTGATGTGTTTTTTGAGGTTACAGTGACCTTGGCATTGTCTTCTGGGAGATCAAGAACCAGATACTTGAGGGTGTGAAGATGGATGAAATACAGCTTTTTTAATTCTAGTGTCACTATTGTAGCCAGTGTGTAATGTATATGATGAATGTACAACAAATTATCTTATCTATATTTAGATTTTCATGTGATGTACTGGCTATCCTTTCAGGGTGTTTCCCTGCCTGGTCACCGTGATTTCGCCAAGTAAGACATGCTCCTGGATCAACATATTTTGTTAATCCTGGAACAACATTTCTGTCCAAAAATTGAGTCTTAATCCTGTCCCTACTCCTAAACCTAACCCTATACATAAGTTATCCCTAAAATCAGAGGGAGATGATAGGTGAATAACACTGATGTAGAAGCACCTAACCCTGGTTGTAAGCCTAAACTTGGCATAAACTTGTCTCTCAAATCTGATTGGTTAATTGTTGTTCCAAAGATGTTGATCCAAGAACATGCTGTATTTGGTGTAATCACGTTCACCTTCCCTGCCTGCGTCCTGAGACGCTGGCATATTCTCTAGCATCTGTAAAAGTCTAAAATGCTCACTTGCTGCAAATATAAAATTTCTATCATTGAACGGCGGGCAGGCGAAAGAGACAAACTCAGCAAACTTAACAAACAAAACAAAGACAGAACTCTAACGCAGAGAGAACGTAACAGCTTTGCTACACACCAAAGACAATACTCAACAAAGGAACTGAAGAAAACAGAGGGCATTAAATACAAAGGATAAAGATGAACTCAACAAGACATAGGTGGACAACATAATCAGTCACTATGGAAACAAACACATGAGAACAAAGGAAACAGGAACTAAACCCTGGAAAACTAGGATAGTCACTGTGTCAGATTATGCGATTTTGACTCCTAAAATCTTGTTGTGTCATGGACAAGAAACATATCAGACTACAAGTTGCTACCCGACCATTAATCGCGGGACTATCGACTGACAGAAGGTGCTGTGAGAGTAAACAAACAATGGCTAACGATCAGAGTGTTTTGCTCTGTCTTGTCATCAGAAAAGCCCAAAAAAGAAAGAAAACCTGACAGTGGACACATATCTGGATTGAATGAAGAGGATGGACTGTCAAAGAGAACTGAGTTAAAATATAGTTTTTATTTTACCTTTATTTTACCTTTTTTTACTCTGTGGCAGTCCCTCGAGAAAACATCATAAAGGCAGGAGTATTGCTGCCATAGCTCCACGAACATTTCCTCCATTTTAAAATTCCTCCTAGCAGGGCCAATACCACTGTCTCTCTGTCGTTTCTGCATGTTTGAACGCATGTGCGAAAGTGCTTCTGTGCTTCTATTGGCCAGTGTCACAGATGTGACAGAACTTGTCGACCAGAAAAAAAATTAAACATGCTAGTCTTGCTGTCGTGACATTGTGAAGCATCGCAGATGCGGCATCGGTTGTCGTCCACTATGACACACCACGAGACGAAACAATTGAATCTATTGTTGTTTATGAACACCCTACGTCAAGCAGATTGTGCCAAAATCGGGCTAGAATTGTGTAGTCTGAACCGGGCATTAAAAGTTACAGTCATCATTATGACAGCTTTTTCATTCATTTTAACGTGCTAAAGTTTAACATTGGGTAAAGCGAAAACAACAAAGCAAAATAAAACTCTTAAGAAATGCCTGTAAAAATATGGCCCAATGTACCATTTATAAGAAGAAATTTTCTTTTTGTAAGGTGTTTTATTCATATTTTTAATTGTACGTTACATTGTGCAGTGTTTTAGGGTAGAAGGAAATGTCTGTAAACTTAATGGAAAGGCACTGGTAATTTTCTGCCAGGACATTATTTGTTTTTCTATGGATTTTTCTTATAGTTATAATGTCAAATTAGGTAACTGCATTAAATAAACATGATGACTGAACATATTTAATTAATCTCATAAAAAAAAAAAAAATTTACCTATTAATTCCATGAATTCAATTTCTGTGAACATACCTAAAACATTTATGTTATATGCTTTCAGTTAACTGTCAATTTCAGTGTCTACGCAAACATACGAATGCCTAGATTCTTATAAGATCATGTTGCACATAACATAAATATCTATGTGTAGATAATTATAACAGAAAAGTGTTGAAGACTAAACAATTGATATCTTATTATTTTAAAGTCTCAGCAAACGGAAGTATCGACAGATCTTTTCTTCTGTATTGTGACGAACATCCGAGTGAAATCAGAAAAGAAAAAGAAAAAAAATGTAGAGCATGGACTTGGCTCTATCCTTTGGTTGCTGATTGTATGGAGGTGGATCTGAATGTGAGTTTGCAGTCGGTTGTCACCATTTTTTTCACCACTGAATTTTGATTAAAAATTAAGTGCCCAAAAAAAAAAAAAGTTTAAAAATTGTGTAATGATCATACATCATTAGTTAACTTACAGTAAGTAACAAATTAGCCATAGCTTCTCTCTGTCAAGAAGTGTTTATAGGTTAATTAAACACCTTCATCTCTTCACACTTTCTTCACAAGTCTCTCTCACCAGTTTAATTCTTTGTCATGTTTTTTTCTAAAACAGTGTTTCCCAACATTTATGTCTTATGTACTTCATCAGCCACATCAAGGCTCAAATATTCTTTCATAACAAAAACTAGAAATGTTTTCATATTAATGTGCCCCTATTATGCTATTTTGGATATTACCTTTTTAGGTAGTGTATAATCTAGTTGTTTTTGAATGTAAAAAGTCTGCAAAGTTTTAAAGATCAAAGTGCATGATAAATGCAGTTCTTTTCTCCCAAAAGAAAGAACAGATTCTGAACTGCCTGAAATGAGTCGTCAGTAATTCCAGTCTTACTTCTTGCTACAAAGGTTTGTAAAAAATTTGCATAATGCCAGCCTGTCTTCATTGGCTGCCAGCGAACAACGTCTATTTTGACCCTCAAACACTGTAGTTGTAGCTGAGGCCTGGAAGTTCGTGTTGTTGACCTGTTAAGAAGATGTTGTTTTCTGCGCTGCAAAAGCGAAACCACTTTACACGCACTTCCAAAGGAATAGGACTCATGCTCAAATTGATACTGTAAAATCGACGCCATTGTTATTGTTTGTTTTACTGTTTATACAACTGATGAAATTCAGATATGCTGATAGATGTTTTGTTTCTGACACGCTGTAAGCGGTAGACCAATCACAACAGACTGAGCCATCTGACCAATCAGAGTAGAGTATGCTCTTGGAAAGGAGGGGTTTAGAGAGACCGAATCCTTTATTGAGTTGTTTCAGACACTGCGAGAGCTTTCCAACAAGTTTCTTATGGAAACCGTTTGGGAATCACAGCTTTCTTTTTCCAAGCCTTGCCTAATCTTTATCCTGTTAGAAAAATGCACCAGTATTATGACCTTAGGAACTGCTTTTGCTGTAGATTTTTTTTTGCCTATGCACATTTTTGTTTGTGCACAGGTGGAAACAGGTGTACATTTGAGGATTATGAAAGATATTGTGTGACATATGCATAGCGTTGCAGTGGTATTTGAGTATGTGTTGAGCTTGCGACTGTGTCTGCTGACAGGATGAGAGGTGACAGTTAAAAGTAGGTTGCACACTGAAGTTCACAGAGAGCTTGAAAAGGGGATGGAGGGATAGATAAAACTAACATATCAGAGGAGAAGAGGCAGAGAAGGGCTTCAGCCCCTGAATCTGTTTCTCAGGATGAATCATCTCATGGAGAAAAACGAGGGGAAAATAGAGATGGATGGAGGATGACAGATAAAAAGATGTGCATATGTGTGTATGTGAGAGAGAGAGAGAGAGAGAGAGAGAGGGAAAGAAAGAGATTCTTAGGGAACAAAATGAGAGCCAGAAAATAACATTTATCTGTGTGTCACAGATAACTGAGCAACATAAACAGAAGCACCATTAATTGGCCTCTGTATCCACTTAATAAGCTTTGATGTCATAGTCATGGCTTATATATAAAAGCATGGCTATGACATTTCTGGAAGGTTTTGAATACTTTTAAGCTCAGAATAAAAGACAAGGACAGCAACTGCAACCTGCAGTATGACAATTTGTGTACTAAGATGCTATACCATGGTACTTTGATACTATGGTACTGAATGATTGCCATATTCATGTACCATGGTATTTAGTGTTCAACTCAACTGGAGAGTTGCAACTCAAAAGTGGGTTGTGTAGGTCTGTTCTGATAGGATCGTGAAGAGAAGAGGAAAACAATGCTAACTGCAAATGCCAACATGTGTTCAGAAACAATCAACACAACTATGCAGGATAAAAGAAGATAGGAATCCAAACTTCATTAAGAGCAGGTTCAAATACAGCAAGGAGAAGCATGGTTTGTGCCAAGTTGATCATTTTGAATAGATACTTATTGACTGCCAAGGGTCAATAATATATATATACTGTATATATACAGTATATTCACTTTTTCCACATTTTGTTATGTTACAGCCTTATTCCAAAATGGATTAAATTCATTATTTTCTACAAACAATACCCCATAATGACAACGTGAAAGAAGTTTGTTTGAAATCTTTGCAAATTTATTAAAAATAAAAAATGAAATAAATCACATGTACGTAAGTATTCACAGCTTTTGCTCACTACTTTGTTGAAGTCCACCTTTGGGACCAATTACAGCCTCAAGTCTTTTTGAGCATGATGCTACAAGCTTGGCACACCTATTCTTAGACAGTTTCTACCATTCTTTGCAGGACCTCTCAAGCTCCATCAGGTTGGATGGGGATCGTAGGTGCACAGCCATTTTCAGATCTGTCCAGAGATGTTCAATCAGGTTCAAGTCTGGGCTCTGGCTGGGCCACTCAAGGACATTCACAGAGTTGTCCCATAGCCACTCCTTTGTTATCTTGGCTGTGTGCTTAGTGTCATTGTCCTGTTGGAAGATGAACCTTCGCCCCAATCTGAGGTCCAGAGCACTCTGGAGCAGGTTTTCATCAAGGATGTCTCTGTACATTGCTGCATTCATCTTTCCCTCGATCCTGACTAGTCTCCCAGTTCCTGGCGCTGAAAAAAATCCCCACTGCATGATGCTGCCAACACCATGCTTCACTGTAGGGATGGTATTGAGCGGTGCCTGGTTTCCTCCAGACATGACACTTGCTATTCAGGCCAAAGAGTTCAATCTTTGTTTCATCAGACCAGAGAATTTTGTTTCTCATGGTCTGAGAGTCCTTCAGGTGTCTTTTGGCAAACTCCAGGCGGGCTGTCATGTGCCTTTTACTGAGAAGTGGCTTCCGTCTGGCCACTCTACCATACAGGCCTGATTGGTGGAGTGCTGCAGAGATGGTTGTTCTTCTGGAAGTTTCTCCTCTCTCCACAGAAAAGCGCTGGAGCTCTGTCAGACTGACCATCTTGGTCACCTCCCTGACTAAGGCCCTTCTCCCCCGATCGCTCACCATTCTCGTACTCTAAAGTGTATTCTTCGGTGGTTTACCTGGACGATTCGGAAGTGATGACACTTTTCCCTGCAGGTTTTGACAGACCTCTGTATTCTTGTATACCCTGGATAACCAGCAACTGTACATTAGAACATTATGTTCTATATGCCCTCCTGCTGAGCCAGCCCACTCCTGAGAAGCCGCTCATCCTTCATGTTATACCAGAGTTCGCCCCACAGTCCGTTTCAGTGTGTGAAATTTTTGAGTCTGTTCCAGTTTTTATGTCAGCCCCTAAAAATGAAGCACTGACTATTGTAGCCACAGCCATATTGTGTGTGTGGGCTGCACACACATCAGCTCCAGCCCCTGAGCCTTCAGCCAAGATGGCCACCACGCCTGAGCCCTCAGCCAAGATAGCACCAGCTCGTGACCAGGGTCCAGTGATGGCTCCAGCCCCTGACCTAAATCCAGTGACTGCTCCAGCCCACAAGCCCGCTCCAGAATCCTCTTCAGTCCATGAGTCCTCTCCAGCCCACAAGCTCACCCCAGAGTCCTTCCCAGTCTACAAACTCCTGTTCCCCCCAAGCAAATTGTAAGGGGGTGGTGGGGGGCTATATGTCCCCAGCCATAGTGGCCGAGCCTGAGTTCATGGGCAAGGCCACGAATGCCAATCCTCCCTGGTCGCCCGAGTTGCCGGCGCCGCCCTGGTCTTCTGAACTGCCGGTTCAACCCTGGCCCCCTGAGCTGCTGGCTCCACACTGGAGGCTTCATAACCTGCCTGCACCGTCCCGCCCCGTTCTCCTTCATGTCAAGACTTCAGGACCTCGCTTACCCCGGGGGAGTACTGTCACGGTCACCAGCTCTGTCACCTCCTCCGTACTACATCTCCCATCACCCTTCATGGCTCCCACCTGCACGTCTTTCACAATCACCCGCACCTGCCAGTGATCACTCTCATCATCAGTACTATAAGAACACTCACCTTGTTGTCCAGTCTCGTTTAATGGTGGACCATTCTCCTACAGATTACTCCAGCGATATTCTTCAGCGTACTTCTAAGTGTATTCTCCAGCGATATCCCCCAGCAAGTGTCTCCAGCGTTTGTCTCCTATGTTCTCCTCTCCCATGTGTTCACCCGATGTCTTTTTGTCTGCTCACTGCTGTCAATAAACACCCCGTCACCCATTACCGTATCGAGGTCCCCAGTTTCATAACAACTGTCTGCTTAATATCTACAAACATTTTATTTTGATGCTCCCTAGCAGAAATTATACTGACTATAAGTAACTTTGCAACATGTCAACTCATTATACTAACCCTAACCCCTTATTCTATTAACCCTAACAGTTTATTAATACTCTAATACTCTAATGAGAGTTAGTTAACATGTAGGTGCAACATTATTTATAGTTAACAGAATGTCTAAGGGGACCATCAAAGCAAAGTGTAACCGAATATAATTTCTAAAAAAGCAGATAATCAGAATCAGTAAAACAATAGCAGCATTGGTTGATTTTACATTTAGAAACATTCTACAAAATGTATGCATATACATAGCCTAATTGACAATTATCCAGTAAGCCCATGTTATTTTAAAAGGTTTTTTTTTTTTTAAACAGAATGCAGAGAATCACTGATCTGAACGGTACTTCAAAAAACACATGTAATACAATGACGGCTGTCAATGCAGGACTGAAACAAAGCATGTGAACAATCTTAAGTTACGTGTGAGTGCGAGTGTGTGTGGTATTTTTAGCTGTCTGTATGAATGATTGTTTGGATTAGAAACCAGGCCTCTAGCTGTGAGAATGGTAATATGCATGTCTCAATGAGACCCACTCTCCTCCCATCCTCTAAACACACACACACACAGACAGTTTCTCATTTACACCCTCCTCTCTCCCATTTGCAGAGCTTTAGCTTGGTAATAGTTTTATTATTGTATTGTATTATAATTCATTTATCTTAAACCACTTTCTCTCGTCTGCGCCTACATGACTAATGAAACGCCTCATACTGCCCTGATTCCCAGTGTACTGAACCCTATTTAATGATGTCTACACTTACAGAAGAAACATGTTAAACAAAAAAGATTCAAAAGTAAAAAAAAAAGAAAGAGTGATATTATGTTCTGTTTCATGATGTTTTCTCTCAATTTGTTTGAGATCCATCTTGTGCCCCATTTTTCCGTTGCTACATTTCACTGAGTGACCTAGTTTTAGCTTTAATTATCAATAAAGACCACCACATTTTTGTACTGTCTGTTCATACGGTCTTTGTATGAATTCAGCTTTCAGGGCAAATCTTTGAATAATCTTAGAACCTCTATGAATGCTGACATATTGACTGCGGAAGACTGGAATCCTCATTCTGCACGTCAAACAAAGAACGGGAGTGAATTTACATTTTGAAAGGTGTCCCAGTTATTTTCATTAGCATACGCCTTGGTTATCAACAGTTTCCAGATATAATGGTTATTAGGCTAGTGGTGCTTGCACTATTACACATATTAATAAATGATCAAAACCATGCTGCTTGTGATATTAGTGATCATACTTACAATTTTCACCTGACTGATGATCAAACAAAGAAACTGAAGGAGGAACTCGAGCCATATCTAGGGACCTGAATATAAATGGAGATTTGGAGGTGGTCTTTTGATTTGGGTCAGTAAGCAACCACCTAGCAACCACCCAGAACACCCTAGCAACTACAAAACATAATAAAAACACCATAGCATCATGATGTCAGGTTTATGTTCTGTTCTGTTAACTCTTGTTTTGACATTCTGCCTTGTTTCCGTTAGTTCCTGTTTCCCTGCTCTGTTTAGTTTCAGTTTCCTCTCACGTTTGGTCGGTTCTTCTGTCAGGGTTGGTTTTCCATGTGTATATATACTATGTTTTATATAGATAGTATATATCCATGTTTTTTTATCGTTTTTGTGTTACTATTTAATTGGAGCTACGTGGCCTAACAATGAACAGTTTTATTTTTACGAGCAATTTCTGAGTGAAAATTGTTTCCACAAATTTGTTCTTCAGTGTAGATAAGTACATTATTACACATTCATGCTGCATATTGATACTTTTACCATTTTTTCCCACAAGTGAATTTAAATGTCGATATAGTAGTTAATCTATGAGGTGTTTTTGATAAAACACATTCTTGACTTTACTGTAAATATGCCCTATTGCGGCTTACACAGTCAGACTGAACACATTGCTGAATGATTTTGTTTCCTAGTGCTATTAAACCAGATAATGTCTTTTATGTCTTTTCTGTGTCTTTGGTGTTTTTTATTGTCTCTCAATGTGTATCTATCTCACTCTCGCCTTCCCTTCCTCTCTGTTTATAGTCGCTGTGAGAGTGTATAGACCTGAAGAGCCAGTCTACACAATGTGTTCGGTAAACTGTTATGATGAATGAATGGAAAATGTTGGCTGGATTGCTTATTTTCATTAATGGAAATGCTCTCTTTCCCTATCTGTCTCTCTCACACTACAAATTCACACATAGACATACAGCTCTTTCTCTGTGACATTCACAACACATGTGATGTGGCTGTGTATAAATAACATAAGCGATGTTTTGTGAGTTCATGTGTTTGTGTTATGTATAAGAGCAATGTTGAAATGCATATACAGACCTGACTTGCTGTTCTTAATGGATGAGACTTAATTTTAACACCCAGAACATAGCAATGCAGAGAAAAGGGAGAATAAAGCTAAATTAGATGCTAACATATTTGTTTATATGAACATGTTAATCCTAAACCGTTCTTACCTTATTAACAGTGTGTCAAAGTGTTTCTATCAGTATAACATGCTGTTCCTGAACTCCTGATCGACCATGACGTGAACTATTCTCTGGTGTCATTCACCCTTAGAAGTGTCTGTCTGCTTAACACAACACAAAGTATCTGTCATCTTAATAGAGCATGTTTAAGAGCCTGGAAAAAAGTGTTGTAAAAGTGTACAGCTATAAATGTTTTTACAAAGATAGATAGTGTTAACACAAAGACATTTTTGGGGCAATGGCCTTATAATATAATTTTTGAGCTATACAAAGACTTGGCGTTCTGGGACATGGAATCAAACAGAGACATATTGTATCCAGCTGTAGGTTCCTCTAAATAAAACTGATATACATAAAATATATACTTTAACCCTTTAATGACTAGGTGTTTCACCAGTCATTAATATCACGTATTTTGGTTTAATGGTTTCCACAAAAGTATTAAGCAGCACAA
Source organism: Hypophthalmichthys nobilis (assembly GCA_037950665.1). Classification (NCBI taxonomy): domain Eukaryota; kingdom Metazoa; phylum Chordata; class Actinopteri; order Cypriniformes; family Xenocyprididae; genus Hypophthalmichthys; species Hypophthalmichthys nobilis. The sequence continues at coordinate 20,943,953 of CM075473.1, read as the reverse complement.
CTGTTTCAACACTGATAATAATTCATGTTTCTTGAACACCAAATCAGCATATTACAGTGATTTCTGAAGAATCATGTGACACTGAAGACTGGATGCTGAAAATTCAGCTTTCATCACAGGAATAAATTACGAAAACATTTCATTTAAATTGTAATAATATTTCACAGTGTTTTATAGTATTTTGATCAAATAAATGCAGCCTTGGTGAGCATAAGAGCAAAATAATTTCATCATAACAAGCAATCGATTCTCTTTAGAAAATTTGGACTAAACCTCTCGATTCATATGGATTAGTTTTCTGGTCTCTTTATGGAGTTTTTGAAGCATCAAAGTGGTAGTTACAAAGGCAGTCAATGGAAGGAAATCTGACAGCATTCTGTCATCAAAAAGATCTTCATTTGTGTTCTGAAGATGAACAAAAGTCTTACGGGTGTGGAATGAAATGAGGGTGAGTAATTAATGACAGAATTTTCATTTTGGGGTGAACTAACCCTTTAATAACAGAAAAGGTTGTAGAACATTAAGGGCTCTAACTCCACAAACTGAATGAAGTTGAGGGGAGAAATTGGGTCCCAGGTCACTCATGACCCGAAATATGCATTTGATGTGAAAGCTCTAATTTAGAAACATAACAAATACGCGGACACACACATAGACCTACTGCAATGTCATTCACATTGTGAATGATGTGTTACTGTGAATACAGACTTGCTTATGTGTGGCTTTGCCCTAGAATGCTTGATGCTACTTACATAAGCAATTTAGTTTTTCTTATTCTGCATGCTGTCGCGTAGGCGTATGTATTTACGTTGCAGAAATTGCTGCTCTTTTGTTTTGGTCTACAATTTAGGTCGCATGTTTTTACATGCCTGTGTGCGTGAATGTCATGGTCTTACGTCAATAAAGACTGCATGTTTACACTCCTTTCATCCCCTGTGGTGAATGCTGCAGCTTCTGTTCTCCATCTTTCTCCCTCTCTTTTCTCCATCGCCTTTAAAGGTTGTCACTGTTAGATGACGACAGATGTGTCTCTCTTGCTGGGATTTGTTCACTTAGCTGTGACGCTGGAGAAATGCCATTGCCACATGGCCAGGACCACCTCAACTTTTTGTAACGCACTATTCTTAACACTATAAAACAAGTCTTAATACACCTTGGGTGTCTTTGCACGACTAGAAGCAATAATGTCTACTCTGGCTGATTTGGATGCATCACTGGTTAAAGGTTTTGTAGTGAGGAAGCCATCTCCAGAAGAACTTTATTTCATGGATGGCCTGGATTTTATTGTAAGGGACTGAAGTTTTGATTTTTGAATGCTTTTTTTAACCTTTGCTGATGTTGTTTTGACATTTTTTTCCTCATCTTTTGTTGTTACAGAATCGAGAGTTGAGACCAGAGGAGATTGATGGTAAGTTTTTCACTCTTTCACAGTTTTTTTTAGTAGCATTTGTTATTGTTAGATGATTCAAATGTAATGATGTTCATTTTAGCTACTTTACCTTCTTCAAACCTGTATAATCTGAACTACAATGGTAAAAATATTGTTTTGTGTTATACCATGTGTGTTAACATGCCATTCATGTGTTTGATTTGTCTTGACGAGTGAAGAGTTGCGTGAAGCATTTAAGGAGTTTGATAAAGATAAAGATGGCTTTATCGGCTGTAAAGACCTGGGGAACTGCATGAGAACTATGGGCTACATGCCCACCGAGATGGAACTAATTGAACTGAGCCAACAAATCAACATGAACTGTAAGCTTCTGCTTGCGCACAGCCATTATCTTATCAGCTACGTCTTTTCATTACGAAATAATGATACCAGTCAGTTTTTCTTAGTAGGTGGCCATGTGGATTTCGAGGACTTTGTAGGGTTGATGGGACCTAAACTCCTTGCAGAGACAGCAGACATGATTGGCATAAAAGAGCTAAGAAACGCCTTCAAAGAAGTGAGTGGAGAGTTAAATAATATAAAGAATATAATATACAAGTAAAAAAATGAAATAAATATCAAATAAATTTTTATATATGTGCATTGTTTTCAGTTTGACACAAATGGAGATGGTGAAATAAGCACAGGAGAGCTAAGGGAAGCTATGAGGAAACTGCTGGGACAACAGGTCAGTGCTTTTGGTAGAGAGAATTGTAAGAATGTGACCATGAAATCAAATTAACAATTCTTATTTTTATGGAATATTGCTGTATTTATTATAAATTATTTATCCGTGCATATATAGCCTATTTATTTTTTTAAATGATGTGCACTTGTAATGTTTAATCAAAATAACTTTTTACTGGCATGAGGGCGGGACAACCTGTCACTCACATGAGATCACAGCAATAGAAAATCACAACTATCCAATCAATTCCCCACTTTTTTTTTTTTTTGGTTCGAGAAGCAATTTCACTCAGATATACATCACAATAGGAAAGAAAAGACTATTGCAACTTCTGTTTCATGCCAACTTTAAAGTGACACGAAATTAAAATTTACCCTTTCTATTTCCTAAATACATGTTATTGCTCTTATTGTGCACAACTAATCCATGTATATGTTTCTTTGTGCCCTTGTCAATTTTAATCAAAATTTTTATAACTCAGTCTTCTGGTGAAAACAGTTTCAACCCCATCCCTTTCTTATAATCGACTGAAAGCTTGCATTCAGATCCGTCTCCATCCAATCAACAACCGATGGATAGAACCAAGTGCCCATACTAGGTTTCTTTTTTAAAATATGTGTTGTACGTCACTACAGAAGAAAATATCTGCATCTACTTAAAAGTTCACCCAAAAATTAAACAGCTGCAATTACTTACTCTCCCTCATGTTTTCTCAAACCTGTAATGCTGTTACCAAAGAGAATTTTGAAGAATCTGCACACAGTTCTTTTCCATACAATGACAGTTCATAGAGACCACATTTTGAAACTAAATATAAAAGCGCCATTGAAGTGGTCTTTATGACTTGTGCACTATATTAGAAATCTTCTGAAGTATTATGATAGATTTGTGTGAGGAAAAGACCAGAATCGTTCAGTCAAATTTCTGAACAGTTCCTGTCAACCTATTCTTGTTTTTGTTAGGTTGGCCATCGAGACCTAGAGGACATACTAAGAGACATTGATTTGAATGGAGATGGCCGAGTCGACTTTGAAGGTAAGAATCTCACTAGTACTAAGTAACAGGGCTGTAACCACTTTAGATGGATAAGTCCCCCCAATGGCCAAATTGTCTCTCCCAATATTTGATATTCTTGATTCTGCTCTTCATTACACTGTGCTCTGTTTGCTGTTAGGATGACAAAAAGTTTTAAAAGTTATATTTTTAGGCTGGTCTGCCTCAGTGGTCTAACAGCACTCTATGTAAAAATGACTGAGATGGCCAATCAAATTAAAGAAGTCAGGCCTTACTGCTCACAGAAGACGAGTGTGAATTCTAACGTTTTAGTTTTAACAGTGAAAAAGTGTGTGGTAAGATGTAAGTGGCTAAACGTAATATTTGACAACTGTTTCATGACAGAAATGTTAAATGTTTTCACTGTTACGCTGATGATACTCAGCTCTATATTTCTTCGCGCCCTGATGAAAATTACCAATTCACAAAATTAACGGAATGCATAGCTGATATAAAAAATTGGATGACCAGTAATTTCTTACTACTAAATTCAGAAAAAACAGAGATTCTAATTTTTGGACCAAAAACTTCTCCACGTAATAACCTAGAATACTGTCTAACACTTGATGGCTGCTCTGTTAGGTCTTCGTCGTCAGTTAGGAACCTGGGTGTGCTCTTTGATACCAATCTTTCATTTGAAAGCCATGTTTCTAGCATCTGTAAAAACGCATTCTTCCATCTTAAAAATATATCTAAACTACGACATATGCTTTCAATGAAACATGCGTAACAGTTAGTTCATGCGTTCATGACCTCAAGGCTAGATTACTGTAATGCTCTACTGGGTGGTTGTTCTGCTCGCCTGTTAAACAAACTACAGCTGGTCCAAAACGCAGCAGCTAGAGTTCTTACTAGAACCAGGAAGTATGACCATATTAGCCCAGTTCTGTCAACACTGCATTGGCTTCCTATTAAACATCATATACATTTTAAAATCTTCCTACTTACTTACAAAGCACTAAATGGTTTAGCTCCCCAGTACCTGAGCGAGCTATTAATGCGTTATAGTCCTTCACGTCTATCGCAATCTCAGAATTCAGACCATTTGATAATACCTAGAATACCAAATCAACTGCAGGTGGCAGATCCTTTTCCTATTTAGCACCTAAACTTTGGAACAGTCTTCCTATCACTGTTCGGGAAGCAGACACACTCTGTCAGTTTAAATCTAGACTAAAAACACATCTGTTTAAACTTGTATACACATAAACCATTATCTACTTCTATAATTCAAATCATGTAAATTGTTAGACTGCATAGATTAGGTCAGCCGGAACCGGGAACACTTCCCATAACACCTGATGTACTCGCTACATCATAAGAAGAATGGCGTTTATGCTAATATTAGTCTCTCTCTGTTTATCCCGAGGTTTGCTGTATGAAGGACCTGCGCCTAGTCATGACGATAATGCAGCCCTGATGTTTCAACTAAATTATCCCCTGCAAAGGCCTCCTTCCCTTTCTTTTCCCTATGTATAGATAAAACGTTATCAAAATTATTCCAGTTCGCATAGATCCGCGAACACAACTAATTTTTCTGTATTATGCGGACCAGACAAGTAATTTGGCAAATATCACTTTTTTTAAAAAAAGACCAAGCTTCTGCGCACATACACACTCAAACACGCAAACCTATAGACTAAACACGTAAATGAACGGCAAGAATGCATAAAAGGTATTCGCTTTTTTTCAGTAGGAAAGGTGTCATTTAAGCGGCCCCTAAAGTAATAATTAACAATTTTTACAACGGAAGTGATTCAGTCAAAAACCAACTTTAGCTCGATAATAATTTTCCTATTGTCACTGTGAAGCTGCTTTGAAACAATATGTATTGTGAAAAGCACTATATAAATGAAGATGACTTGACTTGACTTAAACGACTGACAGTAAAATCCAATGGTGCAAGCTTTTTAACTAAATTTATCCGTTTTGAATTGAAAATATGCTATAATTTACATGATTTCTCCTCTCGTGCTGATTGGATAGATCATTTGAACATGGTTCTCCCAAACATTGTTAATAAAACATCATTAAAGGATTAGTTCACTTTCAAATGGAAATTACCCCAAGCTTTACTCAACCTCTAGGCGTATATGACTTTCTTCTTTCTGATGAACACAATCGGAGATATATTAATAAATCTCCTGACGCATTTGAGCTTTATAATGGCAGTGAGCGATACCAGCGAGTATGAGCTGCCAGACTGCCTTCCGTATTCAACTTACGAAGAAAGTGTAAAACTCTCGCAGTTCAAAAAGCTTACGCTACTTCCTACGCCTTCCCTATTCAACTTACGGAAAAAGCTTAACTGATGGAACGCCAGTTTACACTTTCTTCATACATGGAATACGGAAGGCAGTCTGACGGAAGCTAGATATTTTACTTCATAACTTGTTAAATATTGATTTTTTTTTTTATTTTTTTTTTTACACAAATGCTTTGCTTCACTTCAGAAGGCCTTTATTAACCCCCCAGAGCTGCGTGGAGTACGTTTATGATGGATGGATCTGGATGGAAGCACTTCATACTCATTGGCCATTATAAAGCTCGGAATGTGTCAGGATATTTATTAATATATCTCCGATTGTGTTCATCAGAAAGAAGAAAGTCATATACACCTAGGATGGCTTGAGGGTGAGTAAATCATGGGGTAATTTTCATTTGAAAGTGAACTAATCCTTTAAAAAGACCAATTACGCCCCCCTCAACCCAAAAACGTTGGTCCCCCCCAATGTTCAAGACATAGTTACGGCCTTGCTACGTAATAAAAATCAAAAGCAGACAATAGATGGACAGTATTTTTAAGTCTCTGTATTTGTTTTCTCTCTGTCCCTTTTAGAGTTTGTGCGAATGGTGTCCCGCTGAAAGGGCAGCGCTCATATGGTGTCTCCAACAGAAGAAAGTGAGATGCTGTACTGCTTCCTGCTGGTCAAAGCAGACAGAGTATTAGACTACTGCAAGAAAAGCCCTGCTGAGCCAGTGTTGTATGGTATAAAAAAAAATGAAAACTGGAGTTTTTGGAGGAAAAAAAAACTAACTCATGCACACACAAACAAAAAAGTATACACGTATACTGTAGCCAAGTGTCTCTGCACTTTCAACCATGCAAGACCAAACAAAGTTTTTTACACGCACATTAGAGTACAATGCTTGATTATGGCAATATTACATTAAGTGTTGTCCCTGATGTCCCATATATGTGTCTCTGTGTGATAATCTATTCTAGGTGAAGAAAATGATGTCTGAACAGTCACACTCTGTGATTTCTAAAATGTTTTTCTTTTGTTTGCAGTAACGTAATGGCGTCTAATGCATTGATTTCCTGATAATATTTTATTTAAGTCAAGCTCATTCCTAACTCCAGTTTTGACTCTATTATTTGTCCTATTTGCCTGTTTCTGTTCTAAAATCACAGTGCATGCCTTTAAAACAAATATATACCACTGTGCAAGATGGAACCAAATTTTGTTGATGACCTCTATAGTTTTAAAGATTTAATTTTAACATATAACTGATTGATTTCTAAGTTTAGAAATGTTTGATTAACTATTATTTTTAGTTGTCATGACATACTTGTCAGGCAACTCATTTCAAGAGCACACACAGGCCTATTTGAATCAATGCACAATACCCAAATTTCATACAAACGTTCAGTACCTGATCACTATATGTTTAAGAAACAGACAGTGAAGATTTATTTATTTGACTTGAGCCTCTTTATGTCTGTTTGTGTGACCAGTGTCAGAGACATTTGTAGTCTTAATTGTTATCTGATCCGATTATTGCATGCCAAAAAGACCTTCCTATGTAATATAGTGGTTTTAATACACTGTAACAAAATAAGCAAATAAAACTGTGTCTAGTAATAGTGTATGTTTTTCATCACCACATTTGTGTTTAAGCTTCATTACTCTATTATTTTTTACTCAACAAAAGGTTTGCCTACCTCCTCTAAAGAAATTCTATTTATATACACAAGGAGCAACAATTTTGCTGGTGTCTGCTCAGATATTCTCCAAATCATTCAGCAACGAGCATCACTTTCCCAGCGGCTGGAACAGACTGTTCGTGTTGTCATGGCAACGGGCTTTTTCCTCCGGACCAAAACGGGACAGCATTTTCCTGCTTTTTCATTGTGAATGCAGCTAGCGAGAGCTAAAAAATAATGCCACCGTGTGGTACAAAATAGGCAGTTTACATCATGATGGTTTAACCATGCATGCAATGCATCTAAATTTAAAAAAGAAGCCTATTTTGTTGCATTTTTAATTTCATTTATAAAGAAATATATTGTATTAATTTAATCAACTGATGAGCATAAACTTGAATAAAACAAATACTGCAAGGCACTTCCTGCATAGTAATGTGTTTTCAGTACATATATCCCTTAAATAAAACGACTACAAATATAATATGTACATAATTGCTTATTTATTTCTTTATTATACCATACTATATAAGTAGCGACTAATAAATAATTATAAGTAATAAAAAATTAATAAGATTACTGCTTTTCTGTTTCTTTACGTTGGTCATTAAAATAAAACTTAAGTTACCTGTTCCGTTCTCTATCTGCCTAATCCCGCCCACCTTTCGCTGCGTATATAGAGGGTATGCACGTGACGTCACTGTCGACCGTTATTATTGCGGTTACGCCCACTGAGTGGCAAAAGACTGAGCGGCAGCATTGGTTTCAGCGTGAATGACGCGAAAATCACACAAAACACATCTAAAACGGGAAAAAGCTTTGTGACTGACTGTACAAATAGCTTTGACACAAAATCTGAGGTATATTTTTACAGACTGCTGAAAGCTATAGAAAAAAGAAGCAAATGGATCACTGCAATTCACAGAAACAACTGGACTCCAGGCAAAGAAACATGTTTTGAGTTATCATTTTGTGTCAAAATGTTGGATTTTGGGGTAAAATTATACCCTATATATTGTGTTGTTATATATTGTGTTGACAACTCATCAATAAATATTTACCATCTTATATTCTGCATAATTGGGTGTTTTTAAATAAACACTGACAAAAACTATACAAGTTTTAGGGCTGGACGATATGACGAAATATAAGTGATCACTCGGATTTAGACCTAACGTTACCTATTTTGTATTTATATAAACTGTTCACAGGCAGATTTGCTTTATGTGTTTCCCCGGCCTCGAAATCAGGCACATATAAATATCTGGAAACACGATTCCTGGCTGCATGCCAATTTCCATGGATTAGGTTTCTTTGAGATGTTAAAAGGAACATTTTCGAGCCCAACCTTTAGTGTAATCGTTTGTTTTACTCGCGTTTTCGCAGTTTCCCCTATTAAATCCAGTCATGCAGCAGGTTCTTTTGCCACTCAGTCCAGCTGAGGGAGCGCGTTCCGGCGGGAAAGTGACGTCTATGCATACCCTCTATACAACGTACCAATGAACTGAAGCCAGCTAATTTATGCGAGGAAGTGAGCGAAAGTTGATACACTTGATTCGCTGTTTCCAGACACTTCCATCGATTGTGATTGGTCAGAGCCTACCGGACTTGACCAGTCTATTCCTTTCACAAGCAAACCAAGTCGGAGAACCTGTTATTCGGCTTTGTGTGATTGGCTAATCCTCGCAAAATCCCGCCCCCTCCGGAAACTGACTATCAAGTTAGTCTGTCTCTCCTTACTGTTCCATCCCTTCAACCTGCGCTGCTGACTGCACACATACCCACAGTACTGACGCGGCCCTCCCGGTCAGAAATTGCTGTGATTTCAGGCGCAAAAAGCTCAAAACAACTGTATTGAGTAGTATACAAGGGTTGAATAACCACGGTGTGATCATCTATTAAACGAGAGAGAGCACACGCCGTACACAGGGGTGCAGATGTAAGGGAATATACCTGCAGACTACAGCTGCCACACTGATGACAGAGCAAGAGGGAAGTCAGTTAGCCAGCTAACCACCCAGAGCTAAACTCGACTATCAGGCAGGTAAATGTGCGGAGATCTGGACGGCTCAACAACAGCGTGCAACTCAAGCATCTGAACGGAGCCGGCCGTCCACTACAGAGAGTATTTCGCAGACTGCACAGTAAGAGTGACATAAATATTGCTTTGGGCTGTTCACACATGAAATTGTTAACCCAGGGCCATTCTGGACGCCTAGGTTATCATTTTCAAATTGTCACAGTGTGCACTGTTCTTCACTCTAGGTTAGGTATTAATCCTGGGTATTTAGGATATTTCATTTGTATTGCCTGGGTTAACCTTCTTATTTGCATATGCATGATGTCAGTAAAGGCGATTGGACGCATACAGCTCGAGACTTGCGCGCCCTATCTTAATAACTGCCTGTTTAGCTGTGTAAAGGTCGCCACATAAAAAAACTACAAATGAAAACCTAAATAATACAGTCTATTAATTTCGTTTGTCGTTACTGTTCCACATTTTTCTCTCAGACGCTGAAACAGTGCGTGAAAGTTTCTTCAACTGTACAAGGCATATGAATATTTAGTGAGTTGAGCTGCGAGGCAGTTTATGATTGGTTGTTTGTTGCTAAACAACGTGCGGTCACATTTTAGCACATCGTCGTACACCTTTGGTACTATAATTCGGTGTTTACCTGGCTAACCCATGGTTAAAAGTGATGTTGACTCTATTTAAAATTAACCCAGGATTAAAAATGACCTTTCACCCTAAACCCCCAGGTCAAGCGCAGGGTGAAAAGCGCACGAGAGTGTCAATTCTAGCTCACCGTCTTCTCTAGTGACTTCCTTACATATCGCTTTTCCCGCTTCTCTTTTTCTTTATTCTTTCACTTTTCCTCTCGGACTGGTAGGATATGAGGAGGGTGACATTGCGCTGTGCTGCCCGGCTCGTATTCGCAGCTTTGTGGCTGTTGGTGGAAGTGTGTCGGGCTGAGAGCGGGGCCCCGAGTCTGGCAGAACGAGTCATCTGGGCTGTAAACGCCGGCGGGGACGCGCACACAGACGTGCACGGCATTCATTTCAAAAAAGATCCACTGGAAGGAAGAGTGGGGAAAGGTGAGTACTTGGGATTTTTTTTGCGAAAGAAGTGGTGGCTATTGTTTGTGGTGGTCGGGAATGAATGAATGAATGAGTGTCCATGTCCTGTGTAAAAATGAAAATAATTCCCTGAAGCAGCATTGTAATGTTTTATGAAAGCAATTTTGTGTTGTATTGCTATAATACGTTTTCTTATAATTGTAAATAACATGCAGTTAAGTGTTTGAAAACATTACATTTAGTAAAGACCTCTCTCAAGATCCATAAATGTACTAAAAACATATTTAAATCAGTTCATGTGAGTACAGTGGTTTAATATTAATATTATAAAGCAACAAGAATATACAAAATAACGACTTGTATAGTTATGGCCGATTTCAAAACACTGCTTCAGTAAGCTTCCGAGCGTTATGAATCTTTTGTGTCGAATCATAATTCGGATCGCGTGTCAAACCGCCAGACTGCTGAAATCATGACTTTGGCGCTCCAAACCGCTGATTCGACACAAAAGATTCATAACGCTCCGAAGCTTCCTGAAGCAGTGTTTTGAAATCGGCCATCATTATAGAAGTCGTTATTTTGGTTTTTTTGGTGCACAAAAAATATTTTTGTCGCTTTATAATATTAATATTGAACCACTGTAGTCACATGAACTGATTTAAATACGTTTTTAGTACATTAATGGATCTTGAGAGAGGAAATGTCATTGCTGGCTATGCAGGCCTCACTGAGCCATCATATTTCAACAAAAATATCTTAACTTGCATTCCGAAGATGAATGAAGGTCTTAAGGGTGTGGAACAGCATGAGGGTGAGTAATAAATGACTTTATTTTCAAAAATAAGAATTCTGTCATTTACTCACTTTCACGTTGTTCCAAACCTGTATGCAGTGTTGGGTAAGTTACTTCAAAAAAGTAATTAATTACTAATTACATCATCAATATTGTATTTAAAATACTTTTCTAATTACTCCGTCTGAAAAGTAATTTAATTACTCAATAAGTAACTTACTAATTACTTCTTAAAATCCCTATAAACCTTGACCGAATAGACAATAGAAAGGAAACTCTTTTAATAATTTAGTCAAACACGGAGAGGTTTAGCCTTTTATAGCTTTTTAAAACATTTTAACTTTATTAACATATACTATAATACTTTTATTTACTTTATAATACTTACATTTTTTTAGTAACAAATAGGGATGTCACTATACCAAAAATCTAGTAGTCGGTACAGATACCACCAAAAGTGCACAATACTCGCTACCACGGTAAAAAAATATATAAAAATACAAATAAAACAATGCTATATAGGCTATTTTTTCCAGGTAGGTCTAGTAGTAAGTAAAAATACCACAGAAATTTAATAATCAAATATAAAATAACTCTGCATAGTCATAACTGTATAAATTAAATATAGATTAATCCCTATTAAAGCTTTTGTTGTTGTTGTTGTTGCTTGATTATCATTTATAATTTACAGGCAGCCAATAGTAGACAGTAGCATGTTTTAAAGACTGCTGTCACCTAATGGATTGAGACAATGCTGTTACACGCTGTTCACATTCACATAACCAACGCGAATATACGCCAAAACGGGCATTTTGACATAACTGTGTATTTGAACGTTTATGTGTAATAAACCACGAAAATTGACACCTATAGGAGAAAAAAAAAACAATCCGTGCCGACGGTTTTGCAATCCGTTCCCTCCGTTTATTAACCGTGCTGACGATTTCTGAAACTGTTCCCTCGGTTTAACAAATCGTGCCCACGGATTAATAAACCGTACCCACGAATTTCCAATCCGTGCGCTCAGATTTTGCAAACCGTATCCTCGGTTTTTAAAATCGTTCCCACAAATTCATAATCCGTGTGCACGGTTTTGGAAAAACTGTACTCACGGATTTGTGGCCCCGCCTCCGATCTTTGCCGGCAGATTCAACCAGGCCTCCTATTTAGGTGCGGGATGCATAGGCTATTTTAAATAAATAAACTTTATTTTACAAAATGGAGAATTTCCTGAACTTCCATTCAGAATTCATTTGAGAATTTCCATTATTTTTCTTTTAAAGTTCATTTTGGGCAAAAAGCTTAGTATAATAAAAAAATTTTAAAAAAAAATAAAGCATTCATTAATTATTTTATGATAAACATACTGTCTTAAGTGCACTCATTTATAGTCATAAATTAAAAATAATTGATAAATAAATACATTTAAAAATAACAATTATTGTATTTATTATTATTAGCCTATTGTTGCATTTAGGCATTTAGGCTATAGTGTTTTGAACCATATAGTACTTGAATTAATTTATTGTGGTAATTCTAGTTGCTGTGATATAACAACTATAGTAATATAAACAAATTACTTTACTCAATATTGTACTCTAAAGTTTTACTGTAAAGTTTTCTACAACTTTAGGGTATATACACTACAGTTTACTGTAGTAAAAACTAAAGTATACTACAGTATTTATAACAGTTTATCAGTTCACTATAATTAATACTACAGTATGCTGTAGCATTCATTAACGAAGTGTTGTAAATACGATAATACAGTAGGCCTACTATAATTTACTATAGTACGGTTCAAAAACACTATAGTATTTACCCTACTGTAGTATTTTTTTCACCTGGGGGAGTTTGCTGTTCTTCTAAAATGAATCCGTGAGTACAGTTTTTACAAACCCGTGGGAACGGATTGTGAAAGCGTGCACATGGATCATGAATTTGTGGGTGCGGTTTATTAATCCGTGGGCACGTTTTGTTAAACCGAGGGAACAGTTTAAGAATTCGTGAGCACGGTTTATAAACTGAGGGAACGGATTGCAAAACCGTCGGCACGGATTGTTTTTTTTTCTATAGGTGACGTGCCGGGCTCCGTACAAAACAGCCACTCGCTTCTGCCGACATCTTCAGAGAGCGACTACACAGCCAACTGGTGCAAAGTTGTGAACTCATGTGCAACTGCACTACAGCTAACGATTTTAAAGAGGCAGCGTTCACTTTTACCTTTAGACGACAAATTTAGATTTTAAATTCAATATTGATTTAAACAGAACTGTTTAACTAATTTATAGTATGTAATGCAAGTACATTATAAGTAACTGTAATTAAATTACCTAAAAATGAACAGTAATCCCTTACTTTACTTTTTCAGTGGATAAGTAATTTAATTACTGTAACGTGTTACTTAGTAACTCGTTACACCCAACACTGCCTGTATGAATTTCTTTCTTCTGCTGAACACAAAAGAAGATATTTTGAAGAATGTCGGTAGCCAAACAGCTGATGGACCCCATTGACTTCCGTAGTATTTTTATTTTTTTTTTCCCATACTATGGAAGTCAATAGGGCCAATCAACTGTTTGGTTACCCATATTCTTCACAATATATAAATTCATACAGGTTTGGAAAAGCTTTAGGGTGACAGTTTTCATTTTTGAGTGAACTATCCCTTTAATTGTGCTCTTTTAAGGTATATTTTTTAGTATAGTATGCTAAAGTGTGCTGCTTTTTTTTTTTTTTTTTTTTTTTTTTTTTACAGCGTTTACTCATCCTCATGTCATTCCAAACCCGTATGACTTTCTTTCTTTAATGGAACACAAAAGGAGATATTAAGCAGAAATTTCTCAGTCCACATTCACTTTCATTAGATTAAAAAAAGACGATGGTGAATGGTGACTGAGGCATCTTTTGTGTTTCTCTGATAAAAAGAAACTCATGTGGATTTGGAAACTTGAGGGTGAGTAAATGAGGACAGAATTGCTATTGCTTTAAGAATTGCGAAATATTAAATGTATTTCAGCTGTTTTATTACAGTATGATTTTAAATTGTATTAAGAATGTCAATCATACTATATTATGAAGAAAAGGACTGGTTTACAGCTCATCTGGCTCGTTAGTGGTTTGTTATTAGAGCTGTGGATCATATCAGGAAGTTCGTGTCACTTGAAATGTGATGACTATCACTTCCTGAGTCAGATGAGAAATGCAGTGTGCACATGTCAGGGCCTGTATAGTCCATTTTAAAGCTTTGTAAAGACACGTGTTTTGTCACATTATTTCACATTATTGCATCAGTGTCACTAGATAATGACCAGTATTATGAATGTGGTACTTAATTTTCCATTCAGCTCTTCGTTGGCTATAAATAGATATTGGAACGAAAATGAGGCATCTTTATGAACCTTAATCTGGTTTGACATGTGCTCAGCATGTTATAAAAACACAAAATGGCACTTAAACTTGCACCCAAACTCACCATTTGGCTCTTTTGGCACTTTTTCCCCACTTTTCTCCAGCATCAGACTATGGTGTCCGTCTGCCTATCCTGCGCTCCAGCCCGGAGGATCAGATTCTCTACCAGACAGAGCGATACAACGAGGATACATTCGGTTATGAAGTACCCATCAGAGAAGAAGGAGACTACATACTGGTCATGAAATATGCGGAGGTTTACTTTGCTCAGTCTCAGCAAAAGGTGTGAATTTTGCTCACAGTCACAGCGCATACAATCACTCTTGGTAGTCGATATTTGAATGTGGTGATGTTTAATAATTCATGATACTCCAGGGTATCTATTTCATAGTTTTCCCTCATCTCTTTCTCTCTTCTCCTTTCTTTTGTTGTCTTTTGAAACCCTTTTCTCAGGTTTTTGATGTGCGTTTAAATGGCCATGTTGTGGTGAAGGATCTGGATATCTTTGACCGTGTGGGGCACAGCACGGCTCATGATGAAATTGTGCCATTCTCGATAAAAAGAGGAAAACTGAGTGTGCATGGTGAAGTTTCCACTTTTAATGGGAAACTCACGGTAGAGTTTGTTAAGGTAAGAGTCACCCTATGTTTTTCTATTACCTATAAAGATCTCAAGAGTAAGGATGGTCTGCTGGTCAGTGTGAGACAGTTTTGAGTCAGTTGACCGATCCTTTAACTTGCCCTTTTGAGGGATTACTGCTGTGTCAATAGATATGTTTCCATCCACCTGTTTTTATGCGCATTTTGGGATTTTGCATTAAAAAAAAAAAAAAAAAACGCTGGATGGAAACACCAAGATGTGCTCATAAAAAAAACAGCAAAAAAAACGTATGTGCTCAATTGAGGCGGATAAATTTTTTATCTGATAAGAAGACTAACCAGTGGATCAGTTTCATTGCACAGCATCTCAAATGTTGGTTTGATCAATCTGAAATGCTTGAGCCAAAGTCTGTCAACAGAATAATTTGGTATAATGACCTCCCAGAAGCGTCTCGCATGATTGCATTCCCAAACACCAGGCATCCGAAGGCAAGATAACATGACAGCGTTTATTGAGTTTCATCTGTGCTCTCTGAGACTCAAGCCATTTATGATGTAGGAAAAAGAGCCACAGTTTTTTTTTCTACGATTGCAGCAACTTCCATTATGTGATATTACAATTTTGCAAATTCACAACTTTCAATGGCAACACAGCTATTGAAAATTTCATATTAATTGAACTTGTATATCCATGTCTTGGTTTTCACTTTAATTTCATTGTTGTTGCAAGATCTGCCAGGTTTTGTTATGCTTGGTCGACCAAGATTTTATTAGTCGGTTAGTCACAGAAAACTCCACAGGATGTGACAAAGTCACGTAGTCAGTGAGGGAGAGATTGTTAATGGCAGGAAATCCAAATATTCGCCTATCATTCATTGACCTCAAATATGGCTTATCACTTGAAACATGTAAGTAGTAGCAACTTTACAAGTCCGCTCGCTGTTAGCCTTGTCCTAGATAAATGTGTGCTATTATTTGCCGCATATCCAAGTGTTTGTGTGGAGAGCGCGTTTACTGCATGACATGGAGGTGCCGGTGCGTTCACTTGCATTTAACTTAAAATACATTTAACTTATTTTGGTCATACAGATGAGAGTAATGCAAGCTGTAAAGGGTCTACTTTTATTTCTGTAAACTCACAATAACAGAAAAACGTTGTGCTTTTGTAAAATAATGAAAACAATCAGGATGCGCTTTCTGCTGTCTTGGTCTCAGTGAACCTGAGCACGTAACAAAAATGAAGCAAAACTCAGCGTATACTTGCCTCACAGACACGAGAAATATATCTGTAGAAAGCTTGAATATGTACTTTTTAAACAAACCAATTCAAATGGAAAATAAATATTCTTGGATTATGTAATCTGTATGAAACATGCATACAGTGCACAACATAAATGAGTACACCCCCTCTGAACAAATACAAAAGATGTATTTTCTTTATGATCACTAATACAATTTATGGAAATATGGCAAAACTAAAATGTCATTAATAGCCATAAAATAAGTAAATTAGCCAATTTTGTTTAAATTATGGATTGCAGAAATGAGTACACCCTAGATTTAATTCAACAAATGTATAATATTCTAGTACTTAGTATGTCCTCCATAATTTTGAATATACTGCTCTGACCCTTCTTGGCACAGAGTGTACAAGTTCATGACAAATTGTCACATCTGTCCTGTTTAACTCCTGGATGATGAGCTCCTTAAATGCCCTGATCTTTAATGGGGAGAGTTGCTCAACTCGTCTCTACAGAATCCCCCACAGGCGCTCAAGAGTATTAAGATTGAGTGCAATACATGTCCACAGAAGGTTTTTCACCTTGGGAGAATGCATATCCTCATTGTCATGTTGAAAAAATGCCCAACTATGCAGGGAATGAGGAAAGGGTAACATCTTCTGTTTCAAGTTTGTGTATTAAATAACACAGTGGTGTGGGAATTCATGACAGCATTGATAAAGCACAACTCCCTCACACCTTCAGCACTCATACATCCCTATATAAGAGCTTTACTACCACTGAACTTTGGGAACCAGGCACTTCTCACTGTACTCCTCCTCTAGCAACACCATAACATTTTTGGATGCTGTTAGATCCAAAATGATTGATTTGGTCTCATGAGACCAGAGTATTGATTCCCAGAATCTGTATTTTGTAAATATGGGCTTTGGAAACTGACTTTATTGTGCTTTGGCTACAGTAGGAAGTTCCAGTGAGGACAACAACCATGCATGTCATTTCTGCAGGCTGCATCTTACTCTGTGAGATAAACAGTCACTCTTTTCATAGCTTTTGCTGACACTCGCTTGGTATTTCTCCTGCTCTTTGTCTAGCAAAAAATCCCTCATCACTAAATGAAAGCTTAAAATGAAGGCTTGATTATTTCAGGGGCCTTGTCACAAGTCCGTTGTTTTTGAATTTCTGTGTTACTTTTGCTATATTTTCACACTTAAAACAATGATTTGGTAATCCTCTTGTACCACTGTCCTCTTTTGTGCTAAGAAATAAGTCTCCTGACAGTTCTCTCCTAAGTGCCTCCATTGTTGTCAGCATTAAGTCTGAGAATGATTCAGTGGGCTATGTAACACTTTTAATTGTCAAGAAATTACTTCTCTTTAAATGTTTTTGTTCAACATACTTACCTGTTGATCAAACATTGCCTTAAACTTACACCAGAACATTTTTATTTTGTTTTATTTAGTAACTTTTAGGAGGGTGTACTCATTTTTGCTACACAACATTTTATCACCTTGATAAGAAAATCTTATTTTCCTGAATAATTTTGACATTCTTCTGTGGTAATTGATTAATCAGACTTGCTGGAACATTATATCTCTAAAGAACCCTAACATGTCTTCTAAGTAATTGAGTAATTGCTGACTTTCAGAAGTTTCAGACGGGGTGTACTCGTTTATGCTGTGCACTGTATGTAGGCACGTCCACTACTGCAGAGATGACGAATCAGCATCGTTGACTTAATCTCCGCAGTCAAAAACACAGGAAACTTTATCAATAAATTATTAAAATGTTTAGACAGTCTCCTTCTGTTTTTTCATGACACACTCATAATCATTACATTTACCGGTGCGCTGCTGCAAGCTTTATGCGTGCGCCTAAGCACTAATTATGCTATGTATTATACGTATAAAGGCAAAAGGCTCATTATTATGATTTATGGCTTATTAATATAAATGCGCGATTAGTTGACTAATGGTTTAAATGAACGACTACTAGTCGACTAGAAAAATCTTTAGTTGAGGGAAGCTCTTTAAAAAAAAAAAAAAAACACACATTTTGTTCAGGATTCTTTGATTTCCTGTTTCTTTTGATCAGTTTAATGCTGTCTTGCTATATAAAAGTATTAATTTCTTAAAAAAAAAAAAAAAAAAAAAAAAATATATATATATATATATATACAATGACTGACTCCAAACTTGGATTATGGATTAATCAATCCATCAAGATATTTTTTCACATGAACATAATGGTTTCTGCTTCAGCGCCGTAAAATCCCTAAAAGCAACCATAACTCTTTCAGCGATAGCTATGCAGTCATCCTTTATTGAATAAACAAGACACTGATCAATTAAATAAGCCTTGTTATTTATTTTCCTTTTTCCTAAAGAAACATTGATCAAATAATGTGATGTAGTTATCCAGTTAAACACACTGAAGCTTAGTATTTCCAAGAAGACGAATTCTGTCAAAACTAATTGTCTCTTGGAGCGTTTTTTTTGTTCTAGTAGTGTAATTTAATTGATTATTTCAAAGCTGCTCCTTTTTTCTTACATAAACAACAAATGGTTTTGGCTTGTGGGGTTTCTGTCAGCGATTAGTCTCTGAGGAGTCGTGTACATTGAGCATGACAGAAATCCAGAGGGAAGCAGACATTAATGGATGTTAGGATGTAACACGCATTAGCTTGTCTGTCAGTCACCGGATAAAACCTCTCATTCTTAAAATTAATCATTTTGATGCTTTTGCACCTGGCGGTATGCATTGCTTTGACAAATTGTGTCTGAACTGTTCACCAAATTCTACTTTGATTGAAACTACTTTGGTTGGGTATTTGTATTCATTTTTGAGGTTCGAAACTGATGGGGCAGAGAGCCGCAGGACTGACCTTGCCTTTTATTCACTGTTAGAAACTCTGCAGGCCAACCGCCACAGAATATACTAGAATGGATTTGCATATTTTCTCCATGTGTTTGCATGCATTTATACACTATAAGCAGTGAACCCTAATCTATCTATCTCTTGTGTCCACAGGGTTACTATGACAACCCAAAGATATGTGCACTATATGTGATGAAGGGCAAGCTAGAGGGTAAGGAGGATCCCTGGGATTGGTTGGGTTGCAAGTTGTCCCTCTCTTAGGGCTCTAAGATATTCATAACGTGGAAAATGCAGATGGAATCGCAGAATCCAGACATAAAAACAGAATTGACAGTAAAACGTGTAATGGAATTTGGCAAATTTTTAATGAATAAATCAAAAGTAGGGCTGTACACTTGATATCATGATATGTAGGACTTGGTGTCTGTGAATATTAAAACCCAAAAGGCTGCTATATAAATATAAAGTATGCATGTTCTGCGTGTCTCTGTGTAAACGAGTTCTGCTGTTTTATCTACTACTCATACTTATTATATTAAAATTTTATTATTAAGGTGTTTCACAGTTCTTCCACGTTTTAATTTTAAGAGTAAATCATAAATACAGAAAAATTAGAACAGACAACACAGAATTTCTGGGGCTAAAAATAACATATAATTTGGCCCTATCACTGTACAAATTTGACTAAATTATTAAAGTTTTTTTTTTAATTCTCTTGATTAGACATACTTTTTGATTTATTAAAATTTAATTAAACCATTAAAAAGAATCCAGAAAATAACAAAGCATGGAATTTGGGAAAAGTAAAGCAGAATTTGGGAAAAAAATAAAACTGTTGTCATACTAGGGTCCTTAAAATTATTATTTTTTTTTTTTTTTTTTGAACATTTATTAAAAATCATGATTTCAATTAATTGTACAAATTTGATTATTAAAAGGGAATAAAACAAAATTTGGGGGAAAAAAAACATATTTCAGATTGCCCTATTCTCTTTCTTTGTATTGCTTCTGTTGTATCCTTAAAGGGTTAGTTCACCCAAAAATGAAATTTCTGTCGTTAATTACTCATGGCATGAGGGTGAGTAATTATTGACAGAATTTTCATTTTTGGGTGAGCTAACCTTTTAATCAAGTGCCATCCTGCTATTTTGATCTTTTTTTGCACTTCTCCTAACAACCTTTGTTTGTTTCTCAGATGTGCCAAAACTGCAGCCACATCCTGGACTGGAAAAGAGAGAGGAAGAGGAGGAGGAAGAAGAGGAGGGGGAGGGTGCAGAAGGCGAAAAGAAGAGCACCTCCACCTCTCCCAAGAATCCGGTTCGGTCTGGGCCGCGCACCCCCAACCCATACGCCACTGACAACAGCAGCCTGATGTTCCCTATACTCGTGGCATTCGGGGTCTTCATCCCAACCCTCTTCTGCCTCTGCCGCCTTTGAGGGGAACAAGTGAACGAGAGGGAGAGAGAGGAGAAAAGACGGACATCAGGCTGTGGAGGGGTGGGGGGAGGGGCGCAACGAGGGACGCACAGCCGTGGGGACAGGCAGAAATATAGACTGACATCACAACAGATAGAGAAAGAGAGCAAAAAACGGGCGAGGGACATGCAGAAACGAGGAGGTTTCAGATATTGCTGGTTTTTGAAAGAGGTGACCCGGAGAATACGTGGATTTTGAATGCAAGTTCATTTTTTGTGTGTGTTTGTGCTTGTGTTTTGTACACACTTAATAACAATTTTAGTTTGAGGAGATCCGAGAGGTACCGATTAAATGCACACACACATCTGCGGCAGGACTAACCACTTTACAAACCTGGTTTGTCTGGTCTAGCAGGAGATACTGATGAAAAGTTGAGGACACTCCTAGATCACATGTCCCAACTAATGGAAAGTTATTGGCTAGGAGCTTCTTCTGATCAGCTGTGGTGTTGATCTGCTGTTTTTTTTGTTTGTTTTTTTTTTTGGTGGGGGTGGGGGTCTCTGGTGGGAGGCAGAAATGGTACAAGAATTTTCAGAACCCTTTTTGACACTTATTATTTAGTTAATGCATCTAAAACTCAGTGGCGAATCATAAAGCGTTTTTGTTTTATTAAGTGATTTGAGACTTTGGTTTCTACTTACCTCACTTTTTATTTCCCTCACACTCAAGCTATACAAGCTTCTCTCATTCATTTCCTGCAGCTTCTTTAATTGTTTGTATGATTTAAAAAGCATATATATCCCATTCCTCAATATCATATTTCCAGACAACGCCAACACGTATTTGAATCTCCAGCTGCACAAAGGAGATCTAAATGATTATTTTTTCACATTTACAGGGACATTTTGGTCTCTGAATAACTGCATGCATTCTGTATTAAATAAAACATAATGATTTTGTATTGAAAGAGAGCATAATTGTTTCCCTTTCTATGTGGGAACTTGAGTTCGTAACAAAGAGGGTCTTTAATACACTGGCCATTGGGTCCCAAAAACTTTAAGATTGTATTAGACCAAAATGTCAAATACCCTTAATTTCTCCACTCTCATTGGTACATGATGTGTCTGGGATAGCATTTTATTGGTTAATGTAATTAATGGAATCTTAATTAACATTGCAAGGGCTCAGTCACCTATTACACAGTGTAGAGAAAGATAAATGCTCGGTCAGGATGCTTTTGGTCACTGTTAGTTTCAGCCATACAGGCCGTTTTTAACAATACCGCCAAAGATTCTTGGATTAGCGTTACACAAAACCGCCAGAATGCTTGTGGTAGAAGAATCCAACAGATACATGCCTGCCATACACTGTGAAGTATGGATGCAGAAGCTGGAATTTTGTATTTAAGATGGCAAAGTTCAGTGCTGTCATTTAGCTTATGTCGAGTGAACATTTTCATTCCACCGCATCCATCATTCTTTTTCTCAGCATGTTCTGGTATACTTTTGTCACGTCTTGCTATTTTAGACTCTTTTTTTTTTTTTCCCTCTGGATCCTTGGCTGCATCTTCTTTTTCCCTTAATTTGTTTTCTCATAATGCTACTTTCTGTTCCGCTCAAGCAAGCTTGCCTTAAAATGTGATTTAGTGTGCTATCAAGAGACCAACTCTCACACTGCTGAAACATCAGACCACGATCGAGCGCTCATGCCACTGTGCTGTCTGACGTACGAGCGCCCCCTGTCAGTTTGACCCCGTCTCTTGTGTGAACTTCTTATAACTTATCATGGCCTTCACCTTCTCAGAAGGAGTTGGATGAGAGGGCAGGTTTTGCCTTGGTTTGTTGTTGTTTTTAAAAAAAAAAAAAAAAAAAAATAGGAAACAATCATAAAAACATTGAGGCAACTTTTTCATTTATCGGAGTTGCACAAAGTTGATTATCGTCGCCAAAGTTGTTTTCTTTTCTTAAAAACTTTTACACGGTGCATGTGTATATAAGGTACTTGGTTTGTTGTGCCATACGGTTCTTTTTCTCTTCAGAATGTTGTTGTTGTTTTTTTGTTTTTTTTTTGTTTGTTTTTTTTCATGTAATTACTATTGGGGTGTCTGGGTTTTTAAATATCTGGCCTAGTGGAGGAATGGCCTTGAAAATAGTTTGGTTGTGAATGTGGTCTAGATAATGACAGTGATTCGCAACCACATAGACACACTGACCGATCGTCAGAAAGAGCTTGGATCGTATTGAGGTTAGTTAATTTACAGTTGGGGTTTATGTTGTATAATTTAAGCAAAAGGAAATGGGTTGAATATTAAAAATATTGAAAGACTTTATTTTCCAGGAAGTAAGTAGTTGATTTTTATTTCCTCAGGATCTTTTGAATTTTTTATTTTTTATGATGAATCTTTTACTAGTGTGAAATATTGCACTGCTTGTTGTTGTTTTAAAAGCATTTTTTGTTTGTTTGTTTGTTTTTTTTTCTTTTTGTTATGCATTGTGTACTTTTGATTCCTTGTTGCCTTAAATTTGAATACATCCTCATGTGCTTTACCATTTTGTG
Organism: Hypophthalmichthys nobilis; assembly: GCA_037950665.1. NCBI lineage: Eukaryota > Metazoa > Chordata > Actinopteri > Cypriniformes > Xenocyprididae > Hypophthalmichthys > Hypophthalmichthys nobilis. The sequence goes on along the minus strand of CM075473.1, from coordinate 20,920,884 downwards.
CTCTCTGATCTTTATTTCTTTAGGTTGAGTTATTGCATGGTTGAGTTTTTCATTGTTTTGTCATCTGAAAACCCATACAGTTGTGTTCAGTTTGTCCTGCACATACGCAAATTCTTGGACAATAGCCAAAGACCACATGGAGGCCTTTCATTGTGCACTCCTTCATGAAGAGCTCATGTGAATGACCCCATCCATGCCACACAAACTGCTGCGTTTATGAGGGATATAGTTTCTGTTAATGTTAGTCATGTTAAATACCTGTCCCCTGTTTAGCCTCCTCCCTCAGAACTGAATGAACTGGTGAAATAGTATTGAAATGGACACACACACACACATGGACACACACACACACATGGACACACACACTCTTTAGAGAAGGTTTCTGAAGTAGGAACTGCAAATTATTGCTGTTTCTTTTTAATAAATGTGCTATTTTATCTAATTGGCCTTGAGGGTATTTTTAATGAGGTCATTTTCCTTGTTTCGTTCATTCATAATTCAGTTAACAATTACACTGAACAAAATTATAAACGCAACAGTTTTGTTTTTGCCCCCATTTTTCATGAGTGGAACTCAAAGATCTAAGGCTTTTTCTATGTACACAAAAGGCCTATTTCTCTCAAATCTGTGTTAGTGAGCACTTCTCCTTTGCAGAGATAATCCATCCACCTCACAGGTGTGGCATATCAAGATGCTGATTAGACAGCATGATTATTGCACAGGTGTGCCTTAGGCTGGCCACAATAAAAGGCCACTCTAAAATGTGCAGTTTTACTGAATTGGGAGGGTCCGGGGGGTCTGAAAACCAGTCAGTATCTGGTGTGACCACCATTTGCCTCAAGCAGTGCAACACATCTCCTTCGCATAGAGTTGATCAGGTTGTTGATTGTGGCCTGTGGAATGTTGGTCCACTCCTCTCCAATGGCTGCGCGAAGTTGCTGGATATTGGCAGGAACTGGAACACGCTGTCGTATACGCCGATCCAGAGCATCCCAAACATGCTCTATGGGTGACATGTCCGGTGAGTATGCTGGCCATGCAAGAACTGAGATGTTTTTAGCTTCCAGGAATTGTGTACAGATCCTTGCAACACAAGGCCGTGCATTATCATGCTGCAACATGAGGTGATGGTCGTGGATGAATGGCACAGCAATGGGCCTCAGGATCTCGTCACGGTGTCTCTGCATTCAAAATGCCATCAATAAAATGCACCAGTGGTCGTTGTCCATAACATACGCCTGCCCATACCATAACCCCACTGCCACCATGGGCCACTCAATCCACAACGTTGACATCAGCAAACCGCTCATCCACATGAAGCCATACACGCTGTCTGCCATCTGCCCTGTACAGTGAAAACTGGGATTCATCCATGAAGAGAACACCTCTCCAAAGTGCCAGACACCATCGAATGTGAACATTTGCCCACTCAAGTCGGTTACGATGACGAACTGCAGTCAGGTCGAGACCCAGATGAGGACGACGAGCATGCAGATGAGCTTCCCTGAGATGGTTTCTGACAGTTTGTGCAGAAATTCTTTGGTTATGCAAACCGATTGTTGCAGCAGCTGTCCGGGTGGCTGGTCTCAGACAATCTTGGAGGTGAAGATGCTGGATGTGGAGGTCCTGGGCTGGTGTGGTTACACGTGGTCTGCGGTTGTGAGGCCGGTTGGATGTACTGCCAAATTCTCTGAAACGCCTTTGGAGACGGCTTATGGTAGAGAAATGAACATTCAATTCACGGGCAACAGCTCTGGTGGACATTCCTGGAGTCAGCATGCCAACTGCACGCTCCCTCAAAACTTGCGACATCTGTTGCATTGTGCTGTGTGATAAAACTGCACATTTTAGAGTGGCCTTTTATTGTGGCCAGCCTAAGGCACAACTGTGCAATAATCATGCTGTCTAATCAGCATCTTGATATGCCACACCTGTGAGGTGGATGGATTATCTCGGCAAAGGAGAAGTGCTCACTAACACAGATTTAGACAGATTTGTGAACAATATTTGAGAAATAGGCCTTTTGTGTACACAGAAAAAGTCTTAGATCTTTGAGTTCAGCTCATATAAAATGGGGGCAAAAACAAAAGTGTTGCGTTTATAATTTTGCTCAGTGTAGTTCAGGTTGAGATTATAAACCAGTTCTATGATTATCGTAATTTTAATATATTACTAATATAGTGCCTTACCAAAAGCTGAAGGTCGCTTAAAGGGTAAGTTCACCCAAAAATGAAAATTATCCCATAATTTACTCACCCTCAAACCATCATAGGTGTATATGACTTTTTTCTTTCAGCCAAAAATCGGAGTTTTATTAAAAATATCCTGGCTCTTCCAAGCTTTATAATGGGGCTGAATGATACCTGATTTTGAAGCCCAAAAAAGCACATCCATCCATTAAAAAAGTAATCCATACGGCTTCATGCGGTTAATAAAGGCCTTCTGAAGTGAAGCAATGGGGGTTTTTTTGTAAGAAAAATATTCTCTCCTATGTGATTCTGCGTTCGTCAATACGTCATGTGTCAGGTCAGAGGTCATTCTTCCACCAGAACTAGACTTGTGTACGGCCGTTGCCGGAAGCCAGTGATTATAGTTTATAAAGTTTTAAAGACCCCCTGTGGTGAAAATCAAGTTTTTAATGTTGTTTATATGTCTATGTAGTATTTTTAATATGCTTTAAGACAAACCATGTGCAAATTCATAAGTCAGCACCATTGCTGAGTATTTTATGTTTGAAACTGCAGTAAACCAAAGACGGTCTAAAACCCGCGGTTTGAAATCGTGGGTGTTTGTGACGTCAGAAACTACCTTGTAACCAATCACAACAACGTGCAAGCAGGCTTTAGCATATCATTAACTATGACTGCACTGAAGCAGGAAAGTCTCGAGAGAAGACAGGTTATCCCGGTATATTTTCTGTTGATATGAAAAATAGTGCAGATTTAGCAATATAGCGAGTCTATTATGATGTTATGATGAACTATGCCTTTCTCCACTGACGTTCTGTGCGTGTGACCGTGATTCGTGTGCATATTCAGTCAGTGTGGAATCGCACGTCAAGTTCTGAGAGAGCTATTCAGTCCATTATAAATTCTGATTTTGGCCGCCTCTGGAATGGATCAAACCATAGATATTAGCCTACCTGATAAGCTCGAGTAAATACGCTGGAAATCCACGCTCATTCAAGGATGTGCATTTATTTCATGTACGGAAAAGGCACGGGCGCCTGCAGGATTTCATCTGAATGTTTTTTTAAATCTGAAAACTCCAAAAAGCAACATCCATTTTCCGCGAATGTCACAAAGGAAAAAAAAAATGTTGTATTCATATTTTAATGCAGTTATCACATTTGCCTAATTTGCCAATAAACCAGTTTTTTGATTGCAATAAAGACGAAGCTGTTGGGACCATTTAAAAAAAAGCCGTGTCTGAAATTAGATATGCACGCGCATTTTTTCCCCCCAGCACTTCAAATGTTATTTTTAATGTGATGACCACAACAAAACATTATTTGTTCATCCTTCTGAGATTGTCCCCATTGTAAAACCGAACGTTGGAATGTAGGAAATTCAACATTTGATAGAAAACACTTATTTAAAAATAAAAAAAGACAATAATTACCACTATAACCAGCAGGTGGTGGCAGAGTAGCATTTATTTGCGCATATATCAGCCATTTCCTCTAATCGTTTTTCAGTTAGTTTCGTTTTTGACTAAAGATTAAACTTTATAAAATAACTAGATCATGATTTCGGCAAACTTGTAAAAACACACATTTTATTCAATATATTCTAAAGTGCACTATAAATATTTAATTTTTGAGGCTTTTTTTTTCACACGAAAGTGTGAAAACTGATGGTCGAATTGAATTTAGCCGAGGAGGAACACTGAGGTACTTTTTTATTTATTTATTTTCTATGCTGTCTTATGTTTGAATAACTAAATTAATGCTATGCCTGACTATTTAAGTGACTATATTCTGATTATAAAATAAGTATTACACTACTGATGCTCAACACACCAGCACATTACATATCACCGGAAGTTTTCGAGCTATCTTATATTATTGCGGAAGTTCTAAAGAACGCTCTGTGCAAGCTGGCGTGAGCGAGTGGAGGCGGGGCTAATCTGCATATTCATTGATCCGTGTATATTAAATGAGGCAAGGGTGTAGAGTTACATTCAAGCTATTTTAAGGCATGAAGACATTTTTTTCACTTAAATGTTTTTTAAAAATATGTCATTTTGGTGATCAAAGATGAGTTTTAAGGGAAAAAATAATTGACAACAGGGGGACTTTAAATATGGATATCTTATAAAAACCCATAACTTTGGTTCAGAAGGCCTTTATTAACCTCCTAGAGCCGAATGGAGTACTTTTAGGATGGATCAGTGTGCTTTTTTGGGCTTCAAAATCTCAGGTACCATTCACTAGGAAGCTAGGAAGAGCCAGGATATTTTTAATATAACTCCGACTGTTTAATATATCTCTGACTGCAACCTCGACTGAAAGAAGAAAGTCATATACACCTAGGATGGCTTGAGTAAATTATGAGATCATTTTCATTTTGGGGTAAACTAACCCTTTTAATCAATGAACAATTAATTTACAATAAATAAATTATATATATATATATATATATATATATATATATATATATATAAGAAAGAATTATTTTTACAAATATAAGCTGAAGGTTTTTAATTAACAATTTATTTACACTGTGAAAAAGTTACAATGATTTAAAAAAACAAAACAAACAAACAAAAAACAAAAAAAAAAAAACAAAAAAACAGAGAAACGAACATTTTTTTACTACTGTCTTGCCAAAAGCTAAAGGTTGCTTAATTAATAATTAATTTACACTAAAAAAAAGTTAAAATGAGAAATAATAGATATAAAGGAAACAAACAATCAAAAATGTTAAAAGATAAAATGAATGGGAAAAAAAATAAATAAATTTAATAAGAAAACCAAAAATATTAAAACAAGATGGCATTCAAAATACAACAAACTTGCTCATAATAATGGGCTCAGAGAAAATGAGATAAAATGGATAGAAGAAAGAGGCTAAATACTTAAAATAAAATCATAGTAAAAAAAATAACTGCACCTGGCTCAAAAGAATAAACACAAAACTGCTTCTAATAAACTGTCGTGAGCTGATTGGGGAGACTTGAAAAAAGTAAACAGAATTAATGGTAACCATAGCAACTTTCGAACGCGCTCAGCCAATCAGAGCGCAGTCCTGTCGGCGTAGGTTCTCCATAGTGACGCGCTACGCCATCTTGCATTCAGCAAGCGTCGAGCTCAGTATAGAGACGCAGTTCGCGCTTCGCCGCTACACCAAGTGAAATTTCGGAGAGATGAACAGTCAAAGCTCCCGTAACGAAACGGCAGCCGCCGCCGTTAACGGCTCGGATTCAACGGCGGCGGCTTCCCGTGACCGCAAAACCGGAGGCGGCGTTCTGAAAAGGCTGAAATCGCGACGAAATCAAGCGGACCGACGGCCTGTAACGGAGGAAGAGCTACGGGCACTGGGGAGAGACATCACTCCGGATGAAGTTTTGGGACTCCGCGCAGTCACTCGTGGTAAGAGCTGTGGGACAGCGCTATGATACCTGCTTCATCTCACAACTCTTCAGATGCTCTCATTGTACATGTGTTATGAGTTACAGCATCCACTGTGAGTACATGTGTTTACTTACTTTACATAGTAAACAGGCCCAATCCATGCAGCACATTTTTAATGAGTTTCCAGAGAGCACTTTGACTTGATGTTTATTTTAAACATGGCCAATTAAGCACTGTGGAGCCTACATCATGTTAAGAGCATTGCTACATAGCTTTCTCAGTGCATAGAATGAATGTATTCAGTCTCTAATTCAGAGTATGTTCCTCCCATGTATTACTGAAGTACATGCCACATTTTCCCTCCACAGACTATCTTTGTAAACCAGAGGACAACATCTACAACATTGACTTCACACGCTTTAAGATCAGAGACCTGGAAACGGGGACTGTACTTTTTGAGATTGCCAAACCGCCACACTGTGGTATGTTTCCTTTCTTTGTCTTCAAGTTAAACTAATAGATGACATCACACAATGGTTCTTATATCATAACTAACTTTATTATTTTAACATAAATGAAATGCATATGTGCATGTTTAATTTTTTTCTTTCTCTTCACATTATTATTTTTAATAACCAATCTACAACCAATGGATAGAACCAAGTTCCCAAGCTGCATTTTTTTTTTTTTTTTCGATAATCAATTTCATGCATATATATGTCAAAATACAGAAGAAAAGATCTGCTACTACTTGGTTACGTGTATCCTAATCTATTTAGAGGTTTCTGCTGTCATGGACTATTGATATATGAGGGAATTTTATCATGTCATGTTCACTGGAATTTCTGAAGTGAATCTGTATTTCTGGTTTTGCTGTGCATGGACAACTTGGCTTTCTGAGCCTCCATTGAGCCACATTCAGTTCTTCTCCTTATTTTCCTTTTTGACATACTTTTGTTGATAAATAAGTATAATAGTATGAAAAAATCTCTATAAAATGATAGATAAAATACTCATGAACAGCTGGAAAAGTAATGGAAATTCATTGGTCAAAGTTTTCATTGGTGTTTTGTTAGCAATTTTGTTCTTGTCATTTAAATTAGTTTTTAAAAATGTCTATATGGTTTTTTATTAGTTTAGTTTTTTTTGTAGTACCTCTTCAACAAACTAAATGAAAGTGAGAAATGTTTTCTTGACTACTAGCTGAAATAAAATAATTTTAAATATTAATTATTTTTATTTTAATTCAAGTAATGACATTGTTTTTTATGGTTTCAGTTAACGATAATAACCCTGACTCATACACTCTTTCTCAACTTGTTGAATTCAGACCTTGATGAGGAGGATGAGGAAAACGGAGAGGTTGACACCAGTGCCGGGCGTTTCGTTCGCTACCAGTTCACACCGGCGTTCCTTAAGTTACGCACAGTCGGAGCCACGTAAGTCTGTCAGCCATGTGCATTTCACTGTGTAAACAAACCTCAGTGGCTCTGAAATTCAGTTGACCAACTCTCAATGTTTTGAAACAAAGGAGCTTGTGTCATCTGCTGCAACACTTGAGCAATGTTATTAGCCACATCCCACAGAAACTATGAATAAATCATGATTTGGCCTCAATATTTCTTTCAATTGTGCAGTAAACATGAGCAGACTTCAGTCTGTGTAGTTGAGTGTCATGTTATCTGTTGTTATTAAACATCATAAAGCACTTGTTTAGTTATAACTGAAATTGGTGTATAATGTTTCTTATCTCCTTTCACGCTTTCTCAGTGTTGAGTTCACAGTTGGCGATCGACCTGTTACCAATTTCAGAATGATTGAGAGGCATTATTTTCAAGACCGCCTCCTGAAGAATTTTGACTTTGACTTCGGCTTCTGTATCCCGAACAGTCGGAACACGTGTGAACATATTTATGAGTTTCCTCAGCTCCCAGATGACCTCAGTGAGTGTTCTGGTTACTATTTGAACTAACTCTATTCTCCTGTTATGAATATAACCGATCTTTTAGCTATTAAACCAGTCATACTGTTTTTTTTTGTTTGTTTTTCTTTTTTTTTTTTTGTTTGTTTGGTTTTTTTTGTTTGGTTTTAAATATTAAGTCTTTTCTGAAACACAAGAAAAAAATGAGGCCATAAAAATAAACTTAGTTAAAGGAAAAAATTATTTTTCTTACCCTGTTGACAGATTTTTTTTTTCTTGTTTTAAGTTTAAACTCAATTATATTATATTTTTCAGAAAACAAGACTTAATATCTTAAGTTATTTGCTTCTCAAATAAATGGATGTTGATTTAAGAATTTTTAGAAATTTGTACTGGAAAAAAGACATTGAGTAATAAAATGTTTTGCATTGAACATCAGGAGTAGTTATAGGCATAATCTGTAATATATTACAATATAATTTTAATATATAATGTGACATAATTTTAATATATTATTTTAATATATATGTAAAATAATATATTTAAATGTATCTCTGTATCTATATATTATTTTGATATACACACACACACACTACCAGTCAAAAGTTTGGAATCGGTAAGATGTTTAATGTTTTTAAAAGAAGTTTCGTCTGCTCACCAAGGCTGCATTTATTTAATTAAAAATACAGTAAAAACAGTAATATTGTGAAATATTATTACAATAATAATAAAATAACCATTTTCTGTTTGAATATATTTTATAAAGTAATTTATTCCTGTGATGGCAAAGCTGAATTTTCAGCATCATTACTCCAGTCTTCAGTGTCACATGATCCTTCAGAAATCATTCTAATATGATGATCTGCTGCTCAAGAAACATTTATGATT